>JARLTB010000258.1:3522500-4212500 GCA_030141615.1 Unio pictorum | reverse complement strand
AAATTATTGGTGTTACAAGGTGTCATGAGAGATAAAGGTGGTGCAGCCCTTGGTCCATCGCAAATGCCCTCATGCCGCCCTCGGGGTAGTTGGAGTTTGAGACCCCTGATTTAGAGGAACAATACGTAACGAACTCGCTAGTTGCATGCCGTTACGTAGTATTTGCCCTAAGCATTTACACAGACAAGTTATGTTTTCATTTCATGTACACGTCGTTAATTGAACGATTATCAGCAGTTGATGCTTTGACCTCTATACGATATAGTTGATCTAGAATGTAGGCGTTGAGATTCAAAAATACAAAACCAAAATCAGAAATCCCACGACCAAAATGTCTAACTAAAATCAGAAATCCCACGACCAAAATGTTTAACTAAAATCAGCTCATGTATCGAATCTCGGACTTCACAAAAGAGTTATTCACTGCCTTCACCATCCAATTGTTTTCCATTTCCATACATGTTTTCAAAATGTGCGACTAGCTCATTTTTATATAAAATAAACTACATTTTAGTAATATTTTACCATACGAACATATGGTCATTTCGTTTGTGAACATCAGATATTATTTCATATTTCCAGCCAGCGTAATAAAGGACACCCGAACTAAATTTTAAGGAGTTTATACTCGACGCATTCAATGATTATTTCGAAAACCATTCCACATAATTCGTGTTATGATATATGCTCAAACAATGCATATCAGCAACACCAACAGTACGAAACCTAGGTGTTACTCTGCACAGTACTCTCACACTGCACCAACATGTCATGAACATATGCAAGGCTGCATATCTTGAACTGAGACGCATCAGCTCCATTCACAAATATCTTTCAGTTGATGTCACTAAAACACTTGTGTGTTCATTTGTACTTTCAAAACTGGACTACTGTAACTTAATATGTCTTGTTCTTCTCAATATTTACTCCATAAACTTCAGAATGTTCAGAACACAGCTGTTCGGATCATCCTTAGAGTTCCACGTTCGTAGTACACCTCACTGATGCTCTGTACCCTACACTGGCTATCCATCCAGAATCAAACACAAAATGTATTCTTGTGCTACATTTCACTGCCGGACTCAACTTAACATACCTATCTGGCCTCACCCATGCGTATGCACCAGCAAGATACTTAAGCTCCTCTTCTGACAATCGTATACTCATTATTCACACTATGAAAACGAAGTCATATGGACAACGTTCTTTTGCCTACCAAGGCCCAGCAACGTGGAATGAATTGCCCATTGATATTAAAACAAGGACACTGCCATCCCGTTCAAGAGTGCTCTTAAAACTCACATATTTTGACTGCAAGAATAAACTTGAAGACCGAATAATGTTTCTTACCTTAAATATTTGCCACATTTGTTTATTTTGTAATTTCATGGTGTTTGTTTTATTTTTTGTAGTCATGTCATTATGTAGGTTGTAAAGCGCTTGCATCTTATAAAGATTAGGCGCTATACAAAATCCTCATTATTATTATTATTATTATTATTATTATTATTATTATTATTATTATGTTTATTATTATTATTATTATTATGTTTATTATTAGTAGTATTGATTGTCCTCATTCACATGCCCTTGACCTTTGCATAGTAGGCTCAATTAAACATTCACTATATATAACTAAGATAATGTTGGTTATATAAATACTACCGTATGATTATCACAGCCTTCAGTCTGGATTTGTAAATTGGCTTGATGACGCAGTAACTTTGTAACCTGCAGACTTCAGAATGAGTAATAATAAAACGTCAATAAATACAACTTTGTTTTTATTCGCACAATGGTTAGTGTACCAGTCTTCAGACGGTAGCGACCCTTCCAAAAAATTCATGGTACCTTATAAATGTTATCTTTCTCCCTTCAACTGGCGTCAAGACAAGCATGGGTTTTATCAAGAAATTTAAGTACTGTGTTTCACAAGGTTGACCTTTTCTCCTAGTTCAAATCAATTTTTCTCTTGCAGTTCAGAAGCATGCAATTTTCTATACAGCCAATACCATACGCTTGTAAAATGGTTAAGCAAATATCAAACAAGCTAAAAGCCAGATTAGTGCAAAACATTCTGACATACGTTTTTTATTTTTTCAGTAGCTCCAACAATTAACCACAAAGATATCTCCCCCGATGTAAAATTGAATATGAAATATGAATTAGTCGCTCAAGAAGGAAAACATTACCTGTTTACTCAGTCTGTGCTTCATATGCCCAATAAAACAATGTTTACGATCCTAGACGAAAGACAAGTAAATCGTTAACTTTATTAATCAGTCTTGTAGTTATCAACCAAAACATCGAAATAATGATAAGGCGTGTATACCACTGTGTGCTATGCAATAGTTTAGCATCTACTTCAACGGCTTACTAAACTATATTTGTTGCACGTTTCGTACACAACTGTATGAACACATTAAAGGGGAGTTGAAAAATGTTTCCTCTGGACGTAATGTTCTTTTCTATCATGCTCTGTGTGTGCTTGGCTTTTGGTATAATGTCAAGAGTCAAATTTGCTTCACGTATAGGGTATATTTAGTTTAAGTTGGTTGTTTCAGAAGTTATACCGTATATTGATTAGTGATATGGCTGACAGCATGTATCATATCCAAAAGAAAATGCGTAGAATTATATGTGTCATTCATCACCTTGGTCTCGCCACGTTCAAAATCCGACGGACGCATTGAAGGCAGGTCAATAAATTGGACATTGACGAGGATGTTTTATCAAGTACAAAATATCATCATTGAGCTATGAATCCTACAAGTTTGCAATAATAAGTCATCCATTGAAAGTGAGCTTTGGGTGATTCATTTTATTTCAGAATATATTTCGTTCACAAAATCTGGAGAATGTTAGACAAAAATATCAGTCTTCAACAATTCACAAAGTTAGTTTGGTGGAAAACGATGTCGAGAAAACATAACCGTCTGATGTTTATCACATTCTTCAAGGCAATCGCGTGTCTCGCCTGTGCGGTGATATATATATATATATATATATATATATATATATATATATATATATATATATATATATATATATATATATATATATATATATATATATATATATATATATATATATATATATATATATATCACCATGCTAATGCAGAAGAGACAAATTTACCGTGTAAGTTTGATTGGGTCATCATATCAAATTAATTTGCTATGTTTTAACAAATCATGATCTTTGACTTAGTTATTCTACTATAGAATACATTGAACACAGTCTTCTTCAAAACTATTAATAACGGTCTAAGACTCGGCAACATCCGTACAGATTATCATTATCCATTTTTTGGTCAGGACCCCAAGTTATCTCCCCTTGTTAAGATTGTAACTATATTCTTATGACTATTTATAAGGACATGATTCAAGGAATTTAAATATATGATTAAAGAATTATCAGGATATGATTAAAGGACTATAAGGATATGATTAAAGGATGATAAGGATATGATTAAAGGATGATAAGGATATGATTAAAGGATTATAAGGATATGATTAACGGATTATAAGGATATAATTAAAGGATTATAAGGATATGATTAAAGGATTATAAGGATATGATTAACGGATTATAAGGATATAATTAAAGGATTATAAGGATATGATTAAAGGATTATAAGGATATGATTAACGGATTATAAGGATATAATTAAAGGATTATAAGGATATGATTAAAGGATTATAAGGATATGATTAAAGGATTATAAGGATATGATTAAAGGATTATAAGGATATGCTTTAATGTCGGAGACAGAAATGATCTTGTACAAAACAGTAGAGACCAAGTTTGATCGCTTAACAGAACCAGAATACAGAATAGCTGTGATTTGTCTGGATCGATGGAAAATATTTATTGAAATTTTGATTTAATATTTCCCTTACCAGCAATCCAAATCTCCATTGCCGTTCAATATGGCAACACCAAACTGCTTACCTTGCTAATTCACGTGTTTATCCTTGTGTCTTTTCTAAAACATTTTAATATTTTAAAACAGGTCATTTGTTGAGTATATATGAAATCTCATTTGTATCTTGCATGGTCTGCTATTTTTCACTATTATTTTAGCCAGCAATCTTATTTGTATTCGATTTTTAGTTTAAATGTTATGGTTGACGTGACAGTATCCCGGTCAATTTTAGATATTTTTCTTGTATCCCGGTCCAGTTTAGATACTTTCTTGTATCCCGGTCCATTTTAGATACTTTTCTTGTATTGCGGTCCATTTTAAATACTTTTTTGGGGTTAGATACACTGTTTTAGAACACACAAAAAAAAGAAGAGATCCTACATGAAAACACTAATTACATGTCATTTCGATACTCAGGAAGTTTAATACCTAAAATGTAATAAAGTTTTGATAATTGGAAATCGGTTATTGAACTTGCAAGTATCTCATAATGTAGATTCCGATCTGATTTAGCATAAGGCAAATCGGGGTGTATGTTCTTTGTTCCATTGGCCACTCCTAATAAACTGAATAAATGCTTTTCTCTCGACTTTATTTTTTTAAAAATACATCAGACACAATAAAATGAGCAGAGTTTGAGTCACGTTTGCTTGTGTGACAATCTAATAGGAAAATAAGATTAGACCTTGAAATCAAATATCAGCAGTAAAGGAGTTATTTATAACTTACAAGCATGACCAACAGAATATGGAAGATAATATATGGTCACTTCACCTGTGAGACAAAAGTGTATTTTCTTTGGGATTTTGTTTAACTCATTTAATAAGCTTCATAACGTTGTGCCACCAGAGAAAAGGTTGGATATTCTAAACTACATGAAGTTTATATGACTCATTTAGAACAAAAATATATAGGACGTTTACTTTAATCTTGTATTGTCATCTTGTAATTTATTAGGAAGTTTTTCTTTATATGGAATTTTAAAAGTGTTTATATAATATTTGTAGAATATGTTTTTGATCGTCACTGTGTACGAATTTGCTTATATGCTGTTAATATTTACGCGTACATTGATATATATTTTGCGGTAAGAAGCTGACTTTTACAGCTTCACCTTCAAAAGCATAATTATAGTTCAAGGGCAAGCAAGTCAGACACAATGTATATGCAGTCTACAAGTTTCATGCTTCGTTTCATTCTTCGACTCTTGTTACTGCCATTAGCCAATCCAGAAAAAATAAAGAATAAGAAAAAATAAAGAATGAGACGAGTTTAACTCACGCACACTACAGAAATCACTGATCTGCACTTCTGCATCTGTAGTTTTAAGTCCACAATTTTCCTCAAAACTAACCATTCGAGTGCAGAAAAGATTAGGTCAATGCGGTTAATTTACAAGTTCTAGTGCATCAGTACCAATAAACCGTACGTGCTGCCGCCGACACTAGTAATGTAACATCCATCATCAACTCTCTATACTTAGTAACGTGATGAAGAAGAAAATTCTTTCTCTCAGCTTCAATAACTGAGAATTCAGTTCCCTTAACTGCAGATCCATCGATCAAGGCAAACTGGCATCTTCTGTAATTGTGAGAGGGTTTGAGTTACAGCTTTGGAATTTCTGAACAGAAAAAAGAAAAACAATATTTCGGAGGTACCAGAACATGTTATCTAAAATCATATACCGTCTTATCTTTTTGAAAAAAATTAAAATGCACTTAAAATGCACCTGCTGCACTTAATAATTTATTCGGGTAAGATTATTCCTATGAAACTATATTACTTTTTACAATATATTATTTCCTGAAAGCGTGTGACTGTAGCAAACAAGTAGATATAACTATCTCGATGTCTTTAAGGTGTTTGATAATCAACCAAACAGAAAACTGTTTTTGAAATTTCACTATTATGATAATAGAAGTATAGTTCGTTCATGGATTCGGTTTTCTTCACTAAATGGACGATTTTATGAGGTCAGGCTTTATTTCTGGAGTATCACACGGTACCTTACTGTGTTACCTGCGTCATGTCAATAATTACCACAATTTGTAAAATCTCAGGTCTCATTAATTGTTGATTAAGTAATCTGGGGTCAAGTGAAGAGATTTTCAAATCACATTCATTTGCAAATTACCCTAAATAACCTAGTGCTATTGTGGGCTAAAACCTTTCAGAGATCATGACAATTTATATAATAATAATAATAATAATAATAATAATAATAATAATAATAATAATAATAATAATAATAATAATAATAATAATAATAATGAGGACATTGAATAGCACCTAATCTTTAGAAGCTCTAAGCGCTTTACAACATATATAATGATGTGAATACAAAAAGCAAAAGACCATGAAATTAGAAAACATAAACACATGCAGCAAATATGTGAGGTAGGAAACATTATTAGGTCTTTAAGTTTGTTCTTGCAGTCTAAAAAGGTGAGTATCTTACTGGTGTGTACACATTGGTGAGACGAGATAGGTATGTTGGACTGGAGTCCTTCCTTGCAACGTAGCACAGAGATCAATGTTTGTGTTTGATTCTGGATCGAATGGATAGCCAGTGTAGGGTACAGAGCAGCGGGGAGGTGTGCTCTGATCGTGGTACTCTAGGGATGATCCGAGCAGCTGTATTTTGAACGTTTGGAAGTTTTTGGAGTAGATATTGAGACGAATCAGACATAATTGAGTTATAATAGTCAGGTTTTGAAAGTACTAATGAACATTCAAGTGTTTTAGTGGCATCAACTAAAAGATATTTACGAATGGAGTTGATGCGTCTCAACTTAAGATATGCAGCCTTGCATGTGTCCATGACATGTTAGTGCAGTGTAAGAGTACTGTCCAGAGTAACATTTCACATCAGAAATGCACCTCTCTACTCCTTGGATGGTAGCATCAACTTAAATTGGGTGGCTAGATTTGTATATTTGGGTGAAAAGAATTTAACAACCGCTCTGAGTACTTTGGTGTACTCTTGACAACGTCATATAAACACTCAGTTTTGGTGTTATCAACAAAAACAACAACAGCTGTTGATGCAATAAAAATCCAGTCTTAGCAGTGTTCGGTATTTATTACTTCTCTCTCTCTCTCTCTCTCTCTCTCTCTCTCTCTCTCTCTCTCTCTCTCTCTCTCTCTCTCTCTCTCTCTCATACACACAAATACATACATACACACATACATATTATATATATATATATATATATATATATATATATATATATATATATATATATATATATATATATATATATATATATATATATATATATATATATATATATATAATTTTCCAGACAAGTTTTGATAAAATAGGTCCTCCTCTTGAATAATCGTTATCAATATAGGGCATCCGTTTTATAAGGCCGCAAAAAAGACAACAGAATATTTCAACTATATAACAATGCCGCCTTTTGACTGCAGATGAGCTGGCCTCATAAGAGGCTGACCACTGCACACAGTAAGTAGAAGGTTGCTGGGTAGTTGGTTGATTGGTTTGTTGATTGGTTGGTTGATTGGCTTTTATACAGCAATTTCAGTACAATATGGATGTATCATGCCAAAAAAGTGTTTTTCTTATTTATTTATTTTTTTGCTGTTTTTGGAACCCTGGAGTTAGTGTGGAACATTCATACTGTTCGACAATCATTCTCAGAAGTTAGAAAAAATGTTTCTGAGTATTACTGATTTTTATTTACAGCATAACTGCTTTATGTTTAGACTTATTTATTGCACCATGTAAAGTTACAATGTGTGTGTGTGTGTGTGTGTATGTGTGTGTGTATGTGTGTGTGTGTGTGTGTGTGTGTGAGAGAGAGAGAGAGAGAGAGAGAGAGAGAGAGAGAGAGAGAGAGATTAGGTTTTTAACGTAGCTTTAAACAGTTGTTCAGGCATATAGCTACGATGTCTGCAGTGATGCAGTTTATAGTGATGTCTAGCACTGGAGCATCATGCTGCAGACATGTAGCATGATGTCGCACCTAGTCACATTATCCTGACACCTGGCCGACCAGTCCTAACACTAACCTCGTAACGCTGAGTGCCAAACCATTTTTGTAAGTCTTTGGTATGATTCGGCCGGATTCGAACCCACGACCTCCCGCTTCCGCGGTGGACACTCTAACCACCAGGCCACCTTAGCGGTCGTTTCAATGCATAGTATTAGTTTTAAAAACTTCGTTTAATTTGTTTTCTGTGTCAAAACTAATGTTCCTATTTAAGAATATATACTACTTTCATCCGTATCAGCACCAGATAATGATTGATTGATTGATTGATTGATTGATTTATTGATCGATTGATTGATTGATTACATATACTTCAAAATGTATGAAAAGCTTTTTAAAAAATAGGTCAATAATGGCAGTTTGTTTAAAATAATTTTGACTTTTGATCTCTAATTTCAGACAATTACTACATTTAAACAAGATCAATGCATTCTACATCATAAAAGCTCGACTGTGTGATAACATATTGTCTGACCTTGTAATATGTAGTGATCCAGCTTTTAACACTGACAAATCATCTACGCAAATGTATATGTGGGGGTGGGGGTGATTTTTATCTTAGCTTTAAAAGAAATTCAGTCAATGTGTAAACAGTATGGCACTAGAGCATCGTGCCGCAGACTGGTAGCATTATGTCCCACTATGTCGGCGTTCGAACCTGCGACTTCCTCCATCCGAGGCGGACGCTCTAACCACTTAGGCCACTGGGGCAATTATTATACACCCATAAAGAAGACTTCCGGGGGGTGCAAGGTCTGGGCCTGACGTCCCGCTTGCCAAAGGGAAGTGAAGCGTCTCTCATAGCCTCTCCTTTCCAGGTGTAGTGATCGCTGCAGGACCACTGTCTCGCTCTGATGGAAACAGGTGGTTACTTGCATATAGCCTCTCCTACACTATTGTGTCCACAACAGCACCTTCACGCGGGGCCCCTTGTTTTCACAGAGCCTATTGTGTGGCCAGACCGAGTGCTCGGCGGTATAATTGGGTGGGCAGACTGGGCTCATTAGCCTTGGCAGGCAGCCAGTCTAAGAGAAGGGAAACTCTGACTCTAAACCCGGGTAGATGAAGCTCGTTAGCCTGGTCAATGCAATTTTTCTAGGAGAAGGAAACTCTAATTGAAAACCAATAGCTCCACTGCTTTGTGGATATCTTCGGGAGAAGGAAAGGCTACGGGAGTAAACCCAGACAGAAAATCCGGAGTGGAGCCCCCAAGGCGGCTGGATGTCGACTACGACTTCCTTCCGGCAGCTCCTGCATCCAAACTGGTGTCAAATGTCATGCTCAACATTCCTTTGGACCTAACCAGCAAGAACGAGAAGGGGATCCTGACACCTGGGCAACCCAGGATCTCCATATTCAATGCTCAGGCTTGCGCCCTGGAGAGGTCACTCCAGTCTTGCTACTAAGTGAGTCAACAACACGGAAGCTGACAGTTTACGGGTTATAAATCCCACCCGATTGGCATAGGGAAGGGACGCCACGGGTCAGCTTTGATGGTGGGAGGGATCATCGTGTCCCACTAGCCAACTGTCACATGATAGACCGAGTCGGGACTGGATTAGTGAAGACACGGAACGCAACTGCGTTAATAAGATGTTTATTTTATAAACGCAATTTTAAAAGTCAACTCTGACACCAATATTTTACAAAATATAAGAAAAATCTATTTAAATAAATGTTCCTAACATGGAACTATGAATTTCAGTAATGTAATGACAAAAAAGAAGTATATGAATGAATTTACAAATATGAATATATATACAAGGCTCGTATAACGAGATAGATGCAAATATGAAAAGATAATGCGTCGTCAATATGACGAGACTAGAATGAAGATATTAAATAATTAATACGTCGTCCATATGACGAGACATATGCAATCGTGAACCCTAAATTCTGAAGTTCTCGTTCATGGAACGAGATTTGCGTAGAATGAAATTATGCAGGTGTCGTTCATATAACGAGACTGCAAAGAAGATATTAAATAAATAATACGTCGTCCATATGACGAGACATATGCAATCGTGAACCCTAAATTCTGAAGTTCTCGTTCATGGAACGAGATTTGTGTAGAATGAAATTATGCAGGTGTCGTTCATATAACGAGACTGCAAAGAAGATGTTAAATAAATAATACGTCGTCCATATGACGAGACTGGAATGAATAAATGTAAACTACTTGAGGTATTTTGCTACTAGCCTGGCGTCCGTCTGACGTCAGGAAGTACATCCGGTTACACAGAGTCAAACCTAACAGTTGTGATCTTCACCTCACGCAATCATATATAAATACCATATATCTATACATCTAACGCAGCATACATAAATGCAGCATATGTAAGCACCATACACAGGCACCACACACGGGCATTACACGGTCAGCATAGACAAGCCCACACACGTAGTCACCACAACATGGCACCACACACGCAGTTACCACAACACTGCACCACTTCAGCACAACACGTCACCACACTTCAGCACAACACTTCAGCCCAACACTTCAGCACAACACGTCACCACACCACTTCAGCTCTTTTAGCTGATAGATTGCTCAGTTTAGGATGGAAGCGTTTCCGACAAGACTACATTGTAATGTGATTTCTGTCTTATAATTTCGTCCTTATATACCCCTAGCTGTGACAGATATGCGCAGCTAGGTACTTTAAACTGCAGGCAATTTCGCACATACAGCATGAGCTGAGTGTTCGCTCATTATGCCGAAATACCTAAAAAGCCCAAAAAATAATAAACTACCCTCGGTAAGGCTGTACGCAGTAACGAAATCAAGACTAGATTTTTTTTACCACATATACATATTGAACATAGTCGTATACAATTCCGTGACACCAACTACCGCCCGCTTCAAGCCGGGCAGCCCCCGGTCAATAAGGTGTTGACCCGCCATCCTCTGCCTGCTCCGGTGAGTGTCTGGAGCTCAGTGTGTTGCTCAACATGACAAGCAGATGAAAATTCCACACCAGACAAAAAGAAAAAGAAATCAATAAAGAAGACTCCAGCTCTTCGATTTGCAAGCTGGAATGTGCGCACTATGTGTACAGGCATCTCCGATGATCTCAGAGAAGTGGATGACACCAGGAAAACGGCCATCATCGATAGAGAACTCACCAAGCTAAATATCAGCATAGCTGCCCTCCAGGAAACAAGACTGGCCTCTCGTGGCTCCCTCAGAGAGGAAAACGACACTTTCTTCTGGAAGGGTAGCGAACATGAGGAGCCCCGTCAGCATGGAGTGGGATTCGCCATCAAAAACAATCTTCTGGGCTTGGTTGAACCTCCCACAGGGGGCACTGAGCGTCTCTTGTCCATCCGCCTTACCACTGCTGCAGGTCCTGTCAACATCATCAGTGTCTACGCCCCCACCCTCTCGTCTTCAGAAGACACAAAAGATCAGTTATATGGACAGCTGGACGAACAGATTAAAAGATGCCCCAAACACGAATCACTATTTCTCCTCGGCGATTTCAATGCCAGAGTAGGTGAGGATCACGATTCATGGCTTACCTGCCTCGGATATCATGGTACTGGAGAGACCAACGAAAACGGTCAGAGACTGCTGAAGCTGTGCACCTACCATGGCCTGTGCATAACAAACACTTTTTCAAGGGTAAGCCACAACACAAAGTGTCATGGAAACAGCCCAGGTCCCATCACTGGCACCAACTTGATTTGGTCATCACCAGGCGCTCTGCCCTTAACAACGTCCTCTCCACCAGAACCTACCACAGTGCAGACTGCGACTCCGACCATGCCCTCGTGAGTAGCAGGGTGCGACTACAGCCACAGATACTACACCGCTCAAAACCAAAAGGACACCCACGCATAAACACTGCACATATGTCGGTCCCCTCCAAGGTGCAGGAGTATGTGTCCACCCTGGACAAGGCTCCCCAGGACCTGCCAGAGAACGACGCCACAGCCAAGTGGAACGCCATGAAGGGTGCCATCTACAAAACAGCCATGTCCACGTTTGGCAAAAAGGAACGACCTAGTGGTTCAAGACACACCTATCAAGGATGGAACCACTAATCGAGGAGATGCGAAAAGCCTTTATAGCGTACAAAAAAATGCCCCCAATCAACGGACGCTTACTGCTCTTAAAAGTGCTCGAAGCAACACCCAACGCATCGCTAGACAGTGCTCGAACGAGTATTGGTAACAACTGTGTGAAGAAATCCAGCGCTGTGCCGAGTCCGGAGACATAAAAGATATTACAGTGGCATCAAGAAGGCTCTAGTCCTTACAGTGAAAGGGGTCGCTCCCCTGAAATCTATAATGGGAGAGAAGATCACAGACCGTGGGCAACAGATGACCAGATAGGTGGAGCACTACTCAGAGCTATACTCCCGTGAAACGTTAGTCACTGAAGCAGCCCTCAGCAGCATAAAGAATCTTCCCATCATGGAGGAGCTCGACAAAGTGCCAATCTTAGAAGAGCTCAGCAAAGCAATTGACTCCCTCCCAAATGACAAACACCAGGTAGTTGCAGCATCCCGTCCGAAGCTATCAAATGTGGGAAACCATCACTGCTCCAACCACTGCACGAACTACTTTGCCACTGCTGGGAGGAAGGAGCAGTCCCCCAAGACATGCGTGATGCCACAATTATGACCCTTTACAAAAACAAGGGCGACCGCATTAACTGCAATAATTACAGAGGGATCTCGCTTCTGAGCATCGTTGGTAAAGTGTATGCCCGCGTCATACTAAACAGGCTGCAGTTGCTTGCAGACCGTGTGTACCCAGAATCCCAGTGCGGCTTCAGAGCAGGCAGGTCGACAACAGACATGATCTTCTCTTTACGACAACTCCAAGAGAAAAGCAGAGAGCAAGGTCAACCACTCTACATGATGTTCATCGACCTCACCAAGGCCTTTGAATTAGTCAGCAGGAAGGGTCTTTTTGAAGTTTCTCAGTAAGATAGGTTGCCCCTTAAAACTCCGCAGCATGATAATCTCTTTCCATGCAGATATGAATTGAACAGTCCTGTATGATGGATCTTCCTCAACCTCCTTCCCAGTTAACAGCGGTGTGAAGCAGGGCTGCGTTCTGGCACCAACCCTATTCTGGATCTTCTTCTCCTTGCTTCTATCCTACGCCTTTGACTCGTCCACTGATGGCATTTATATACACACCAGGTCCGATGGGAGGCTGTTCAACCTGGCACGACTGCGCTCGAAGACGAAAGTGAGGGCTGTGCTCATCAGGGAGATGCTTTTTGCAGATGACGCGGCTCTTGTGGCGCACACTGAGGAAGCCCTTCAGAGACTGGGAGACCGTTTTTCTGATGTCTGCATGCAGTTTGGACTCACCGTCAGCCTGGAAAATATAAAGGTCAGCGTGCAAGATATCACCATTGCCACTACAATCAAAATCAACGGTGTCACCTTGGAAGCAGTCAACAACTTTACCTACCTGGGGTCAACCATCAGCAACACTCTCTCGCTTGATCAGGAGTTGGACAGAAGGCTTGGAAAGGCAAACACCATCATGTCACGACTGACGAAGAGGGTGTGGGAAAACAATGCGCTGACAGTGCAAACCAAAGTCAAAGTTTACCAAGCCTGCATTCTCAGCATCCTTCTATATGAAAGTGAGACCTGGAGCACCTACATGAGGCAAGAACGCCGGCTCAACTCCTTCCATTTACGGTGCCTTAAACGCATCTTGAAAATCAGCTGGCAAGACCGTGTCCCAAACAGCGAAATCCTGCAGCGTGCAAATACCCACAGCATGTTCTCCAAGATGGAGGATGGAGCATGGAGGATGGGAGGCTGCCAAAGGACATCCTATATGGACAGCTGGCCACTGGCACGAGAAGAGTCGGCCGCCCCTCACTCCGTTTCAAGGATGCGTGCAAGAGGGACCTGAAGGCATGTGACGTCGCACCTGATGGCTGGGAAGTGCTGGCCGAGGACCGAGGCTCCTGGAGACTGACAGTAAGTAAGGGTATATCAGTCGCTGTTACGAGGCGAGGACAGTTGGCGGCAGAGAAACGTGTAAGAAAGGGCCACGTGACAGAAACCACAGCAACTCAGGCTTCCCAGCATATTTGCACAAACTGCAAGAGGGACTGCCACTCGCGCATAGGCCTCCACAGCCACAACAGACGATGCGAACAACCCAGAGACAGATGACGCCCCAAGGACGCTATCCGCATGGTCTCCCGAGACTAAGGCGCCAATGATGATGATAAAGAAGACTTTCACTATTTCACTGCATTTATAAAATCTATATCATGTTATACGGAACAGCAATGTAATTGTAGAATTTATTTTCTTATTTAACCGCAACTTTTGATATTATTTCAGACGACCCAAATGGTCAAGTATCTTCCCATTGGTGTTGCTTCCCATAAGGGAATGTATTTTGCATACTAACGTTGTTAATATTTTTAAAAAAATTAAAGTCCGTTTTGTGGAAATTAATCATTCTACTGTTCGATACATGGAACGGACATCGAATTCCTCATATATCATCTTCCTCTACAATATGTACTTTACTGGACAAAGAGGGCTACCAACAAAACAGTGTTTACTCTTGTCTGCTTTTGGTTGATGAAACATAAACTTCTGATATGATTTGACTATTTTTTAACAATTGATGTTCTCGTTGCTATTGTGGTGGCGGCCATTATTTAGCATAAATGGGTGTGTGCATGCGTGCGTGTGTGTTCGTGTGTAAATATATCTTTTGATTCAATCGATAAGACATAATCAAACCACAAAAAAAGTATTGAACCACCAAATATGACTGTAGGAGCTTGCCTCTCTCCTTGAATGGGAGGGCAGTTCTCTGACTTAAAGCGATTTACATTGCATAAATAGTTTGCAAAACATTAAGTGCATTTGTATTTGTACTGTAAGACTTTCATAGTGTCCTGTATATGGACATGTGTATGTGTCCTTCTACATGTGTGACTTTCACCATGAAGTGTTCAGTGGAAAATCGTAAAGTTAGTTTTGAGTTACCCTGTTAAGTGTATTGAATGACATTATTATAACAACTCTGATACATATTAATTTCCAAAATGAGCTATTGTTATTACATCTCTAATGCATATTAATTTCCAAAATTAAGCAAAGCTGATATATACAACGGAATTGTGGCAGGTCTAACTGACTATGGCTCGACTGTTCTCCATATACTGTAGGAATGCACACAATTTCATATCGCGTGATTGGCAAAGAATTTCCATGACGTCATACAATATTGTATATGTTGTGTGCATGTAATCATTGAGCTATCCAATAGTGTCTGGAGAACCGCCAAGCGAGTGCACACACCGTCAGTTTGTCCTACCATAGAATTTTATCATTTTAAAATGTTATACTTACTAGTCGATTTTGTACAATTTACCGACAAAATCCAACATAATATTCATCCATTTAAAACTGAATGTGTTCTTTGCGAGAGAAAAGCAAAAGGTACGCAATGCTAGTGAAATTAAACAGAAAATAAAATTATATATCAATACGCTGTCATGTAGGTATTGTATGTTTCAGCAACTCGGCCGTGAAAAGGTATGGTTGATTTATTGCACCAAGAAAGACCCCATCATTAATTTTCATTTAAGAATACGAGAGTGCATGTCCCACCAAATGCTTTCAAACACGCATACACACAATCAAGCACGCATACATTCACACAGCGGCCTTATATACGTACTAACATAAATACATGTATATGGAGACAAGATAATCCATGGGAGATCTGTATAATTTAGGTGGAAGTGGTAACAATGTTTCAGAAAGCACAGCTTCGTTCGCTCAATACACCAGACTTTAACTCTCTGCGATCATTTCTATATAAATATATTATATTTTAAAAAGAGTCAGTGCAACATATATTGAAAACGCTCATTTTCCAGATAAGATTTGTTAGTCATGTTATTACATAGTGATATAACTTTTCTCTATAGCAATATGACATACCTTTCATCTATGTCAATGTGATATACATTTTACTTTGATAAATCATCTAAACGCATGAAAGGCAACTTTAATATGTGTTATGTTTTCTAAAAATGCACATAATTATGTATTTTTTTTAATTAATTAATGCAACAATAAGGTTGATATTATTTCCTTTTAAGAAAATGAAGTTTTTAGTTATAAGACGCGTATAACGCATATAAAAGTGTACGTAATGCATAACTATATGCGGACAGTACTATCGTCAATCGGCAGTTTTACAATTGAGTTAATGTTTTCTCCCCAGTCTCACCTACTACGTACGTGGCATGAAGTCTATCATCTGCACTCCAAACAGACACGGTAATCCAGTCCAAACAGACACGGTAATCCAGTCCATACGCGTTAATAGTGTGTCCATATCATTATTAATGCGTTTTATATCAAACCTGGGGCAGGTGCTGTTTTAGCGCCATAAGCTGCGACAACCATCATAAAACATTCTTTGAATAGCATTGTTACATTAAAATATCAGCATCACAAGTAGATATATCAGCATAGCAAAGCACCACATGTAGATATATAAGCAGAGCAAAGCACCACAAGTGGAAAAATAAACCGTGAAAAGCACCACAAGTATACACATAAACAGCGTAAAGCATGACAAGTGGATAAATAAAAAGTGAAAAGCACCACAAGTAGATATATCTGCATAGAAATGCACCACAAGTGAAATAATTATAGTGAAAAGCACCACATGTAGATATATAAGCAAAAAAGCACCACAAGTAAAACAATTACAGTGAAAAGCACAAGTGGAAAAGTAAACCGTGAAAAGCACCACAAGCAGATATATCAGCAGAGAAAAGCACCACATGTGAAACAATTACAGTGAAAAGCACCACGTGTAGATGTATAAACAATGAAAAGCAACACAAGTAGAAACCAGTGAAAAACTCCACAAGTAAATATATTAGCACAGAGAAGCCCTATAAAAGATATAAAAGAAAAGAAAACAACCACAAGTAGATATATAAGTAACGGAAAGTACCACAAGCAGATACGTAAGTAAAGAAAACCACCACATGTAGACATATCAGTAAACAAAAGCACCACAAGTAGATATACACGTAACGGAGTGTACCAGATTTAGACACTAAAGTAAAGAAAAGCATAACAAGTAGATATAAAAGCAAAGAAAAGTACCACATGTAGATATATAAGTAAAGAAAATCACCACAACTAGATATATTACAAACGGAAAGGGCCACAAGTAGATATATAAGCAGCGAAAAGCACCACCTGCAGACATATTAGTAACTGAGAGCACCACACCTAGCTATATAAGCAGTGAAACGCACCACAAGTAGATATATGGGTAAAGAAAAGCACCACATGTAGATATATAAAATAGAAAGCACCACAACCAGATATATAAGTAACGAAAAGCACCACAAGTAGATATATAAGTAAAGAAAACACTACAAGTAGATAAATAAGTAAAACTAAAGAAAAGCATCACAACTAGATATATAAGTAAAAGTAAAGAAAAGCACCACAAATAAATATATAAGTAAAGAAAAACACCATAAGCAGTTATATGCAAGTAAAAAAGGCACCACACCTAGATATATAAGCAATGAAAAGCACGACAAGTAGATATATGGGTAAAGAAAAGCACCACATGTAGATATATAAAATAGAAAGCACCACAACCAGATATATAAGTAACGAAAAGCACCACAACCAGATATATAAGTAACGAAAAGCACCACAAGTAGATATATAAGTAAAGAAAACATAACAAGTAGATAAATAAGTAAAACTAAAGAAAAGCATCACAACTAGATATATAAGTAAAAGTAAAGAAAAGCACCACAAATAAATATATAAGTAAAGAAAAACACCATAAGCAGTTATATGCAAGTAAAAAAAGCACCACACCTAGATATATAAGCAATGAAAAGCACCACAAGTAGATATATAAGTAAAAGTAAACAAAATCACCACAAGTAGATGTATAAGTAAAAGTAAACAAAGGCACCACACGTTGATATATAAGCAATGAAAAGCACAACACGTAGATATATAAGTAAATAAAAGCACCACAAGCAGATTTGTAAGTAAAGAAAAGTACCACAAGGATATATAAGTAAAGAAGAGCACCTCAAGTAGATATATAAGCAATGAAAAGCACCACACGTAGATATATAAGTAAACAGAATAACCACAAGTAGATATGTAAATAAAGAAACGTACCACAAGCAGACATTTAAGTAACGGAAAGCACCACTATAGGGACTTTAGCATCAACACATTTCCATGAAATTTAATAAGATAAATTGCATAACAACTTTAGCATCAACACATTTCCATGAAATTTAATAAAATAAATTGCATAACAACTTTTGCATCAACACATTTCCATGAAATTGAAAAACCGATACATAATATAGAACCTAGTCATATCAAGCAAATTTTTCACACAACAAATAATAAAAATAGAATGTGAAATTAAAATTGTGTACCTTAATGCTGTTAACTTTAAAACTTGTACACCCAGCATTAAACCATGTCTTTCGTACAAGACAGACACCTGGCCCCTCCCTTGTTTAACGAGGAAAGCACTATTCTTTTCATTGGCTTCCCTCAGCGCCAACCTTGTTTCTCAGAAAATTTAGGACTAAAGAATTTCGATCAAGGTTGCAACTTTAAGTGTCCTTTATTGCCAAGATATACGCCTTAATTTCAATTGGCCAATCATAAGTAGTGGTTTCTTTATAACCAGATCCTAAGAAAATCATTTGTTTTGTCATTCAGAATCTCGTATCTACGTTACTTAACTTTCCCCTTTGAAGAATGACTATTTGACATGGATCGGAAGCTCAGCTGTCTCTTTCTCAAACCCAATTTAAGATATCCGGTCAGATTCATTGAATCGGAACACTAGCCCCTTTGAAGTTTTAACACTGATATATAAGAAATTAAGAAAGAAAAAAACGGGTCCAAAAGAGAAATCGATATATTAAGGAACCCGCCACTCTGGTATATAGCCATTCTGAGGTACTCGAGTCTCGAGTATATAGGTATCTGACTCTCGTGTATATTTTAATTTAGAGGTGCCCAACTGTCGGAAAACAATGCTCCAAAATTAATATATACACAACATAGGTTATATTTACTACAAAGATCTATCCAACAAACGCATTGTAAACATTTCACTGACACAATACAAACAGTAAGTTTATAAAATTAGTGTAAAAAATACTAATTATGACATTACCTATTAGATGATGAGTTGTTATTATTGCACATCTGTACGTATCACTCAAGGTGCATTTCGTTTTGGCTTTGATAATACCCAACTTAGTAACGATCTCACCTTAAGCCAATCAGTTCCGCAGTCGACATTAGTATGTGGAATTGTATCCAGGAATGTGGGGTTATTGTTAATCTGGGTTTTTTTCTAATTTAATTTAATCAGCAATTGTTTTGTCTATTAATAACCCCAAACTCATGGCAATGAAAACATTTCTTACATGATTATATCATGCGGACCAAGTTTAGGATGATACGGCATTGCACGTTCTATGTAAAAGTATGGCAATAGATGGCGTTTTAATGGAAGATGGGCAAAGTTTCTAAATCTCAGCGATATTTGAAAATATGTTTTGATGCAAGATCCCTTGAGAACGTTTGATTTGAATTGTTTTGTTACTGAGCAACGCATTATTAAGGTTATTTAGAGTCGTAATAATGGTAGTAGTAGTAGTAGTAGTAGTAGTAGTAGTAGTAGTAGTAGTAATATAGATAAGACCGGTATATTTGTTTGCGTCCAAGACTGCAGACTAAAAAAACAAAGAATACATAAAGGCCACTTGCATTTGCCATGTTTCTGAAGAACGCGACTTAGTAAACTGCAATGTAGCCACTAATTTTCAGTTCTTTACTGACAGCCCTGATATTTATCAAAAAAGGTTTTGCTTTCAAGGCTTTCATACTCGCAGCCCTGACATTTATCAACAAACGTTTGCTGTCAAGGCTTTCATTAACATGGACCTCTAAAGTTTACGCTTGCGCACAAGTAAGATAAGATATTTTAGTTGTATGTATGTATGTATGTATGTATGTATGTATGTATGTATGTATGTATGTATGTATGTATGTATGTATGTATGTATGTATGTATGCATGTATGTACGTACGTGTGCGCTTGCGCACAAGTAAGATAAGATATTTCAGTTGTATGTATGTATGTATGTATGTATGTATGTATGTATGTATGTATGTATGTATGTATGTATGTATGTATGTATGTATGTATGTATGTATGTATGTATGTATGTATGTATGTATGTATGTAGTATGTATACACGCACGCACGCGCGCGTGCGTGCGTGCGTGTGTGTGTGTGTGTGTGATAAATTGACTACGCTAAGAACATTGCAAAATTATTAGTTGGAGACAAGTTTTGCGCTGCTCGAAGTCAGTTTATTACAGTTATTTATCTTAATCAATCCCTGATAAATGTGATACCTTGTTGGATCCAGTGCACTTTAAAGGAATGTTATTTGTTATTTGCCATATGATTTGTATTTATTGTAACCCTACAAATCATAGGATGAAATATGAAGCATCATATACACCTGATAACGTTTATATCGCTAAAATGCATATATGGATGTATTCACGTTAACAAGTTTAAATGGACGTATTCATGTTACACTCATAAATACCACTCATAAATATATGTATTCACGTTAACATGCACAATGGCTGTATTCACGTTACATACATACTTAGATGTATTCACTTTATAACGGATAAATGGATGTATCCACGTTACACACATAAATGGATGTATTCACGTTAACGCGTTTAAATGTAGGTATTCATGTTATAGGCATAAATGGATGTAACGAACCAAAGGCAGAATTTTACAGGATCGTAGCATGTGGGCCGGACGTCTTACTTGGATTTACATAATTTCGGATTTCTAATCCATGAGCAAGCGGGGATATTGCCGAAGGGCATATTCGAGCTGGATACCCGCAGCGCGCCAAGATGGCGTGAAGAAGCCTGGACCCACGCGGAAAGAATATCACCCGGTAGGCGTGTCGGCTAATTAGGGATGAGAGAAACTTGGACTGGCAAATATTTTAGTGAGCTACTAATTCTCGGGGGAAGAGATACGTATTGTCTACTAAAGTAAGCAATTTATGTTGAGAAGGCAATTTTAGCTAAAAGCCACACCGAGACTTAACTCATAAAAATACGGCAATTGAACTGGGTAAACAAGCTTCTCAAAGGAAGCTGTCAGGGTGCCGTGAGAGTCATTGCTGAGATAGTCCAGGGTACAAGAAGTGACGACACCGAGAGAATAAGATGTATGTCGTGGAGACTTCCAGTGTATACACAAGAGGCACAGTGTATAGAGGAGGAAGAGGAAGGAAGGAGGAAATAAGAGAAATTAGATAAGTACTTCGGAAAACTCACTGAACAGAGACTCTGTCACAATAGGACAGTAATTACCATATGAAGAAGTAAAGAGTAAAGGGCATTTGGTCAACCCTGCCATTATTGTATTATGATATAGTGAGCTGAAGATTTATGTCCTTGAAATTCGTGCATTCGTATATTTGATAAAATTCTTATTTATTCAACCTTGAGTTGTCATATGTATTTAGAGGGTCGGAAATTGCTGACTGGGGCTAGTGAGTCATTAGATTTTCATGCACACTTGCAGTATTATTTATAATACCGAAGTGGATCAGTATTATTTATAATACCGAAGTGGATCAGTATTATTTATAATACCGTAGTGGATCAGTATTATTTATAATACAGTAGTGGATCAGTATTATTTATAATACCGTAGTGGATCAGTATTATTTATAATACAGTAGTGGATCAGTATTATTTATAATACCGAAGTGGATCAGTATTATTTATAATACAGTAGTGGATCAGTATTATTTATAATACCGTAGTGGATCAGTATTATTTATAATACAGTAGTGGATCAGTATTATTTATAATACAGTAGTGGATCAGTATTATTTATAATACAGTAGTGGATCAGTATTATTTATAATACAGTAGTGGATCAGTATTATTTATAATACCGTAGTGGATCAGTATTATTTATAATACAGTAGTGGATCAGTATTATTTATAATACAGTAGTGGATCAGTATTATTTATAATACAGTAGTGGATACGTATTATTTATAATACCGTAATGGATACGTATTATTTATAATACCGTAATGGATCATTATTATTTATAATACCGTAGTGGATCAGTATTATTTATAATACCGTAGTGGATCAGTATTATTTATAATACAGTAGTGGATCAGTAGTATTTATAATACCGAAGTGGATCAGTAGTATTTATAATACAGTAGCGTGGTTGTGACACACATTAACACGCATAAATGTCTGCATTCACAATGCAAGCATACATGGTTGCATTCACGTTAACGCGTCTAAATGGATGTTTGTTTGTTTGATTATGACTTTTAACGTGAGGCAGTTTATAGTGATGTCTAGCGCTGGGGCATCATGCCGCATGCATACCGAAGTGGATCAGTATTATTTATAATACCGTAGTGGATCAGTATTATTTATAATACAGTAGTGGATCAGTATTATTTATAATACCGTAGTGGATCAGTATTATTTATAATACAGTAGTGGATCAGTATTATTTATAATACCGAAGTGCCGCATGCATGTAGCATGATGTCCCACCCAATCACATTATCCTGACACCAGACAGACCAGTCCTAACACTAACATCTTAATGCTGAGCGCCAAGCGAGGCAGCTGTTAGTTCCATTTTTGTAAGGGCTTGGTATGACTCGGCTGGGGATCGAACCTACGACCTCCCGTTTCCGCGGCGGATTCTCAAACCACTAGGCCACCGGAACTTTTGTCTAAATGGATGTATTCACATTACAAGCATAAGTGTATCTATTCACGTTAACACGTATACATGGATCACGTTAACACGCATACATGGATATATTCACATTAACACGCATAAATGGACGTATCCACGTTAACACACATACATGGATGTATTAACGTTACAAGCATAAATAAATGCATTTATTAACTTTGCACGCATAAATTGATGTATTAACGTTACAAGCATAAAAAAATGCATTTATTAACTTTGCACGCATAAATTGATGTATTAACGTTACAAGCATAAATAAATGCATTTATTAACTTTGCACGCATAAATTGATGTATTAACGTTACAAGCATAAATAAATGCATTTATTAACTTTGCACGCATAAATTGATGTATTAACGTTACAAGCATAAATAAATGCATTTATTAACTTTGCACGCATAAATTGATGTATTAACGTTACAAGCATAAATAAATGCATTTATTAACTTTGCACGCATAAATTGATGTATTAACGTTACAAGCATAAATAAATGCATTTATTAACTTTGCACGCATAAATTGATGTATTAACGTTACAAGCATAAATAAATGCATTCATTAACTTTGCACGCATAAATTGATGTATTAACGCTACAAGCATAAATAAATGCATTCACGTTAAGACAAAAAAATGTATCTATTCACGTTTCACGCATTCATGGATGTATTAACGTTAGTACGCATACATGAATATATTCACGTTACAAGCATACATGGATGCATTCACATTAAAAACGTCTAAATGGATGCATTCATATTACCAGGATAATTGATGTATTCAAATAATCAATTATATATGAATATTCCCGTTACCGCGCATATATGGATGTATTCGTGTTAACACGCATAAATGGACTTATCCACGTTAACACGCATAAATGGATGTATTCATATTCCAATCATAAATGTATGTATTCACGTTATCATGCATAAACCGATTTATTCACGTTAACACGCATACATGGATTCACGTTAACCCGCATAATGAATGTATTCACGTTTAACAAGCATACATGGATGTAGTCACGTTACAAGCATTCATGGGTGTATTCACTTAAACACACATACATGGATGTATGCACGTTAATACGCATAAATTGATGTATTCACGTTACAAACATTCATGGGTGTATTCACTTAAACACACATACATGGATGTATGCACGTTAATACGCATAAATTGATGTATTCACGTTACAAGCATACATGGGTGCAATTACGTTAATGCATAAATGGATAAATTCACTTTATCATGCATAGATGATTATATTCACGTTAATGCGCATACATGTATTCACGTTATCATGCATAAATGAATGTATTCACGTAACACGCATATATGGATTCACGTTAACGCTTATAAAGGATGATTCACGTTATCAAGCGTACATGGATGTATTCACGATAACACGAGTAAATGCATGTATTAACTTGATTAAATTGATGTATTCACGCTACAAGCATAAATAGATGTATTCAAGTTAACATCCATTATTGGATGTATTCACATTAACACGCATACATGGATGTATTCACGTTAACGCGCATAAATTGACGTATCCACGTTAACACACATAAATGGATGCATTCACTTTATCATGCATAAATGGATGTATTCGGGTAACACGCATACATTGATTGCCGCTAACACTCATAAAGGGTGTATTAATGTTAACGTAAATAAATGCATGTATTAACTTGATTAAATTGATGTATTCAGGTTAACACGCATACATGGATGTATTCACGAGATTTATCAGGTGGTAAAATACTGTGAATCACACAACATGTAGCAAAGTGGTTGGTAATTCTATTACGATGCTGCTTGTATTACTTAAGAAAGACATAAACTAGAAATTCAGTCATGTCTTTAATTATTATTTTTAGTAATAGTAGTAGTAGTAGTAGTAGTAGTAGTAGTAGTAGTAGTAGTAGTAGTAGTAGTAGTATGATGTGCATTGCGTGTTCAGACAATAACCGCGTCATCGTTAGCAACATGCAGAGCCTGAAGTCTATTGGAAAACTTTGTCAGTGGACAGTTGTTCACAGTGTGTGGTCTGAAGAACGCCAGGGTAACAGGAAGAGTTAGTGGTATGACCCCATCGGTCAACTGCACAACGCTCTTGTCCTGTCCGAACGCGGTTGAGTGTGGTCCATATATGACTTGGGAGATTAAAGTCCGGAGAACAGACATACGGCTCGGCTACGAAGGAGTGGTCTACATCTGTAGAAGACCATTTACTGCTCCATGCTAAAATAACTGTCCTATCCTCCGGCAACGGTTTTAACCAGAATGGGCGTCTCGCGGACTACTGAATGTGAGGTGATCTACAGTGGTTGTTTCTCATTGACATAGACCGTAGTCATTATCATTTGTCTTAAATAGCGAGAACTTAATCAGAATTTTAGAGGATTTCAGATTATTATTATTATTATTATTATTATTATTATTATTATTATTATTATTATTATTATTATTCGTAGTAGTAGTAGTAGTAGTATTGTTGTTGTTGTTGTTATTATTATTATTATTATTATTATTATTATTATTATTATTATTATTATTATTATTATTATTATTCAGTTTTTAAGCATTCGATAATATTTCATTGTTTGTTTATGAGGCGCTTTTCATCCCATCACGAGGTAACATCGTCGAATACAGACATCAAGGCCTGTCTCATATTTCCATGCCATTTATTTTGGTATGTTGGCAAACTCGACACAGCATGACATTATTGGGTAAACATTGCCAGCATATGTGGTCTATATTCTTAAAGGTTTCAATGACCGTGTGTGTGTGTGTGTGTGTGTGTGTTTTCCGACCAGAAAATGCTGAACAGTTCCATTGATTTATCTCATCAATTCGATTGTTCAGTCCCAAACAAATACAATCGGGAGCACCGAGTGGCCGAGAGGTCTAAAGGATACGTTACGGATCACTGGGATCTCACCTTTCTCTGAGTGGCCGAGAGGTCCAAAGGATACGTTACGGATCACTGGGATCTCACCTCTCTCTGAGTGGGTTTGAATCTTAGATTCAGATTCGACCAATGTGTGTATGTGAGAAAGCTTGCAAGTAGCTTCCCGTGGGTCGGTGGTTCTTGCTGAGGTTTTCCCGGGTTCTTCCTCCACCATTATAATACTGGCCGCCATGTATAGCCTATCGTGTGCTGAAAATTGGCGTTAAATACATGAACAACGACAACATTAAATAAAATACCCCTTAAAACATCTATTGATATAAAAAAATGGAAACAATAAGCATTTTTAATGTCTTTACATATTCATTAACACTCCTTTCTAAATAACACTCTTCAAGGTTGAATTCCATAGGCATCCAAAACAGGTCAGGAATACGCTGAATATTTTCTTACATGTTACAATGACTGTGAATGTAAAGGTGTGTGTGCATGTTCAGGCTTTGAAAAGACTGACAAGAACCATTGATCGATTCAATAAATCAATATGGTAATTCTACATGCCCTCAAAGAAAGAAAAATGCATCTATGTATCATAAAGTGTGGAGATTCAAAAACCTTTTCAAATTTCCTTTCATTACATTATTACCTATCCATTAACACTCTTTTCGTCATGAAACCATACTAGGTATAAACTCAGGTGCATTCATAACAGATATGGAATACGGTGAACCAATACGTTACTTACAGATAGCTAATTACCACTTAATCAGTATACGTCATACGGAAACTGAATAAGCTTATTGCGGATGTCAATTTATCAGACTCAAGAAGTTTTGTCGAATATGGATCAAGTTCCAATTGACAACATGACGTTAATTCATCAGTAAATTGTACAGGTTACAACCGTGACTATCCTGTTTACAATGTTCTGATAATTTTCTGATAAGTGTATTGTATTCAAAACTACATTTGAACTCATGTATGTATGTATGTATGTATGTATGTATGTATGTATGTATGTATGTATGTATGTATGTATGTATGTATGTATGTATGTATGTATGTATGTATGTATGTATGTATGTATGTGTGTAAAGTGTTGAATTTTCAATTAGTATTGAACCTTAAAGTTGAATGCATTGAGCATACACAAATTTTTATCACATTTAAGCCCGAAGAGTCTTTGTGAAGGGTCAGTTCGACCTTTCCTATTTTATCTCACTACCCCCACCCACTCCATATCAGTGTTAAACTTGAAAGGTATGCATCTACAGCTCATTGAGATTTGACAGAGGCGTCGCGACGCTGTCCTGAAAAAGTAAACATTTAAGCTACAAACCATAACCGTTTCATAGAAATCCATGTCAAATGTCATTTTCAAACGGAAGTTGATATGCAACATAGTTCCGAGATTCTTGGCTGTCCAAAACCTGACGAAAGAAATGATTATCTTGTGAAACATTTAGGAACTGATGCCTACGATTGGTCAGAGTAAATTATGGCTTAGGGCTTTCCTCGTTAAAAAAGAAAAGGGATCCCGGTGGCTGTCATGTAAGAAAAGACAGGTGTTAGGACACACACTTTCTGAAAGAGAACATCATAAAGGTACACAATGTTAATTTTTCACGTCATTTTCTATTTTCCATTGTTTGTTTTATGTAAATGTGTTTGCTATGTATGTATGCTAGGATCCATATCATTAATCGTTTATTCAATTTCATGGAAATCTGTTGAGGCTAGTGTTGTTATGCAATTTATCGTTTTAATTTAATAGTTACTAGTTCATTGATAGAACTGACGGTTTGCATGCGATCCAAATTTTCGCGTGTAGGATATTATAGGGTTATATGAATTAATTTTATTTGTATATTAGGACGATACAGATTATCGTGAGTTAATGATAATTACATATTTATATCTGATTTTTTAATGCTTAAATAATCTTGTAGGTTAAGGATTTATGTGAGTTAGAATGTTGTTAATTTTATGGAATAGTAATCGAGCATCTGGTAGCGTAGGTAAAGATATTCGGTTATGTTAGATACACTGCTCACGTGTTAATTTGTGGTCGGTCGCTGTGCAGCGAGAGTAATGATCTATCGAAGTAGGCCAGAATTTATGCAGTGTTTGGATAGTTAGTCATACTTCTGAGTAACGTAAATGAGAGAATTGCATGTAAGTATAGAAAGTGATACGTATATCGATTATGGGGTAAGTTTGTCCTTTTAGGAAACAGCTTTCTGGAAGAGACGGGACAGTCCAAAGATGGTCAGGAAATAGATGACGTGTTCAGAATAAAAGACTATGATGTCCAGAAAAAGAAGAATAGGAAGACAAGAAAGAATAGAAAGACGTGTGATACACGTGTCAGGAGAAAAGTGATGCAATCAGTGAAGGACATTGCGCTCTTTTCACAACTCGTTATTGTGACGAAATAAATCCAAATTAAACACTGCTATTCAATTATGTTGACATAACTTGGTTGAATTGGAGTGCCGCTATTTATTTGTTATTGACTAAATGTTATTTGTCTTGTCTATGGGGCTCGTATTGCATTATTTCTTTCCAGTAGTCTGCTCAGTTCTCTGTTGATAGTCTATCTATCTACTCACACCGGGCCATAAAATCGATGGAGGACATTCCCTATATAACGCCAACCAAAACTCTAATGAAATTAAACAATGCGTTTATCATCATACATTTCAATTATTATGAAACTTAACTCTAATGGATCAATTAAATAATTCGATAAATTTTTCAAATTAATTAGAGTCTATTCTAATACTGATTTATTTAAAAGGTAGCCATAATTCGAATTTAAATTCGAGTAGAAAAGCGCTGCACCATTTGCAACCCACAGCAAAGAAGTACAATAAAATAACTCAAAACATCTCTGTTCATGTTTTGCTTGGGGGTTTTTTAAAACAGGAAAACAACAAAATATCTAACTGCCACCACAACTTTATATTCGTTTTTATCCAAAACTGTCCGGATTAAACGTAGAATAAGAACCATTTAACATAAATAGTTAGGACACTGTAAGACAACAAGTAAGATGAGTAGAAGAAGAGGCAACGTTCCCTCTAATATTTTTCTTTGTGCGCGGAATTTTGAAACTGGTGCGCGGCATATGTATTTTCTACCAAAACTTGTGAGCGGAATTTTGAAACTGCTTAGCGGTATTTTATAATGAGCTGCGCGACCTTAAAGAGAATATTTAAAAGGTTATGTTTGATATATATCAATGTCACCGTTAAGAGGTACACCGTATATACTGTCATATAAGACGAGTTCAACTGCAAACTGCTCGGACGCATAACAGCAGATGCATAATGCAGTTTGTAAAAGAGTAGTCCATATAGCACACAAAAGAGAACCGGATCTGCAGGCTCGGTATGCTACGGCAGATCATGATTCGTATTGTATGCAGTTTGCTCGACCTCTACACGACATTGTACTGTACGTCATTCCAAATCGGCATAATACAGTACGCGTGTCTAAACATCGCAAACAAGAGCATAATATCACCCGTTATACATAATTTCTTAGTTGATAATGACTCGGTGACTTGTACACGTTTGAACTGTTGTCGTGGATAGACGTACCATGAGCGTGCCAGATAATGAGTTCGTGTGATTGGGTTGGCCTAAATTTGTGGATTTATTTGTTTATGTGCCTGTCATAATACTGCACTGAAGTGTACCGAATATTACTCCTCGATATTAGAGACGGTAATTAGATCAAACACGCTTCTAATATGGTTCACTGTGTCAAAAAATGATGAAGTCCACAAACTCAAATTAAATGTAATTGATGAGCTTTGTCGTAATAATTTATATAATGTATCTGGGAATCTCTCATTCATGTCTTCATTTTTAATTTGCGATTTGTCTTTAAAACATTTCAACACAAAAGGTGCAGTCGTTTTGCTATAAATCATGATTATGCAACTGTAAATGTATTTATGATAAAAACAGTTTGAATTTAACCTTTTCTTTAATTGTATGGATCATTTTATTATATTAATATCTTTTCATGTAATTTAGTATCACATAACTCCCCAAATTTAGATGTAAACTTAATGCCAAGTGACATTGTAAAAAAATGACAGACTCTTTTTTGATCTTGATGTTATTTTTGTCACGCCATGTTGAACAAGCTAGTCATAAATATTTAATCAACTGCAAATCCTACTCAAAAGTATTCCGACCAATCTAAAGACTGCATTTTTATATTTCCAGTAAGATTTCCATCCCTCGAGCAAAACTTATTACTCGAAACATTAGGTATATTTTTTTCCTTTTATGGGGAAGGTGGGGTTTTCATCTGTCACTGTAGCAGATTGTTATGACCGGGAAAGTAGGGTCTTCATCTGTCACTGTAGCAGATTGATATGACCGGGAAGGTGGGGTTTTCATCAGTCATTGTAGCAGATTGTTATGACCGGGAAAGTAGGGTCTTCATCTGTCACTGTAGCAGATTGTTATGACTGGGAAGGTGGGGTCTTCATCTGTCAATGTAGCAGATTGTTATGACCGGGAAAGTAGGGTCTTCATCTGTCAATGTAGCAGATTGTTATGACCGGGAAAGTGGGGTTTTCATCTGTCATTGTAGCAGATTACTATGACCGCGAAGGTGGGGTTTTCATCCGTCACTTTAGCAGATTATTATGACTGGGAAGGTGGGATCTTTGTCTGTCACTGTAGCAGATTGTTAAGACTGGAGAAGCGGGGTTTTAAAAAAAGATATGTTTTCTTGTATAGCACACGATCATTAAACGTGATAAATAATATACATTTACACATTTGTTTCTCTCAGAATTTCAGGAGGAGAAAAATACCCAGTATATTTGGATTAACGTCCACAGCCATTGACGACAATATGCTATCATTAGACGAATAACGACTGCTTCAAAGTTATTTTTTGTTTTGTTTTGTTTTTTCGTCGTAGCGTAATGCCCATCAGATTCTTATAATTAACATAAATACAGATTTTCAGGTGGCAAAGATGTTTCAACAGAATTCTTATTTTCGTTTGTAAATATTTTTTACGATTACAATACACTAATACAATGAAGTTTATACAAGTTTTGTCATCGCATGTGCCGCACAAACATCGCATCTATTTCAGAAACTGATTTATTCACACAAATGACTAATTGTTTGCTTTGAAATGTTGACTGGACTGTGCTGTATTTAGTTAGATTCCCACCTAACAAGAACATCGCACGGACACATCTGATGGTGATAAATTAAAACAAAACGGCAAACTTGTCATCTGCTTCGACATAGATAATGTACATGTAAAGATATTTTCTTGCATACATTATTTATTGTGCAAGTAATTATCACCCTGCTTTTATAAACACGGGATGCTAGTTTAACAGGTCAGTGCTGAAAACATTTCAAAGGCAAAAATGTATTCCATACCACGGCTTATCCAGATCGATTGCGTTGAGTTGGCCTGGTAATTTATTACAGTTTCAGCCGAGGACAAAATATCCTGGAGTTGACCGACACAAGACCCTATACTATACTTGACCTGATTATAGTGTGTGTGTGTGTGTGTGTGTGTGTGTGTGTGTGTGTGTGTGTGAACGTTATAAATCTGACTAATGGGCTCACGCATTGGAAACCAATTGCTATTTATATTCAAAATAAATCTAGCAGACCGCCAGTATAATCTCAAAATGTATTTTAGTAATACAATAATAGCATTTAAATACCAATAAGTAAATTCTTATTATATGTTCTTATTACCAATGTACACAGTACATTATTGTTCAAGATGCAGTTCCGCATTCCTGTTCCCTCTGCCCCGCAGTCAATATGCTTTGTACATACCCCGCAGTCAATATGCTTTGTACATACCCCGCAGTCAATATGCTTTGTACATACCCCACAGTCAATATGCTTTGTACATACCCCGCAGTCAATATGCTTTTTACATTCCCCACCGTCAATATGCTTTTTACATTCCCCACCGTCAATATGCTTTTTACATACCCCACAGTCAATATGCTTTGTACATACCCCACAGTCAATATGCTTTGTACATACCCCGCAGTCAATATGCTTTGTACATACCCCGCAGTCAATATGCTTTGTACATACCCCGCAGTCGATATGCTTTGTACATACCCCGCAGTCAATATGCTTTGTACATACCCCACAGTCAATATGCTTTGTACATACCCCGCAGTCAATATGCTTTTTACATTCCCCACCGTCAATATGCTTTTTACATTCCCCACCGTCAATATGCTTTTTACATACCCCACAGTCAATATGCTTTGTACATACCCCGCAGTCAATATGCTTTGTACATATCCCGCAGTCAATATGCTTTGTACATACCCCACAGTCAATATGCTTTGTACATATCCCGCAGTCAATATGCTTTGTACATACCCCACAGTCAATATGCTTTGTACATACCCCACAGTCAATATGCTTTGTACATATCCCACAGTCAATATGCTTTGTACATACCCCACAGTCAATATGCTTTGTACATACCCCACAGTCAATATGCTTTGTACATATCCCACAGTCAATATGCTTTGTACATACCCCACAGTCAATATGCTTTGTACATACCCCACTATATATACAATAACTATAGACTAGGACTTAATTTCGCTACTGTTGTTATTTAACCTGTTTAATATTCGTTTCATCTACAGCACTAGATAGCATGTACATTCAGTTCAAAGTCAAAAAGTTAATCGTTCAAAGTCAGCCACAAGCAGTCACATGCGAGGTAATTTGGTGACTAGTTCAAGATTTGAAAGTAGATGTAGCTGACAATATCGTAAAAAAAATGTGACATATAATCGAGCCCATGGGATACTTCTTTGTATGTACTATTTTTTATTTATATTTGTAGATTTGGCGTCTGACTCTTTTAATTATGTATATGTAAAAATGTCCCAACCATACATACACTAAAATTAAAGAATTGTTGCATAGCTGAAAGACGATACAGATGAATTGTAATTTCAACTAATTAAATGTAATGTACATTTATAAAATAAAAAAGAGGATGTAAATTAACAAACATTGTTAAAGTTGTCTATCACTGTAACTGAGTAGGACCATGAAAATAAATTTTAAACTAAATGATTCTAATGTTACGCGTCATTTTCAGCATTCTGGTAGATTTGATGTAGGAGGCGATGTTGTTCGAAATAAAATCACAGAAAATCCATCAAGCCAAAATAAACATGTCATGGATGAAATAAATGTTACAAAAATTAAGAGTTCAGATGTCCAGAAAAAAAAGTTCCATTTCCCAAGATTCGTTCAGATGCAATTATGAGAAGGTTAAATATTATACGGGGTTACCTTACTTTGATGACACTTTTCACTTAATGTAAAAATACGTGACTCGAAAGGGTCTGCTCTTTTGACGTTTCTGAAACTGTATCTAGTTTGGATAACATTGAGTTTTTTGAATTTGTCCTTTCGAAACTCATTGGGGTTAAGCTTGCAATAAGTATCGACTGTTGCGAGTTATTCATCGAACGAGCATCTAATATCCATGCAGTGAAATGGACATATAATAAACGCCATTCCCAATTGGTGTCACCCCCACAGGGAACTACTTTTTTGTCAGACACTTTCGGTGATCATGCACCTGACAAAGTATATAACTGAAAACTGGTTTCCTAGACCAAATGCATCCTGGAGATGTTATTTTAGCCGACCATGCCTCTGATATTAAGGAAAGTGTATGATTAAGGTGTGCTGATTCAAATAGTAACCTGCTTATACAAAAGGAAATTAAAACTTTCACCTTGAGGACTGGAGTCAACTGGAAAAATTGCTGCTAATCTAAGAATACATGTTGAAAGGGTTATTCGCCAGTTACGAAATACATGCATTAACAATGTCATGTGATGTGATGTTAACATTCCATTATTGAATAAGCTTGTTACCGGAAACTGCATTAACAAACCATAATAAATAATGTTATGCTTGTTAATTGAACATGTGGTGAAATATGATTCACGGTCAAACATGATCAGACTTTTATAGGAAAACAATGATCAGAGTTTTATAGGAAAACAATGATCAGAGTTTTATAGGAAAACAATGATCAGAGTTTTATAGCAAAAGAATGATCAAACTTTTATAGGAAAACAATGATCAGAGTTTTATAGGAAAACAATGATCAGACTTTTATAGGAAAACAATGATCAGACTTTTATAGGAAAACAATGATCAGACTTTTATAGGAAAACAATGATCAGATTTTTATAGGAAAACAATGATCAGTTGGACTAAGATAAGTTACAATAAATTTTCTTTCCCATCAATGACATCGCAGTACTATTTCTCAAAAATAAACCTCAGGCATTTATAGTAACAGGTATGATTTCTTTTCATTTGTAGCTTTCCCTCTACGTTCCCTAGACATCTTTTCTCTAAAGCAGTACCGGAAATTTGGAATATATGTAACCATTACAACAACAGTCACATTCAACAATAGAAACTGCTGAGTAACCAATGCATTGGACTTTGTGATTTAAAACTTCAAAATTGTCATGCAAGCCTGACATAATTTTCAATTCTAACACTCTCATGATCGCATCCCCATTTTGAAGCAGATGTTGTTGATATGTGGGTAACAAATAGAGAGAGTGTGATGCCTGTTACGCTGATGTTCTGCTTTCAGCCATCAACCTTTATGCAGTGAAACAGACCACTCTTTAAAGCTGGACTGCGTTTTATTAGTAAATTCCATATTAGCTGATTCTTTTTTTAAATACGCTCTCATATACAACTTTTTCACAATGTTTTATTAATTCTATCTTTCCCATATCAAATCAGTTTGATGTTCCAAATCACAAGGAACGCTTTACTAATGGGTGTACATATATACTGTCGAGGTTTCTCGTTTAACTAGGTTGGGGTGGGGTGCTCCAAATATAGCTTCCTGTACGAACACGCAAGGACATTAACATGACATATTCGTCTAGCTATCCTGACTCACACTAAACAAAAATACCATCAGAAGAACCATTACCTTCTTAGATCACGCATTCGTGCACATCGAAATACCCATTCTCTCTGATATGGTGTACACGGTATATATAGATTCTCAATCTTATTGTACAGAACTATATCACATAATCAGACGCATTTCTGTACATTGCACTTCTAAAAGTGTACTCTGATATCCACATATCCGTGCTTATAATTCCCGCAAGATGGTTTAGCGACTACTGAGTTTAGTTCTCATGTAATAACTGGCAGAATCAGAAAATAATGGAGCTGAGAGAGAAATATAAAGATACTACAGGGAGACTCCAAAGTAAACGTAAGAGATAGTATTTCCCAAGAGACGGACGAGAAAAGGTACAATAAATAGTACAGAAGCAGCGTAAAAGGAAATAGTACTAGAAGTAGCACAGGAATGGAGCGGAAGGAAGGATAAAAGCACAATAAGCTCTGTTTCTCTGATTCTGTTTGGAAGCTTTCTAGTGTACGGTGCTATTGCTTAAACTAATCAGAAACTCTTTGACGTAGTTTGAAAAGAATATCTGTTTATGGTAGGAAAGTGACAACGCTTTAACAACTGATATCTACGATCGAGATCATGAAAGAATGTGACACGCGTCCATGTTCCTAAAAAAGTGTGTTCTTCATCAACGTGACCACAAAGTTGGAGTTCATTACACGTTTGAGCACACGTACGCCATAAAGGAAACACCAGTTGCCCATGACATTTATACCGCAACACTGTATGGTACAAGTCCGTCCATGGAAAGGCTTTACATTTATATCAGATCTTTGTAATTGGGGATGTATTCTCTACGGGTGACCATACGCACATCGATACGCTTGATCTGTTCTTCTTGAAAGTTGTCTTCTTCATTCGACAAACTTGTGGCGTTCATATGAACTCCATATTTCTCGTAGATGCGTGAAATTCTAAATATATTTAAAATGTCGATCGTAGTCGTGCTCACACATTAGTACCACATGGTATCATTGACTTTGCAAATCCTTACGTTGTTCATAAGGTTTGAGGTACAAATCATCTATGGTCAAAAATGTCAAAAGACTTTTCAGGTCTCGATGAGAATATGATCATAAGTACGCCTTATGCAAAATTACAACGAAGGATCCAGGCACTTGAAATGAGTTGCTACAAAACCATCCTTGGCATCTCTTACATGGGCCACATCACAAATGAAGAAGTGCGTAACACCATCAGGCGCAAAATATGAAGAACTCCTCACCACCGTCAAAAAGAGAAAGCTGAAATGGTATGGCCATGTCACTTGAGCCAACAGTCTAACAGCACTGTGGGGCAAAAGGAGAGGTAGACAGAGAAAAAAGTGTACTGAAAACATCACAGAATGGACCAGGAAATGTTTTGTGGAGGCGCAAGCATTGGCACATGATCGAGAAGTGGAGGAAAGTGGTCAGATGTTCAGCAGCACAGTAATCGACGACCACACTAGGCCAAGATATTGATGATGATGATCAAATGAAGCGGTGCATTTCGTGTTAGGGAGAGTTGTTGTTAATACAATGTTCCGAATGACATGTATAAATTGCAGAAATTCTAAATATGTGGTTTGATTGGTGCATCATAAAGACAACAGAATAAAACCTTAAAGCGGTGTCCATCAGAATATAATCTTAAATCGGTGTCCATCAGAATATAATCTTAAATCGGTGTCTATCAGAATATAATCTTAAATTGGTGTTCATCAAATCTCAACGTAGCACTGTGAATATCGGTGTCCATCAGATCTCAACGTAGGACTGTGGAAATCGGTGTCCGTCAGATCTCAACGTAGGACTTTGGAAATCTGATTTTAATCAGGATGAAGTAGAATCCACTCCACTAAAGAAATGGGAATGTATGATTAGAAGACGAAACAACAGAAGAAGCCATTCCACTGAAGAAATTCCAAACACTAAAGCGTAAGATATTCACACCCACAAACCCACCATCCACACACCCACTCACCAACCGACCCAACCACACACACACACACACACACGCACGCGCACGCACACGCACACGCACACGCGCATGCATGCATGCATGCATGCATGCATGCATGCATGCATACATACATACATACATACATACATACATACATACATACATACATACATACATACATACATACATACATATATATATATATATATATATATATATATATATATATATATATATATGATGGATTTGTTTCTTTTCTGATTTGGCGAGTTGAATCTCTTTTCTGAGAGATCTGATTCGACAACATCTGATATGAGTGCTTGAAATGTTTTCCACTTTCATATCCTGCTGTAGTTGTGGTAGTGAACTGCTATTGTCAAAGACTTGTGGTCAAAGAAGTTTAATAATTCGTTCTAGTTTTGATAAAGTGACTTGATACATTTCTGTTAGATATTCTAACTCCTCTAAAATGCCCTGTAAAACTGATGTTGTTCACTGTTCAAAATTTTCATCTCCTTTTGCTTTTCCTGCTGAATTTTATGCTTTGAACAAATGTATGTTCTTCTTCTTGTATGCGTTGTAGAAACGTGCCTGACTTCTTCCGTTGTTTTTTTTTTAAATATCGTCGTATGCTTGCAATGATGGAGATGGAGTAGATCGTGGTACCGGCAGATATATTTACGAGGAAAAGGAATCGCAAAAAATCTAAATCCAGTTCGGTCTCTTCTGGAATGATACTACATCATCTCCGAAATATAGATGCTTATCAAATGATAGTCCAAAAATCTGTGTTATGCATGAACGTCTTTGTCAATGTTTTGTCTCTCACAGCTAAAAGTTAAATTTGTTCTCTGCTCTTCTCTCTTGTGTGTGATAGTTTCATATTATGTTTGAGTAAATGTGTGTGAAAACTCTTACCTTTGTGCGTGATATTATATAAATATGTATGTTTGTGAGCCCTTCAACCCTTGTGCGTAATAGAATATCAGTATATATGTATGTGTATGTGTTCTAGCATTCATAATCTAATCCTAACACAGCATGTCAGATAGTATATGATTAGGTTTGTGCTTATAGTGTGTGTATATTCGTACCCTTTTCAGTATACTTGTGTTAATTTGTAAAAACTCCTACTCTTTCCACTTCTTCGTAAGTATGGATGTTGATCAGTGAGTGGTGCTGAGCAGTCAAGACATATATAGGTTAGTAGGTATAGTTTTCGAATTATATTTCCTATTAAAGACCAGTTTAACTCTGTCAGTACAAAAACTGACACTCTGACCTCGTAATGTTAAATTCTCGCTGGGACCAGAAGATCAATGTTAAAGTTAGTGTCCTACTGTCAAAGTTGCAGCCGCAGAGCCAGCTGCCATTGATGCCAGCGTCATTCCTTTGAGGCCACGGTGTCACTATACTACTTCTGTGTTGTAGCCTATTCTCCTTACCAATTTTATAATGTCCTAATAATATGGCTAAATATGAGTTTCATTACATTTAATTTAGTCTCGAAAGGCACAACAAGTGTAATACAACTTATGACCGGACTTATACCGATGTCAGTGACACTATGTGACGGAAGATACATCATGCTGGCATATTCCGTCGAGGAAAGCTAAAATTACAGATTTTAACCTTTCCCAGCCTTGAGCTGGTGTTTCTTGCTCAAACGGTTTCGATAATACGGAAGCACTCCTTGGACATTTTGTTCCTGTCAAGAAACTATGAAAATCGACGAACACTACTAAAGAACCCTCACTTATTATATATAAAGGGACACATAACTGTATATAAAGATACAGCCATTAACTGTAACACAGACCTTCTAAAAAGTATAAGATTAATAGCAGCCCCCATATATTATGGAACGTTTCAAGCCTTTGAGACGAACATGTTAAGTGTGTCATCGGATATGTGTCCTATATGTATAGTCTGAAAAGTGATAAAACAACTTTATACATTTAAACGTAATTTGCCCCCATAGTTCGAATAGTACATACCACACCACCTGGTTGATACGTCGATATGATATGATATATCGCTCTCGAAGAGTAAAATTTAGAAATCTAAATTGTAAATTAATTACCGATATTTGTTCAATGGTATCGTTACGATAACCGTACGACAAAGTTGATGAATTTCTAGTACACTTTAGACGATGAGTAACTTTTAAATCGCTTGCGTCCATTACTGCAAGTTGTTTCTTATTTATAAGATACCGATATTTGTCCCATTTCGTCATTACAATAGTCTATGCTTATTATTTATAAAGGTACTGGTATTTACCCGAAATCTCCATTACGATACTCCACACTTATTATTGATATTTACCCGATATCTCCATTGCGATACTCCACACTTATTATTGATCAGCTACTGATATTTAGTCTATGTCTTCGTTCTGATATTCCACGCCACCAAGCTGATAGAGTAAAATTCGGCCGACAAGTAAACTTTAGATCGTTGTGTCCAGTATCTCGACTAGTTTATTGATTATAAGGTATCGTCGTTTGACCCATGGTTTCATTACGACATATCATGCGACCCAAAGAAAAAACTGAGCAAAATATAGACAATGACGAAACTTTGAATCACTAATGTCAAGTACATGTTTCCCTCTAACCGTTCCTGTATAAGACCCGGACAATGGTGTGTTAATAAACAAATACCGATGAGTCCTGATTCAATCCTATCATTGCGTATTCTTGAAATCGTTAGCCGATACAACATGTACTCTAAAGTCTAGACGAATCTAGTTAATTGATTGCCATCGGCACGTACATGTATTTCATTGCAATCAATCCATCAAGCGAACTGCACAACACCACAGCACCGTATGGATATAGTCTTAATGTATCCTGTCGCACGAGTCTAGAAAAAGCTACAGTGAACTGCAAGATTGATCATTATATTCATACCTGACAGTCCTAAAACGAAATCTGAAAAACAGGAATAATATGTCAGTGTGCAATGATGAGGTTTCATTGTTGCCTAAACATAAGAGCGCTAGACGTCACAATATAAGTTTGACTTTTTCGTTGTTCTGTCTACGTCTTTAAATGAGACAACATCATACGCTGGCATACATATCCATGTTCAAATGTGCGTAATTAATCTGACAGTTACATATTGAATTGCACTTGAACATTTTAAACTATTAGTATTACAAAAAAAGGTTTTAATTTTTTATGATTTCCATAATGGAACAAAAATGAGATTTCACTTCAGCAAAATGAATATCAAATTAAATTATTAATTACACAATGCTCTCAATGGGATCATGAAGCCTTACAAATCCCCAGTAAGGTTGATAGTGTTCATGTTACATGCAGATCCAACAAGGGTGACAGAGAGTTCGTATAGTCTGTGCAAATCCAATAAGGTTGACAGTGTTCATGTTACGTGCAGATCCAATTTAGGGTGACAGAGAGTTCGTATAGTCTGTGCAAATCCAATAAGGTTGACAGATGGTTGTTAGCAGTAAACGAGATAGTTTAAAAGTTATTTCGGCTTGACAGAAGACACATACATCGTGTCAAATCTATGGTTCCTACCGTGACGAATTTGCCACACCTCTTAAGGTAACATGTTCGATGGAGACGCTCTAGTTCGGCTGGAAGTAAAACGCCATTCAAACGGAAGATGTACACATTCAGATATTTGTAGCGATCAGCGAGTCTCTGATCTCATTCGTTTTCCTTGGTATCAATTGTGAGGTTTTGCAACACCCCCCCCCCCCGAAAAGACGATATTGTCTGCACTATATTCGCAGATTAGATAAGAAGCCCTATAGTTTCCATATAAGAAACACTATCGAGTACTTAAATTCGTGGCTTGTAGTAGCCACAGGTTTTTCTTTAAAAATAACAGTTCACGAAAAATAGCATGCCGATAAATCTGCCTCTATCTGTACTGATACAGTTGAACCGTTTTGGCGTCTGATTCCACCTATTAATTATATCTCTTAAATGATACATGCAAATATGTCCACTACAATCGGTGTAATTTTTAGAAACTTAATGGTATTTATTGCTTCTTTTGAGTTACGGTCGGCTGATGGGAACAGCAATAGGTAACCACAAACTTAGAAATTGCCACAGACTGTTTGTGTTATTCCACGTGATATACAAGTTTCCAAATATAGGATTTGTTCCGGAATAATTATGTACATATCAGCGAAAGGACCCTTCAGCCGACTGTACTAAAGAGCAGCATGAAATACGGGTATGTGTTTCAAATTTACACATATATCTTGCGGAAAAATTGTCTGCAACAGTTGTGTGATTTACTCTAGAAGTGACGTCAGATCCAAAACAACATTTATCAGGATCAGCATCTGGTGTATGGAACTAGAACAATTGTGAATTTACATCATACTTCGGCAAACCCAAGTTGCCAGTTAAATCCCTGGAAATTGTACACCATGGTTGCTGGAAAGTGCGCATCATATGCTATCACACATGTCGTAGACTTTAACTATTATAAAGAAAATTAATTTCTGTTTAATCGAGGAGGTGTAAGCCTAGCATACAAGTAATAGTCCACCCTGCGATGAAAGGTTGTTTATATTGTATACAATGCCTGAGAATATCTAAAAAGACGTAACATTACTTGCAATATCCAACATATATCGCTGATCAATATTGAAGAGAGATAAATACGCGTATATTCCGACCTATATATAACCTGGCTCAAGTCCTTTCCTTCTTGTGTCTTTTTCAGGTAAGCTGTCCTTCAGACCTTTACACGTGCTATGATTTATTCCTTTGAGCCACTGTCCAGCATAAATAATGTAGACTGCAAAGTCTGCCAACTGTAATCTTTTTTAACATATTCCTTTACTGGGAGAGAAATACCGCTGTTTTGGACATGATTTGGGCTTTAAAGCGAAACCATTTTTTAAATTTGCAGATCAACTATTATATATATGTGGTGTTCCAAACAACAGCCACTGTACTTGTGTCGGCATGGTGACAGTCAATCTCTCCATTTTCATTAAAACGTTGAAATTATAATATATAAATTATATAACATAAATTAGAAATTTGAAAAAACATATTTCTAAACTAATAATTTTAAAAAAACTGAGATATAAACTCAATATAGATATATGAAGTGAAGCTTAACTTTATTGTGAACGAGGAAAAAATGCATAGGAATAATGCAAACAGTTACAGTTTTCACGTATCTTTTTTAAAACTTTGAAGAAAAAAGATTTTTTTATTAAAAAAGTTTCCTGTTTAAAAGTTCTTTATTTCAATCAGATATTAAATAAACATTCTCTTAACATTCTCTTGCAGTTATTGCTTTATAAATCATTAAATCATTTTCGGTTTATATTGATATTGATAGTTATTAAGACTCAAAGCCAATTGTTTTACTTCGTCGGAGATTGTTTAATTTGGTTTAATTTTGTATATTGTTTCCAAAACAATTATGCGTCTTCTAAACTATGATTCAATAGCTACCATGCTTTAATATTATAACCCAGTTATTTTGAATACACACTAATTAAGATACGTTATGCCGAATTGAATACACACTAATTAAGATACGTTATGCCGAATTGAATACACACTAATTAAGATACGTTATGCCGAATTGATTACACACTAATTAAGATACGTTATGCCGAATTGAATACACACTAATTAAGATACGTTATGCCGAATTGAATACACACTAATTAAGATACGTTATGCCGAATTGAATACACACTAATTAAGATACGTTATGCCGAATTGAATACACACTAATTAAGATACGTTATGCCGAATTGAATACACACTAATTAAGATACGTTATGCCGAACTGATTACACACTAATTAAGAGACGTTATGCCGAATTTCATGAAATTAAAAGTACATCACCAAGACCATATATGTCTTTCTTAAATCGCTTTCCAAATGTTTTGAAAGCAATTTTATTATTTTCCAATGTTTCAATTAGTGTCACAGTGTGAGATTGTCAGCATGTGTATTCCTCTTCAACACGGGATGTGTGAGACTATGTCTAAAGAAATATTAAAATGGGTTTTTCATATCATTATTGGGAGATCTCAACATACTCATTTTCCGGAGTGGCGATCAAGACGGTTTTGGTTTGAGGAGATGGGTTTTGAGTGGGTTAGGGAAGGTTTTTCTTTATATATCCAAAATTATATTATAATATAGAAAGTGGGGGTGGGGATGCAGTATTATGAGTAGAGGTGTCTGGTACCGCTGCAACCATTTAACAAATATATTTTGTAACGATGTTGAACAATAATTGCTTAATTGGAACACTAAGAAACATCAAGATTGCCACAGCTAGCATTGGTGTCTTAAAGCAATTCCTATTTGCGCATTTGATGTTGTGTCTTATATATATATCTACAATCACATGCACGCCATCTCAAAAATTGTGTTTGTTTGTGATTCATCTTTTAAAAAATTATATGTTGTTTTAGATGATGACAAAGTGTGCTTGAAAAAAGGGGGAGGGGAGATAATGTTCATATTTTAATCAGTCTCCTTCGGGAACGCAACGCGTGACACATCGTTGCGTTGATACTCCATACAGCATGTGGGCCAGGTGTGTTACGATCATGCTTATTTCTATATATAACTTCACATTTATTTGAGATAATGTGTCCTAGGTTATTTTAGTTGAAACTCCTGCTATGACAAGAGTATTCAACGTGTGATTCCGATAAAATACGTTGAGTGGCACTTGTATTTGACATTGTGTTAATGATATGATGTTAACTCATTTTATGACGTCATATGTTGAATTCTCTCTACCCAATTTACTTCTGAACTAGCACCACCCATCGAGGTTAAAGGCCCCGAGTGGCCGAGTGAAGTGATCTAAAGCGCTCACCATTACCAATCATTGTCATCTTACCTCTGCCTGTGTGGGTTCGAGTCTCGTGCTCGGCCAATGTGGTTATGTGATAAAGTTTGCCAGTAGCTTCTCGTGGGTTGTTGATTCTTTCTGGGGGTTTTCCTCAACCATTTATACTGGCAGCCATGTATAGCATCATGTGCTGCAAAATGGAGTCAAACAGTACAACAACAACAACAACCGTCGAGGTTAAAACATTTGTGTGGAAAATTTTAATTATCTAACAAGGCGTTCTTGGTGTGTGTGTGTGTGTGTGTGTGTGTGTGTGTGTGTGTGTGTGTTCTTCTTCTTCTTCTTCTTCTTCTTCTTCTTCTTTTTCTTTTTTGCTGTTTTGGGCTATTGTATTTTCTCTTATTTTGTTTTCTGCATTTTCAGGTGCCGAGAACCAATTAACTATCCACACAAGGTGAGTTTGAGAGTAGGCTACTGAACCTAAAGCCTAAGTGCAGACCGGTGCATAAAGTCCAAAATGTACATTAAACAACGAAGAGTATCGTCATTATTGTGTGTTTAACGACATGTAACAAATTCTCTTTTTTTATGTTATTTTACAGAATGGGTACAGGAAATCATAAACATGTTTCGTAAAATGTTGTTCTTAACTTTTGAAAGGTTAGAAAGAATATTAACAGCGGTACCCCAAATCATGACCTTTGCAGATCGGATGAAATTGAACTGAAACTTATTAATGACGTGAAACACATAATAAGCAAATAGGAATACTCTACACCCCATCACCATATTCGAAAACATACAAGACTATAATATAATTTATCTGAAAAGACGACAAGGAGCCAATAGGCGTGCACAATTTAAGCTTTAATGTATTAGAATTTTATTATCTCTTCGGATCAACACGTAAATTTACACACCCAAAGTTGTGTGTAAGATGTCAAAACATCTACTGTTGTTTCTGCGTGACAAAGAGACATTATTTATTCTGTGTTCTCTAATGATACAAATTTTAAAAATAATAGTAAATTTTCCTTTATACCTCGCACGCCGCAAAGAAAATATTTTTTTATAGCTGGAGGCAATTAGTTGCCTTGATTAAAACGTAGTTGTAATTTCAGAAACCTTTGATCAGCCTTAAAGGAAATGTATGATGACTTAGTGGTATATAGATATAGAATGTACTGTGAAGCATTAGTGTTCTTCTTTTGTCCAGCTAGTTAGTAACTTCAAACGAAACTTGTGTTTGAATAACAAATTCAGACACTCGCTTGAAATTCGTTCGCATTTGAACTTCATTCTACTTTTCTCAGAAAGACAGAAATTATAGATTTTGGGCAGACATCCGTCTGCTTGATTTCTACTTCTCATTTTTTAAAATTGATCTTATTTTTAGCTCTCGCTTCTTAGCGCTTTTTTGTTGGCAATCCTGAACAACCATACAAAATTAGACAACACTGCTGGCTTTGTTACCATGTGATTTTAAGAAAGTGGACTACTTTAAATTACACACGCACTTGTTGGCTCAAAGTGCAAACGTGAGATTTCACTTTCGATACATGATTCTACTGCAGAACGTTGAAGGAATACGATATGATATGAAGCGTTCCTAATACACCATTCGCTTTCAACTCTACTACAAAATAGAATGAGCGTAAATGTTTTAAACTAAAATAAAAATAGCTTTAGACAGCAGTAAACTATTAAAAGTAAACTTATAGATTACTTAAGAGAAAGTCATTATTGAAGTTAAAGACATATTTATTGTCTTAAACGTTTGATTACAAATGTAAGTATATCAGGTTCAACGTAGTAAGTTATATTTGTCATGACTATTCGTGATAAGAGTTGCTTTATTTAGTCCACTTACTTAAGTGCGTGGCCAACACGATTGTCATCATATTATCGAATGTGCGTGGTTATCTTAGGCAGTTGCACCTGGTTGTAAGTGTCAAAAACTTTAATCGTCTATGTTTCTGCCTTTTTTTTAGTCTGTTTTTTCACTGTTGTTTGAATCATAAATTTGTATTGTGAACACAGAAGACACTAAAGGACGATATGTACAAAAATTTATAGCAAGGTATACAAAAATAGGATACTCGAATCATGTGAATAATTCTGATATATTAAATGACTTATTTCAGTACCATCTTGAAAAGATTATACGTTTATATTTTGAGACAGAATCAACACTTAGTTTTAAAGGTTAGTTCTCTGATCAATTAGTATACATAGTAGAGAATCAACTAGATAACAATAAAACCAATGACTTTATCTGCATCCATTTTAAATTCATCAATGTAGAAACTTCGTGCAATTTTAATAGAAGAATAAAATGATTATTAAATAATTGTCTGTAAAAAAATGCAAGTGTGTGTGTGTGTGTGTGTGTGTGTGTGTGTGTGTGTGTGTGTGTTCTTTAAAGACTCCTTTATTCCTTCCACGATAGAAACCTCTTGTCATGGCTTCCGTTGTTCTGTTTCGAAACCTGCGATTTTCGGGAATTTTTCATCTTGGGACACTTGCGAGCTCATGTGACAACCGGTGAAAAGAGCTACAGGTACCATGTTTGCGGTTCTACGATACACGAATTCTTTAATTACAGAACAGTGGTAAATGCAAAAGTAAGTTTTCACTTAATATTAACTCGATTCAACTTTAGAAATTCTGTTCCATGGAAGAATTAGACATTTTCTCTTTCACTGCACATACCGTAAACAATCAGTTCAAAACAGTTCAAGTATTAGGCACACCCGACAACGCCGAAATATGATTGGCTAAAAAGGTTATTAATAATACATGTAACTCTTTTCACTGGTTGAAAAATTCCCGAAAATCGCACGTTTCGGAAGCCGTAACTTCAGTTTGGTACAACGTAGAAAAGCCAATGATGGCTTGATGAATAGAAAAAAATCTCAGGAGTAAAACAAACCATATAGAATGGTTGTGTGCTTTTAAATACGGAAAGAGCAGAATGAAATCGAGGGTCGTGGTTGTAACCAAGTATTTGGAAGTTACGAACCTTCTCTTTTTATATAGTATATATAGAGAGGGTCCTATGTCACAATGGGTTATTGGTGTAATCTAAGGTATTTTTATCACTCTGCATTATTTTTTTCCCTTTAGATTATTTTTTTTTTTATTTCACATTAAGCTCGCGTCGAGCACCTGTGCTTAAAATAGCATGGTACAAGCACCCATCATTCTGGAAAGGCCGTATACCGTAACAGTATAGTGTACCTGTATTAATTTACATGTTCTGTGTAATAAATAAAATACAATAGTTATTGGCCTTGGTGGTAAAGCTTTTCATCATTAAACTTTCAGTCTACTTATAAGAATCATTACTGCGTGAAAACAATTTGAAAATGCTAACTTGCAGATAACCGTGAACATTAGTCAGATATTTTACTAGCTATTTATTTTGAAACATTTTTCAGTTTATTTATTCGTATAATTTTGATTTGGAACGAACTAAATAAACTTTAATACAATAAAACCAAAAGGAAAGAAAACTGGTGCAAACGCTTTAAAACATTATATATTTAAATTGCAACAAATTAGCTTAACGCCTCCGTGGCCTAATGGATAAGGCACCGGCCTCCTAAGCCGGGGATTGCGGGTTCGAGTCCCGTCGGAGGTGATTTTTATTTTTCTATAAAATTTAATTAATTAAATTTTTTTTTAATTTGATTTCTAAGGACATAACATTTTTTTTTTTTTTTTTATTCGTAATTATTTTTTTTTTTTAAATTAATAAATTGCATATCTTGACGATAAGTCTTGATGTTACTTTCTCGTTTGAAATTTGCTACGGCAATTAGACATTTACGTTCTTAATAATAACAGGGATCCCAGTTGTTCATGGTACATACACTTCCTCCAGCATCGTAAAAACAATATCTTATATTTTATTCCTGCGTTTAAACTAGAAGACATGCTCTCAAACAGTTTGGGGATGTCGGGCTGAGGGGTCGTTCTTGGTTTTGTTTTCTGGAAAGAGGTAGAAGTGACTTCCAGTACTGAGATGTGTAGAAAAGTTGTCTTTTTCCTTCTGAAATAGTTCTTAAACGTTCAGTTTGTCAGTTAGTTTGAATGACAAAAAAATATTTAAACCTTTTATTATTCTTATTTATTGTGCGTCTTTCGTTGTGAGAATATTTTTATTTACAGATTTCACTCAGTTTTCAATCCGAACATCTTATCTTGTTTGCTGAATGAAACAATTCAATTGGCTTTCGTCGTGTTCGAAATCTCTGCATGAGATCTTTTTAACACCCACAATATTATACAATAAAATAAATGTTGTAGTACCTTTAGAACCACGTGTCATGAATCAGTTTCACTTTACGCCTTTCATTCTAGTCAGCTAACAGTGCAAAAGGGCAGCAGAATAATATACGGAATTCAAAATAGCCTAGGACAATCTTGCCTTACCTAAATGACCGAGGTCAGTAGTGGTCAACCTAAAAGTAGTTCCGTCTGATCACACTGTCGAATCGTGTCGTCTATGTAATACCATATTACAACTTGACGACCTCAGGATATAGAGTCTATTATTGATCATACCGTATTTGATCAAGTAAACAACTATCAGATAGTTTAATCGGTAACACACACACACACACACACACACACACACACACACACCTGCCAGCGCGCACGCACAAGATTTTCTGGATATGGAACAGCCGTTTTAACTTTAAAAGAAAATAAGGGGAGGGGTAAAGGATATCACATGTTAAGGGATAACATGGCGATCCATGATGGATTGCGCCAGTACAAATCCTGGTCTAATATATTTATATATGATGTATGAAATACGCTTAACAAGACCTTTCTAACATACGTGAAAGTTTCACTGGATAGTTTCAATTTTAACCACACCCCATCCGCTAATTTTTAAGATATAGCCTTAACCCGAAAAATACCAGCATCCAGCCTATATATTCACAGCAACTCAACAGTTTACATTTATTTATTTTGAGTTTCGCTTGAAAACGACAAAAACGAAAATATTAACCCAACATTTGCAAATTAACATAAGGTTTGGAAACATTTGAATGGTACTTTTAGAAGGGGATGGCCAAATGGATCTAATTTATATGAAAATTGTGCAAAATGATCAAATAAACCGTTCACCGAACACTCGCACTAGACTGTCAATATAATGGGATATAACTCAATTGTATGCACACAAAATTATGCATAAAAATTTGTTTTTACCTCCCTTACCAAACTTTCAGAACGAGGAAATAACTCTATCAACCTTAGGCTTGTTACCTAAAATCTTTAAGGCTGACAGAGCTAAGTCCCTTCGATAAAAATAAATCCAGGATCTCCAACATGCACTCAGTTCGAAGATTAATATAAAATATGATAATGAAAACGTTTGAGAAATTTTAAAATAGAAAGAAGAGAAACTTGCTTGTTTAGGCTTATCAATAAAGTTTTAATTTAATATTTTCTTGACTGGCACGTTATAAGAAACATTGTACGATTGAGAAAGACATGTACTAAACATAAATATTTGCTGTGTCTTGATAATTTTGAGATATCTTAATACATTTACTGCGTCTTGATAAATTTTCTGTATCTTAATACATTTACTGTGTCTATACGAGAACTTAAATGCTGCATCAAAACTTCGCAAATACAAAAAGATAAACAACAAAAACATCCAGTTTCATTTGAGGATTTCCGTTTCTATTGTGTTATCATTTCTTGCCGATGTACATGTATTTTTCAATATGATTGCTTATTTGCTTTCTAAACATTCAACAAAATGATACATGAGTTATACATATTTTATATTTTTTTTATTCAAAATCATTTAAATATCAGTTATTTTGAACTGTAGCAACTAACAATTTTCACGAAATTCTCCATTTGATTAAGCAACAAAACAGCCATCTTCTCTCTCTCTCTCTCTCTCTCTCTCTCTCTCTCTCTCTCTCTCTCTCTCTCTCTCTCTCTCTCTCGTCTGTAATGTTCTCACTGAAATCCCTTGCAAAAGTCAATTTTATGTATGTAAACTATATTGTCTGACATAATTTGCATCAAATCTTATCGCTTGATGTCATACATAATTTGTATCAAATCTAATCACATGATATGATACATAAATTGCATTTAATCTGATCACATGATATGATATTTAAATTGCATCAAATCTAATCATATGAAAAGAACACAGCGAAGGGTATAGTCGGAAAAAAAGAATATGTATGGTGACATATTACAAACATTCTCCACCTTCTATATGAAATATTCAAACGGATCCTGACATTCATTTTTAACGTTATGTCTACATATTTCTATATTTTTATGATCTCAGCGAAGTATTTTCCAAACGATTGATGTTACAAAGCTGTTTTCGTCCAACTATCGTCTCTATATACACAAAAAAATTTACAATTGATTGTTATAATGTTTACGTTTTGATTGTTGATTAACTTTCAACTGAAATATTTGGTAGAGAATGTTGTGAGAATTTGCAATGCACGAAAATAGTTATTAAAAAAACTGTACAACATGCTGATCTGATTGCACAAAAGAAATACCGTTGATTTGATGGAACAAACAGTTTACATAAGTCTCCAGAGAGAGAGGTGGGGGGAGAGAGACCACGACTCTACTATGAATCGTTTTATTCGCTGATGTCAGGCATAACCTTTCTGTTTCAAAGCATATACAAAATGGCATAGACGTTATATATAAAAATCTAGTGACATCTTTGAAGTCGTTGTCTTTTTTATGAACGAAACAGAGTAGATGATTTGTCGCGTTTTATTTACCGATAAATATTTTGTTTTTGTATTACCTCAATGTTATTGTATTTACAAATGATTGATGGTACAGTTCATTTCTCGTCAGACTATCCTGCATGACATTTGGCTACAGTAGAATATTTGGGAGGGGGAGGTGCAAGGAAGGTTGCGATATATCCTTTTGCAAAGCAAAAACATAGATATATTTAATATGCATTAATATAAATTCAAGTGGGACGATTTGTTCAAGTCAGAAAAGCACTGTCAGAATGCTCGTACAACAACAACAACAACATTATTATTATTATTATTATTATTATTATTACTATATTATTATTATTGATATTGTTATTATTATTAATTGTAGTAGTAGTATTATTAAATAAAATAATATGATGAAGAAGAAGGAGAAAAAGAAGAAGAAAAAAAAACAGTGATTAACTTATCTAGTGTGAGTAACCGTTTCCGACATCGATGATGACGAAGCTGTACTAATAACCTAATGAACGCTGTGTATGATTAATGAAACGTGAACAAACATGATAATACTAATAACCGGATGACCTCTGTGTGACTTATGGACTGGACAATCAGCATCCCAATATTTCCTAATTTAGAACATTAATAGTACGTCTATATTTAATATTCATATTTTACTTCTTTGAATTTCTTTATTTTCATGTTAATCCTTTGAGTTTTATTTTGAATGAAAACTTGCATCAACTAGCAGACACTTAAATATTTAAAATTTCACTAAAATAAAAACTGACTTCATAACGTGACATATATATGTGTTGTGTCGAAATTATAACAAAACAGCTAAAACTGTACATTTTAGTAATTAGTCATACACATCAACCATTTTTATCAGAATAATTAATGTCTGTAGTCATTGTCGTCGTTAATTACTTGATTTGTTTCTTACAGAACTTTCAACACACTATGCCGAATAAATCTGTTCTAAGTATCTTCCCAAGGACACACTGAGAAAATCAGCCGAACTTGAACTAGACGAGTATCGAACACGTGACCCTTGAATAGTCTGTCTCTCTTTGTATATTTTTAAAAAAAAAATCAGATTCTCATATAACTAAACTGCCGTGGCAGACTTGTTTTCTTGATGATCTATCTACACAGTGTTATTCATAACACGATGATGTGGTTTTATGGGTTTCAGTACAAAAACAACGAAATAATATCTTTATAACGGTATTACTGACCTAACACGGGTTAAGAGACACGTGTGTTTAAAGCTTTGGCAATTATTATTTACTCCAGGTAATAGCGGTATGAAATAATTACAGATTAGTCATCAGTTAAATCAATTGAGGCAAAAAATAGAAGGTAGATAATGAACATGGCTTCCTCAAATAATTCCAGTTTATAACTTACCATTCTTTATTTTCTTACCTTGTTATACTGGGAACAAGTGATATCAGTTCCACCACTAACATCAAGATATATCAGTTGCTTCACTGAATTTAAGTGAGATAGAAATACCAGCGCTTAGATGAAGTGACATCATTTTTACCAAACGAATGATGAAGATTGTAGGGAAAGATATACATATAGCTGACACCATATCAGGAATATAAGAACAATAGATGGAATCCACCAACATCAGAGAGCTTACGTATAGACAAAGTTGTTCTTCCTAAAAAAAAATTGTGATTTAGGAATAATTAGCCTTGTAAAGTGGAAACTATTTGCTTCTTTCACTTCATATTGAAGTATTTTTAGTTTTTTTATACACTTTAAGAACTTTTTTTAAATATCGAAATGTACCTTCAAACAATAAATATATCACCGAAGAGTGTACTCTTTATATTTCCTCCTTATATTACAAACATGGATTTATTCTTGACAATTAGCAAATTTCGATTAAATATGATTTACACTCGTTTATTTCATGTACATGAATGAATTATTCTTCTCAGTGCTCATTCAAGAAAAATTGTCATTGAGAGTATAAATGGCAAAGAACAGTTTCTGTGACGAGAGCTACTCGTAATTTACCGAGACTGTAGATAATTTCATTCACTGTAGACTTACGTTATATCAGCATCGGTTTTATGTACGCAGAAACTCTGGCCAATTGATTCTGGTTGACATTGTCGCTAGATTTTGTATCTGTATCCTGAGGTTTACTTTCATTTTAATAGCGGGTATCGAGTTCAGAAAATTGGTTTTCGAGTAAATAAAAGAGACCACGAGAATCAGGAAGTATGAGGCACAACGTTAAAAAGACGGGTATTGAGGTAGGAAAAGCCAATAACGAGTAACGAGTTAACAGAAGCGAGTATCGATGTCAAAATGCTAGTATCGAGTTATATAATAATAATAATAATAATAATAATAATAATAATAATAATAATAACAACAACAACAACAACAACGTGGGTAAATAGTATCGTAATAACTGCACACTGCCGAAAAACTGATTGTAATTTTGATAAGACTGCAAAGGGAAGATAACTGAAGACCACCGTAAACATATTGAATATAAATGCAGCAAATCATTATTGTATTTTTCTAATTGGGTGATACATGTATATAAATTTAAGAGAACCCTAAAACCTGTTTGGGGCAACTAGAAGTTTGTTCTGATATTGAGTCAACGTAGCAGGGGTTGATAAAAAGTCTCTCGAAGTCTTGAAGGTTTTTATAGGCAACATCAGAATCTATCATTTTGCATAAAAGTTCAACACTTTTCTAAAGTTGAATTTCATATACAAAGCTGGGTAAATATTTTCTTTGTAATTCTCCATAAAACTGAAAAAATATAATTCATTTCCATACTAATATTACAGATGTAACACAATATTTCTTCATAACAAATATTTTCATATCTTCTTGTATTACTTCTTATTTGAAAATTTAAACCTAGTAATTATGTAACAAATATCAATATTTTAAAAAGTTCTTGATATCTTTGACAAGTGAATTTTCTTCTTAATAACCCATAGAAATGCAGTCTTTCCATTAAATACAATTTCATCCTGAATTGTTTTCCTAAAAATATCTTTACATTTCTGACTAAACATTCGAAGAAACGTGTTTTCATTATCTACGCCCTGACTACACCAAACATTACCAAATCCATAATTAAAAAGAAGCTTTTTAACGTCGTTAGCCCACTAATCACTTATCATAGAATAATATTTCACCCCTGGCGTCAATCCGTAGTACTAAACTAAACTTGTTAATGGTGTTAGTGTGACCCGAACGAAATGCCTAATGCAGTAACGCCGATATGAGTACTAAACTAATCTTGTTAATGATGTTAATGGTGTTAGTGTGACCTGAACGAAATGCCTAATGCTGTAACGCCGATATGACCACCGCTATTTCCATTACTTGTTGAATATGTCAACACTACTAGAACAATAATAACCAAAATTAGTATTAAACAAATAAAGTCATACATTATCCTGGCTCAAAAACGTGTATTTCCTGTCAAAGACACACGAGGTCTGAGATTTATTCAGGCTCATCAACGTGTATTTTCTATATTTCCTGACACATACACAGGTCTGAGATTTATCCCAACTTCTAAATGTATATTTCCTATATTTCCTGACACATACACTGGAGGTCTGAGATTTATTCCAACTTCTAAACGTATATTTCCTATATTTCCTGACACATACACAGGAGGTCTGAGATTTATCCCGACTTCAGGAGGTCTGAGATTCTTGGGATGATTATAATTATCTGAATGTCTAGTTTTGTTTTGTTTTGTTGTCTCTTGTATATGTTAGCTTGGCAAACACAAATTTTAAAAATAAGAATGATTTAGACACAACTTGAGATTCATAAAAATGTTATCATCTCACTAGAAATGATTTAACCGTCTCTGTTTGAGACGGAGTATAAGTTTTACTTTATATATCATATTTGCTTATTAGATTTGTTTGTTTAAGAATAGCCTAGTACCGATTCTGGAGACTATACGGATGTACGATACCAAGGATACAAACCCATAGGGTATGGAAAGAATGTTTTTTTTATTATTATTATTATTAATCTAAGGCTCTCAATTCTGAAAAATCCTCCCAAATGAAGTGAAAACCCTATAATTTTAAAGTATTCAGTTGGCTGATACAAACAGGGTCTGGGACTAAATGTTAATCTGCTTTGTAAAGTCCCCTAGTTTACGTTTAGCATCGTACTAATACATTGCAATAGTTATCGAAACTGTTTTTCGCTTACGCGTACATGCGTTTTACAAAATGAAAATAGCTCCATCCTTTATATACTGTTGTTTGTCTTATATGATGATGTTGTTATTGTTTTAATTTTAATGAATCTGATGTCTATTGCTTTAAAGTAAACATGCACTTTGTGTACTGTCTTTTTTGTACATCTTTTATGTTCTGTCCGTAAAAAGCTCGTCCAGAGAAAGTTTTAACTGGCTGCCCAAGACTACAGACGTTAAATAAAATAACTTGTGTCACCTATACATAGTGTTAGAACGAGTAGTTGTCCTCCAACAACAAATCCACCGATCCGGGCATGTTTTTATTTGGATCCATAAAATGTATACTGTATCGATGTCCGGTCAATGCACTCGACCATAATTTTATTGATCCAAGCACCAGATAATTTGTTCAGCTGTCGCTTTGGGGAAATGACCTGTCTTAACCCGAAACTGATTTGTTGTTTGTTTGGGTTTTGTGTTTTACTGCTACTATACATGACGAGACGATTGGTGATGTAAAGTGCATATTTCGCGGAAACCAGAGTACTTTCCTTTCTCGTACATCTGGTTTATTCCTCGTATTTCAGATTAGTCCAATGGTGTAAAAACACAATGAGCCCACATGTGCTCTTCCAACCGATTGCCGCTCCGGCACGTTAACCACTGAGCATGTTAACCACCGCGGCTCGTTGACCCTAAGAGGAATGACCTCAAGTGAAAGGTTATTAACAATGTGACTAGACCGAAGAGAGAATGCTCAATCTGCCCTACCGAATGTTACGTTCGGTTATTTTATAACTCATTTTGCTCAACTTGAGTATTGTTTAGACTAACTGATTAAAGGAAACAACTGCAATGGAATTGGACGACCTTAATGAACAACGTTAAAACGCAACGCTACTAGACACCTAATTTTGGATATGCCACAGCATATAAATGAAAATATAAGATAACACCACTACATAAACTATTTAAATAAATTGCACCATTTGATTGTTAAAAGTCATTTAATTTTATTTTTTTCTCATTTTTTTTTTAGTTAATAAAAAATAAATCTTCAAAATTTCACAATAAAAACTTTTTACATAGTTTCACAACTCAAAAGATATGATCTTAGATTGTGCCGTCCATACAACTATACTGTACAACAAACAGAATAAAAATACAAAATACATACACCATGGACAAACGACTTTGGCAAAGTCAACTGGGTAATAATGTAATAATTACAGGCTCTTGTCTGTGACAGAGAGTATTATCAGCCTGAATTCCTTAGTGGGTAATAAAACTTAATTATATTTGATGAGCAAAACAAAGATTAACCGTCATCAAAATTATTACTTAAAAAGCTATAAATAAAAATATATACAATAATATATACAATACTTAATACACTCATGGGTGTACAAGGAAAACATTACACCATCGTAAGACACTTTTGGCTAACAGACGGTGTCCCTCAATCAACTTGAACCAGCTTGTGCTGGGGAAAGTAACGAGGGTCAACACCCCTGGTATATCAGTCAAGTCACAATACGAGAACACAAAGCAAGTTAAAACTGTTTGCTATCCATGACAACAATCTAAATTAAATATTGTCGATTCTTTCAAGTATATTTATTGATATATATATACAACAAAGAGAAAAAAGACACCAGCAGGAACTATGAAGTCTTGTCTTTTTCATCGGAAAAAAAGTAAAATTCTTTGTATAGCCACTTTAACAAGAAACGTAGTTCATAACAACCACATATTATTTTTACTGATGGTAACAGAAGTATTAAAGATAATATGCACACATTGTTTCCTGACAATATTTGCACGAGGGACGTTATTAAAAACATATTCAAGGGTCGGGGGTCAAAACTTGACGGGCTTCTTAATTTTTGTATATAGGCTACAGCAATATTACAGCACATGCAAATTCCCTGATTTGCACCAGTCTCTAGGAAACCGAGTTACATTTAAATGTAAACAGAAAAGTAAGAAAATATTCAATTGCGTATGGAAAGATGTGTGCCCCATTTATTTTAACATACTCAAGACTAAATATCTAACATTTGTCTTTATTCACTTGAACCTGACAGCTAGTTACCATTCCCCAATACTATGAACATATCGTATGTACAACAGTGACAGATAAACAGAGTTACGTGAAGACAAATGAATGGAATCAGTGAGGCACCTAAAGTAGGCAAATATGTGACATACTTTACCCTATATTGGGTTGCGTTTTTTCAAGATAAATTGTCCTACAATGTGAAGACTTAGTGCGACAGTACCACCAAAATGTGGTAATACAAAGTCGTCCTTGCATTTACTGAGGCGTTAAATGTGGATCAAAGTGACCAACTTAGAGATGACATGCTTAACGTCATTCAAGAAAGCTACATACGTTTTATTTCATGACCTTTAATATGAGAATGTCAGAGAAACTGCGCAAAAGATAAAAATATAATGTTGACGACTCAGCAATGTCGAATACTCGATACCAATGCTTCGAAGATGAAGAAAAAGTTTTTCTTCGGAAGCAATAAAGTTAATGTTTTCTTAACAATAATGATTGCTGTTCATTCAGTTTGTTGAATTTGAAGGGTTGCATACATTGCAATTTTCTTGGATTGCATGCTGGACCAAAATATAATCTTTATTAAGATCGCTCAGTTATTTAGTATGAATATATAGTATGACGTTCATACCAACTTGTTTATGTTTGTTTTTTCAGTATGACGTTTCATACCATCTTTTGTATGTATCCAGTACGATATTTGATACAAACGTTTTGTGTGTATTCAGAATAACGTTTCATACCATCTTTTGTATGTATCCAGTACGATATTTGATACAAACGTTTTGTGTGTATTCAGAATAACGTTTTGTGTGTATTCAGAATAACGTTTCATACAATATTGTGATCCTTATCAAATCATTTCAGTTTCCCTTTTGAAGATGTCATTGAAACCTTGTCATTATATATGAGGTTTGTCAAATAGTTTGATGAATTACAATACTCAGGAAGAGGTTGGAATACTCTGAAAGATGCTAATGCCGGATTAAGCCGCCCTGGGCGGGGGTGGGGGCGAGCCTTGTAGATATTCAAATACACACTGAAAGCAGTCCTTAACCTGTCCCTTATATTTGTATAAATATTATAGCTATATTAGGTTAAAGAGGCCATTTAGGACCCCACTTAGGTCTATCAAATGGGTGATCAGATTAACCTTTGCTACTACTTGACAAAACGTCGCGGTATGTAATGCTTTCGTTCATGTTAAATATGGTCCAAAAGAGTATCTCTGGCTAACATTACGTGGGTTTTTTCTTTCAGTGTTCCACTACCATTTCGTCACTTTAGTATGTGCCCGTGATGTTACAAAAGTACAAACGTGAATGCAGTGGCGTCGCTAGGGGGGTGAGGGGGTGCGGACCGCACCTGGTGACACCATCTCAGAGGGGTGACACCAAAAGGAAAATTTTAAATAAAGTAAGTTTAATGTTAAAATAACTATGACTTAACGTTGTTACAGTTCTTAGATACTTTTACCTTCTGACCTTCAATTAATTTGTTTTGGTTCTTGTCATTTTTTATACTTTGGTCTTATTTTAAGAAGAAGAAATCCATGGTGAAAGTCTGGAGGGGTGACACCATGAGTTTACCGCACTGGGTGACACCAACCCTAGCGACGCCGCTGCATGAATTCTATATTAAGCATACTACCCTCCATTATGAGATTAAGCTGTAGCTTTCATTCTACATATTTTGCCAGCTTTCATTCTACATATTTTGCCAGCTTTCATTCTACATATTTTGCCAGCTTTCATTCTACATATTTTGCCAGTTTTCATTCTACATATTTTGTCAGCTTTCATTCTACATATTTTGCCAAGCGTATAGAAAGAACATGATGATTTCTACAATACTGGAAGTCCGTATATGGGATGTTCTTTCTATTCCAGTAACGACAGGCCAGCTTTGACTGCTTTCTGTACTTTATGGTTATTCTTAATACGATAATGACCAGTCACACAACAATACAGACTATTTCTTCTGAATGTATCAACATATCGTGCTTATGTAAGATTAGAACGACAACTAGATTTTCTTTATTTAATCAATATTTTGAAATCCTGTTTCCATACTTTCATCATTTTTAAATTGTCTACCTTTCTTCTATCCTTTTAATCTCTTGGTTTGTAAATTTATTTTTCAATCAAACGTTTCAAACGTTGAACTCTAAAGAAAATGAACCTAACAGGTTTTCCTCGCCGATTATCCTAGTTATAAGGGTTTTTTCTTCCAAAAAGAGACCTTGCATATCGTGGGTATTGTCCAAAAAAAATGATTTCCATTTGATTTGATTGATAGTTGCAATTTGGTTGATAGAATAGACAGCTTGGCATTCCTTCAGATTTGCAGCTCAACTTCCTGATTTTCAGAGAAAAGTTGGATAGAAAAACATCGCCTATAGCTATTTTAATTCTTTATATTTTGTAAATCATTTTCTACTTTCCACTCTGACAAAAATTAATTGTTCAAAATTTAATAACTGCCATTCTTGTTCTTTTTACTAATTCAAGATCATTTATTATGTACAAGCGAGAAACTATTTCAAGGCGGACGCTCTAACCACTAGGCCAAGGGAGCTGTCAGAATTCTGAATTTAATCGAAATCAATCCTAAGTAGTTGTATTCAAGTCCAAAAGAATCTAACATTCCGAATGAATGTCATATCTTGATGACATTGTCTATAATATCTTTGAAAAATCCACAATATTCACAGAAAAATATCTAGTCAAATGAGCACTTTGTAATCCAACGAACAATCCAAACAAATGTTTCCTCTCAAATTATCTCAACATGACATTAAACACATATGCACACTGGTTTAATACATGAACAAGAATCCGAAATAGGAATGAATCCAAATTAGGAATGAATCTGATTGCTCGGTTATCTCCTTATATACACCTTTATTACGTCAATATGTCGCAATATACACCACGATTCAGATTGTACTTCTCAGTCTAGTATTTCAAAATACTAATTCATGTGACCTATCCCCACCAATGAGAAATAATAATTCTTCTAAGAACTCACATGGCCTACATGTAAAACTGTAAACAACCCCAAACTAGTAAACATGTTTAATTATTAACATTATTATTATTAATTGTAGACACGACTACGTCTACAACTATTTATAGATCCTACGCAATCTACACTCCTAATATCTTAAATCAGAGTTTTATAACAGTGAACATAGATTATCTATCTTATATCTTGAATATAGACAATCCTTACGATTTACAGTCATGAATAAAAACTACACATAGTAAAGACACAATCATGTACAAAGGGGTACAAAATATATAGATATACAGAACACGTACTTCTTATTCAAATCATGACATTTCGTGACAGTTAACCAAAGAACCAGAGATGATTCTCAAAGTGATTTTATGTATGCCTGTCGTTGCCCATATACCATCTATTGTTGTCGGCATTTCAAACATTAAAACCAATCAATAAGTGATGACCAATATATGAATATATTAAACTGTTCTAAAACCACCCAAAAATATATGGTTAATTAGTTTCACTATGGTTGGTTGACGCTCAGGTTTTTCTAGAACATCATATGCCATGTACTGTTAAGACAATTGTTAAGATTTGCAGGTTTCACAAAATGGCTCCACGTATTGTTGTTGTTTTTCCTTCACTTCCTGCACTTCAGAGAAGAGCTGGAGAGTTGCTTATTGCGTTGCATTAAATCATTTATTAAACATAGTTTTAGCAGATATGATTGAGAGTTTCATGTTTCATTCTTTTCAGTTTCCTTGTGAATTGCCAATATCATGTCTAATTTCAGATACTTGGAAATGTTCTAAAAGTGATACTGCAGCTAATGCATTTCTTATAATCCTCTAACCATCAGATTCGTAATATTTAATTCACATAGATGTGTGTGTGTGTGTGTGTGTGTGTGTGTGTGTGTGTGTGTGTGTGTGTGTTGGGGCATATTTTTCATATGGTCTGCATGTTGTCAGAACGTACGTTGACTTTTTCATGAAACACTGGTACGCTTTTAATCATTTGATCAGTTTTCGAACATTTACATTAACGACTAGTGAGAATCTGAAGAAGACAAATTCTCGGTCGATTTTCATAATATTAAAAGCAAATAAGTGCCAAGTAAAATTCCTATTATAAATTACATTTCTGTCGACGGTCATTGCTAACGCGTTGCTAACAATTACACACACACACACACACACACACACACACACACACACACACACACACTTTAAGTTTATTCCATTCGCCCACTTAAAATACAGTAATACCAACAATTGCACACAAACACACACACACACACATTTTAAGTTTATTCGATCCTCCCGCTTTAAATACAGTAATACTAACAATTACACACACACACACACTTAAGTTTATTCGATTCGCCTGCTTTAAATAAGGTAATACTAACACACACACACACACACACACACACACACACACACACACACAAACACACGCTTTAAGTTTATTCGATTTGCCTGCTTTAAGTACGGTAATAAATAAATAATGTTGACTGCCACAAAAGTATTTCATCAGTATCAGTACAGTAGTGTCAAACAACACTCTACTGTCCCGCAAAGCTGTAATATTTTGTAATTAACCCCTAAATGGGAATGTTACAAACCGTGAAAAGTAAATTCCGTTTCAGTTACCTATTCGGGTCACCGTTTGCTGTAGCCTTCAGAATGATATATATCGTTCATTAGATGGATGGGACGAATGAAAAATGAAATCCGTATTTCATTTTCTTACATAAATATGGGGGAATAATCTTTCCAGAAATCCGTTAAGATTAAACAGAGAATAGTTAATGACCTTTTGAACTACAGCAAAATTAGTTAATGACCTTTTGAACTACAGCAAAATTAGCTAGCATAGTTGTTCCGTTCTCAAAGTTCGTTCAAGTATGTCCAACAAACATTGAAACACATTGTGACAATCAGAATTAAATTACGCCCAACGAATGTACGTGAAAACACGTTATGTCATTCTGAAGATATAACGACAAACTGCGAATCGCAAATCACCATCAGCTCTCTCTCTCTCTCTCTCTCTCTCTCTCTCTCTCTCTCTCTCTCTCTCTCTCTCTCTCTCTCCAGTGTGTACATTTTGTTTTTCATTCTGTTTCTACCTCTCAATGTTATTTCCAGATGTCAGTATTAACGCCAACGTTTCCTAAATGCGGTTAAAATATTTGTCAAGGACTAATTAACTACTTTTTGAACGTAACGTCATGTATGGTTTTTCCAATTCTGACTTGGAGTTTTCTTCCTACGATTGTATTGAGTTTTCTAGGCACACGCCTGTCCGTGCATCGAAAACTATCGGTTTTTCTTAAATATCCTTTTTATATAGAAAACACCATAGTAATCAGGTTTTAGGCTAACGCTATGGTTATCTTGTTATCTTTACATGGAAAAGACCATAGTACTGAGGTTATTGACACACACTATAGTGTATCAGTCGTTCTTACATGATAAACACCATAATAATGCGGTTTAATGCAAACGCTATGGTGTATCATGTTTTTTTTTACATGAAAAACAACACGCTATGGTGTGTAAGTCTTTTAAACTGAGAACACCAGTGTACGCAAGAAAACAGCAACAATCACAGCTGAGATACAAGCTAAAGATAGACCACAAACCTTATATAAGATTTAAAAGAATATGAGCATAAATCATTTTGATATGTAACTCCTGTATATGTATTGATCATGATGTACAGGAGTAAGTTACAAATTTATAAATTAATACTAAAGAATACGAAAAATGGATGAAATATAGTTACTTAATCACTATGTCAGAAATGGTATATAGTAGAAACGTTTGCAAAATGCATTATGGTACCTCACGGTACTAATTCAGTGCTCATAGAAAAACTATGTAAACACCATGATATAGAAATTCAACGACTTTCAATTTCTGAACACGTGGCATTTATGTTTGAAGCGTGAGTTCAATTCCAAATTCAAGAATGTTAAAGGACTGAAATTCCATAAATAAAACATTAGTAGTTTGAGTCCTTGAGCTTCTCAGACCTTTAATGCTGCGGAGAAATTTTCGTTGATAAGTCAATTTATTCTTTAATTGACATTCTAAAACATGAATCAACCAATTTGTGCCGGATGAGGATGTGAGATAATTTAATGAAATTGCATTAATCTTTAAATTTCTATTAGTCTCAAAGTTAGTGTAGTAATTTACTTGCATATATTTTCCAGCAAATATAACTCTCCACTATGTCTCCATTCGTGATGTCTCGCTTTATATAGAATATAGCAGTTGTCTTTGATATATATCAACTCGTGTACAACGAAACAACATAGATCCAAATCTCAGATCAGGGTCTAAGCACAATACCAAAAGTACAGTACGGAAACACATTCCAATCAAGTTTATATCGTAACTCAAATCATTGTACTGACTTGTAAAACATTACGTTTTGTGAATATTCGTGGGTGTTATGAAAATTTTAGACACCATTCATTCTTCGCTGAAAGATATGTATACAATCAAAATAAATCGATCTAATCAGTATAGTACAACATCGATCTAATCAGGATAGTACAACATCGACAGAATAAGGATAGTACAACATCGATAGAATAAGGATAGTACAACATCGATAGAATAAGGATAGTACAACATCGATCTAATCAGTATAGTACAACATCGACAGAATAAGGATAGTACAACATCGATATAATCAGGATAGTACAACATCGACAGAATAAGGATAGTACAACATCGATAGAATAAGGATAGTACAACATCGATAGAATCAGGATAGTACAACATCGATAGAATAAGGATAGTACAACATCGATAGAATAAGGATAGTACAACATCGATCTAATCAGTATAGTACAACATCGACAGAATAAGGATAGTACAACATCGATAGAATAAGGATAGTACAACATCGATCTAATCAGTATAGTACAACATCGATCTAATCAGTATAGTACAACATCGATAGAATAAGGATAGTACAACATCGATAGAATAAGGATAGTACAACATCGATCTAATCAGGATAGTACAACATCGATAGAATAAGGATAGTACAACATCGATCTAATCAGGATAGTACAACATCGATAGAATAAGGATAGTACAACATCGATCTAATCAGGATAGTACAACATCGATAGAATAAGGATAGTACAACATCGATCTAATCAGTATAGTACAACATCGATAGAATAAGGATAGTACAACATCGATCTAATCAGGATAGTACAACATCGATAGAATAAGGATAGTACAACATCGATCTAATCAGTATAGTACAACATCGATAGAATAAGGATAGTACAACATCGATCTAATCAGTATAGTACAACATGGATAGAATAAGGATAGTACAACATCGATCTAATCAGTATAGTACAACATCGATAGAATAAGGATAGTACAACATCGATCTAATCAGTATAGTACAACATGGATAGAATAAGGATAGTACAACATCGATCTAATCAGTATAGTACAACATCGATAGAATAAGGATAGTACAACATCGATCTAATCAGTATAGTACAACATCGATAGAATAAGGATAGTACAACATCGATAGAATAAGGATAGTACAACATCGATCTAATCAGTATAGTACAACATCGATAGAATAAGGATAGTACAACATCTATCTATTCTGGATAGTCCAACATCGATCGAGCAAGAATAGACCAACACTGGTCGAATCAGAATAGTCAAACACAGTTGCATAGCCATGCATTTCAGTTTTTTCACCATTTTATTATACTATCATATTTATCTTATTCACTTTTAAAATGTTTATAATGGCTGATCACGCCTTTTATACTGACATACGAAATACTGACGTTACTATGTTTAAAGATGCTACTTTAATACATTTACGAAATACTAATACCGCTCCGGTGGCCTAGTGGTTAGAGGTCGTCGGTTCGATCCCCGGCCGAGTCATACCAAAGACTTACAAAAATGGTACTAACAGCTGCCTCGCTTGACGCTCAGCATAAAGAGGTCAGTGTTAGGACTGGTCGGCCTGGTGTCAGGATAATGTGACTGGGTGAGACATCATGCTACATGTCTGCGGCATCACTCTGATAGTGATGTCTAGCACTGAGACATCATGCTACATGTCTGCGGCATGATGTCTCAGTGCTAGACATCACTATAAACTGCCTCACTGCAGACATCGTAGCGATATGACTGAAAAATTGTTAAAGCTACGTTAAAATTCCTAATCAAACAAACAAACAAACGAAATACTAATGTTACTATGTTTAAAGATGATACTTGAATACCTTTATATTTACATACGAAATACTAATGTTACTGTGTTTAAATATGCTGCTAGAATACCTTTACGAAATATTAATGTTACTGTGTTTAAAGATGCTACTAGAATACCTTTACGAAATACTAACCTTGCTATGTTTGTAGATGCCACTTGAATACCTTTATGTTTACATACGAAATACAGACGTTGCTATGTTTAAAGATGATACTTGAATACCTTTACTAAATACTAATGTTACTATGTTTGTAGATGCTACTTGTATACCTTTATATTTACATACGAAATACTGACGTTACAATGTTTAAAGATGCATCTTGAATAAACATAACAGCATCATCTACATTTACTATAATGTTTTGTGAAAAATTCCCCATCTCAATTGGCTGAGACTTTTTCATGTCCGAATTGTCTTTGAAACAAATTAATGGTTCAAAGGATTAAACATCTGCCGCATTTTGGCACACACGTCTTTCTATATCATGTGTTAATCATAATAATAAGAAGAATAATAAGGACTTTGTATAGCGCCTGATCTTTCGAAGCTCTAAGCGCTTTACAACATCAATAATGATATGACTACACTACAGAACAACAAATGACAAAAACAATGAAATTGGAAAAAATAAAAAACATGCTGAAAACATATAAGATACAAAACATGATTACGTCGCTAAGTTTGTCCCTGCAGTCGAAACAGGTGAGTCTTAAGAGCACTCTTAGAAAGGGACCACTGTGTCTTTGTGTCTAATCATGGTCTCACATAGACTGACAAACACATAGGTTCAAATCTGGATAAATTAGAGCCTACGTGAGATAACTCTCAATGATTGACAATGGCCAATCGAGCAAAAATAAGGAGCTGTAATTTTGTAATTTACTTGGTTTTATTTTTGAGAAGAAAAATATTTTTAAAAAAACACACGCTGGCACATGACCATAACCAAAGCAGAGAAACGAAAATCTTTCAAATTCACATTGAAATCGATATTAACACTTTCTTCATGAACAGTGATCAAAGACACGTTTGTGACTGGACCCATTACAAATTCTTTTGGAACAATAGGATGACGTGAGAGGTCTATGGGACTGCATCAAAAAGTGTCCATCCTTATGGGTCAAACGAACCGGACAATACAAGGCCAAAACTTCTTTGATTATTGAAAACTTTGAAGTGGCGCAATCAGAGCGAGTCTCCGGTCTGTCTATCAAATCGGGCTACTCTCAATACCACAAACGAAATGAGAAAGTATACCGTTTAAAACGTGTATCAAAGCAATGTGTACAGAACACACAGGTTGAAAGTGTGATAACGGGGATGGGTGTCATAAATGGCATGTACTGCATTTATTATATGTAATGTATATGTAAACTAATTATATATACAATACAATAATAAGTATAAAAACAGGTAAATGATGGATACTTTTATCCAATAAATCAATATAGTTATTGTTAACCAAAGAGCCAGATAGCATTTTAATACGTCGCAGTATTACAAACTAATAATAAGCATGTGATCGGTGGGGAGGGGGGGGGGGGAGGCGAGCAAACTCTAAGGTAGTTGTAAATAATAATTTAAAACATTTAAATGACAATAACTTCATTAAAGCCAGCATATGTGACGGGTGTCTTTTGAAATTAATCTCAGTTTAGGGCTAGTTACATGCTATGGTTATATCCGATACTCTTTATATTTATGCATAAGACATTGTATAGAAAAACCCTTCTGCTTCACAATAGAGTGACATTTATTAATAAAATCAGTTAGTAGCAATGCAGTCACAGCATGAGTATGGTATAATTTCAACTTTACATGTTGTCTCTGTCATTATAATGTTCTTGTTGTTGTTGTTGTTGTTGTTGTTGTAGGGTTAACGCTTTTTTCAGCACAAGATAGACTATACATGACGGCCAGTACAAATGGTGTACGAAGAAACCAGGGAAAACTCCAGAAAGAACCACAGACCCACGAAAAGCTACTGGCAAGCTTTCTCACATACCCACATTGGCCGAATCCGGTACTCGAACCTACGCCGACAGAGGTGAGATGACATTGATCCGTAACGATGAGCCTTTTAGGCCACTATATAATTAACACCGTCTGCTAGTAGATGCGTATTTCATTTTCTTTTAAATTTATTTATTGCTTCCTGTTATTGTTGTTGCTTTGTTTTCTTTTTATTTTCTGTTGTTGTGACAAACTCTACTCTGACCCGCAGCTAACTCTATATTGTGTCGTACTCTAAATTTAAAACAGTGACGTAAACTAATGGGTTATTTTGAGGAACCTGTTGACCTGGTTACTGTCCGCAATTTATTTTTAGGCTGCATGGATTATGTTTATTATCGGTTATTTACTGGAAATATCAAGCTGTATACTATGTATTAATGATCATAGCTAATACTGTAAACAGGAGTTTGCTATTTTCATCTCATTAATGATTTCAGTCTCAGTTAATCTTTAATACATTGTGAGGGGACTGCGTGGATATTGGAAACTTATCAAACATAAGTCGCATTGTGTGCAAATAAGACCTCTCTTCCGCGATATGCATTTTAATGCCGGGTTCAACAAAAGGTCAGTTGGGTTCTTCAGACGTTCACAATGTCCATCCTACAATGTTTTTGTTGTAGTTTTGTTTTGGTTCTTCCAAGATAACATCTTAGCTTAACTTGCCATCCCTCGCAGATTTGACCTCTAAACATGTTTTGGCCTACATCCCTAAAACTTAATAGCTGACCACCACATGTTTGCTCCCCCCCCCCCCCATAATTCTGCGTTTGCCCATGGAGCGTATACACTGTTTCATGTTTCTTTATGTAAAACCTATTCACTCGACATACCGTCTCTTACTGCAAGCCTGTATCAATCAAATAATTTAAATGATTTCCTGATACTGTTGAGCTCTGGTGTATGCGATTTATTGTCATGGACGACTACTGTGTGCGCAAAGTGAGTGATCCAGCTGACGTTCGCATACGAAGTCAATGTCGTTTCTAAATTTTACTGCCTTTCTACTGGGGGAGCAGCAGTGGTACGATTGTTAAAGACCAGAAGGGTTCGAGTTCTATTCCATTACTCCAGACTGTCGATTGTGTTTGTCTCCTGGACAATGAAAGCTATTCAAATCAGCATTATATAAAGTTACCGTGCTGCTTTGCAGTAAAAGAACAAACCAAACATTGTGTTTACTGTACAGAAAGTGGTCGTTTTCAAAATATAGACTCAGAGGCAGGATACAAAAAGAGAGAATGGCAGATTTTCTATTCCAAATATTGTAAACCCATTCACAATTTTCCGTTTACCATTTATAATCTGAAAATTATTTACTAGATGTGTTTCATTACTTGCTGGTTGTTTGCAATTTGGATACAAATAGTATGTTGTAAAAAACAAAACCACATATGCAACTAACCTTGCATATTCAAATGCCTTGCTTATAGGTTGATACAGTGAGCAAAGAACTTCCTCTGTGTGTGTGTGTGTGTGTGTGTGTGTGTGTGTGTGTGTGTGTGTGTCTTTGAACGAAAGATCTAACTTTCAGCTTGCATCCAATTACTGCAATGTTCTTTTTGTGGGGTGGGGGGTGGGGAGTGAGGTAACATCAATGCACGAGCTGTACCTAAAGTACAAAAATAAATTGCCCCACGAAGCACAAAAATAGATTGAATCACGAAGTGAAATATTAGTTATTGGGGTTATGTATGAATTTCGGCTTCAAGTTATGAAAACGGCCTAAATACCAGACAAGTGAGTTTTATGAATGTCCTTCTTGTACTGCAAGAAGCTGATAGCATGACATGTAATTGCTTAATTTTACCTAACGTGTCTTAATTTTACCTAACGTGTCTTTATTGATTGACTCTTTAAATGATGTGTTGCGTGTTTTTATGGTCATTTTCTTGCAAGCCTATATTACAAGCTATTTAAATATGGAACACATTTAACAGTAACAATTTTTATTTGGAAACGATTATGAAATCTTTGTATGGTCATCTATCACGTCGTCTTCTTTTTCGGAAGACTGTCCAGTAGTTTCTACTTTGTTCCATGTTTTCTAGTTGACAAGAAAAATCCATCGTATGTTCAATCCATGGTCTCTCCGTTGCCAACAAATCTCATTACAACCATCAAGCTGTTAATGCACCTTAAATACACATGGCTTTTCTGGTTTGCTGCATTGTTTACCGTGGTGCATTATGGAGGTCATTCCGTGGCTGATTGTCTGATTGATGCTCTGACAAGAAACATGTTTCACTCATTTTGACGACAAAGCTGCAGTCCTGTGACATCACTGCTCCGACGCATGTCTAACCGGGTCTTACTTTCACTAACTAAAATAAAATGTGGCAATATAACGGATACATGCAGTGAGCATCCCAGGACGCAAACATATTGCATGTCGCCAAAAAAGAACGTAACCATTATATGCATATAACGTAACCATTATATGCATATAACGTAACCATTATATGCATATAACGTAACCATTATATGCATATAACGTAACCATTATATGCATATAACGTAACCATTATATGCATATAACGTAACCATTATATGCATATAACGTAACCATTATATGCATGAATAAAGTTAAACATAGTATTTTCTTTTAAACAAATACAGATTTTTAAACTGAATTAAATCTGTGTAAAGTCTATTTCTGTTTGAGAGAATAAAATTTGGTGTTGTGCATTAACAGGTAAATATTTTGGGTGTTGTGCATTAACAGGTACATATTTTGGGTGTTGTGCATTAACATGTAAATATTTTGGGTGAAAAGGTTTTATCAGAACAGCTTCATTTTGTCTGACGGACTAAACGCATTCCATGACCTTTGCCCCGGAGAACTGGTATGGACAAAACTATTGCGTAGACACAATCATCACCGATATTATGATGGCCTTGGTTTGGTTGAATTTTAAGCGTGATTATATTTCTTTACATATAAGCAGCCTTACAAAACACACCTTTAATGTATTATTAAAGGTCTAACACTTCGCTGATCACAAAGCCATTAGACGCTTGTGAGCACTTTGTCCATGCAATAGCCAAGCATTACTGCATCCGTTCTGTAATCCACACCATTTTGATTCCAGCTCTTAAATTGTCCCTCCCCCCGGAGAATAGTTATGGCATTGGATCCGTTAACAATATGGGGACGACGTTTATATTAAGCAAAGGAGCAAAAACTATTTAAACAAATGATCCGCATAAATTCAAGCTAGCTATTCAATTTATTCCAATCTGGCAATTTTTCTTCTAAAGAAAAGGAGAACAAATCAAGAGCTACTTTCAATATCAATGTCTGATTTGAAAACTAGGAAGACCCAATGACGTTAATAAAGCGGAAACCCACATGTCTCATTCGTGGCATAAAAAAAAACAGAAATGCCAACTTGAAATGAATTGGCTTCCTTTACTTGCTCTTTCCCAACTATCAAATATAGTTTTAGTTGCACTACAATATCGTGTGATGTAAATACTGGCAAATTACATCCGTCGGGGCCAATTCCTGTAAGAGACAGTGGGTCATACATTAGTCACATACAGAAAGAATTTTCAAAAGAAATGGCCGACCACATCGTAAACTCGAGATCAGTCAATTCAGTGTTCATCGAGGCTGATAGCACTGCATTTAGAAATTTAACGTTTTAAATTATAGCGTAATTTTTTAGGCACTGATATAAAGTAAACTGGTTTTATTTCTGACCATTTGCATCAAACGAAGATAAATAACAGTCACTAAAATGCACAAAACTCTGAAGTTGAGACTTCCAGGGTGGCCATCGTAAAAGGGTTACTTCCAGATGAAGGTTAAAGGCAGAGCTCATCTTGATGGCAAAGTCGTAAGCGTCTAACTAGCTGAATGGCGATTTTATTATTCGAGGTGATAGATTTACTTAGCATAAGCAACTGTTGTCCATTTTACCTTCAGAGAACCGCCATGTCAGATTTAACCAACTGTATAATAATAATAATAATAATAATAATAATAATAATAATAATAATAATAATAATAATGAGGATTTTGTATTGCGCCTAATCTTTCGAAGCTCTAAGCGCTTTTCACCATCAATAGTGATATGACTACACTACAGAACAATAAATGACAAAAACAATGAAATTGGAAAACATAAAAAACATGCTGAAAACATATAAGATACAAAACATGATTACGTCGCTAAGTTTGTCCCTGCAGTCGAAACAGGTGAGTCTTAAGAGCACTCTTAAAAAGGGACCACTGTGTCTTTGTGTCTAATTTCAATGGGCAATTCGTTCCACGTCGCCGGGCCCTGGTGTGCAAACTAACGTTGTCCATGTGACTTTGTTTTCACCTTGGGAACAATGCGTATACGATTATCAGAAGAAGAGTGTAAGGATCTAGCTGGTGTATACACATGGGTGAGGCTGGATATGTATGTTGGACTGGAGTCTGTCATTGAAACATAGCACAGAGAACAAATTTTGTGTTTGATTCTGTATCGAATTGATAGCCAGTGTAGGGTACAGAGCAGTGGTGAGGTGTGTTCTGATCGAGGTACTCTAAAGATGATCCGTGCAGCTGTGTTTTGAACTTTTTGATGTTTCTGGAGTAAATATTATGACGAACCAGACAGAATTGAGTTACAATAGTCCAGTCTTGAAAGTACTAATGAACACACAAGTGTTTTAGTGGCATCAACTGAAAGATATTTACGAATGGAACTGACCTTGTTTCTATTTCCTACGAGGATATTAAAGAGCTATAACAGTGTATCTACATTTATTCGGTTCATTTCTTGGTGAATGATAATATATATTCAAAATAGAAATGTAAAAAAATACGATTAAAAAATTAATTGATAATTGCATGGGAGTCGATAGAATTTGCACCTGTCTAGTAACCGAATGCAACCGCCGACCACTTCCGGTATTAGTGAAAACAAAGCGTGACATCACATTTTGAATACTTGTAAACAAAGGCCATGTTGGTATCATCATATTATGAAAAAGTCTTCAAAAACTCAACACGAAAGCTGCGATTCTGAAGGAAGTGAATTGTCACTGCCATGCAGGTCTTCCCCATTCGAAGACTGGGAGGTAACATGCTCGCAAGATTCTGATAATGATGTAGAAGCGGCTGCCGGCACTTATATTAATCCGTACCAATTTAAACCTTATTTTTCCAATACCGACCAATCCGAATTTGCAAATGAAAATGACAAAAGAAGACACACAAGATAGATAGTCGGACAATTCATAGCAATTATTTTCTGAATATATCTACGGCCGTAAGGTACGATAAATATATGTATCCGACGATATTTACAGTACTGTTTAACACATTAACCCATAGCGACGACTTTACGGGGCATGAGGTGGTAGCCTATTTTCAAGGTCATGCATGATACGCTAATGTGGTGGTATTGTAGAAAGGTGGACAGATTTAACTCTACAATGATACAAAATAATCTGGACATTTTAGTTGCACTACAAAATACAGAGTGAAAAAACTATGTTTTTTGGACCCGTTTTTTTTTTCTTTCCTTAAAACACAATATTCGCCCATGGTCGGAATCCGAATTTGTGTCCAGATTTTAGACTTTATAACCTCAGATCTACGGCAGACCGGTCTGCTATATTAGTGTATTGCATTGGGTATTTATACGATTATAAGTTGCAAGTTAAAATTTCGAATTTCTCCTATGTTTGTTAATAGTTATTTTTTTTAATTATAAAATATGATATAAACCCTTTTTCTGTGGTGAGACACCTATTAATGCTATTTTCATCATTCAACATAATCTGTTGTTTGTTGTTGTTGTTTTAGGGTTTAACGCTATTTTTCAGCACACGATATGCTTATACATGGCGGCCAGTATTATTGGTGGAGGAAAACCCCCGAAAAGAACCACCGACCCACGAGAAGCTACTGTCAAGCTTTCTCACATAACTAATTTAGCCGTATCTTAGACTCGAACCCACGCAGACAGATGTGAGACGGCAGTGATCCGTAACGGAAAGCGCTTTAGACCACTCGGCCACTCGGGGTCCCACATAATCCGCAACTTAAAGTGAATTTAATATGAATTTTTATACAAGCCAAAAAACTGGAACCTTTCCTTGAAGTTAATTCATATATTAAAAATATGAATCTTTAAAATTGCTTGCATAGTTTTATTAATTTACCACAGGGCAAAATTATGACCTTTAAACTTAAATGAGTGTAAACTTGAACAAATAATTTTTGCCTTTACAGTTTAAATGTAATTTATGTTCATTAATTACTTTTCATTCCTTAGTGCATGCTTGCTCTCTTTTCATTAAAATGCAATGCAGCTAGTCAAAGTCTATTTAAAGTAAATAAAGATGCAAGCCATATCATATCAAAACCTCAAACAATGCACAACTGACAAACTTGATGATGTGAGGTCAAGCCTAGTACACCTTGTTCCAAATGGGATTGAAGCCTATAACATTGTGTCAAGCCAGTTATCAAGAGATATGTAAACAAATGATCGTAAGATCAAGGCCATGGAGACCACTATATAATTAAGAATGTGCATGATACCATTTAAACTGTAAATTACTATAAAATCATCAAAACCCATTGATAAAATGTGTTTGATTAGAAATGTAAATTTTAATTATGATGTTCATATTGTGTTTCATACCTGAACAAGTTCAACAATGTCCTTGTCCATGTCAAGCATACTGTAGCTACCATATTTGACATAGTGTCCTGGAGTGTCGGCTCTACCATCACCTCCAAGTGTAACAGATATATGCTGTTCAGCGATCTCTTGCACATAAGTTCTTTGAAAATTGTACCAAACACTTCCAATAGCAGGATAGAAGTAGAATTTCTGGTGAGTGATAAAAAGTTGACATGATTATACAAGACACATTCGGGAATTTGTACATGATTAAGGATTTTCTTGGAACTCAACAAGAAAACAAAAGTACTGCTGATATTAGCAAATTCCCAGCTGGGTTACTTCCAACAAAAGGCTGACTAAACCAGTGGTACATATAAAAGCAGTTCTTGCATTCTTGTTTTATTTTTTTTTACCAAAGATTCATTCACATAAACACTATCACCAACTGTGTTTGAACAGCGCTTTGTACAACATCTAAAAAAATCCATCAGATTTGATTCAAAGAGTAACAAACTAGTTTCCGCATCAGCTAGAACATTCCTGAAAAATTAAAGTTTGATCCATACATTGAATAAAGGTTCCATGGCGACGTATACTACAAGTGAAATACATATATGGTCTTATAGAGCGGCCTTAGAACTTGAAGAACACTATTTTCTTTAATTTAGCATACTCGTACGGTATTTTATATCAACCAACACCCAAAACATCCTAACACAATATTGTCCAATTTCTACTACATATTGTTTTGTAGAAATTTTTATTAATTGGGGATTTGAATAAACTTCATCATGTTTGTAACTATCTATATATAATCTGATTCACACATTAGTCTGAAAATGAAATATATATGTAGACCTTCTAAATCTAACAGCAGAAAGACTTCTATATTCACATGGTCAAACAAAGTTGAAGGCAACGTGAAATTTTTTATAATATTTGTTTTATTCTTGATTAATTAGATATTTAATACATTTGTTTTGGAAACGGTGAAGGAGCATTGTACAGTACAAATGGAAATAATGCATTGACTGATCTGTTGATTATCATGTATATAATAATATGGTACTTGTCATTAAAAACTTTCCATTGCTGTTTCTCTCTTTAAATTGCCCCTTCTTATTTCACTTGTTAATGACACTTGACATGCTACTTCCTCTGATGGTAACAACATCTCAAGCCAACACAGTTGATGCTTTTGGTGTTGAAGGTTCTGATTTGCAGTTACCTTGGGCTAGGTTGTCAGTTTTTTTCACACAGTGGATAGAAGGGACAGCATCGTCAGTCAGTTTTACTTTCTTTGACCCATATGCTCAACCTCAAATATATTCATTAATGGGACGCATTATGGTGTAAAATGAAAGAAGCAGAGGTAAAGAAGACTCAGTCACACCATCCCACTTTCCTCTTTTGATTTTTATAAAATATGCCCTTCTACGATAAAGTGGATGGTCTTTCAGAACGGAATACATGGAAAACCCATCAGAATTTGTATTCCGACAATTTGCTTCAATACACCGGATCCCGCCTTGCTCGTACCTCCACGATCTGCTTTTTGCATGATTGTGATGATAAAACTTTTTCAAACTAAATAATATGGAACGGAACACGTGCTTTGCTTATGTTTCAATAAAAAAGGAAGTAATGTGTGTGTTCAAAATATGACGTCATGCGATCTGAACACTCCGGAAATTACCGAGCGTCAATATTTGTCCGATTTGTCATATTTTCGAAAACGCACCTGAGTGTATTTCTCAGTTATCATGGCGAATTTTTCCATCAGGTGTTTTTATACCGTTTCCATATGTTATTTTCTATCCAAATAATATTTATTTGTATTTACTTTATCTACACTGGAATGACAATTTCATTATATGTTTCCAATGTTTTTATACAGGTGCTGGTTCCCTGGGTTCTTACTTTCTGTTTCCGGTTATCTTTACTCGCTTTATATACATCATGAGATGAAAACAAATGAAACGCAATAATTTAGGTCGATTTTTGGGACGTGGTGTGAGGACAATCCAAATAAATATTATTCATTGAAATTAAAAGGGCCAAGAGACAAACAGCGAGTGAATTACCTCTTCAAATCTTCAAATGATATAATATCAACTTCTGATTTATTATTCCCCTGGATAATGTTGGCGACAAAATGACGGATAATAATCGTACTTTTCTTCAAGGGACATTTATCAACTTAATTTCTCATTATGCTGTACTATGATACTTAAAGGCAGATTGCTTGGCTTCACATGCACATACTGACATAATTATGGTCTCTCAATAACCCCTAAACAAAATGGGGTAGGACAAATCCGTTTTGCTTTCATACAATTAGCTGCCATCAAAATTCATTATAATTTGGCATACTTCAAACCTGTTTACATGAGGAATTAAAGTTTTGTTTTCGTTGCTAGGGGACAAATATCCAGTAGATAAACATGTTATATCGAAAACTCCAAACAGCAGTGTCATAAAGCTGCTGATATATTACTGTACCTCGTTAGCAGGCACGTGAGTTCGGTGATTTACAGTCGCTGTATACCTTATATTTTCCATTATGAATTTTCATTCTAGTAGCAACTCTTGTGTTATACTAATTATACAATTTTAATCTAGCATAAAGCATGTTTTACATATAATGATGATGGTAACGTTTATGATTTATCTAATACATTAAACTGTATGTGATGAAGTTTATTAACTGTTTAAAATCAAAATAATATTTGTAACCATAGTTATAACACGTTGCTGTTAAAATAATTAGTTTTAAAGTAAACAGCAGTTAACACCATTGTGTAACTTCTCAAACAATGGCAATTTCGTCCAAGAGAAAAATTCTGTTTTTGCCTTTGGTATCTTCTTCGACTTCTTTCTAGCGTGATTTTTAAGATTGCAGAAATTAAAGTCTTGTTTAATATATGCACGATGAATATTATTTGAACAGATAAAAATGCAAGAATGTTAACAAAGATACATATTTTCGTTTTCAAAGGTTTGCATGCGGATCAATTCGTTCTATGTAGATGAGCATCATCATTGATATTGCTCAGATAAACACTTAGATAAACGCTTTTTTAAAACTAACTCGGTTCTTTTCGGTACAGCAGCACAAGTAAGTTACACAATGCGGATGGAATTGGAGTAAAGTGCCTTTCCTAAGTATACCCCACGGAAACCGACCGGGCTTAACCTGTTGGTAAGATTTTAACCCACCCCATGCGGGTCTCGAATCAGGCTCGCAAAACACTAAGCCACCAACTCCTTGATCGGTAATGAGACAGGATTGAAAAGTTTTGTAAATTCATAAAGTCAAGTATTATAAACCTGTGTGTGAGAGTTCATTATTTCCCTGCAAGTATTTCCGGTTTCTTACAAGCGGTAGACACAAGTCGTCGCATGTTAAATAGATTTCGCATTCACATTCAAGTCACCTTGTACTATAAATAGCCTTTCTCCTTGAGGATAATGAACTTAGCAAGATATTTACAACTGTTACAACTCCTACTCACCAGTCGACATAAGGCGGCCGAACATCAATAGCTACAAGTACCTGTCCAGACAGGCTGTCACATTTTGAGCCCTTACACAGGAAGATCAAATTTTACATTGAATCCACCGCACGAGTATTCTTTTACCATGCCAACTGTGGTGAAAAAATAAATAAATTACTGATATTTTCTACGCTACCCCAGCTGTTGAATCAATTGTATAGTGTTAATGACTTTACGCAACTAGGCATACAGTTGTTAGCCAAGTGAGCATGAAGGAGAAAATTTTAGTGTTTTATGACAATTATGTTACAACAATATTTGCTGTTATGCTAACATTTGCAGAGTTCCAATGTAATTCTTACAAATATTTGTGTATTATTGTATTCTTGTTGGAAGATTAAACAGGAGTTCTGCTAGACTTTGTCCTTATCTTGTTTGCGATTGCTAAGTTTTCAAAGTTTATCTGACGGAAAATTGCAAGTGACAAAGTTTTTTTTCTGGACAATCAATAACTTCTCAGACAGATCCGACAAAATCTAAAATTACGTCGTTGATGATATAAATGTTACGAGATTTTATATTAGAAAGAATTAGTTTCGTAAATTGTCCATCACAAATTTCTTTTTCTATTTCAAAAGGAATTTTCATGATATTCGAACGGAAAAGTGTCTGGTCATTTAAGATAATACAAGTTCTAGGAATTACGTTTATGGGTCATGTTTAGTTGTACGTGTCATAAAGTACCGATCTACAGCTTAGAAATGGGTTCTGGTAAATCATATATGACGCAGGAAAGAACCTTACAAGTATAAAAATGAGTGTGGAGAATGCATGGTCATTAGTTTATTAGAAGAAAAATTATGATATTTACATGTTATAAGATCTTAGTTGACAACAGCTATTGCTTTGACGTTACTGGAAATTTGGGAAACATCGACCTCAAGCTAGGATCAGGGTACTGGTTCACTTCCATTATTCAAAGTATCCGTGGCAATAAACACGAATTTATTTTAAACTCTTTAAAGTATAGTTGAAATAGGAATAAAAGAGATTAGTATCTTTGTTGTTTTTATTTAAATACCATTACTTTTCGCTCTTTTCGTTCAACTTCATTCATTCTTTTAATGTTCGATAATTTTAACAATATTTCTCATGTTTCTTTTTAATTTTGGGAATTTTGGCGTCGCGTTATAAGTATTGCAACGATTGGTACTAGTTATTACTATAAAATCAGATATATACTAATGATTATGATAACTAATGGAAACGAAGTAAGCTTGATGTTTTATTTTCAAGAAAATTCATTCATATTTTTTATACCGAATACTGATACAAAGTGAGACGAACTGGCAAGAAATATTTAAGAGATTATTAATCAAATGCTAAGTTCTCCCTTCTTGATGCATTGATTTGTTTGAAAGCTTGATGTAATGTGAGGTGATTTTCGGAAAGAAGTCCACAATGCTGCTGTACCAGAATTATACTGCTTATATTTTCTGATGATTTATTGCATTTGATCATTTGATCCGATTTCTCTCACAATTTCATGCTATTAGGGAAGATGCCAAAATCATGCATGTGTTTGAAGTAAATAGAAGTGTATGCCAGTGTTGTCTGAAGTACAAACATGCGTTGACTGTCATTTGCCAAGTTCATACATTGATGGTCGATTGGCATGATAGAGTATCACTACTGTATGCTTTGTGTTGTTATCTGGATTTCTAAATCAAACCTATAGCATTGCTACGATAGACCCCAAGTGTTGTTGTTGTTGTATGGTTTAACGCCATTTTTGCTATACATGGCGACCAATATGAACGGTTGAGGAAGAACCCGGCGAAAACCCTCGGATAGAACCACCGACACACAGGAAGCTACTGGCAAGCTTTCTCACATACCCCCATTGGCCTAATCTGAGACTCGAACCCACGCAGACAGAGGTGAGATGACAGTGATCCATAACGGAGAGTGCTTTAGACCCCAAGTGCATAGCTAATCGAACTTAGTATCGAACATGACGATACTGCTGTCAGATTCCCGGTAATAATAGTGTATCTTGTAGAGTTTATGACGTTTGAGCAAAGCAGAGTGACACACAAACGTGCGCGCACCAAGTATTATGTGGTAACTCGACTCAAAATCTTTATTGGGTATCAACGGGGTTTCAGGTCTGTACAACAGAGAACCAGTTCATGCTAACTGTTCCATCAGAAGATGTTACTTAGAGATCCTATTGTTATAAGTAAAACAAGCAGCTTTTTTCAAGGGTTAAGAACTATTCAGAACATTACCATTCTTAACACAATAAGGTGGACAACATTCAAACGTGATTTGATTCTTTATTCAACTTATATTATTGCTGTAGATGTATCGCCGTCCTTATCAAAGCACATTGGTTGAGAACTCCAATTCGCTCGTCTGTTGAATAAATAAAACAGTACGTAAGAAAGGCGATTCACTCTCTAAGTTTATATTACGCAGAAAAATATTGTACCAATACTTTTGTAACAATGTTGAAATAGGCTAAAAAAACACCAATGTAAACAATTTTTTGTGGTAAACCATTGTTTTAATAATAATAAAAATTAATATAAATAACACGAAGCAAAATTTAGTTCAGGGAATAAGTAAACACTAAACGAAATGCAACTGTAATTGATGGAGAAGGTGAAGATTTCTTTAATACTTTTTTTAAAAAAATTAGATGTGGAAAAACCTTATACATATTGGCTGATCTCGTGGTACATTGACTTCAGGACATTGTCCTTCTCCCGCGTCAAAATCCAGTTAAAATTTTTATATAACCAATTAGGCGATGGATATCTAAGACCAAACAGCCAATCAGACCCCGATAAGGAGCAACATTCTTCGACGACAACTGACTGGCACTTGGAGATACACTGAATATTGGGTTTGTGCTTTTAGAAGTAATACTTCTGCGTACACATAATACGATCAACGTTTTCAAGTTTCAACGATAAATCTAAGAGCGTTTAAAATACATATACGGCTTTTCAATCCTTTAAATTTGGAAAAAGGGGTGTGACAAGCCGGTTAATATTCAGTCCGATGGAAAAACGATTCATTTTGCGATTAACTTGACCCTTGGAAGAAATAAATATTTGACCACAACCAATGCGGATATAAAACATGCATTTGGAAAACGTGGATTCCTTCTTTTGAAAAAACCCAGAGCGCATCAAGTAGCAATCAGTTTTATAATCTGTCTGGCGACGGGATGTGGCGAGGGCAAAGGTCAAGTTATTGTATTCCCGATGGGTTTTAAATTTGCCCATGTGCTGACGGTAAATCTTTACTACACTTTTAATCAAGCAAAACGAAATTACTTTATGTGGTTAGGTAATTACATTCCACGCCCTCTAGTATACGCGTAGACATATCAATAAATTAAACTTAAATTGAAATCTGATAATAAAAAACCTACACATATATAAATCAAGTGTTCAATGCTTAAGACTTCGGACACGTGACTAGAATGGTGTGTGTTCAATTCATACCCCAGATCAGACCGTTTTTTGCGCAAGGAACTCAACTTGATATGACTTTCAAGCGTTGCTTAATTGTAAATCACCAAAAAAATGAAAACAAATCTAAAGCTTCAAAGACGCCTGTAGCCGTCTAGTTTGCTTATGTTTTCAATAATATCTTATTCTGTTATAAGTGCGTGTTTAAACTGCATCATTGCGGCATATAAGCATGTATGTTCATTTTGGAATGCAACCATTTTATGCTAATTTATCCGATTTCCAAGTAAGAACACTAAACTAGATTGTACATATAGCATCTCCAGCCTTTGCACCATGTAAAAAATACCCAAAATATAAGTCCTTTACCATCAAATTAGAACTTCGAATTCAAATATGGATGCTCTCAAACTGATAGGAAATGCTCGAGATACTAAGAATGGGACTCCACTGACGAACAGGCATGTGCATGGGCGACATGTTGTGGGTGGGCAACCGGGGATATATCCCGTAAGGGGACCCGAGCCGAACAACACTTTTTAATTTTAAAAAAGAAACATTTTGTTTGAACAAGAACTATGAGAGGCACTGTTATTTCTGACCCTATAGCCCGTGTTCGATCTCTACGGTCTAGCAAATATGTAATCGTTCTCGAAAATGTTGCCTTTTATCGGTGTAGATGAATTTGAGAATTGTCTCTAAGAGCACATAATGCGTTGTATATATTATAACTGAGTTTTTGCGAGATACTCGTTAACCACGTGATTTAGTGGCCCCTTGATATAAAATAAAGCAATTAACTGCGATCAGATGGAAGTTAATCATGACGAAAACACAATTGCCCGATAATCTGTCACAAACCTCGATAAAGCATATCAAATTTTGATCAATTTCTTATGGATCGTGAGGTACATACCAACAGTTGTTTGAGACTTAGGAAACAACGTTGCACCAACAGAGATCACATTTTGGGCACCAATTTTGAAATGGAGATATTTTGACTGGTATTTGATTCCTGTTATTATTTCTGCATTAAATGCACATTAATAGACGATAAGAGCTGGACCATAGTGGGACCACTCTTTTTTATCTGTTCAATAATATACTGCCTTTAACCCCCCCACCTAAAAAAAAAAATAGAAACCGTGTTTCCTCCAGTGATATATCTACAAACAAGACAACCTTACTTGATTTGTAACAATCCAAATCAGATCTAACGATATCGGTACAACTTACTCTGGAAACAGGAATAGCTGGCCTTGGAACGGCAATGAACATTGTTGATGACTTAAATTAAATCTATACCCAAACAGCATCGTTAAAATGATTTGCCCCCTATCTTGCAAACAGATCGTTTAGGGTCGTATTAAAAGAAAACCTTACTGAAGCGGAATCAATAACTTGTGGAATACCACAAGGGTCAAAGAGGGACCATTTGCTTATCTTTTCATTAATGTACTGCCTTTTTCAAAAATTAGCAGTTGCGTTTCCTCTAGTATATGTCTGAAAACTATACAACACTACTTGATTTGTAACAATCGAATCAGACATCGTTACAACTTACAATGGTTAAAATAGACTCCTGGTGTGTAATTAAAATGGCATAAAGATAAACACTGAAAATCGTGGTTCAATGATTACATACAAAAACAAAAGAAAAGCAAAACTAGAGACGACACTTTAGGTCCTAAATTGAACGATGCATATTTTATCCCAGATAAACAACCCCTAAACTGGGATAACAATTGGTGACAGCAATTTGCAATGGAACGAATGTATCCACGCTCTATATAGAAAATAAATTCCTTGTTATTTTCATACAGAAATAAACTGTTTTGTCAATGAAACATAGAACAAAGTATTATTTAAAAAAATCTTTATTCAGTCCGATACAAATTACTGGCTGGATCATATACAAATTACTCCACCTACAAAAATATCAGTTTGACTTATAATTACTCTCATAGATGACATTCAATAGGACTGCATATGCAGAACTTCTTGTGAAAGATAAGGAGAACAAATTTAATTTAAGTTCGTTTTCTGACGTCCATTGTTTTTGGTTCAAAAACTAAACAAAGAGCTATTCAAACGTGTTTTCACTAATGTTTTCACTGTCTTTAAACCGTATCCCAAAGGAAATATGCGAAAGTCCGACAATACATTTATTTCACTATTATCTGATTATTATCTGAAAAGTTTAACTTCTTGGTTTGTATGTGACTTGTATCCCCTTTACGGTAAATATGAACGCAAACAATTCTTGTAGTCTATGATGCATAAATTATGTTGTAATAACCCAGTTATATATATATATATATATATATATATATATATATATATATATATATATATATATATATATATATATATATATATATATATAGTTATATATATATATATAGTTATATATATATATATAGTTATATATATATATATATAATTATATATATATATATATATATATATATATATATATATATATATATATATATATATATATATATATATATATATATATATATATATATATATATATTAAAATCAGATAATTTGATTTTTTTATATAAAAATAATGTTCCAATCTGGTATTTTCAAATACAGACAGGAATTTAAAGAGCAGTTTTGCAAACTAGTTGCTTAGTTTTTTGCTTAATGTATATTCCACTTTCTCTGTGTATTGTTTTTACTCTTTCTTTCTTCATAATACGCTTAATTTGTTTAGTTATTACTTTTAAGGAGTACAAGTGTTGACCAACATGTCTGTTTTGCCTCTTGTCAGAATGGTGTGCCAATTTCCCTCCCATGTATATAAAAAAGAAGTGAATAATATGAACGATGCACTGATTGCACACAAGATAATTGATATAATTATGTTGACCACTACAGGTACACGTGATATTATCAATCAAGTACACGTGATATTATCAGTCAAGTACACGTGATATTATCAATCAAGTGCACGTGAATTGTTAGTAATGGGAATTCAAAATATCTATATTTAAGGATCTTAGGAGTACATCGATAGTATATGTACAGTAAGTAAACAATTACTCCTTTATGCGCATGCTTCAAAGCACTAGGTAAGACTACATGTTGAACATGAATGACGTCATTTGCATTAAGAATTTTTTTTGGCGGGGGGGGTGCGGAACAAAGATTGCAAAAACTTTTTTTAGTTGATAAGTTGCACAAAATATACCGCGTATGTAGCATGTGTTTTGAGATTAGAGCCAGGAAGTCAAAGACCTGGTGTAAGTTTTGCCAAGCAAGTAAGTTTTGCCTAGCATTTTTGTCTAGCAATTAAGCTTGTTTATATATAGGTATGTTGGTGAAAAATAATAATCTTAAAATGCCATTGTTTATTTATTTTATGTTTAATGTACACCGTATTGAACCTTTTTAACTGTGATAAAAATTGATCCTATTACGTCCATTAAAACATCAGTTAAGGGCTGCAACTACTGTTGCATGCGACAGATAATACTACTGTTACAGCGTCTATTTTCATTATTTTCACTACGTATAATAAAAATTATCACTAAGACCCAAACTTTATATTTTTTAGAAAAAAGCTCTGCATTACAGAACGACCATTGTTATTGTACGTTCACTGTTTAAGAAATGAACATGCACGAAACAAGTAAGCATTTACTACATTCATTCTTGTCATGTCCTTGCCTCTTTGGGAAATAAGACATAAATGTATATTTAATTAACTATGCTTAATTTATTCGTTTTTAAAATTAATTTTAATCTATCGTGTCTGGGTATTAAAACAACGCTAGTATACCAGTCATAAATATTCTTTATTAAGGTTTATTTGACGATCCTTCAGCCCTTACGTGGTACGAAATATATTTACTACCAGTCGGAAAAAGCTGCTTCACCACAAAACACGTTCAGCGATGTTCTTTCTCTGCGCATGATGTATCTGAGAGCATCACCATCACGAATTACGTTCTCACCCGCCCCACCCCAACCCCAGCCCCCCCAAAACCACAAACACATTAAAAACTACATGCACATTGGATTTATTAATCTGATGGAACTGATATATATATATATATATATATATATATATATATATATATATATATATATATATATATAGAGAGAGAGAGAGAGAGAGAGAGAGAGTATATATGTATATATATATATATATATATATATATATATATATAGTATATATATATATATATATATATATATATATATATATATATATATATATATATATATATATAGAGAGAGAGAGAGAGAGAGAGAGAGAGAGAGAGAGAGAGAGAGAAAGAGGCAGACATAGATAGATAGATAGATAGATAGATAGATAGATAGATAGATAGATAGATAGATAGATAGATAGATAGATAGATTGTAATGTGTATGTGCATTGTAATGGTTTTAGACGAACAGTGGTGTTCATATGCCTCATAGGGTCAATCGGAAATAGCTGCCCCTTCATGGCTATGATCGACTGACTGGCTGTTACCATGACCTGGGTAATCGTAAGTAAAGGTTCTAATGTGTTCTGCATTCCTATAGCAAGATTAGCTAAGTGAAACAATTCGCTTAGCAACTCTATCGTCCACGGATCAATGCTTGGTTCAAGTACGTGCGAGATTCAACGTTGGTGTTGGGTGGGTGAGTGTCCAAAATCATAAAACTATCGAAAGAGGTGGTGCGCCTCCTCAGGGTCCCATTAAAGTGTCCATTTATGTACCATACTAGTTTTAAAATTCCTACAGTTATTTATATAGATGAAATGTAATAGACAAACTCGGCTGACCGTTAAGGACTCATTTCTATGAAGAAATGAGAACCTGCCTTGTATAAACTGATTTCGTGGACTATGCTTGGTTGATTGTGAAAAGTAAAATTTATTTAGAAAGAATCTTGTGATACGAACTCTATAAATAAAAGAGAACCTGCCTAGCAACGGGTGTACCTAAAATCAAGTATATACGGTTTTGGTGTACAATGATTGGTTGATTAAAACAAGTAAAATTCTTATAATGGCTGATCACGCTCTTTATACTTACATAGGAAATAATGACGTTACTATGTCTAAAATTGCTACTTGAATAGACATTAAAGAATCATCAACATTTACTATAATTTTCTGTTAAAAATTCACCATCTTAGTTGTCTTTGAATCTATCATCTCCGACATGTCTTCGAAACCAATAAATTGTTCAAAGGATTAATCATCTACCGAATTTTGGCACACACGTCAATTTTACACATGCGTAATAATGGTCTCACATAGACTGACAAACAAACATGTTCAAGCCTACGTAAGACAACTCTCAAAAATTAACAGTGGCCAATCGGGCAAAAATAAAGAGCGAGGACCATGCTGTATTTTGTAATTGACAAGGTTTTACTTTGGCAAATAAACACGCACGCGGACACATGGACACGGCCAAAGCAGAAAAAAGAACCTCTTTCAAGTTCACGTTGAACTCGACATTAACACTTTCCCATAAACAGTGATCAAAGAGACGTTTGTGACTTGAACCCATTAAAATTCTTTTGGAACAATAGGGCTAAGTTAGGGGTCTGTGTGCGACTGCATTTAAAAATGTCCATCCCGATTTATTCAAACGAACCGGATAATGTAAGGACAACAATTCTTTGATTTATTGAAAACCTTGAAGTGGCGCAATCAGAGCGAGTCCCCTCTCTGTCTATCAAATCGAGCTACTCTCAATACGAAAAACGAAATGAGAAATTATACCATCTAAAACGTGTATCAAACTTACGTGAACAGAACACACAGGCTGAAAATGAGAGAACGCTGAATGGTGTCATAAATTGCATGTACTGCATTTATTATATGTAAAATATATATATATATATATATATATATATATATATATATATATATATATATATATATATATATATATGTAAACTAATCCTACATACAATACAATAATGAGTATAAAAACATGTAAATGATGGATAACTTTATCTAATTTTAATCAGATTTCACGATCAAAGCCTGCTAAAAACAACCGGAGATGTATTTGTGACGGTATAGTATGAGGCACCGTAACGGAATACTGCTGATCCATGGAGTTGAAATCTTGATGTCATATTTCGAGAAATACAATATCACGTGATCAATGCATGTCCTTAATGTTCCATCTTCTACATCGAGATGTTGGATTTAATATGTTGGATTATACAGTGGTGGTTTAAAGTTATATTTCCTAGATCGACGTTTGATATTGTATATTTTGAGTTACACTGCGGTGTTTGAAAATTCAACATCATAGCAAGAATCCCTAATTCATGCGTTGTCTGCAACTGTTTTTGATGAAAGTTCCATTTTATATGGCGAGTATTTAGATTTCATCTGTTGAATTTCACAGCAACGTGAAGCAGCCACCTTGTTTAAACATAATGCGGTCCATTTACGAGATCGACATCTAGCAAAGAAATTCATAGCAATTCTCGACCTGTGAATGGTAACTTTCAAGCTTTAAATGCACGAAATGTAAAGGCACTTGATAATTGAATACACTATCTTAATAGCCAATATTATTTTGAATTGTTAAAGTGAACATTATGTAATGTTAATTTTAACCATAACATCATTTCACCATATAAAAAGAACAATTCTGACAGGCACACTCCATGACCAATCATCGCTGTGTAATTCAACAGATACAACTGATCAGACGAAATTAATGTGATTCATCATGTTAAATTTTAATGTGATTCATCATGTTAAATTTTAATGTGATTCATCATGTTAAATTGAGACTCTTGACATTTGAATTTAAAATGTCAACAACCGCCGTGTAATTCACAAGATACTATCTAAAAACTCGACATTGCACATCAAATTTTCAGCCAGCGCTCTTTAATTCTAATTTAATTTAATTTAATTTAATTTAATTTAATTTAATTTAATTTAATTTAATTTAATTTAATTTAATTTAATTTAATTTAATTTAATTCGAAAAGTGAAATCTAATTACTTAACATATGAAATGGAACTTTCAACATAAACTTCTCTAACCAATACATAAATTAGAAATTCTTGACGTATGATATTGATATTGAAATTTCAACCACCGCCATGTAATTCAAAAGTCAAAATCGGAAACCTCTAAATAGAAAATATAACTTACAAATGTTTAATTCAACAAATACAATCTAAAATCTCGATCAGGAAAATGGAACTTTAACAAGAATTTTTGAGACAACACGTGCAATTGGAATTTTGGACATATGACATTAAAATTTCAACTGCAATGTTATGATTGGACTAGCTTTGTCCGCTACGATGCCTCACTCTTAGCATCCGTTAGCTGCTGTTTACCGACTAACAAATATTTAGAATATCCATTATCTGATGTCAGTATTGACAGACAAATTAAATCCGTCGGGGCCAATTCCTGTAAGAGACAGTGGGTGATAAATTTATAGTCACCTACAGAAATCAATATAATTTTTAAAAGAAGCGTTCGACATAGCATGACGTAGATGGTAGAAATGGCCGACCACATCGTAAACTCAAGATCAGTCAGTTCTGTGTAGGTTTCTGTTCATCGGCGCTCAAAACGCTGCATTTCGAATTTGTACGTTTTAAAATATGGCGTAATTTCTTTTAGGTACTGCTATAAACGAAACTGATTGCATTGCTGGTAGGGCCATCCATACACAACACCTGCTGAGGTCGATTCTTCCATGGTGGCTATCCTTAAAGGATTACTTCCAAGTGAAGGTTAAGGTCTCACTGGACAGTTGGTTTGGCAAATTTTTGTCCGACAATGACCTATAGCAGAAAAATGATAATAATATTACATTAAAGACATGAATATAAATGAACTAAGGATTTTTGTTGAAATGATGCTTGTAAGATTCTGACTGAGGAATTAAAGCTCCTCATGCAACTAGTGGCTTTTATACTGAATCAACACTGCCCCCAATCCCACTTTTTTACATTCATTTTTTACAGAAAAGGTGTATTTTGTATATTTTCCTGTGACAAGAGAACTAAAAGAATCAGTATGTGCCTTATACATGAATACAGTTCACTAGTACTGTAACAAATTAGCATACTTTTCATCACCCCTCAACCATTTAGATTTTTAGATATTTACCTCTGTAGAAGACACATGTAAATACGCAAGCCAAGTCCGCGGCTCATTTGAAGCCCAAGTTACGCATTTGATCTCCTGTGCTAGTATAAGGGGGCAGGGTCCAGTTTTTATGTACAAATTTAATGTCGCACGCACCTGCCTAATATAAAAATTCATTAAAAATATAATACGCGAGTGAGGTCAAAAAGGTACATATTTCTGGATAGGTATTATGTAGCGCAACATAATCATATCACACAATTGACCTGACAAGTCTACTGAAGTTCTTAGAATAAAATGTTTATGTACCCCAACCCCTATTTTATACATGCATTTTTCACATCCGAAGGCCATTTTTGACAGCATGTGGTGCTCACAGTGCAAACGCAAGGCTTTTTCCTAGATGAAAATTTTGAAAAACATTGTCTAATAAATAGCTTGATGCAATTCATAATAGTTGTCATCCATGCCGTTTTTGAGATATTCTACTTGCCTTGAACCCACGTGTCTACTGCTATGGGAGGCTAGCTCTTCTTCCTAGCCGACTATTGGTATTTCACAATCAACATACTGCAGAGTAACTATGGAAAGTGTACATGTCTGACATCAATTTCAAGAACAACACAAGCCTGAAACACCTAGTTCACAAATTTATCCATATCTTTAATTATTACACAATAGTAGCTCAAAAACTCACACCATACCCTTAAGTTAAGAAATTTGCCAGGGGCCAATTTACGAAACTGTGACAGGCAGTCCCCAACAAGTCAACCAGTTTCCAAGCCTAACTCAAAGTAAATCTAACCCACATTACAGATTTAGATTATGTGTGAACTGAAAAATGCTAGGATGGTGATAATCAGGCCATGCCTTCTACCTTGAATATTAGGGAGGTGTCAAAATGCGAAACTATCCAGTGAGACCTAAGGGCAGCGCTAATTCCTGATGACGGTTACGAGTAGAGAAAACATCTCGCTGGCATATTTGTACGCGTCGAAATAACTAAATGGCGATTTTATTATTCTATGTAATAGATGTGCAAAGCATAAGCTATTCTTGTCCATTTTACCTTCACAGAACCGCCATGTTACGTGTCAGATTTAATCAATTGTATGCAAAGGCATCATTTCGATTTCCTACGAGGATATTAGATATATGTTTCCAATGTTTGCATTCAGGTGCTGGTTCCCTGCTTCTAGTCTGGTTCCTTGCTTAGTATGCTCCTTTGCGTTGCACTCTCCTATCTAAGTCAGGCGAACGCCGACACCATATTGTTACGTGATCGAAACAAATGACCTCACATGGAGAGATCTAGTTAATCTTACCTTGGTACCTTGGTACATTTATTCATTTAATATCCTCTTTCTTAATGATATAATGTGAACTTTACTAATATTTTTTATTTGAACTATAGCAGTCGTTATATTGTGTTCAAGTTTAACCACCAATTCGTCATATAATTATTTTTACAAATATATTTACTAGTCGGTGATGATGAAGGAAAGGGTTCACACAATGGTATTTTGATAATATTTCACATTTTACACAGGCATCTCAGAGATTACGTTTTCAATCGATTCCTTGATACGTTGTACGTCGAAACTGATAAGAGGTCATGTAGGAGAGCCTAAATATAGCCAATGATTAAGACCAAAATAATCAGCCCTATAAACGAGGGGTGAGGGTGCCGATCGTTTTGCAAATATTGCACACTTCCCTCCGTGTCATCTAATATATTCTAGTTGCAATAAACTCCTTGATTACTTTAACATTGATATTGATGTCTCGTTGTACATGACACCTCAGACTTAGCCATATATTAGGATCGAAATAGCAACCCTGCTCCACGAGTGGATGAATGTGACGATTGTACATTCCGTTTTCATCACGTAATTTGTTAATGATTCCATTTGCAATCAGTCCCTTGATATATTTGACATCACAGTGATTTCAGGCGACATATGGCAGCTTTCACTTGTCAAAGATTACGACCAAAATACTTTTTCTTCTGTCAAGGCGAGTGATTGGGGGAAGGGGCCTGGAGTGGGTTAATTCCACAACTTGGAATTAAATCAGCATGGTGTTAAGTTAAAAATGATTAAATAATCACTTGTATAAATGAGATCATAAATATTTTTTTATGTTAAATTAATTATTTTAATTAATTTTAAATTAAGTTTAAAACAAACACGACCGCACATTACAATTTGTATCATGTTGAGGCACGTAAAGTATCTTTCCTAATAACACAGAATAAATATAATTTAAGTAAAATAACACATCAGTATCAATGTAAACCAGCAGTGGCATAGCAAGAAACTCTAACATTACTCCACCCAAACTTAACTCTAGCCTCCGCTACCCCCCAAAAGGCCTGTTTTATGGTTATTTAGCTCCAACTCCCATTTTTGAGGGCTGGTTGGGCGGCTCCTAAGCCACTTTGTTGGAGGTATCAATTGCAAGTGGAATTTTTAGGTGACATAAATAGTGTACAAAGCATCACAGTCTTATATCTTCTGCAAATGAAGGCTGTCATCTGTCGCCTTACGTCAATTCCGAAGTGAAAAATATCAAGGGATTGCTTGTAATTGGTGTTTTTTCTATGATGCTGTCGGAATGTGCAATATCGGACCAAAAATCCTCATATTCACCTCGTGGAACTGGGTTCAACTTTACAACAACATGTTACCCAGAAAACCCACTCCACGTCCCTTCCCCCTAACTTCATGAAAGAGATAGCATTTGTTCTTAATATTTGGCAAACAAAAGTTTTCATTTCTCGCCTAAAATCAATTGTGATGTATAAGTATCAAAGAATTGATTGCAAATGGAATCTTTTACAAATTACCTGATGCAGTGCGAATGCACAAAATTGAACCAAATCTCGTCACATTCACCACGTCATGGAATAGGGTTGCTATTTCAATCCTAATATTTGGTAAATTTCTGAGGTATCATGTAAAGCGAGATATCAGTATCGATGTAAAATGGATCAAGACATTTATTGCAACCAAAATATTTTAGCTGACTTACTGTGAAATGTGCAATATTTGAAAACAAATCGTGACCCTCACTCGCTCGTGAACGAGGGTGATATTATGGTATTAATCGCTGGCAATATTTAGGCTGTCGTACATCACCTCATATAAATTTCGGTGTACAATTTATCCAGGAATCGATTGGAAAAGGAAGTTTGAAGATGACGCTGTGTAAAATGTGCGTTATAAGAAAATATCGTCATGGGTATGCTTTTCCTTCATCTTCGCCTACAAAAAAAATAATTCTAAAAATATTATATGACCTAATTGGTGGTGAACCTTGAATACAAGATAACGACTGCTATAGTTCAAATCAAAAAAGTAGTAGTAAAGTTCACATTGTGCCACTAAGAAAGATATTATTAAAAGAATCAGTGTGCCGCTGTTAGATTAACTAGATCTCTCCGTATGGTGTCATTTGTTTTTATCACGAGACAATATGGCGTCGGCTTTCGTCCGACTTAGTATAGCAGAGTGCAACGCAAGGAGCATACAAAGCAGGTAACCAGACTATCTGGCTTCTTACTTTCTGTTTCCGGTTATCTTTACTCGTTTTGCATACATCATGAGATGAAAACAAATGAAACTAAATAATTTCGGCCGATTTTTGGACGTGGTGTGAGGACAATCCAAGTAAATATTCATTGAAATTAAAAGGGCCATGAGACAAACAGCGAGTGAATTACCTCTCCAAATCTTCAAATGATATAATATCAACTTCTGATTTATTATTCCCCTGGATAATATTTAAGAATACAATAACGGATAGCAATCGTACTTTTCTTCAAGGGACATTTATCAACTTAGTTTCTCTTTATGCTAGTACTATTATGCTTAAAGGAAGTATGCTTGGCTTCACATGCACATACTGACATAAATTACGGTCTCTCAATAACACCTAAACAAAACGGGGTTGGATACATCCGTTTTGCTATCACACAATTAGCTGCCATCAAAATTCACAATAATTTGTCATATATCAAACATGTGTACATGAGGACTTAAAGTTTTGTTTTCGTTGCTAGGGTACAAATATCCAGTAGATAAACATGTTATATCGAAAACTCCAAACAGCAATGTCATAAAGCTGCTGATATAATACTGTTCCTCGTTAGCTGTATACCTTATATTTTCCATTATGAATTTTCATTCTAGTAGCAACTCTTGTGTTATATTAATTATACAATTTTAATCTAGCATAAAGCATGTTTTACATATAATGATGATGGTAACGTTTATGATTTATTTAATACATTAAACTGTATGTGATGAAGTTTATTAAATGTTTAAAATCAAAATAATATTTGTAACCATAGATATAACACGTTGCTGTTAAAATTATTAGTTTTAAAGTAAACAGCAGTTAACACCATTGTATAATCATTCAACTTCTCAAACAATGACAATTTCGTCCTTTTTAGACCTGAATAACTACCATGGCTGCTTGACAATGAGGAACATTCTGTTGCCTTTTGTATCTTCTTCGACTTCTTTCTAGCGTGATTTTAAGCTGGCAGAACTTAAAGCCATGTTTGATATTATATGCACGATGAATATTATTTTAAAAGATAAAAATGCAGGAATGTTAACAAAGATATTATTATTTTTTTTTTCGTTTTCAGAGATTTGCATGCGGACCTATTCGTTATATGTAGAGGAGAAGGCTCGTTATATATTTCTCAGACAGACGCTAAGATAAACGCTTTTTTAAAACTAACTCGGTGCTTTTCGGTACAGCAGCACGAGTAAGTTATAGTATACAATGCGGATGCAAATGGAGTAAAGGGCCTTTCCCAAGTATACTCCACGGTATCCGACCTGAGCTAACTAACATGTTGGTAAGATTCGAATAAACCCCTTGCGAATCGTTAATCAGTCATGCAAACCACTAAGCCAACAACTCCTTTATATGTGGTGAGACAGGATTGGAAAGATTTGTAAACTCATAAAGTCAGACACTGCTGTATTATAAACTGGTGTGAGAGAGTTCATTAACTCGCTGGAAGTAGTTCCGGTTTTTTTTTTTTTTTTTTTTTTTACAACAGGCAGACACATGTCGCATATTAAATAGATTTCGGCATTCACATTCAAGTCACCTTGTACTATAAATAGCCTTCATACTACAGGATAATGAACTTTGCAAGATATTTGCAACTGTTACAACTCCTACTCGCCAGTCAACATAAGGCGGACGAAAACCGATAGTTATAGATAGGCGCTTACACAGGTTACATTGAATCCACCGCACGAGTATTCTTTTACCATGCCAACTGTGGTGAAAAAATAAACACATTACTGATATTTTCTACCCTACCCCAGCTGTTGAATCAATTCTATAGTGTTAATGACTTTACGCAACTAAGCATACATGCGTCAGCCAAATCAACATATAGGAAGTGACGTGTATTTTAGCGTTTATTACCCTTATATCACAACAATATTTGATGTTATGTTAAAATTTGCAAAGTTCCAATGTAATTCTTACATTTATTTATGTATTATTTTATCCTTGTTGAAAGATTGAACAATAGTTCTGCTAAAATATTTCTGAGTTTTATGTATGTTTGTTCGCGATACTCATTCATCAAACTTTATCAGACGAAAAATTGTCAGTGACAAAGTTTTTTTCTAGACTATCATTAACTTCTCAAACAAATCCGACTCTAACAGAATCTAAAATGACATCGTTGACCATATACCTTTTATTGCACATGTGAACCTGTTTAGAGAAAACCCCGCCCAGTGCATACATATGGCTATATTTTTTGGGATATTATTTGTCCAGTATGTGTATCTGGTAAAGTCGCACAATTGTATCTTACATATAGTTGTTTCTCGCACATCAGTTAGTTTTAGACTGAGACGTTGATTTATATGCTCTGCTGTTCGAAGTCAATGTTTCAGCTTTTGCAATATTTCTCGAATAAATCAATAGAACTCCACAGATAGGAATTCATTTAAAGAGTACGAAACAGCTTTTGCAATATTTCTCGAATAAATCAATAGTACTCCACGGATAGGAATTAATTTAAATAGTACGAAACAGCGCATTATATTCTAGGTGGGTATATCTCGAGTTTCTTGAAAAAAGACAAATTATTTGTGTCGCATGCAACCTTGCCCCGTATAATTTAATTCAACAGAAAAGAACACGGTTTCTTCCAAACAACATAGGTATAATAATAATAATAATAATAATAATAATAATAATAATAATAATAATAATAATAATAATATAGACCGTGGTCTGGGTCTACCCTGTTATGTAGTTGAGATGACACTAATGATTAAAAACTTTATCCACAGAGTAACTATGCAGGGAAGTTTGGCGTCGCGTTATAATTATTGCAACGATTGGTACTAGTTATTACTATAAAATCAGATATATACTAATGATTATGTTAACTAATGGAAACGAAGTAAGCTTGATGTTTTATTTGCAAGAAAATGCATGCATAATTTTTTATACCAAATACTGACACAAAGTAAGACGAACTCGCAAGAAATATTTAAGAGATTATTAATCAAATGCTAAGTTTTCCCTTCTAGACGCATTGATTTTTTTGAAAGCTTGATGTAATGTGAGGTGATTTTCGGAAAGAAGTCCAGCAATGATGCAGTACCTGCATTCTACTGCTGTTTATATTTCTAATCATATACTGAGTAACTATCATTTGGTTCTATTCCTCACAATGGTATATGCTATTAAAGAAGTTGCTAGAAAATGTATGTGTTGAAGTAAACCAAATTTGATGCCAGTGTCGCTGTAGTACATATGCGTTGAATGTTGTAGTACACACATGCGTTGACTGTTAGGCTTGTGTCACTCACAATGGGTCATTTGCTACGATTGATGATCGATTGATGATCGATTGACGTGATATAGTATGTTTTGCTTTGTCATCTAGATTTCTTAATCAAAGTAGTGTGACGACAGATCCCAAGTGTATGGCAAATTACGCTGCTTTGCTCAAACGTCAGAATTTCTATAAGCCGTTACTGGTTAAGATACACATTTTACACTTTTATTACCTGATATCTGTTTCATTCAAGGATTACGATCTATTCAGAATATATATATATATTCAAACGTGATATGATTCTTTATGCAACTTATATTATTGCTCTGGATGTATAACTGTCTTTATCAAAGCATATTTGTTGAGAACGCTAATTGGCTTATCTGGTGAATGGAGAAAATATACATAACAAAAGTGTTTGACTCTCTAATTTAAAATTGCGCAGCAAAATATTGAAATAAAACGAATCTCAATACAGATGAAACTTGGTCTGTGTTTATATATTCGGTTTTGTGATGCAGACGTTCGTACCAATGTTGAAATAGGCTCAAAAACTACCAGGTCAAGAGTAAAGAATTGTTTGTCGAAAACCATTGTCCCAAGGATTGAACAATTAAAAAAAATTAAGAAAATATTACACAGTTCAAGGAATGAGTAGACACCGAACGAAATGCAGCTGTAATTGATGGAGAAGGTGGCGATTTTTTGAGTACTTTGTTTTCACTTAGGATTTGTAAATCCTTGTACATATTGGCTGATCTCGTGGTACACTGATTTGGGGACTTGACCGCTCTCACCTGTCTCAAAATCCAGTTTAAATTTATACAGAATCAGTTAGGTGTTAGATATTATCTAAGACCAATCAGATCCCGGTAAGGGGCAACTTTCTTCGACAACAGCCGAGTTGGACTAACACTTTACGATATACTGAATATTAGGTTCGTGCATTTTGAATATTTTTGTGTACACATAATACTGCCAACATAAAGAATACATTAAACATACCTGATAGACGAAGAAAACATAAAAGATAAGTTTCAATGATAAATCTAGCAACCTTTAAAAATTAACATACTGCTATTCATAAATTTAAAATGAAAAAGGGCATGGCAAGCCGTTTAATATTCAATCCTAGTGTGTTCATGTTTATTGGTACTTCATATGATCGATCAAGTACGCGTGCATTTTTATTCATGGCAATTAAATATATCTATTTTTAAGTCCATCCTTATTACAACGTACAGTAAGTAAACAGTTTCTCCTTTATTTGCATGGTTCAACGCACTCGGTACAACTGCGGGCTGAACATAAATGCCATCATTGCACAAACAAGTTTTTTCGAGGAGTGTTAAAAAAACACTACAAAAAATATTTGTTTTGTTGATAGGTTTCACACAGCCTTTCTGGATGATGTGTAGTATGTACATCGGTACAACAAACAGTCCAGTCACAGTGATCAGTCCCACGCGATGTGTCGGCTAATCATGATTTTTTTTCTTTCTTTCCAAGTCATAATGTCAAACAAACAGTGCCGACCATGATCAGCAGGTACGTGTTGCAAAGGTAAATCTGGATAAACTCTTTCGTAGTTGAGCGCTTGCTGTACGCCGACATATACTGTAAAATGTCTAGACTCTTCAGCTTTCTAGATAACGTTACTAATGAAGGCACTCCGCTGTGTTTGAAGTAGAAAATCACTAAAATCTTTTTCCATGGAGATTTTTTCACATGGAAGAATGTTATTTGCAATCGAAGCAGTGAAATCTAAGCAGATTTTTTTAATTAAAAAAATAGAGTTCATTCAACCTCTTGAATTTTTATAACAGGATGGCAACCCACAACGGCCGGTTACGGAAAGGTAACTTGCACTAAAATGTTCCGTCATTTGATTCAAACGTGACTGTTATTACAAAACGCAGCATAACCGATACCTACTTTTGAATATGTTTTGTCATGGTTACTAACTTGATAGTTACGGTGCGTCTAAACTTATGATTAATGGACTGGATTTACATTTTGTAAATGTATACAAATTAGGGAAATATACAAGGAACCCAATTAATGTGGTGATATACCGCGTATGCAGCATGTGTTTTGAGATTTGAGCCAAGAAGTCAATGACCTGGTGTAAGTTTTGCTTAGCAATTGTGCTTGTTTATATATAGGTATGTTGTATATAGGTATGTTGGTGAATACAAATTATAATCTTCAATGTCATTGTTTATTTATTGTATGACTAAATGTACACCGTATTATGGGAGGCCACAAACTCCAACTGATATTTGTTATTGAACACTTTTAAATGATTGAATTTGATCTCATTACGTCCATAAACATCATACTGTTACAGCTACTAACACCACTGCCACTGCTACTATCTTAATTATTTGGTTACGTATTATTAGTATTATTATATAAACCCGAAATTTCTAATTCTTATATTAGAGCTCTGCAATAGAAAACTACCAATCTTTTTGTATGTTGACTATCCAAAAAATAATCATGCACATAACGAGTAAGCATTAACTAAGTCCATTCGTGTTCTGTCCTTACCTCTTTTGGAAAACAAGAGATCAAATGTATAATTAATTAACATAGTTAATCTATTAGTCTTTAAAAATGTATTTTTTTTATTATGTGCTTCGTGTATGTGGGTATTAAAAGAACGCCAGTACACCAAAGTCAGAATTATGTTCAGTTGAGGATTTTGTAGCCCTTACGTGGCACGAAATATAATTGCTACCAGTCGGAAAAAGCTGCTTCACCACGAAATACGTTCAGTGACTGTCTATTACATACGTTTCATCACTGCACACGAAGCAACGTGCGGTGCGTAGTCAAAGATAAAGTAAAGACGGAAGTGGTAGGACAGTCAGAAGAAAGGCAGAAATAAATAAAAGAGTCTCTGTGTACGTTTTCATACTCAGACCAATCCGGCGATGAGATGTGGAACCTCAACCGACCTAGCCACGAGAATCACTATGTCTTAGTTGAAGCTGACTAGTATATTGGGAAGAGAGAATCACTGTCTTAGTTGAAGCTGACTAGTATATTGGGAAGAGAGAATCACTATGTCTTAGTTGAAGCTGACTAGTATATTGGGAAGAGAGAATCACTATGTCTTAGTTGAAGCTGACTAGTATATTGAGAATCACTATGTCTTAGTTGAAGCTGACTAGTATATTGAGAATCACTATGTCTTAGTTGAAGCTGACTAGTATATTGAGAATCACTATGTCTTAGTTGAAGCTGACTAGTATATTGAGAATCACTATGTCTTAGTTGAAGCTGACTAGTATTTTGAGAATCACTATGTCTTAGTTGAAGCTGACTAGTATATTGAGAATCACTATGTCTTAGTTGAAGCTGACTAGTATATTGGGAATCACTATGTCTTAGTTGAAGCTGCCTAGTATATTGGGAATCACTATGTCTTAGTTGAAGCTGACTAGTATATTGGGAATCACTATGTCTTAGTTGAAGCTGACTAGTATATTGAGAATCACTATGTCTTAGTTGAAGCTGACTAGTATATTGGGAATCACTATGTCTTAGTTGAAGCTGACTAGTATATTGGGAATCACTATGTCTTAGTTGAAGCTGACTAGTATATTGGGAAGAGAGAATCACTATGTCTTAGTTGAAGCTGACTAGTATATTGGGAAGAGAGAATCACTATGTCTTAGTTGAAGCAGACTAGTATATTGGGAAGAGAGAATCACTATGTCTTAGATGAAGCAGACTAGTATATTGGGAAGAGAGAATCACTATGTCTTAGTTGAAGTTGACTAGTATATTTGGAAGAGACTGATATGGTATTGGTTTTGATACTTTTCACATTTGGAACTTTTCCTGTGGTTTGACCTAGTTTGCCTACATGCCAGGGTCAGGTATTTGTCCGCTGGTATGTCCACTAGGTTGTTCGCAATCTTGTACAACATAGTCAGCTCGGCCTTGGTTCGCCTGGATTCGAGTGATTCCTACTGGAGATGGTTCAACATCATGGTTGAATTGGGTTTGGAGAAGCTATCTTCTATTATAATTTATTGCGGGATTAACTTCTCTGATCTGATCACTGCTTGGATCAAAATTTACCGTAGATTATGGACGGATTAGAGAAACGGCGGTGTTGGAGTGTCACTGTTTTCACTTATATTATCAAGGTGTCTCTGTTTTATTGTGCTTTATTTTCAAAGCGTTTCGCAGTTCATATATAACTCTTTATGGGGTTAATTTGCTATTTGCTATAAATCAGACCCTTTGTCCACTTCAGAGTGACCCCACTTAGTATAGAGCCTTCATTTGTTCGCAGGACTTGTGTTACTCTGAACAATCGGTTAAAGTGCTGAAAGGTCAGAAATACCTTTACTATGACCAAAACTACGTAGACCTTTTGACCCCCCTAGACCCTAAACGGAAGCTGAATTACGCTATAGAACTCGATTTATTGGGTTGTGCACTTGATAATGTGGATATAAAACAGACGAATTCTCTTCACGATAATAAAGGTCCATCTTTGGGGACAATAAAAGTACGGAGCAGGCCATAAAATATGCTGATAACTTTGCTGGATTGAAAGAGACAGCTTTGACGGAAACCCTAAACTAAATTATAGACTGGAACGCATTCTACACCTGACCGTAGGAGAGATAATAAGTGGAATATAACAATGTATCTTCATCACTAAATAATGAATGTCAAAGGTGTTCTTTATTGTTTTGCACACATCAGTGAGACTTGGCATATTAATCAATATTATACAATTCAAAGCAGTGGCTCTATCCACAAGAAATAAAGAATAATATAACTAATAACAAGTCGAGGGTGTGGATGAAGGAAGGTTGTGGTTGTATTCATTAATTGCCGATTTTAAAATGGATTTCAGAGAATGGTGGATTGGATTTACCTAAATCTCCATTCCCAATCAGATTTATTAATTAGTATATTTTCATTGTCCATGCCCTTCGCCTGACCAGACAAAATTACTTTAAAATTTATGTATAACTTATGAGTGATTTACATAATTGTACCTGTCAAATTGAGACGGGATTAACATACGTGTACCTGTTAAATCTTTTATCTTTTGACTCACCTTTTATCCGGAAGCAACAAATTTTTAAGGTAGACAATTCTATTTCTTGTATCAAAGAATAAATATTCAAGGCAAATCGATAATTACATTTCCTACGCCACAGAGTAATTATGAAAAGCGAGTACGTTTGTTCAATATTTAGAACTGGGAATTGGACGGAAAATAGTATATTTAAATTGATACGTTTCCTTGCTAATCAACTACATGAACATTTAACTCGGTAAAAAAAAATAACGTTTCTAGTTTTTGACCTAATATGACCAACTGCCGCCTGACATTTGATTAATTTTTGCCGACGATAAGTGAGTTATTGTTCGCTTATATTTAACAAGTGCAGTTCTTTTTGTGTAGCAAGGAAAAATTCTTCAGATAAAAAATTGCTGTATTATTGCGCAAAATAAGTTTTATTAGAACATTTTTTGTTTTCTGGTTGAAGATGTTGCTAGTAAAAGTTTATTGGAAATAATATTCATAATAATGTCCATGATAATTAGATCTTTGTTCTGTTTTACATTGGGATGTTGGAAATTGGCCATGATAACTAAAATTTCTTCTGTTATACATTACGTTGTTGTATCTCTCTTGAGGATTTTCAGAGTGAAGATAATTCATGATGACCTATGAAAACTGTAAGATGAATCCTAAACCAAAATTTTTTAAAGAAATACGTCTTCTAAAGTTAGGTATTTTAATGACAAAATCTTAAGTTTTGCAGGTAAATTTGAATTATTGTTACTTGCTAATTGATTGACCGTCGTCGTACTAGACCGTGAGGTTAACTACCACTCATTATGTCATAAAGTTGCTAGATCATGCGCTCTTTAGCCGTCGGAGTCTTCGTTATGCAATGCCCTATATGACCCTTAACTTCCCTTGACCAGAGCCCGGATAATGACATGACCGGGCTTGCCTTACCCCTTTGACTGGCTGGTTAATAATACTGCCATATGTTCCTAATTTCCTAATCAGAATTAGCAGCGGCCCAGTCAATGAACTGTCAATTAGGCTGTTATGGCGGGAAACCGACACCCTTACCCGAAGTTGACCTGATTGCTCAGGAGATTTTCCAAAATAAATTTATTGAACTCGACATTCGCCGGTCACATGATGGATAGTCCGTCCGCATTTTCCCATGTGCTTGAACGGACTATCCTCAATCTCCATATTCCGGAAATAAATATTTGACTATGTGTATTTAATACTACGTAAATTATCAACAACAAAGTATTGAGTATATTATGGTACATGTAGTTATTCTTCTTTAAGGATTCATAGTATTAAATATCAGTAGTGATTATTATTGTGCTAAAAAAAACTCAATGTGTATATGCATGAAACAAAATGAGATATTTAAAACAAATTTCATGTTTGCTGCTTTCAGTTTCATCTTCATTCGTTTTTACTTAATTTATAATGAAACGTGACGCCGGTGGTGGTGGGTGGTTTTGTGTTAGGCTTGGCAAAGTAATTTGACCCTAATATTCTGTTTATAGTTGTGCTAGATTTTAATGATTATTTGTTGATTATGAACATGTGCATGAAAAATCTTTCTCAGATCGAGTAATTATTTAATTTATATTACCATACATCATGATGTACAATATTAACATGACTTTATGGTGGCTTAGATTAGTTTCGTAAACTGGATGGACCCTGGTCTAATTTATTTACAGAAGGAATTACCGGGTGTTTTCTAATGTTGTGTTTAGTAATTTTGATCGGAATAATTCTTTGTATTAGGTGTTCTGATCTTGTTTCATAATATATGACATAATGTATCAATTTTCGGCTTGGAAAGGCTTGTTGATGAGGCATACAAATTTGCAATCTCATTAGAATCAGATCTCATATACATACATACATACATACATACATACATACATACATACATACATACATACATACATACATACATACATACATACATACATACATCCCTTTAACTCTTAGCTGCTGTTACATGTGAAAATCAATATTTAATTAATGTATTTTATCGTTTGCTTGTTTGTTTATTTGTTTGTTCAGATTTCTCTATTGATTTATGACTGCTCCAGTTCTGCACTGCAGTGCGCATGATAATTATTGAATCATAAATATAAGTGTAATTTCTTTTTCTTGCAATCAATATTAATTTAAATAAAGCCTATACAGGAAAATACTAGTAACTTAAACATTAGTCACTCCAACACAAAGAATGACGAATTTCCTCTTGCCCACGTTCGACAACCTTAACATCTGAAAGTTTAACATCGATAAGCTTGACCTGTGGATTCGCAGAGATTCGAGTTTTTTTAAGATAATTCTGTGGTATAACTTTACAGATTTTAAGGAGAAACAAAAGTTCATTTGCAAAGAATCCGGTCTCGATTGAGGCTGTAATAAATCTTTTCGATCGATCTTTCATTATTTACGAACAAAGCTGTTGTGCGCATGAAAAGAACTGTTTAGCTTAAATGGAAATGTGTCACGTAAATGGAGTTGGGGGGGGGGGGGGTCTAAACAAGGATGTACAATAAAACATCGAAAACATAAACATGAGCGACTCAAACACTCGAGCTAAATTCCACCAAATCATCTTTAACACCTCCAATAGTATCTTTGTGGAACCATCTCCACCAAATCATCTTTAACACCTCCAATAGTATCTTTGTGGAACCATCTCCACCAAATCATCTTTAACACCTCCAATAGCATCTTTGTGGAACCATCTCCACCAAACCATCTTTAACACCTCCAATAGTATCTTTGTGGAACCATCTGTACCAAATCATCTTTAACACCTCCAATAGTATCTTTGTGGAACCATCTCCACCAAACCATCTTTAACACCTCCGATAGTATCTTTGTGGAACCATCTCCACCAAATCATCTTTAACACCTCCAATAGTATCTTTGTGGAACCATCTCCACCAAATCATCTTTAACACCTCCAATAGTATTTTTGTGGAACCATCTCCACCAAACCATCTTTAACACCTCCAATAGTATCTTTGTGGAACCATCTCCACCAAATCATCTTTAACACCTCCAATAGTATCTTTGTGGAACAGGACCCTCAGTGTAGTATGTCTTACTTACTTACACTGCTTGCAAAAGTGTTTATGTCCAAAAATTATATCTAGCAAAATGTCAAATTTTATTAATCGAACACTCGATATTATCCATGCTAGATTACAACAATGTTTGTTCCTTAAAAGCTGATCTTTACCGTGTTCAACTTTGCTGACACTCCGTTTTGTTCATGCGGTGGGATCGAAACCATCTTGAACATTTTCGTGTTCTGTCCCATGTACAGCTGAGAAAGAGTGGAGTTGATGAGATATTTACTTTCAGTGTCATATGCAACTATTAGCTTAGATTTTGTGATTCGGTCGGTGAAAAAATATAGAATTTTGCATCATGTATATGGAAATATATAACCACTACTGGTCGATTTCAATAACTTATTCAAATTATTACAAAAATTAAGTTGTTAGAACTTGTGCCCAATTCCATTGTAACCTATCATTGACTCGTCGACAAATCTGTCTTCTTCTAAACAAACTTGTCAGCTTAAGGCACGCGCAAAGTCATTCTGAAAAGAAAAGAAAGAAGTACTTTTATGTTGGACTATAGTTCTCAACTTCTGACAGAAATTTATGGTGATCCAGGCAAGAACAATTTTGAAATACAAAGGTGTTAATGTTGTTGTTATGCACGGCGGCCAGTATTAATGGTGGAGGAAGAACCCAGAAAACCCCAGAAAGAACCACCGACCCACGAGAAGCTACTGGCAAGCTTTCTCACATGCCCACATTTGCCAAATCCGAGACTCGAACCCACGCAAACAGAGCTGAAATGGCAGTGATCCGGAACGGAGAGCGCTTTAGACCACTCGGCCACTAGGTGTGTCTGATAGTATTTAGCCATTAAGCAAACTAAATTTATGTTATAATATAAGCAGAGAATACACATCTCAGAAAGAAGTATACATGACAAAACTGAACTATTACCAATATGACGCACACGTTCTGCTTACTGTGTGAACATATATCGGTGAAGGGGGTCAGAAATCGACGGAAACGTTTAAACAGTATTTTTCTAGAAAATACATTTTCTAAAAGGAACGCATCAATTATTTTGATTCAAACTGAATGATTCATTTTTCCATGGACATCCTTTTTCAGTCACACGTGTATCTGACGCTTTAAAGTTATAACTCAAAATAGAACTGTGCACATTTTCAATAATAATGATAACAACAAAATTCAGTATCAAAACTTAAAGGATCAATGTTTCATTTTTCAGAATCTTGTGTCCAATGTAATAATGGCCAAAAACTGCTTTTAAAGAAGGTCGAGGTTAGGTGCGAGTACATGTTTTCCTATCTAACAATAGAGCATGACAAGAGTAATATGGTCACATGACACTGTCATGTGTAGTCCGAGACGCAAATAGCTGGTAGACCCCGAGATGCTGTCACGTTAATTCATGTGCTAATTTAAGCCTATTTACTGAAATCGTTTTAATGCAGAGTAAAATATTCTTCGTTGAGAAAAGTAATTTTGATATGGTATTTTTAGACCACTAGTTAAAGCATTTCATTTGCTATGCAATGATATTGTAGGGGTCATTCGGTGTATTACGGAGTGAAAGTTTATGCTATGCAACATTCCCCCCCCCTTTGCTTGCAACGGCAAAACACTTACAGCTTTGTTTTCTATATGCTACTGCATGTGTAATTAACACCAATAAAATGTAAATTGTGTTGTAATGAACTAGTTTTTTTGTAGAACTGGCTATGCCAAGGTTTCGGATTATGTACTATACAAACGAGATTCTATTTAACAGATGTTCCTATTGGTTCATTCTTGAAACACCTCTTTAAACTTGTATCCAATAAAATAAATTAAAAAAAATGAAATAGGAGAGAATTCTTTCATTTTGGATTAATTTCATATTTAATGCAATGTTTCACGAGCGTTCAGTAGCGGCGCGAGGAGTGGTGATGGTGCCAACTGACATTGGGGAACAATTGAAGTGGAATGCCATGATTATTTGTTTAAAGCTGAAATTTGTATAGTTGTTCACCTCACTTTACTGTAATGGGGGCAAGCTTAGTAAAAATGTATATTTATGAGGGGGGGGGGGGGAGGTTAATAGCTGAAATAAAACTTGTCTCTGTGGCAATGCAAGGGCACCACTTAAGAACATTGTCTCTTGGCGTCTCCGTAAGGGTGCCAGTAAAGAATATCGTGTCACCTGGCGCCTCGAACCTGCTAGCATCCTGTAAAGTGGCATTTGTATTCTTGTTTTACTTATGAGGAAACTAGTGAATAATATTTCAAAATGTCTTAGTTTCCACTGACCTAGTGAGTTCAGACACTTATTTGTAACTGCATGTTTCTTCAATCGCAGCGGAGAATCGCTAAAAATGGTTTCAGTTTAAAGTTTTCAGAATTTCATGTGGGGGCGAAAACGTTCTTGGTTTTCATATTTTTTACATTTGGACTTTGAGACTCTATTAGAAGTTAGTATACATCTAAACTGAGCTCTTCTTGTTCATTGGTGCAGATAGCTCAATCAAATCGGTTAGGCAGGAACAATCCGCATACGAGTAGATAAACGTTTCACAGAGCAATGCCCGTTCACGGTTTACCTATGTGGGCCCACGTGGAAAAGTAACTACCTATCAAATGTTTGTTAAATTTAATGCTGTCTGCTTACAACATTTATAAAATTGATTATGTAGATTTGAGTGATATATTACTTATATGGCTTGTCAAAGGGTAATTAATTGATTCTGCTAATATTATTTATTGCAATAAATGCTTCTCATAAAATGTCTTCTGCAAGTAAATAAAGCTCATTTTATATCACTTTCATTGCTTTGGTGCTTTTTTTGTTGTTGATTATTTGTTTGAGTTGTTGTTATTTGTTGTGGTTGTTTTGTTTTTGTTTTGTATTTTGTTTTGTTTCTTCTGAATAAAAGCTTGCAATTCGTCTCAGATGGTTAATACAATGAAATTATTCATTGTTCTTCTCTAATTCTTCGAGCCCTTCTTAAATTTGCAACTTTGTGATTTTTATCATCTCTAGAAGATTAAACCTCCTCCCATCTTATGCAATACCTTAAATGACCTTTCATTGGGTTTGACCGCTGACAATCGGTCAGTTGCTGACCCTGGTCACTGAACTCAGCTGAACCTTCGTCTTGAGAAGAGCTACCATATGGGATTCGATTTTAAGGTCGAAAGTAGTCCCGTCCTCCTGACCCAAAAAGCGGCCAGCAGCCACGCTTCCTAGCGCGGGAAATTGGCATGCCACGTGGTCGACTCATTCTCGATATGGTAATTTTTCATATAATACCTTGCAACGTTGTGTTATTTTTCAACCATAATGCATGGAAATCCATTGGAATCACAATATGAGATCTGAGCTGGTGTTCCATATCGGTGTTTCCCCGATATCTGACCTGGCGTTCTTGGTAGTTGTTTCACGATATGAAATATTGCAATTTTAAACTCAAATTAAGATATAGAATAATTATCTGATTAACATTCATATTAAGAATTTGAATTATAAAAAGTTAATTTAGTACACACCCATTATGAATGTGAAAAAAGTTAATTTAGTACACACCCATTATGAATGTGAAAAAAATTAATTTAGTACACACCTATTATGAATGTGAAAAAAGTTAATTTAGTACACACCCATTAAAAATGTGAAAAAATTAATTTAGTACACACCCATTAAGAATTTAATTTTTAAAAAGTTCATTTAGAACACTCATTAAGAATTTGAATTAAACAAAAGTTTATTTAGTACACACCCATTAAGAATTTAAATTAGAAAAAAGTTAAACTTGTACACACATTAAAAATTTTAATACAAAAAAGTTAATTTAGTACACACCCATTAAGAATTTGAATTAGAAAAAAAAGTTAATTTAGTACACACCCATTAAGAATTTAAATTAAATAACATCATTTAGTACACACCCATCAAGAATATAAATAAAAGAGTTAATTTGGTACACACGCATCAGTATTCGTTGGGGTTTGTTTTATTTCCCTTTAACATTCTTTTCGCTTTTATTTTTGTTTCCTTCATTATACATCAAGCAGGCAAACAAAAACAAAAAACTTGAAGATGATAATGATTACGATCATGAAGATGGCGACCATGACAACGATATCAAGAAAATGGCTCAAACAGTTCATGGTTTACCTTTCTGAAATATAACCTAGTACTGGTCACTGTGGTCAGTTTTAAACAAACAGTGAATTTATTACTAAAACGTTTTTTCAAACTTGACATACCAGTACCATATTCTTTCTTCAGGGATTATTTTGCGGAAAATGGATCATTTTTCCATCGAAGTATAAACAAATGAAGCGCGATATTCCCAATTCGTTTTAAAGATAATACGTTTATGACATTATATTGGTATGGCAAAGTCAACGTTTTCTTTCTGTATTTATTGTTTGCATATTTGCCTTTGACATGGACTCGTTGAGAAACGTCTATAACAGTAATACAATTTAGACAAATTGTACTGGCCAGTGTGTGTGTGTGTGTGTGTGTGTGTGTGTGTGTGTGTGTTTGAAATACGTTTTCCCCACTATAATGTAACGTTTTGCAATATTTATTTTAAATCTATTGATACGGAGGATATCAGTTTATGGTGGAAAGCGCAAACCTTTTGGGTACGGTAGTGTCATTACAAATATCAGTATAGTAAAATAAAAAGGCAAAGCATAGTTATGTGTCAGTAAATTGTCAGTTCCATATTGTATGCCTAAAATGAACTTAGCTGCTCATAATGGTTGTTTTTTTTTTTTTTTTGGGGGGGGCCTCCAATGTTATCAATTTGATAACAAAGGTCTTCGTGCAAGTTTCATAAGGGTGTGTCCGGAGTATCATGCCTTATAGGATGTCCTTCAACTATATGCATATCAGTCCTTACTCTTCCTGTCAAGTAAATAAGAGAACATTAGTACTTGAAAAAAAACATGAAACTGATCAATGGCCACCCACACCTCTCGCCATTGCAAAACAATAACAGAACAAATAAAACTAGTTTAACGTAAAATACACAAAACCCGGATGTAGTTGAAAAGAGAAATAAAAATTACTATAATTAGAGGAGAAGGAATACTAAAAACACCGTAAGCGCGATTCAATTCACCTTGTAATTTTGAAGAAGCTTTAATTTTGTAGTCAAAGGGAAGCAACTCTAAAAAAATACACAAGCTAAAATACAGAGAGAGAGAGAGAGAGAGAGAGAGAGAGAGAGAGAGAGGGGGGGGGGGATAACTATAACAAATACGTACCTGACAACTATGCCAGTAATTAACCTAGGAGACATTCAGAGTCAACATCATATAATCGTTGTACGAAGCAAGTGAATGAGTTGCTAAGGTGGAAGAGAAGGAACTGGTGGAGATGGAGATGGAGGTAACGTAGTATAGCTTCAATATTTACCTGTGATAATTGGTCACTTAGAGCAGAAATAAAGCAAAAAGCAGAAAACAAATACCAGAAATAAAAAAAAAATTAAAAAAAAAAAAAAAGACCAGAACAATTTTTTTTAAAGATGTAGCTGTCACCGACAACTTTGTCATTAGAAATGCACTGTAATATTCCCATTTCATTGCATGTGCCATTGTTGTTTGTTGTTGTTGTAGGGTTAAACGCCATTTTTCAGCACAAGATAGGTTATACATGCTGGCCAGTATAAATGGCGGAGGAAGAATCCGATAAAATCCTGGAAAGAACCACTGACCCACGAGAAGCTACTGGCAAGCTTACTCAAATACACCCATTGGCCGAACCCGTGACTCGAACCCACGCAGACAGAGGTGAGATGGCAGCGATCCATAACGTTAAGCGCATTAGACCACTTGGCCACTCGCGGCTCTAGTACAAAGAGTAACAATCAAACTAGTAATTTTAAACGAACGGAGAACGTGTTAGACACACCATAAATATTTACTACCAGACGAATAAGCACTATAATCGCAAATTCTGTTCAATGCGTGACTGAATATCCCCCCCCCCAAAAAAAAAAACATACAAAAAAAAAATACCCCCACCAAACAATTAAGCCCACAAAAACGACGGAAATGTGTTCCGTTGCACCAGCAGTGACCTACCTTTAGTGATGTACCGGTACTTAACACACAGGCATCCACAGGCAAATTTGTACGACTCTGGGGCGAGATAAACTGACAAACACGAAGCTTAAAAAAGGTTTGTATATTGTGGGCAGATCGACAATACTACAGACGATCGTTGTTACGCAAAACTGATTTCTTTTGAATATGTGGTCTATGGAAGGCAACTTAAAAAAACAACAACAACCAAATCTACGCTCTAAGTTTCACACCAAAATTTTGCAACCACGCAAAACGAATAATTAAATGTTAAAAGCCGCATGAGCAATGATTTCCCAGGTGATATGATATGGGAATCATGAACGAAGTTGACATGTTTTAGCTAACTAGTTATCTAGACTTCATATGCAAAAGCTACAATCTGAATCCAGTGTCACCAAATTCTCACATTTTCCCCTCTAAGTGAGATGTACCATTATCTTAAAGAATGAATATTTTTGTCAGAAATAGAAAGGATGGAAAGGATGCAAAATAAGCTTTTATTTTAACATTTGGCAGTAATTTCATTATTAAAAAAAGTTATTCGGGGATAATGCAAAATTCCCTAAAGGAAAATAAAAGATTGAATTACTATATCTTAATCCTCGATGTATGTTGAGCGTTCTGTGAAAACAGTCAGTATTACCATCAAACAATAAGAAAGACATTGAAATAACTTAATTTTGAGGAAGAAATTTTTAGATACTGAAAGCCGGGTGGTATAAGCATTTAAGCTAAGCGACGTGACAATTCTTAAAATTAAAATCAGTGGAACTAAATAAAACTGAGAAAAAATTGAGCTGTCTTCCAAAATTGTATAATCTCTCTCTCTCTCTCTCTCTCTCTCTCTCTCTCTCTCTCTCTCTCTCTCTCTCTCTCTCTCTCTGTTATTGGCCACTGTGTGTGAAATATCTTAAGTTAGTATTTTTAAATCAAATGTATTATATTTCAATTTTTTTTCAATGTTAATCAAGTCCAACATATTTCGTTATCGATCTTTATGTGTAATAATAAAATGTTGATTATGAAGGTACAAACATGACATGCATTTGTGAAAAAAGAAACAAGCCAACATAAACAATATATAAAAGACGTTTCCAACGCAATAATTCTTTTGAACTGCAATTTTTCGGAACCTAATTTAGCGACATTTCTTACTTCGGTTTGTGGTCTTAATAAATGAACTAACTTGTTATTTATAAAACAAAACAAAACAACAACAACAAAACAACAACCACCAAACTAGACCCCCTCCCCGCAAAAACAACAATAACAACAACAAAAAACAGAAAAGGTATCGGACAGTTATAAATAATGTGGGATTTCAGTATCATTGTACATGTATGTTTTTATATGTTGCATAACAAAACATAATAATGAAGATCATTGGAAAAAATGAATAAAAGAAAGCTGTTATTTTTAAGCAAATGAGTGCAATAGCTTAAGAGCCGAGCAAATAAATTGTGTTATCCTGTTTGTACGTTGTCAGAAAACATTTTTTTGCATTGCGCTAGTTGGCTTCGTGATTTCTTGAAAATACATGTAGTAAAGATCGCTTTTAACTATAGGCCTAATGATATTAATTTTTGGGAACCCGGATTGAAATGTGCGATATTGTATATCGGCTTGGCTTGCCATGTTTGTAGCTGAAAAGAAATAAAATTGAATATAATTAGGAGAAGGAATACAACAATAACAAAAATAGTAGGCACGATTCAACTCGCCTTGTAATTTTGTAGCAGCTTAAATTTGGTGGTTGAAGGGAAGCAACTCTAACAAAATACACTATGTTCATGGTTTGTGGATTAACAAGTTTGATAATGCAAGTAAAAGTTTAGTAAAAAGTATCGACGTGAACATTAAATAGAGTGTACATGGGTTTGGCTGATAGGATTGGTTTATAATGATCGAGTGTATATGAATTTGGCTGACCATGATTGGTTGATAATGACATCGTTGTTATGTACGTTTGATTTAATTTAATTATTTGTTTGTTTTAATTGTTAAATTTTATATCACTATATGCTGTTGTAATGTTATATTGTTTATTGGACTTGATTTTTTTTTATAAAAGAAGAATTAGGTTCAGTTCTGTTTGACGTGACTTTTTCATTTTCATTGGTAAACAGTTAATAATAGAAACTGTATCTAGTTGGTGACCTTGATTCATTTGCCCCACCTACGTATTCTTGCAAACAAGCACGACAATCGTGATTCGAAAAACCAAGAGGCCCTTATTTCTGTTTCCAGTTATATTCTGCTTTGTCAAAAATTGCTTCAGTGCCCAACTTAGATTCCAATGTAATTTTAGTCTGACCTAATTATAAAGTATTAGCATGTCTGCATGTGAAATTACGACAGGAACTAATATTTTATCACTGAGAATAGCCTGTAAACAACAAAATCATTAGTGAAAGAACGTTATGTATCTGTGACCTTCTTTCCCCTTGAGATAATTCAGAATAACACCCTTGGGATAATTCAGAATAACACCAGAAACATCATTGTCAAATTCAGTGAAGATAAAATACCTAAAGCTTGATCTGAAAACAAGAATTCAACAGTATCTTGACTGCAGGCAATACTCATGTTGCCTACGTCATACAAGTGCACTAAAAGACATTTTATTTTTATTTTTATTGGCTGTTTCTTTTAATACAAAATCCACATAAACACGGAAGACATTTGTTTAACGATATTTGCGGAAAAAACGAATATACACACAAAACGCATTAGTTTTTCTATAAATGTTTTTGTTGTTTTACTAATTTCATTATTATTACTAGCAGCAGTAGTAGTTCAGAAAATCTACCAACTACTGCCTTAATATCATCAACAGACTATTTTATAATGAAAACCTAATTCGGAATCGTTTGATAGGCCTAAATCAATTGCTGTTTTGTGATAAATTGACTAAATATGTTTAATCTTTTTTTTGTGTTTATGTTCGTTGATAATGATCATCACTATACAACCATGAAAATAATGAACATACAAACACATTCCATTTATTTGTTTGGACTGACTGGATAAATGACATGCAATCTGATGGAAATTTGCTTTTTCAAAAATAGTCGTACACTAATATCATGTACATTTCAAAAGTTTTAAATTGTATTTAATACAGTTTTGTTAAAAGATTAAGTTTACTATAAATTAGGTGTTCATTTAGATAGGTTATATATTCTGTCAATTCAAAATTGCTTAGTCACTGTCTGAAAAGCTTCACTGCTCATAAATAACTCCTAAATAGAGAAAGCAAACTATCTCTCTCTCTCTCTCTCTCTCTGTAATTATAATTTACCATTAAAGTTAGAGTAAAAAGTGATTTTCTTTCAATTTATCTACATTTAAAATCATGCTTTATTTCAGATAGGACATATTTTTAATTAGGAAAAAAATGAAGGTACCGACAATGTTGAAACCTGCATGTCATAGGTAACACACTCACAACAAAACTGCTGAGTTTAAGCAAGATGAAATAGTTTTGACAAACTGAAATTTGGCAACTTGATTTAACAGTCTTGTCTGGAAAGTTCTTGTGGCCCTGAAAAAAGCCTATAGGATTGAAGGTTGCCATATGTTTTTGAAATTTATATCTACCATCGGAAGGGCTGCACTGTTTTGATATGGACAAACTTCTGTTGTAGATTTTCAATTTCTTGCAATTATTTCATGTGTATTTATGGTACATGGTATGGACACTCTCCCCCAGAGGCAGATGTGCTGAAAGAAGCGCTGTCCCAATTTCTTGTAATATAAAATCTTTAGTCTCTGGTCAGATGCATGTGGAAGTGATGTCTCGCCATACTAAACGTTTCTTCTATAGCCAATATTTCATCTGACATGTGTTCTTCCAAATTTACTATGTGCAACTCCATTTCCCAATCTGCAATTATGTCGACCCATCTGCTGACACCCGTTTTTGCAGGAAGCCTATGAAAGCACATCAATTCATACCCAACAGTGTTGTATTAGACAAGATAAAGGAAAAAAAAATTACTTTCCTTGGTTTTTGTTCAATTCTTTTTTTGTCATTTCCATCAATTACTGACCTAATAGACTTACCCGAATAAAATTGTTAAAATGGTTCAGCCATCTTAATTTGGATTTCTTTCTCTCATTTTATTTTTCTTTGTCATCATCTTTGTTAATGGGGGCTATATTAAAAACAATTATGTATTTTTTAAAAATTTGAATGATTAGGAAGCATTCCTTCTGTTCATCAAAACTTGTAGCATGTGGGTTTTGTTTTGTTTTTAATAGAAAGTATGAGTCACTGGAATGTGATTTATATTGTAAATATCAGCGGCCATTTTGGATGGTTTATTGAAATAGATTTGCTATAGTGATATTTGATTCATCCCATAAGATTAATCCTCTATCAGTAAAATAAGATATGCAAAATATCTTTTTTAATTTCTTTATTGTAAGTGCATTTACATATATGTATTAATGACATATTACAAACAAGAGGCCTAGGTGGCAAGAGATTGCTCAACAGACTGACATCTACCATAATGAAAGGACAACTGGATCAGTAAAACATTTTCTGGAAAAATTTCTTCTCTGGTTTTATTTGCATGTTATGAAAACAGCTTCTTCAACGTTTCTTCAGTTCTTTTCTTTAATACCTTTCTTCATATTTGATAGAATATTAACATAAGTTGTCAACAATGGCACGCCTCTATACCAGGATGCTTCTTCTCTGAGTTGGCAATATTCTGTTAACCGTTGTGTGCGTATGTGTTTTTAAATAGTGTGTAATATATTTCCTAGTACTACCACCATATACTATAGGGTATTATTGGCATTGCTTCTACAAGTGCGAAAGATCTACAAACTAAGATGCTAGGGATCATCCATAAAGAGCGTCCGCAAAGACGGTGGTGGTGGTGTTCAAATGCAGACATCTGCAGACAATGGGTTAGGGGGTGTAAAGAACCTTGCAGACGTCCGCAAGATAGACTTTTTTTGCTATGATATTCTGTGTTGAACAGCTGCTTTAAGACTTCTGAGTGTATTCCAGGATGTTTTGCGGACATCCTTAATGGGTGATCCCTCAGTATAAATTATTTGTTCATTACAATTTGTACAATTCATGCCACAGAATATATATGAATGGGTAGGCAATAATACATAGGTCTGGCTCCCAGTGCCTGAGATTGATTACATGGCCCAATGTCGGCCATGCAGACCTAAGTGAGCATACAAATGGCCATGTAAGATAAAGCACTGCCTCTGCTCAGACCATAAAGCAGAATGGCAACTCGTGTCTGAACGAATTCAAATGGGCTTTTATACTAGATGCTTTCTATTGAATTTGGTCCAATTCTGATGGGTATTTAAAAAAATTGTTGAAAGTTATTTTATTTTTAGTAATGCTGACCATATTTGTTAGCTTATCATTATTTGTCTTAACCAATTTAAACAAAACTGACATCAGGATGCTTTTAGTCGAATTTAAATTCTGTTGAACAGCTTATGAGAAGAGGACATGCATGTAATTGTGAAATGACAATGGCTGATGAGTGAAGGATCATACCATAAAAGTATACTCAATAAGGTCTCATTAATTTGATTTAGGCGTTTACTTTGTTTACAGTATTTTTTTAATTCACTTGCAGTGGACAATAAACAAATACCAGAACTGACAAAGAATAAAGGATAGATTTTATAATATTATTGACATATTTTAATCCTATTCAAACATATATTCAATGAATATTCAAACATGAAAATTTTGTATTTATTTCAGTTCTAGATAAAACCAACTGTTTCAAATCTGAAGTAGTTTTCAAGTCAACCACATTAATTTAAGGTTATTTCAAGGTTGTATGAACTATGTGTAAGGTGTTATTTCAAGGTTGTATGAACTATGTGTAACGTGTTATTTCAAGGTTGTATGAACTATGAGTAAGGTGTTATTTCAAGGTTGTATGAACTATGCATCGACTTTTAGGACTGATTTAGATTTATAATACTGCCAAAGTTGTAGATTTTAAACCAGAATCCAGAAGCTCACTCAAAACAAGAACTTATGCTAACTCCACCAATCGTTATGGGTCCAAGACACCATTTTCTCCTATTTCAAGTGAGATACAGTGCGTAAACATGGTTATGTAAATACAATAATCAGTAACCTACCAATAATAAACATGATATACCAATATAGATACACATGATATACAAATTAGATACACATGATATACCAATATAGATACACATGATATACAAGTATAGATACACATGATATACAAATATAGATACACATGATATACAAATTAGAATACACATGATATACAAATATACATTTAAAAATAAGGACTCATACTGGAACTTGAGAAGAAAGAATCCTACAAAAATTATCTGCTTATTTATCAATACTATTCATTTTTCCTGGATCTTATTTTCATGTTCTTCAAATTAGATTTATTACTGTGGGGGCCCCGAGTGGCCGAGTGGTCTAAAGCGCTGTCTGTTACGGACCACTGCCATCTCACCTCTGTCTACGTGTGTTCAAGTCTAAGATTCGGCAAATGTAGTTATGTGAGAAAGCTTGCCAGTAGCTTCTTGTGGGTTGGTGGTTCTTTCCGGGGTTTGTCTGGTTTCTTCCTCCACCATTAATACTGGCAGCCATGTATAGCCTATATTGTGCTGAAAAATGGCGTTAAACCATAAAAAACAAAACAAAACAAATACTGTGAATATTTACTACAAATACTGTGAATATTTATTACAAATACTGTGAATATTTATTACAAATACTGTGAATATTTATTACAAATACTGTGAATATTAGCAAAAGGGAGTACCATGAATGACATTATTAGGGTATGCATGATTGAAGATTACTGACCAACATGGACTTGAACAAAACAAATATTGCAGAGACCATTATTTTGTTATGACTAACCATGACTCTGACCATTGCCTTGGACCCCCAAACTGTATAGTTTTCTTTCCCACCCTAAATGCATGCTGTCCACAAACTTTCATCAAGGAATTTGCACAATACCCAATTTTTTCAACCCACAATGGCTCTGACCTTTAATCTATTGACCACAAAATAAATAGATTTCTTCTTTAGCTCAAGTGATAAAGAACATGTTTGTAAGGAAAGAGTTTAAAATTTTTTTTAGCCAGTGATCCTGACCTTTGAACCCCAAAAATAAAAGGACTTTCACCTAACTACTAGAGATTGCCAATAGCCATCTACAAAGTTTGGTACATGGTCTAAAGCTGTTGTGCAGAGAATATCAACCTTGAGCTTTAACTTCCAAAATCAATAGGTTTCTTCCTTATCTCATGAAAACCATCCACACATATTGGTCCTAGCCTATGATGAAGAACTAATGTTTTTGTGCATAAACTATTTTTATTCTTTCAGTCATGGTGACCTTGACCTTTGACCCTTACCAACAGACTTCTTCCTTATCCCATGCTATCCATAAAATTTGATAGATGGCATAAAAACTAATGTGCAGAAATAAATAGCGTCAAAATCTTATTAAACAATCCTTCATATATGAACAACATAAAAGATATGTAAAATCAACCAAACAAATGAAAAAAATCAAAGAGTTTTTTAAGAAAATAAATTTTAATCTCAGCTTTCAAACAACAGCAAATCTTGGATGCACATGCATTTAGTCAATGAAACATGACATGTACATATCTAACAGAAAACACATAATATAAAATATCCCAGTGCTAGGACAATAAGACCTTTAAAGGTCATCCCAATCTTGGATTGCTTAAAAAAACAGCTTTAAAAAGTCAACTTTTTAATTATGCACGTCACATTAATTAATTATAACTAAGGTAAAAAAATTTAATTGAATACATTCAACTGGAAAAAAATATGCGTCAAGTACATTAAAAGTTTTCTTTAGTTTTCTTTATTGTTTATAAATCTATTTGTGGGCAAACATGTCTTTGATAACAAGTGGCAATTTTCTTTACAAACTGCAAAATGTATCTTTAGGGAGGGGGTCCTATTTTAAATTATTTAGTACTTACCTGAACTATTGCATTGCTTTCCTTTTCTGGGATGCTAAGAAGTTCCCAGGGAAAGTTGATATGCCCTTCTCTACTTAATAATTGAAGGACCATAACTGAAAAGAACATGATACCAGGCTGAATCCTTATTCATGACCATCATATGGAATATTCTTCCTCTATTAACACAAGACAACATGACATCAGGGTGGGGTAGGATGGAATAGCAGTAGAAAGTATCAAACAATTAAAACTAGTTTAACACCCCATGCCACATCAATTTTAATAGCAGTAATAAAGTACATTTGTCTATTGCATTGTTGAATTTACCAGTTAGGAAGAAGGATAAGGGCCTCAACAAAAGCTGGTTTTTTGTTCGTTTGTTTGTTTGATTAGGATTTTTAACGTAGCTTTAACAATTTGTCAGTCATATCGCTACGATGTCTGCAATGAGGCAGTTTATAGTGATGTCTACCACTGGGGCATCATGCCGCAGACATGTAGCATGATGTCCCACCCAGTCCCATTATCCTGACACCAGGCCAACCAGTCCTAAAACTAACCTCTTAATGCTGAGCGCCAAGCGAGGCAGCTGTTAGTACCATTTTTGTAAGTCTTTGATATGACTTGGCCAGGGATCAAACCCATGACCTCCTGCTTCCGCAGCAGACGCTCTAACCACTAGACCACCGGAGCAGTTAATACAAAAGCTGGTAGTTACTCTTACAGTAAGCATGCTCATTATCATTAACTAGTATAGATGGTTTCTAGCTGCATGCTGTGCTGCTCCGATAGGGCTAAAAAGGTACATATCTACACTTTGTTATGCCACAAGCAAAATAAGGAATGATGCTGTCACAAGTTCATCAAATGATGAGCGCCCTACCCTCATGGGCTAAATTTTTATGACAGGTCCCTCTCTGTGAGGTAATCATAAGGGCATTTTCGATGGCTCAAGGGCCGCACCACCTTTGTTATCTCTCATAACACCTTATGACACCAATCATTTTGCCTATGGGCTGCATGTTTGAGACTCCTGCTATAGAGTGAGGACAATCGACTTGGAATGAAAACATATAACATTTTAAAGGAACTTTTAAGAGGGAGGAGATGAATCTAACATTTCGTCCACCTGTAGATGAAGCCAAATAAAACCATAAGGCCCAAACTGGACAATGGAAGCTATCCTGATCATCCCCAGCAAATACACAACCGAGAATCAGAATCCCAAAGACTCCAGGTTCATCATAATAAGACCTAAAATACACTTAAATGGTTCCATGAACAAGTCAGACTCATTTACAAAGCTCAGAATATCTGATGAGATCAGATAGTTGAGATCCAACCCAACAGCAGAACCTCCTGAGAAGAGGAGTGCAGAATAAGGGCTGCTCTACAGCCCTTATTAGTTGAAACAGGATATTCTTTTACCTCAAAAAGAAGTTATTCTGCTACTGTGTATAATAGAAACAGCTAGGATAAACCTCTGTCCTACTGCACAAATTATACAGGATTCTACACTTGACATAAACCTTGAAACTTGATTGCCTTCCTGTTCAAACTCATAACATATAAATCCACTATTGACAAAAAAAGGGTGCCTCTGCAACTTACTGGTGCTGGAACCATTCCAATGAGGACCACATGGAATCACCTGGTCAAGCAGTCTATCAGGATATTCCTGATTCCCAGTATATGGCAGATTATTAGTTATTTAAATTATTAAGTTATTTATATGAAAAGGTTGCCTCTTTCAAAGTCAACAGCCCTGAAGGACTTCTGTTTCTAGTATACATTCAATCTTGAATCTAATGTGTACAGAAAGAAGTGGGGTTCAGAAAAATGAATTAGGAACCTGGTCAGAGACCAGTCCTAATCTCGTCAAACACTCAAGTGTGCCAATTATCTGACACAAGGGGATACCGAGCTGAAAAATAGATCCCTGTGTGATGTCCAGTTTGCTAAGAGCAGGAAATGAAGAAGGCATAACTTAAGTCTCTCCAGTGTTTTTACCTTGAGAGGTGCAGCTGTTTTGGTCCAAGATTGCATCTCTGCAGAAGTTTATAGAAAATATAAAGCAAATCTAGATATACTAGCACTAGCCTCCAGTAACAATGCAGCTCTAGACAATTCCTTCTTAATGATGAAGCCAAAGTGATCAGCACGATTAGCTATTAACACTTGGGAGTGTGGACCATAAGCTCCAAGGTGTCCAAGGCTTTTACAAGACACAAGCCCAGATCACAGCTAGTATCCCAAGTCTGAGTGGCCAAGCAAGCCACTTGATAACTGGAGGTGGAGAACAATGTTTTGGAACATAGAATAATGGACCCAGCACCCTGCTGCCTGATAGACACTTGACTGTGCAAGTTCCAGAACCATTATCTAGTGAAGGAACCGCCAAGGATCTATCATCGATGGGCCCAAAATCTCTGACAACTCATATCCAATTTCCTACTCCACCAGCATATCACCTGACCTGACTGGTGGGAGGGGAGTAGGCAACACTAAAGAAAGAGCCAGCTCCTCATTAAATTCCACCTGGATGGGAAGGATATCATTGTTCTAAGGCAAGATAATATTTACCCACCTTTTCAGCCTATTGATAATAACCCATGTAATAAAATGGACAACTTGGTATCCATTTTAATAGAGAAAAAAAAACCCAAAACAAACAGGAAACATTTTCTAGTTCACTTCAAGACATCAGGAGTGAAGACAGAATAATGATTACAGTTTGAGGTTTGTGTGATGTGAATACTGACTGCTGTGCCTTTATCCATTTTTAGATTTCTAATTTTCGTATTTTCTATTTATAGTAACTGTACATGAAACAATTCCAAGCAAACAGATATATATGCAGAAGATGTCTAAATTGAAGAAAACAATGGTGTTAATCAAAACGGGCTTTATCAATGTTATTTTGATGTTAATGACTGAAAAAATGTTTGAGGAGAGGGATTTTGTTAAACTTAAAAATACGTCACATCAGAAGGACAATTCAACAGCATTTTACAAATTCTGAAATAAAATTTGAGTCATGAAATACAGCATTCGTCATTTGTGGATTCAGTTAAAGTTGTATGTAGACTAGTTAAAGTCGGTGTTCAGCATAAATAATTATAATTTATAACCTTGTTTTGTGTCTATACTCTTGTACTAATCCACATGGATCTAGCCGATTCATGACAAGAATTTTAACTGTAGACAAAGGTCAGAAACAAATGTACCTTTTTCATACAGTTTTCTGTAATTACCAGTATGGCATGTAGTATTTGAGCGCCCTTTTTAGGCCCAGATTATGCTCTTTTGTCACTTATATTAGTAATCATTATGTTTATACCTCTCTTGGGGGTTGATATGTATGAACCTACAACAAAACAGTTCAGGTTCATACATTTAATACAATTTAATTTGATCGGGTACTCGGGTAACTGAACAATAGGATTGATGGGTACCCGTTAGATGTTTCCTAAAATTTTGACAGTTTTACTTACAGAGGTTAATGGGACTAATCATGCAAGCTTGTTTGGTTGCTTGAAGAGCAACAACCAGTTACTAGTATTATAAGTTCCCTGATCAGCACCTGTCCAGCACCCATTGGAAACGTGTTTATATTGATCTTCTGTAATTTACTGCTTATATTTGTTGGGAAGGTGGGGAAAGAAAACTACCCATTCCTGTTGTGAAGGTACATATTCTCATGGGCCATTGATCAATCCATCACTGGCATTGATGGCATTAGAATGAGGATTGGGGATCATTAGCCTTGTGCATAGCTGCCAACCCTCCAACTAATTGGCAATGGTAATATTAGTTTTGGACTGGGAAAAGATGCTTTCCATTGCGTCAATGGAAAGCAATGCAACAGTAGCAGAAAATATATTGCTGCTATTAAAACTGGTGACTAAAAGGCCGAATGCTGTGGATGATGACAATAATTTGTAGGAAGCTTTACTAAATTAATTATAAAAAACTGCAAGACAGTTGTGTTTATGTGATTCTGTCATCGAATGCAAAGTTTTCAAACAAAGTGAAAAATAATTCATATTCTCAATCTCATGATAACCTAGACTTGAATTTTGGAGAGAAGTGACTTCTAGTTTTAGGCAAAAAAGGGAGAAGGAATGCAAAATAAATACCTTATATACTTGCTTATAAGATCAGTCCAATTGCAAATGACACAGATCCGGATATGCCATAATGCATTGGCCGATCTGGGTCTGTGCAATTTACTAGGAGAATTCAGTAGAACAAGCAGCATGTACCCTGATTTACAGGTGCAATATGATATTACAGATCAGTTAGTTTGACTTGACTTATGAGTGAGTATATACAATATACAAATGTATTATGTTCATTTGCAGCATATTCATACATTTGGATAGATACCGGTATTATGCAATGAATTTTGAACACAAGACTTCCAAAGCAGAAACAATATATTGCAAATAAATTTAATTCACAGGACTACATAGAATACAGTATTGTAATTACAAATATTTACAAATTGCTTGCAAGGGCATGACTTACTGAGTGACCTCCACAAAATTCAGGAGATGCCATCCCAGCTGGACATGAAGAAAAATCTTTTCTGTGTAAACTACCTTTATTTTCAAGATACTCAACTTTTGAAAGCTCATTAATAACATTACTCCAAAATGCTTCAACTTCCAGCAAATGTTTGCAAAAACAGTATTTTACATTACTGGTTTTTATTGCTTATTACCTGCAAAACAAGATTTGTAAAAATCTGTGGATGACTGTAAACTTTAAAACTCTATTTTTAAAACTGTTCTGTTAGTAAAATATTGACGATCTGATTTCATTGCTAGTATCCGTGAGGAAATCTCTATGTATGTACTGGCATCCTCCCTTAAGACGCATAGCACTTTCGACAGAGCTCCGTAATAACAATCATCATTGTTAGATGAACCACCAATATTATAATTTATGCTGAAATAAAGTTCATTTCTTGCTCTTTTAACTGTTTGTTTGGTTTCTTGATGAAAATAAGTGAATAAATAGTAATTTGCATATAAAAAAGCCACAGTTTCACTACTGAGCACAATTCAGTCAGCTGGAGGCCTCACAGTGAAAGCAAGAGATATCGCATTCGCTAGGGAAATTACATTTAAACTCCAAAGTCAACAGGTCAACACCTAAATATAGCACAACATTGTAGAACACGGAATGGCTGACTTCACATCAACAATGGATCCAGATTTTTGTCTCATTTGTGAGAAATTACAACAGCACATTGGTAAGTATTGTTTTTTCTTGCTTTTCCAAACATTTATGAATACTTTTATGCATTTCTTTTTATTTTATTTTAATGGATTAAATAAGATACTCTTCGATAAAATGTGTGTATATACTGGGACAGGAAGTTCACAATTACCATGTGTTAATCAATCTTGCATTCCATGTCTGTGAGTGATTTAATTTTTAAAAATAATACCTACATATATTGATTCGAAGAATTAGTAAAATGAGTGAATAATGAATCATTCAGTTCATAAATATTTTGTGTAGTGCTTGGTTTTTGCTCATAACCTCAGTTATTGGACGTTTGTAAACTGGAAGTTGGTTTCTCTCTTATGATGTATCTCTTCTTTCTGTTGTTTTCATCAAAATATTTCTTGGTCGAAGTTTCATTGTTATTTTTATTTGGTTTCTGGGAAATCAACACTTTTATACTATTATCATACACCAATAGTAATTAATCTCTGTATGTCTGTCTGTTTCTTTGCTATATAAATAATTAAAAAAACACATTTCCATCCTCCCAATCAATGTCATGATTTGGTATTATGTATAAATATATTAAAACATTTTTTGGTAAATTAAAAAAAAACAATATTTACTCACAAAGTAAAACATATAAAATTCTACGACCTGAATATCTCAATCTAGAACATACAAAAAATAAGATAACTTAAAACTTTGATAAATATTTTAACAAGGTTTCAGTTTTAAGCTGTGGTAGAATAAATGCAAGTTTCCCAAATCTTGCACTGATACAGGTCTTATAAATTATTAACTGTGCTTTTTTGCACTTTACAGAGAATGAAAACTTCAACTGTTTGTCTAGGTGGTTAATTAAAAAGTGCAAAGGGATATAAATAGCTCTTGAGCATCAAGAGCGAGATATCAGCTACAAGTTTTTAATCCAGCTCCATCAGCTTAAAAGTAAATTTTCTGTCACTTCTCATCAAATTCAAGAACTTTTTGAAAAGATTTACTCAGCCTCATGTCAAGATGATTTTAGGCATACAAATTTGCAGAAGGAGATACATCATGTTCTGAGAGCTAATGCAGTAGCAAATTCAGAATCTATTTCTGAATCGGATGTTTTGTTATTTCTTAACTGCAGTGTAATCCATGACTTGGACGTAATGTCGGACCTTTTAACCAGCAGTTGAACTTGAAGCGGCATCCCTTGCTCAACCCTCATTTACTAAAGACAGTACCATGTCCAGCTCAGCCACCAACCAATGGAACAATCATTGACTTGCTTATATTCAAGATTAATGAAAAAACTGTCTTGTGTAAAGAATGGTTGGAGTTTGCTGGGCTAAACATTTTTGATCTTTATGACAGTCTCTTTATAGGTTGAAACAGACCAGAAAAGCTCATGACAGTTGCACAAAGAACCTGAAAAGAGAAGGAGCTGAGCAAACACTACAAGCATTTTTGCAGAGGTCTTCAGATGAGTTCAAGGTTTATTTTCCTGGGCAGACATTACTAGATGAACTATTGCCATCATCAGATATTCTACAGGAAAGCAGCTGCTACAACAAAAATGCTAAAAATTTTGCTCCTTTAACTCAATGACTTGGAAGTGCCAACAATCAGCTTGCATCTTTGTTTTGACAGGTACAAAAGGAGCAGCGTGAGAATGAACGCAGCCTTGATAAGATAAGTGTTCTTGCAGAGGAAAGAAAAGAATTGCTGAGTGAACTTGATATTTCTACTTCCAACGATTGCTGTTCTTTCCAGTCAGCTTCAGCAGAAAAAGCAAAAAACTCTGCAGCTGCAGAGAACCTGTAGCACACTCCAGGCAAATATTAAAAGCAATCAACATCAACTGACTGCCTTAAAGATGGAAAATGTAACTCGCCAGCTAAAGAGGAGAACCAAGAGAGTATTTGTAAAGACTTGTCAGCTGAAAAATACTTTCAGGCAAATTACACGACTGCGAAGAGAAGCAAGTGCAGCAAAAGCCAGTCATTGCTACTCAGAAAGGATGCGCAGAGTTCAAAGGGCTGCTCTGAGAAATAATAACGGCAAAAATTAAAGAATTTGAAGAGAAAAACATTAGTTATCAGGCAAATGCAGAGCAGCTGCATGTTATTCTGCTCAAAGATCCAGAAACAGGATATTTCACAAGGGAAAGAGTGAAGTGTGTGATTGAACTGATTGGGCAAAAAGAAGAATCAACAACAAGATGTGCAGAAGTGATTGAGACTGTGTGCAAACACTTGCTAGATATTCACCTAACTCCAGCAGTTAGCTTCCCTTCGCAGTGTTTTACGCTTCGCAAAAAAAGGACACGTCATTTCAAAATTCCAATTAGCAGATGCTGTCCTAAAATCAGAACACTTTGATATTCACACTAATGGAACAACCAAATGTGGAAAGAAAGTGGTGGGTCAACAAGTGTTGCTTGTTGACAGTGGTGCAAGTGTTGCTTGTGGTTTTTCTGTGATAGCCACAGAAGACACATCGTCTCTCATGGAAATCACTAACAATCTGCTGCAAGAGCTGAAAGATGTATGCCAAAAAAAAGGTGAAGAAGCTGATAAACTTTTAAAATGTTTTTCACTAAGCTTACAGCAACAGTTTGTGACAGGGCACCAGCCAACAAGCCTTCAACAAGGAGCTGAATACAATGAGGAAGGCAACTATTGGCACTGAAGAAGACATGGACTTCCTCCATTGCAATGCCCATGTACTTCTTGGACTTGCAAATCCAGCTAATAAAACTGAAGAATGTGTATAGTTCGGCAGTTGGATGTGAGAAGTCCACAAAATTTTCTAATAACAGGAATCATGAAAATTCTGTGTGGCGTCTCATCAGAGAAACCTGTACAGTTGTCGGACCAAGAGGTGATAAAAGGTACTCCTGCCCAGATGCATGGCTGGCATATTACTCACTCCAGGGCTTGTATTCATCAATTCCAGGATTCAAAGGAAACCGATTTAACATGTTGTTCTGAGCTGCTACTGCTATCCACTTTCATCAGTCACACTTGCTGACTTCCTTGGTAACTACAAGACTGAGAAGAACTGGAAACAGGACGGCATCCTGCATGACATTACACGTGATGACATTGATGCTGCTCTGGTAGCACTTGCAATTATCTTCTTTCGCATCACACAACCATAATGGCAGCTTTTGGGATAGCCAATAGCATATCTTGATTTCTACCAGTATGTCGTTCTTCTGTCCAGTTTCCTCAAAGTATGGTCTGTACATCCAACTGATGCCTTCGCAAGAGACTTTTCTCTTCAACATACCTGTTGCTGAAGACAACATATTTTTGTCTTTTGATGAACACCTCGAGAGAGAAACAGGAGAGAGCAGCATCGATCTTTTGCCATCTGTGTTCAGGATTTCTAGAGGTAATTTGTATTAAATTTTGGATTTAAATTTGTTTTTTATGTCTGAGTTGTAACTTATCGCAGAATAACATCTTTTAATTTTTGGAAAAAAATCCCTGGAATGCTGATTTAAACAAATTTCTAGTGTTTTTGAAAGACATGAATATGAATTTTTATTTGTACATACACAATTTCTTTTTCTTTTTTTAAAAACATAATAATATATCTATCAGGTTGTTGAACGTCATCTTGCAGAGTTCCTGCCATACAAGCCAGGCAAGTACCATGCAGTTCAGGATGAGGAGCATACACACAAACTTGCTCACTGTCAGCTGACCAACATGTTCAGGGAGCAGTGCTTGGAGATTTGGACTTCAGTCTTTTCGAGCACTGGAATGCTTCAGTGCATCTCTTGTCTATGCGGAACAGAAAAAAGACTATCTTCTTTTCAGGCATTCCATGACTGAAGAAGAAGAAAACTTTTTGTTCCAAAAGTCTACATGCCTGGCACAGTTTTTCAGAGCAAAACATCGACAAGAAGAAAAGGATGCAGTTGAAAGAATGAGGCATCAGCTGGAGGAAACTAAGGCCAAAAAAGATGCAGCACTAGTGAAAAAGCGAGCTCAGGTGATGACAATTCTTGCAACTCTGAAAAACCATGATGGCTCATACATGACTGCTGCAGATGTGGGCAGGGTGTTGCAGTATTTCAAGAAACAGAACTGGAAGACTGGGTGCAATCCAGGTTGAACTGCAATACCACAGGGTTATTTTACAACTGAAGTTGACACTTCTTAGAACTAGTTTGTCCTTCAACCAAATGGTGAAGAACTTGAAGGAGTTTCTAAAGATTGCAACCAATGAAGAGGCAGATGAACAGATAGCAGAGCAGCCAGAGTAAGACACTCCTGATAGGAATTGTTTGACAGTTTTAAGTTTGCTCGAACAGGCATCACATTAGGTGTGTTGTATGACAGAAACTATTACATCAGAGAGGTGACCGCTGTCAAAACAGAAACTGTAGGAACTGTAAATTTTATAGAGTGCTGCATGATTCGAGATGATGTTTATCATTGGTCTGATATACCTGATGAGGCAGACATGAATGTCGAGTGTGTTTTTATATCAGATTTTGAGCTTGGCTCAGCAAATGGCCATGTTTGGATGGTAAAACATACAAATATTTTGAAAGAGAGACTAATGGCATTCCAGAAAAACCTTTATTACTTTAAACATTAATATAACAGAAGAATTGTTATCCTGATGTGGTGTAAGCAACTCCACCAAGGCTGGTCCCAAGCCCGGCTGAAAAAGGAGGAGGGTTAGGTATGGGACTTGCAACCCCACCCCATTAAAACAACTCTTTTTACAGAAACGACAACAAGGGAACAAATAACAAGGACGTTCCCACCCCGATAGCGGAACACCTGTCGCCAAAAACATGGATCAGAGTTGGATGCTGGAACATGTGAACGCTCAATCAGACTGGAAAATTGGCAGAAGCAGTGACCGAGTTGAATCACTACAACCTGACCCTCATGGGTGTAACAGAAGCACGATGGATTAGTGCTGGCAAGCAGAAGTTGAACTCCAGAGAAGTCATCATCTGGTCTGGAAGGAAGGCCAATGACCACAAAGAGGGAGTCGCCATCAATAAAACCAAGAACAAGGCCAATACCGTTCTACAGTGGAAGCCAGTAAATGAGTGCCTGTTGTACGTCAGGATGAACTCAAAGCATGCCAAGCTGTCTGTTGTCATGGCCTATGCACCAATAGATGAAGCAGAAGAAGCGGACAAAGACACCATCTATGATGCTCTTCAAGCCATTTTAGAGGACATCACTCGACATGATGTGCTGATGTTGCTTGGTGACTTCAATGTTAGGGTCCGCTGCAACAATAAAGACAGAGAGAGGAAATGGGGTGCCATGGAGTAAGCGTGATGACTGACAACGGGGAAAGACTGGTCAACTTCTGTGAAGAAAATGACTTGAAAAGAAAAAGGGACTCTGTTCGAGCACAAGGACATCCACACGCTCACATGGACGTCACCAAACGGCAGAACTCAGAACCAGATCGACCACATCATCATCAATGATCGGTGGAAACACTCTTTGCAGGATGTGCGAGTGATGCGGAATGCAGACATTGGCAGTGACCATTTTTTCTGGTGCCAAGGTGACTTTGAAGCTTAGGAAAGTTAGGATAAGGGTCTCCAGGAACAAAAGCTTTGATGTAGCCAAGCTGAAAAATCCAAAAGTGAAGGAAGAGTTCAAGCTGGCCCTAAGGAATAGGTTTAGTGCTCTAGAATATGAGACAGTGCTGACCATTGAAAATTTCAACAGAGCAATAAAGGAAGCAGGAGAAAAAGTTTTAGGCTATAGGAATAGTAAGAAGACAGAGTGGATATCAGAAGCGACATGGACTTGCATAGAAGAGAGAAGACAGATTAAGAAAAGACTTTTGGATTCCAAATCACCAAGACTGAGAGAGAGAATTTCGAAGGAGTATAGAGGAAAAGACAAGGAGGTGAAGAAATCAGCAAGGAGAGACAGGAGAGAATACACAGACAGGCTGCCAAAGGAGGCGGAGGCAGCAGCAGAGCAGAAACACATGAAGATGGTGTACCAGAACACAAAGAAACTGAAGGGCGACTACAGTCAGCACCTTGACCTTTCAGTGAGAGATGAAGATGGAACTCATGTCACAGTGGAGGAGCAGAAGCTGAACAGATGGAAGCAACACTCCGATTCTATTGTCCAGACCCACCAGTACTCAATGACATTCCTGAAGTAGAGCAGGACCTTGACATCAACTGCAACATCACTATTGAGGAGATCAAGCAGGCCATCCACAAGCTGAAGAATGGGAAGGCACCTGGCGATGATGAAGTATGTCCCAAGATGCTGAAGGCAGCAGACACAGAGACGCCACAGCTTCTTTGCCAGATTCTCCAAAAGATCTGTGATAGTGAAGAAGCACCGAATGACTGGAAAACTGGAATCATCCTCAAACTTCCCAAGAAAGGAGATCTGGGGAACTGTAACAACTGGCGAGGAATCACCTTACTATCCCTCTCCAGTAAGATCTTCAGCTGCATCATTCTCTAATGCATCACAACAGCTGTGGACAGCATCCTACGCCAGGAACAGGCAGGCTTTAGGAAGGGCAAATCCTGCATCGACCACATCTTCCTGAGGAGGCAGATCCTTGAGCAGTCCCATGAGTGCAATGGATCCCTTTATGTGGACTTTGAGAAGGCCTTTGACAGCCTGAACTGAGCCTCTATGTGGAAGATCCTACGACACTATGGCATCCCCCAGAAACTTGTCAACATCATCAGGCCCCTGTACGAGAACTTTGAGTGCAGAGTCATCCACAACAACCTACTAACTGAACCATTCAAGGTGGAAACAGGAGTGAAGCAAGGATGCATTCTCTCTCTGATCCTCTTCTCACTGGCCATTGACTGGATCATGTACCGCAACAAAGAGGGCAAGAGACAAGGAATACAGTGGACGTTTACCTCAATGCTGAATGACCCGGACTATGCCGACGACATCGGGTTGCTGGCAAGCAGACACCAGGATATCCAACAGAAGACACAACAGTTGGTACAGATAGCAAGCACCATAGGTTTTCAAGTCAACATAGGAAGTCAAAAGTCTTGAGGAAGAACACTAGAGTGGGCAACCCAATCACCATCAATGACCAGCCTCTGCAAGAAGTAGATGATTTCACATACCTGGGCAGTAAGGTCGCCACGAATGGAGATTGCACAAGGGAAGTCACCACAAGAATCAGCAAGGCCAATCAGGCCTTCACAATGGATTGGCCTTCACAATGCTGAAGCCCATCTGGAGGACAACAAATATCAGCGTCCACACGATGATCCGTATCTTCAAGAGCAATGTGCTGAGCATTCATTTATATGTGTCAGAGCGCAAGCTCGAAGTCTTTCAAACCATGTGCCTGCGACGGATCATGAGGATCTTTTGGCCAAACATGATCTTGAATGAGGAACTCTGGCACAGAGCGGGAACAAGCACCATCACTGAGATCACTGCAACTCGTTGATGGAGATGGCTCGGCCACATCTGCAGAATGCCCCCTGACTCACTACCATGGATGGCACTGAGATGGACTCCACAGGGGAAAAGAAACTGTGGTAGACCCAAAGAGACCTGGCGCTGAACCGTGGAGCTAGAACTTAAAACCAGAGGTCTCATCCTGTAGACCGACTCGCAACAGCAGCCGATAGACCAAAATGGTGTTCCCTTGCCGTTGCCTCAAGCACAAGACGGCCCAGAGAGGAGTGATAATGATGATGCAGTGTAAGTTGTAATATAGAAATTATTTTACATTTTCTATTAAGTTTTCCTGCTGTATTTGTTTTATCGAGCTTTTGATATTATGCAAAGCTGACTGGGAATTTTCCAAACAGACATGACATTTTGGTATTGAGTTTGCTATAAAACAAGCCTTTTACATTTAAAAAAAATATTGTTCTTAATATAACAATTCAATAAAATATTGTTATTAATATAACATTTCAATAAAATATTGTTTTTAATATAACATTTCAATAAAATATTGTTAATAATATCACATTTCAATAAAATATTGTTATTGGTTGTGCTCTTCTGCATAGTGCAGATTTTACTTTTCTGTGGTTGTACATTGACATCATGCGAGTTCTGCCCAGGTGGTGGGGAGATGTTTTAAAATGCAAATTTGTTTTAAATCCCCTGAATATAGAATAATTAGATAGATTACAGCAATCTGAACACAATACACTTTACATTTTACATATTGTTAAATAAATCGCCAAGTTTTTTAATTTTTAATATTTGCAGCTGTATTTGTCATTGACCAGTTTAGTGAAGATCGTTAATTTTGGAGGACAGCTACATTGTTATTTCAGAGAATTGAGTTCCCAAACAACTGAGCAAAGTCTCTGTATAGAATGCAAGAGATCTGGAAAGTTCCAGACTTAAACTGCAATTAGTTTCAATAATATCAACTACTTAATTTCGCCATTTATGCAATTTGACAAATTTGAAGAAAATCTCTGCATTTTACGAAGAATATTATTTACCCAAAACTTTTGAACCAGATGGGGTAGACGTATATCTTTTTTTGTTCTTTCAGTTTTATAAAGATCTATCTATTGGTTATAAAATCCACACAGAATTTTTAAGCTGAAATTTTGATTGCCAGTACACACTTAGTGCCAATTCAGGAATTTTATGTTTTGTATTTTTCATGTCAAAGTTGTACTTAAGATGCACGGCCCTCAAAAGTACCTGTGCACCTTTGCATACTTTTCTAATGCAACATATTGTGTGTGGAAAATTAATAGTAATATATATGAATCTTGAATTTTTTTTTTTAAAGCAGGAAATGGTTCATAGGTGCTGTTTCTTTATAACTGTACAAGTAACTCCAAAGTGTTTTAGTTCCTTTTGCTTATGTAAAAATTTGACTGGAAAATTCTGAGTTATCACAACAGCGTAATCCGAGGCTCAATACAGAAACAATTCCAAAAAATATGCTATGTGTCTAGATGAGTAAAACACCAATGTAGGCTTGCTAATGTTCTGGATTGAAGTCCTAGCTCGGAATGTCAAAGTTTTTTATATACAGAAATAAAGTAAAAGCTCATGTCCATAATACAATCTGCTAAATTCATAGATATTCATAAATCGAATGATGGTAAAATAACTGTTCCCGGAAGACCTTTAGATTGGCTCTGTGTTGAACAGAAGGCTCAAGACTGGTAAATTACCACAAGTCTGGTTGGATCTTCTCTGTGTAGGATGGGACATTTTATCCCGCTGACCATGCTGGATGTTCTCATGAGGAAGACAAAAATTGTCCTTCTTGCTCTCCCAGAAATGGTTCTGGTTTTCATTCATCCACACAGTATTGTGTCCTTCTTGTTCCTCTAAAAGACTGTCTCTGCCATGGGCACTGTTAAGACAAAAGGCTGGATCTGCCTCTTCATTGTCACGGGAATTTCTGGTAAGCTGAACAAGGATCTCTATAAACAAAAATACAACAGTTACAAATGTACATAAAGATTTATATTACTGTAGCAACATTATGTCAAGATTTTGTAAACAACTACTAAATGGCAGGACTAACATCACACAACCTCATTTAAGATACAGTTGGTGTTATTTTCATTTTTTTTATTAAAAAAAACAAACTATTCCAAGAATAAAATCTTGAACCAGTCTAAATAGTTTAGCTCTCTTGCAAATTTAGAGAAATTTTTGTTATATTAAGACCTAACTTTCAAATTATCTGAGATAAGATACCATCAAGACTCACTTATAAGCAGAGTCAAACTGCAAATAACAAAGATCCTTATCTACCATAGCATCCTACATCTGCAGATCAATGTCTATGTGGTTAATTCTACTGATTATTCCTTACAAACTGTATAGACCCAGATCAATGTCTATGTGGTTAATTCTACTGATTATACCTTACAAACTGTATAGACCCAGATCTGCTGGCACATAATCTGCCAGCAGATCTGGGTCTGTGCAGTTTGCAGCTGGACTCACAAGTATATATGATAATTTGAATAGACATGTAGGGCAACACATTTGGTCCTGTTGTTGTTGTTGTAGGGATTAACACAATTTTTCAGCACACAATAGGCCATACATGGCAGCCAGTATTAATGGTGGAGGAAGAACCTGGGGAAACCCCTGGAAAGAACCATCGACTCACGAAAAGCTACTGGCAAGCTTTATCACATAACCACATTAGCTGAATCTGAGACTCGAACCCATGCAGACAGAGGTGAGATGGCAGTGATCCATAACGGAAAGTGCTTTAGACCACTCGGCCACTTGAGGCCCCACATTTGGTCCTTGCAATCTTTATATAATGAAACAATCTTGATATTAAACTTGCATGGTTTGCAAAAATTATTATAATCTGCATTACAGTCAAGGTTTGAGATCAATTTTAAGAGATGATCAAAACTTGCTGGATTTGAATTGATTTTGTTACATTTAAACAGATTAAATACCATTTGTCACAGTCCTTGAAACTATGCCTAGTGTACAGAATCTGATTTTTTAAAATTTATTTTGGCAAGTGCCTGGGTATATTCTGTTTTGCCCGTGCTTGTACTGGAGTGGACTTGCATACATTACTTTTACAAATAAAAAGAAAACTGAAGACTAACACTAGAAATGCAAACAGACACCTTTGAAACAATTACATGTATTTTTTTTTATTGGCAGGCAAGTATATAACAAAAGCTGGTTTATCTTTACCGGTCCATTAAAATATCCTGATCAAATTGGTTTATCTAGACTACTTTCAACCAGTGTTTTGATACAATGACTACAACGTGCATTATTTAGCACCATCTCCTATTAAACAAAAAGACTGAGATGACTGTTCCTAATTTGTTTCCCTCATAGCATGGTATAAATGCACTGGACAAAACAGAAGCTGGATTAATTAGAAGACATGTATCTATACAAAACCAAGGTCTATCAGTAAACATAGTTCTCTGTTAGTAGACTTATTTACTCCAACTCACCCTTTATTTCTTTTAAAGCTTGAGTAAGTGTTGGTCTCCCCTCTGCTTCAAAGTTAAGCATTTGCTTAAGTAAATCCTGAAAAGGGCCACTGATTCCATTCAATAATTTTTTAATAGGCTGTTGTAAAATGCCTGGCAGCTCAGCAACCTGTCAATTACAATGGAAGGTACGGTTAATAACTATTACTGAGACTATTTTTATGTCTAGCTGTAACATTATCAATGTTCTGAAGAAATAAATGATCTACCTACACGCAGGTCAAGACGTAAATATAGCATTTCCCAATGTTTCTGCAAAGCATGCTGTTAACATCAGCAAAAACATTTTGTCATAACTCAGAACTGTCCCTGCAGTCAAATCAAATCATTTATAATAAACCCGTTTCCTAAGATTTATAATGATTTTAATCAATCTTTATATTATTGTCCTATTTCTGTATGGGACATGTGTCTAATTTGAAAAGAGGACGCTTATTTATTCTGGCCCAAAGTTGTGTTCTTACTTTCACAATGACAATACATTTTCTCTTATTTAGCATCTAGAGAGAAGTGAGTGCCTTTCCTTGCAAGAATAGTACAGTGATAGAAAAATAGGGAGTGTAGACTGGTTATATTAGAATATTCAAAACATTCACTTACAGCAGCTGTTTTACTTAACTACTGAACACTGTACAGTGAAACCTGTATATAAAGGGCAGTCAAGAGACATGATAAAATTTCCCTTTATACACACATCATATGCATACAAGGCCAGTACCCTCTGCATGAATTACATGATGTACAGTTATGATTTTGTGTTACACAAGTTGCATAAAAGGTACATGTTTTTGGGGATATTTTGATAGTTTCTCAAAAACTGACTGCACATTTTCATTCCATAAGAACAAAAATCCAGCACTGAAAATGTCAGAATCCTGTAGTCAATAAACTTAACATTTATATGCACCAATTAACTGCAACAGTGCTGTGATGGACACGTTATACACCTTATTAGTGGACAATAATTGTCTCTGCAGACAAGTGAAATCTTTGTCCAGAAACAACTTTCTTCTTTCAATCATAGTGACATTGACCCCCAAATCAATATTTTTCATTGTTACCCCAAGCGCAAGCCATTCACAATATTTGGTCCAGGTTTATGATGCAGACTTAATGTTATTGTGCAGAAACCATGTTATTCTTTTAGGCACAGTGACTTTGGCTTTTGACCTCACAGTCACGAGACCTCTTCCTTACCCCAAGTGAGTTTGTTCTGGTATGTAATATAGTTATTGTACAAAATCTCAATGTAAAATTGTTTTCACATATCTTCTGTTATTTCTAACCAATAATATTCTTTTAAAACTGAAAGACTGTACTAGCACAAAATATAAGGGCCTCTTTAAACAAGTCAACCAAAAATGTAAGCAGACAAGTTCATATACATTAATGACCTTAAAACAAACTTTCTTCTAAAAAGTTAGCTTTAAATGCAAAGATTTAAGTGAGAACACTACTAACATTATACTAAATTTGAGTCACTCATACTGGTTAATTTATGAGAGCTGCTATTGTGAGTAACAGTAGGGTACCTATCACGGGAATTTCAATCCAATGGAAGCATGATTTATCCATTGAAATCATTGCAAACAGATTACTGTCAAAAACTGGTTACAAATTTTGTTGTGTAGTCCCTCCCATCTTACTTTTACAAGACAAAATAAGAAGAAGAAAAAACTGGTTTACCTTTACTTGCAATTTGTCTATAAACTTTCAAAGAATTGTAATTTGCTTCATTGGAATTTCAATTTTTCAAACTTCTCAAACTTCATGCAATGTTTGGACTTAAATTTGATTTTTGAGTCAACAAATTCTTGTTAGAAACAATAACATATACACATATATGAACATAAGAAAATATAAAAAGCTTCTTGCTCAAAGACAACTGTTTTCAAAAGATTAATTTGTCCTGTCCCCTTAACTGTATCAGTAGGTTTTATCACAGTCTGAAATGAAAACTGCACCAGGGAAAATTATACTACAGTGAATTCCTATAATTTTGTATGCATCATTTTTGAAGGTATTGTTTATAAATTGTTATGTAAAAAACACTCTACTTTGCCTCACAACTGAATTCTAAAAAGATCCAAATCATATTGCAACTGGAAGGGAGGTATGATCTTAAGATTTACCAGATTCCCATCACTTCCAAAAATTACAGAGATCTTAAGATTTACCAGGTTCCCATCTCTTGTAAACATTACTTAGACCTTGATAGTTATGTGTGCTAAAATTAAAATGTCCTGGAAGAACAATTATTCATTTTTTGATATCAATACTAATGAATATTTCAGTGATGGATTCATTAAAGAAGTAAGAGAAGTTGTAGTAATCAGGGCACATTGCAAATATTTGTATGTTTTCACTGCCTCCCTTTCAACTCTACACTAACTCTTTGGAATCAAGACCCAACAATTGCAACCATGATACAACCCTGCCAACTCTCCATTTGCATACCATTTGAAGCAGCTGAAGAGACAAGACATCTCTCTTTCTCCTGTCAAATTTATCCCAATCTTTTCCTCCAGTAACAATATCCACCAACGGATGATGTCCACTTTGGATATACATGTAGACTAATGCAGCAAGGTAGATATGAAACCAGGCAGTGATATCCTGCAATTCAGTGGGATTTATTCCCTGCATCAACTGCCCTTTGTTTGCAACAACTTTGGTGTGCAGCAGGATGTAGCGTGCTGTTTCTGGGGAAGCATACATTCTCTCTGGTTCAGTACTAAAGTCGGGGAAGTTGTCTGTAATTCCTGTTATCTTTATAGTACTGCCGTCATAGCAAAGATGTGCAGCTGTGAAAGAAAATGTCACTGAAAAAACTTGTATGAACTGCTTGGCAATAGAACAGTACAAAGATTTATTTCATTTTATCATGGCTTAATTTATGATGAAATTAAGGTATTTATGCATGTTTTTAGTTGTTTTTTTTATATATAAAAAATAATTTACAAATAAAATACCATGAAACATGGTCCATGAAAGGAACTGGTGCTTTTTACCTTGAACCTGGCATCATGAATTGTGATCACTGAACTGATATCATGATCACTGATATCATCATCACTGACCACTTGCCTCAGGTTGTCAGGAATGCCCTCATGCTAAGTTTGGTACAATCTATAACATTTTTGGGACATTATTGAACAGGCATTAAACAAGGTACTCTTCTGATATATTTACAAACTGACTTTGTTCAAAATCCATTCATACTTGTTTGTGATATCAAATTCACAGTCCAGTACAATACAAACATGCTTCAAGACCTCTGACATTTAAATCAATGCCAACTTTTAACTTTTTTATTGAAACAAATACCAAAAATACAAACAACTTTTGTGCTTTTATTTTTAAAAGTTTTATTAATATACCAAAACAGTGTACAGTAAAACCTGTCTTGAGAGACCACCTGTCTTGAGTGACCAAGTTCTCTATGTAAAGATTTGTTGATTACATGGTGTTATGATCTGTTATTGTGTTTTGGCAGAAGTGTTGGTCTTTCAAGACAGGTTCCACTGTAATATACTAGTATGTGCAAAATGTAATCAGGTGAAAAAAGAATACTGATTGGCAGGTATGTATTAAAAGTCTCGTGATGAAAACTCCAATTCAATATGACATTCTGCACAGGAGTAGTGATAACAAGAATATCAAAAAGACTGCTGTGTTGGCCATAATGGATGTCATGGGGGGGGGGGGCACTAGTTTTCTACATGTATTTTGTAGTGCTGTAAAGTACCTCCTCAAATTGTGGCTATATTGTGCCAAATAAATTATCCGAAAACGAACAAATGAACTGCACAAAAACCATAGGAAGATAAAACTTTCCAAATAAATTAAAATTTAAGTACAACATATAAAATGTAACACTGTTCAAATTCTGTAAAATGTATATCAAATAAAAGAGGTAATGCATGTATAATCCTTAAAATTTAGTCAAATATATTTTTATACCAACTGCATTCCCTTAATAAAAAAATGCAGTATGTGAAGACGGATGAAAGGCTACTATATAAGCCATTCCAGTACATTATTAATAAAAAATTTTTTTTAAAACTGCTTCTGAATCGTACATCACAAGCATTCACAATGTCAACAGCAAAACAGAGTCTTCACCCATTATGCATTCAGGATTTGGATAAAGCAATGACAGAATGCCTGAGGCACATCACTAAGAAACACACATCTGATGATTAAATATGCCAGCCATAAGGGTAGCTTGTTTCAAAATCAGTCCCCACCCTTCCTCTGTTATATGTTCCAGTATGAGTACTTCAGGGAAAATATAGGTGTAAACATGCTACAATGAATCTATTTCACTGTTACTTACGATCCAAATTCCAGTGTCCCATTCCTTTCTCATGCAAAGCATTTGTGCCTAAGAGAACTCCTTCAAAAACATGACCTAGTTCAAACTGATCTCTTGGAAAGTCTTGGTGTTCTGTTATATAGAATGGCAAGGAAACACCTACAGAACAAAAAAACAACAAAACAATTCCTTATTTTTATCCACATGAGATAAGTAATAAGTCTGTGCACTCTATTAAACTGTATTAACATATGCTCTGAACACAGGTAATAAGGTACACAGGTAACATCACAGTATTTCAGTTAAGCTTATTACCCAAATCTTTTAATTACTCAAAACTTTCACATTAACACTTTTAAAAGGAAATCAATAATATTTAAACTTATTTCAAAGTAAATAAGTATGAAAATCCATCAAACATGCTTAACCTGTTTTACAAGATCAGGTCAAAAGAGAGTTCTTTTAAAAAAATCTCCTGAATACAAATTTTAACTCAAACTCTAACAAAAGACCCAGTGTATCACTCATCTCGCTGGCATCCACCTCGAACCCAAATGAAACGGGCAATAGGCCAATAAATAGAGTAAGTATGACACTGTCCGACATTTAAAAATTGTTATATTTAGTTTAGTAGTAAGATGTGTGCAAATGTGAAAGGATGTTTTTCTGAGAAATTTTGTCAACTTCTAAAGACTGGTTAAAATAAAGTAACAGCTTTATTAAGTAGCAATGGATCAGCATAAATGTGCAAAATAGAAAAGCCAAAAATGCCAAGATTCCTTCTGTCAAATTCTGTTCAGCAGTTTTTTTTTTAATAACTTGTTTACAATTCTGCAATTTTCAAAAATTAAAAGTGGCAGATACACATCATTTGTACAAAACTAAACTCTTCATGCCAAAATGAATTCTCCCAAATTTCTCAATTCTATTCAGCAGTTTTTGAGAAGTTGCTGTTTAAATGTTGTTTTAGGATGCAGGTTCAGCAATCCAGTATTGGAATGGAGATCTTGCTTGCATGGATGCATTAGCATTCATTGCGATCACAATCATGAGAGTTTCCTGGAAATCCAAGCCAGTAGTCTTGGAAGGTCATTCTCTTTGAATGAAGTAATAACTGCATTTGGATTCAATCATCCTCTGAAATGTTTCCAATTTCACAAACATGCTGACTGCCCAGAGTTTGGAATCCTAAAGTGGAGAGATGAAACAAATTCAACATTGCTGCAAAGACGTCCACCCCACTTGAGTATATCTGATCAAAAACTTTGAGGTGAACAAACCTTTAAGTGAAAATAACTGATTTTGCCAGAACAGTTAAGCCCACCGAGACACTGCTATGTCCAGGAAATGGAAGTCTTGAAACTCCATTGACTGCCACTGCCAATACTCAAGACAAACCTAAATAACAGAAACACACATACACATGTACACACTCACACTACCTACATATACGTAGATTTGCCAGGAGTATAATATCCTAACCAAACAGTACCTTTGAATGACATGCACTCTTTCTTTTTGAGGAGGCTGGTATGCATAAAGCACACATGAAGGTACTAAACCTTACCACTTCTTTGAAGATTACTACCCTAACCAGTCATACTGGTGTCTATGCAAATCAATCTTTTCTTGTGTCTGATGCTAACTCCACGGTAATTCCTCCCATTTCAAGAGATGGAATCTCATGTTGTCAATAACTTTGAAGATGTGATTTAATCATCTTTGGTTACTATTGATGTAGAAATCATTTTCAGGGGTCTTGTATATGAGTGACACAAAACAAGATACATGCCCTGACTGAGTAGACTCTTGAGGCAAATGAATTCCCATGCAGAAATTTGACTCTTCAAGCAGATGGAAGATGCCAAGGAGATATCTTCAAAGCAATTCCTGAAGGAAGCAAACTAAACAACCAAAAACCAAAACAAAACAAAAAGAAATAAGATGGAATAAAATTGGATATGTTGTTAATGTGGAATCTAAGTCAAAACATTAGAGAAACAAAGCGTTTTATGTCTTTGTATAAAAGTTTGCTCACCTAGTATTTTTAGAGAATGCAGTACAGACAGTTCAATGTCAAGGATGCACAGGTGGTGCTCAAGTGTGACACAAACTGATTCACAACTTTTGAAGGGACCCCATGTGGTGCTAAGATGCTTACCTTTACAGATTATTGACATCTCACCTCTTTCTGTGTGGGTGTGACTCTCAGGCTTAGCCAAGATGTGTATGTGAGAAAGCAAAATATCTGCTTAATTTGGGCTATTTTTTTACTGGGTTTTCCCTCCCTCACATATATCTTGGCTGCTAGGTTTTTTCCAACATGTGCTAAATATGGTGTTAAACCTACAAAAACATAGCCAAACAAAACAGGCAGAATTTCATAAACAAATTCACAATGGGAGAAACCTAAACTGGTATAGAATGTGAACCATTTAAATTTCCTGAAAGATCTGTCAACAGAAACATAAAGGTATACATGCTAGACTTTCAGACAGATGGCCAAGTTTCTTGACAGCTTTAAGGATTGACATCTGAATCTCTATCTGGAACATTAGGTACTCATATGTGTATTGAGAACATGAGTACTTGTCTGAGCTTAATGTTTTACTCTTGGACTGGAGAATAATCCTGTGGATTGTGCATTGCAAACAATATATACCACCCTTTTCTGGACAGTGCCTATTTTATGTTGCAGTGCATTCCATGGATTGATCTGTATAGAAATAGCCATGGCAAAATAAGTCATGATGATGGAGAAGAGTCAAAGAATGTGATATGTTGGCCTTCTAAAAAAACTTCCACGACTCATCTGTTTTTGGGGCAGAGTCTTCCAACTCCATATTGAAATGAAGTAGTGTTCCTCCTATTGTCTGAAGGTGATGGTATGAAACTTCACTAGTCTTCAAATTATATCCAACCAAATTTTCTATGAGGATGATGCAATGAGAAACTAAGATAAGATGTTTTTCTCTTTTTATGTCCTGTTTTTTCTTCAATGGGTAATTAATTGCACTGTGAATTGTTATGGTTTTTATTATCATCATTAGTATGTTGTTGTTTTTGTTGCTGTTGTTTTAAAATTAGAAAATCCTCTTTTGGAGCTGATGAGTATCAAAATTTGGTTTCATAAAAATAATGTTGCATAAGTAAAAATGTTGATAGCTGTTTTAAAATTGTTTTTAAATTTCATTTTTCTCTTAGCTAATGATAAGTAGATTCAGTAATGCTTTGAACATAAATCTAACTCACGATTAGTAACCTTTTCAAAGTAAAAATATTCTCAAGAAATGTGTAAAGTAGTGTGGCTGGAAGGAAACTAGAATAAAGTCTGTTTTCTCTTATGTTCCGTTGACAACACAATCTATGGTCGTTATCCATGCCTGTTATACGAGATTAAGAAGATGGAGCTTAGATCCCAAAGATAACAAATCTAAAAGGTTGACTAAGCATGCCAATGAAATAGTTAAAGAGATTTCCATTCCACTTCCAACTCAAATTTAGATGAAGAAACTATTTGATAAAACACCTTTTATGATTGGCTTAGATTGAATGCATAGTATTGAATGTGAGTGACATTATCAATGGCTCTGAACTGGCAAAGCAAAATATGGATTAATTAGTAAAAAAACTTTTCATAAGAGGATCAACCAATTTATTTTTTTTCTAAATATCTTGTCTGGAAAATCAAAATCATCATGTGCCAATCACATTCAATGCATGTTAGACTCGAATAGGTCAACAAAGTTGAAACAATCTTTGCTTGCAAATAAAGAACACTTGCATAAGAATGCTTTGGTATTTTCATGTACAAGTAAAGAACACTGGTTACAGTATTGCTGCTTTTCTTCTGTCCATATATGTATTCTCCCATGGGAAATAAGTGTGTAAAAAGCTCTAGTAGTGTTGCACACACAATTCCAACCTGGTTATCTTTTTTCATTTAGAGTTATATTCCCCCTTTGCACATGGCTCATTCGAGTCTCAATAATGGTGACAAAAAAAAAACAGACTCAATGGACTTCAGTTCTGAACTTATTTTTGATGGCCTCTTTGTAGGAAAGAAGGTATAGCTTTATTTTTAATGAAGAATGCGGAATGCATGAAAAGGAAAACTGTTCTGGCCCATACTGCATGGAAGTTCAAAACTATAAACTGTTTAAAAATAGGCAAAAGAATGGTGAGAATACAACGATCCCATGAAGAAAGCAAACTTTGTCGGACTGTTTCTTCAAGAAGACTCATCTTGTCACATTAAGAATATGATTATAAGCCTGCTAACTCCTGAATTCAACCAAATTTAAAGAACAAAATTCATCTTTTCTGTCTATATCATATTGACAAATGGCAATAATGTTTGCCCACCGCCATGTATTATCAATCATTTTTAAGCTATGCAATATATCAATGAGGATGTTTGCATAGTGGGGTGAAGGAGAGATTTTAAATAATGTGATGGGGTAAGTATTCCTGTGTGTGATTTTGGATTTTTTACATAGCTTTAGAAAAATTTCAGTCATATTGCTAAGATGTCTGCAGTGTGGCAGTTTATAGTCATGTCTAGCACTGGGGCATCATGGCACAGACATGTACCATGTTGTCCCACCCAGTCACATTTTCTTGACACCAGACCGACCAGTCCTAATACTAACCTCTTAATGATGAGCACCTAGTGAGGCAGCTGTTGGTACCATTTTCATGTCTTTGTTATGACTCGATCAGGGTTCAAACTCGAGACTTCCCACATCCGAGGTGAACGCTTCATTCACTAGGCCACCAAAGTGGTAGTAAACGAAATTTACCAGAAAAAATTGCTGTCATGTTTGAATACAATAATATTGGAGGAGAGAATGTCGAGCATCCTACCTATACCTCTGGTATACTTCTAAGGAAGGAAAGTTGGATTCACTATGTTACAGCAATTCCTACTTACTGCAACACAGTCTATAACCAATGGTCACATGATCAATGACTGCTATGTCAGGATAAGATGATTATGGAAATCTAACTGCCCAAGTTTCAAATCCAGTGAGTTAGGAGGCTATTCATTTTTATCAGGTCTTGTGACTGTCTGGACTGCAGCCACAGCAGCCAACCAATACAGGTATTGTCTTTATAGAGCTAAATCCGTGAGATAAAAAACTTGAGAAGATTGTAAGCCAACCAGTAACTTCGATGATGTTCTAGATCAAAACATTTCATTCAAACATGTGGCTCATAGACCTTGCTCTCATCTAATAAGCAGAAATCCTCATGAAGCTAATTCCGTTCATTTGAAACTTCATACTATGCAAAATGTACAAGGTTTGGGAGGTGATATCCTGCTTTCTAATCTTCACATAAGTCATTTGCTGTTGCCCAAACTTGTCACTGTAGCTGTAGTGCCTGAGGGTGCAGCATGGATATTGCATGGCTGCGGCTCCTGACTGGTTTTAAGGATGAGAGGGGGCATATGATAACTCTTAACTGCCCACTTATGGTAAGCAGTTTTATACCACAAGGCCTGCTTGCATCACAAAGCTTGCTGAACCATCCAAACTGATGCAAAGATGCTCAGATGATAGTATCATAAAAGTGAATTTCTCATGTCACAAAAATACAGGAGGAGAACAAAAATTTGGTGGAGGAGTTAATATCTATATTTCAATATTTACGTAACAGTTCAATATCATTCTCTCTTTCTTCCAGCTCCACTCTAAGACCACTACTGAAATCAAAATTAAAAGATTTGCCTCTAGTTGTTTAAGCATTAATATGTTGATTGTTCTAAGCTTAATCTGTTCCTTGTGTATGAATATTGTTCTGTACTGAGAACCCCCTTTCTCAGTCTGCTGTCTGAAGGGTCATATACATAGCTAACTAAGCCAACTGAAACAAGTTTGCAAACTGTTCCTGCTTGTATGTACAATTTTCCAGAGCTCACAGGTATGATATGTTGGATACTTATGCTCCAAAATAAGATTTTTCACGAACATAAGCTCTGCTAAATTGAACTTTTTTGTATTAGTAATCTATTGACTACTATGCCCGATTTACTGAATGCTGAATTAGGATTTAAAGTCCATTAATGCCAAACAGGGATATTTTAATCCAATAAATAACTTAATGTTGAGAATCATATTTATTACATTTATCGCAACAATTATGCTAAGGTTAAATGGTTCTCCAGCAGGGCTATACTGTGACAAGAAAATTACTCTCTACTTGTCCGTATTTTAATTCTGCTTGTTTGTCTGCCTTTTCAACAAGTAATCTGAAATACCACTGAAATGAGGGGTTGACTAGCATGTCATCTGATTTCATCCATCCAGCATGTAAACTTGACTAAAATTTAACACCAATGTCGTGTTCAAACTCACACACCTGTCTGTCCATTAACACCAGCTACAATAATCTGATAAACCTGCCAACTTTAAAATAAATTGCAAACATTGCTATCATCAGCCAGTATATGCTGTATAAAATCATTATTTAAAGATGAACTACACTGGGAATCTGCTATTTTAGGTCTTTTAGATACCCTGTATTATAAACATGCATTTGTAAAACTTCCATGATGCAAGTTTCAAACTACAACGGAATGCTTGTTACAGGGCCACATGTGCAATTCAAATGAAGAGAGTATGAAATGGCTGCAGCAATATTTTGAGATGAAAATATGTTGACACAATCCGAAACATTCTTTCACCCTGCTCTGTATATTTGGCTATGATGAAACTTGAATGGTTGCACTGTTTGTTAACAAAGTTAAAATATCAAAATAAATCAATACCATTGGTATTAAACATGAGCCAGTTTTCATTGTTGGTATGTAATAAACCCATCAGGCTATCAACATTCTGATGATGTACTCTAGACAGAGCCTCAATCTCCTTGCAAACATTGGTGCCTTCTACCACCTGGAGAAAAAAAAAAAAAAAAAAAGAGTCAATAAATTTTAAAATAAGAAAAACCTGAATTTTAATTTGCATGTAATCAAACTATCTGCATTACAGGCTATATTATGCTTAGAAAATAGGCATAAATTGCCTTTCTCAATGAGACAGCTGACCTGGGTTGAATCTGGACATGCAACAAACCAATGATTACTGGACTACGAGTTTTTTTTACTTTTTTACCACCTTAGTTACCAAATCTGTATCAATCTGAATCATGTAAAACTTTGAGCTCAAGAAATAGAAGGAAATACGAATCTTCCCTACAATTATTTGGGCTTCTGCTATTTCTCAAATTCATGAGTTTTAAAAATTTTAAATTCTTTTTCTGTATTATTTTTATCTAGTGAAAATCTCAACATACAATAAATTATTAAACTATAAAAGAAATCTCATATAGTGAATGTTGTTTATCTTTAAATGAAGATAAAGTTATTTTTTTCATGATAGGCTGTGAAATACTGGATTCTCTAAATATAATAATTGTGATAAATCAACAGAGTGAATTACGATAAATAACTTTACAGCCACGTCTAATTTGAAGTTCTTAGAGTCTTATGTGGCTGAGTGGTAAAGATGGACGTTTCCTGTTAAAGACAACTAAAGTTCAAATCCTGCAAGGTGTGAATTATTTTTTCTTTTCTTGATGTGCTATTTTACATGGAATCGGGAAGGAGAATTATCTACCTGTATAAATGTAAACTGCAGACATTGTGCAGGATCCAGCAAGAAATCTATTACTTCAACCTGTTATACATCTTGGTAGCCAACTCATTTGAACATAAAACCTACTCGATGAAATATATTCATTTATTTAAAGCAAATATCCTTTATTAAATGAGTAATAATTGACTAAGAATACAAAAAAAAGTACAAGTTACATTTCAGTTTCCAGTCTTACAAGTAACTTTTTTGGGTAAATTAGGGGTCCCTCGAACAAATATAGGGAACAAGTATGGAAAAAATAGGGTTATTTTATAAATAAAAATGGTATCAAATTTATATACATTATTGAAAAAATAATCCCTTTATTAACGCATGATTTTACTCACTGTCGCATTAGCACAGGTCACCTTTTTTCTGAAAAACCTGTCTCCATATCAGAGACTACATTTGAATTTGCTTCATTTCAGCCATTCATGTAGTGTGTAACCAATTTTCAATGTAAATTTCAAAAATAGAAGGGCCAATCTAGAAAAAGCAGGGGAAAAAAAGAACTGCCAAAAAAAGTAGGAAAAACCAGGGCATCTTTGTCAATCATACAATATTAAAATAATATTTACTGAACCCAGTTATGCAACAGTCATGGATAAAATAATTTATTTAGAGTGAAAAGAATATTTTAAAGTTGACAAATAAATAAAAAGACACTAATTTCCAGTAATTTTATACATGTATTAACAAAAAAGCTAGTGAAATATGAATATTAAGAAACCAGTTTCTGAGATGAATTGCATTCACCTTCAAATGTCTAGGGTGTTTAAAAATTTCATTTTGATAGAAACCCCACACACCTAACACAATTGCAGCTGTTTTTATTGTTGTTGTAGGGTTTAACACTATTTTTAAGCACATGATAGATTATATATGGCAGCCAGTTATTATTGGTGGAGGAAGAACCCGGGAAAACCCCCGGAAAGAATCACTGAACAAAGAGAAGCTACTGGCAAGCTTTCTCACAGAACTACATTAGACGAATCTTAGACTCGAAACCCACGCAGACAGAGGTGATATGGCAGTGATCAATAACGGAAAGCGCTTTAGACCACTCGGCCACTCAGGGCCCCAAATGTATCTGCACTAAATATAGTACATTATATATTTTTTTAAAAATCATACAAAATTAATTCTACCCTGAATCAATTTTCAACTTTCAATGATTTTAACATGTGTTGCTTGACTTATCAAGGGATGAAAATTCCTTTATCCTGTGGTACAAGACTCGTGTTTTTTTTTTTACCTTCGGACCAATCATTGTTATTCCCAAAAGGTTAGGTGGACTCATTCTCAATTGAATCATACATGAAGATATGGACAGACCTTCATCTGTGAATCAATTGAGATTGAATCCACCAAGCCTTTTGGAGAGAAATGCAAAATGAAACAATGGAAAATATTTTTATTACAGCAACCAATTAATGCACACAACATATACTGCATTACATGCTTGGTGCAATGTGAATGAAGTATCAGAACTCAAGTGTTATAGGATAAAATCCTGTATAAATTTAAAGAAAAAGGTCTAAGAATTAATCTCTAGGGATTAAGATTAGGGATTAAGATCCGTTGAATATAGTTTGAGGACAAAGATCATGGTTCAATCTTCTTACATGCTGTGTATATTGCAAAAAATAAAATTCAACTTTCAAACACTGCTTGTCCTGATGGACTGAGTTTAATACCTGCCAACCTCAAGAATATCAGAAATAAACACAGTGGTCAAAAACTTTATTTGAGTGTAAAAATTGTAATCTACTATAGTCTGAGTCTATATTCCAGTTTGTTTGTACCCCCCTGCCGATTTCAGTAACGAAAAACATAAACAAGATAAATGTCAATAAATCTTACTCAATTCATTCTTTTCCTTATAAACAAAGTATAAAATACTAGGATGTATCATACTTTAAGTTTACAATTGAAATGCAACAGAGCTGTTTCAACTAACCTGGGTCAATTCATATTTAGTCTGCCCACCCTGAGCTCTCTCAAACATTCCACAATGATGTCCATTTCCTCTCTTTGTTAAATGCAAGACTAATCATTACTGGTAATTCAAACTCAATAAAACAGTCACCCATCTATAAATAATTGCCAGGTGGTATGATCTATATACTTTCTGATTTTACAATAAAATGGCTAATATTCGCAATCAAATCTGTGAAATTCTTCCAGAAGATGATTCGTTTATGGTAGCTCTGACACCAACTATGCCAGAAAATGAGACAAATCTATGACAATTTATAGTTTTAGTAGACATAACAATATTTCTGCTCTTCAAAAATTAACAAATTAAACCAATGATGCTGTTTTTATTATGCTGATCTTGTATTTCTGTTATTATATCGTCTTCAAACTTTTACAAATGCAGCTGAAATATGAAACATAACAATGTAAACAAATTTAGACTCATTTACCATTTCAAACTTGGTGCATTGTTTGATTTATGAAACAAGTCTTTTAAAATATTACTACAATCTGGTAATATGGGCAAAAATTAAATTGTGTAACATGTAGACATATATACCATGCAGGGGTGGATGCATGGTAGAGAAAACCTTAAAAAGCCAGAGTGTTTTATTCCCTAACTTACAGTACCATTCAACTAGGGGTTGACTGGCATGCTGTCTGTTTCATCCATCTAGCATGCAAATTGGACTCAAATCCAACATCATTTTCTGGTTCAAAATCACTTACTGGCATTCCCAGTAACACTTTCCCAGCTCTAATAACATGAGATTGTTATCATCAGCCAGTATGAAATCCTCATCTGAAGATGAACCATGTTTAGAGTCAGCTGTTTGGGGTTTCCTTGGTAGCCTGTGTTATAAACAAATTCTTTTTTACAACTTCCTTCATGAATGCAAGGTTAAAATAGCAAAATAATTCTTTTTTAGTCAAATTCGCGGATCAAATTTAGTTTCAAATTCGCAGATCAAATTTAGTTTCAAATCATTTATGTCATATGTCATTTAGGTACTCTGAAGTGTAAACAGTTGCCTACCTTATAAAGAACTTTTCAGGCATTATGATTTATGTCATGACAAGCACTTAAAGGGTCAACAGTTAAATAAAAAGTGTATACTGCACACAGATCTTTATATGTTAGACTTATTTGCAGACTCAGACCTACAAGGTGACATGTCAGTGACCTCTAAAGGCAAGCACCCTGGATCACTTGACCACCAGGGCTTTGATCATCTGTTGAAGTACAGTCAGAAAGAATTGTTCTTTGTACAAACACTAGAGCGATGATTATGAACTCCTTTTATTCTAATATATCTATGGATTCTTTCTATTCAATGGTCAAACACCCTTTTTGCCTGACATTATCTACATCATGTTAGAACTGAATGAACATCATCAAAGACAAGTAACGCAGGTCCTGTGAATGACCTCTAGACCCCAGAATGCTTTATTAGAATAAGCCATCCACAAAGTTAGGAAAGGAACCAATTCTAAAGTTATTCTGCAAAAACCAATTTTACTTTAATCACAATGACTTTGACCTTGAAGTGTTTTGATGCCAAAATCAAAAAACCTTTTTAATAATTCCAGGCCTTTGGTCAATGTGATCTCTAACTAATTGTTTTATGCCAAAAATATAATTTTCTATTGTTTTTTTCTTCTTCAGCCAGTGATTTTGATCTTTGACATCCATCCAAATAAATGTCAACTTTCTTACCACAAATGCAATCTATCCTAACATTTTGGTCTATCATGATGACGAGTGTACCAAAGTCATGTGAACTTGATCCAATTCAAACATCACTGCTGCTTGAGTGCTTAGATCCAATATTACCTTCACTAACTGATGTTATTAATACCTTTCTCTCTCATCCAGGGAATTACCATCATTTTTTAAAAATGCCATTGTAAAGCCTCTGCTGAAGAAACCAACACTCGGCCATAACAACTTAAAGAACTATCGCCCAGTTTCTAATCTCACGTTCATATAAAAAAAATCTAAGAAAATGTTCTTACCCAACTTGTATCTCATTTGAATTAAAACAGTCTTTTTAGCAATGTACAGTCTGCATACCACCCATGCCACAGTACTGAAACTACTCTTCTGAAAGTAGTTAATGACATTATCTCTGCTTTGGATAGCAAAAGATTACAGTTCTCACCCTCCTTGATTTGTCTGCAGCATTTGACACAATAGCCCATGATATATTACTTCACTGTCTCCAGCATGTATTTTGCATTCACAATACAGCCATACTGTGGTTCAAGTCCTACTAAGTGAACAGGACACAAATTGTATCTGCAAATGGAATACAATTCAGCCCAGTTGATTTATGTTGTGGTGTTCCACAGGGTTCTGTTATTAGACCTGTTCTCTTCATTCTAAACACTCAGCCGCTCTCAAGTGTCATAGATCATCATCCAGTGCCTCACCAACTGTATGATGATGAATCCAAAAATATACAAATCTAGCCACCCAACTGAAGTTGATTGTACCATCCATGGAGTAGACAGGTGAATTTCTGATGTCAAATCATGTATGACATGAAACAAGCTGCAGATGAATGATGATAAAACTGAAGCCATTCTAATCACAACAAAAAGACTTTCTCATTCACATCCTTTACCTCGAACAATAAATATCAGCAACACCCATTCACAGTCATTAAGAAACCTAGGTGTTACTCTGGACAGTACTCTCACACTGCACCAACATGACATGAACATATGCAATGCTGCAAATCTTGAGCTGAGATGCATCAGTTAATTCGCAAATATCTTTCAGTTGATGCCACTAAAACACTGGTGCAGTCATTAGTACTTGGACTATTGTAACTCAATTCTGTCTGGTTTGTCTCAATATCTACTCCAGAAACTTCAAAACACAGCTGCTCAGATCATCCTTAGAGTACCACGATCTGAGCACACCTCAGCTCTGTACCCTACACTATCCATTTAATCCAGAATCAAACACATTTGTTCTCTGTGCTACGTTTCACTGATGGACTCCAGTCCAACCCATGTATACACACCAGCAAGGTACTTATGCTCCTCTTCTGACAAGTGTATACACATTATTTCCACTATGAAAGCGAAATCACAAAGGGTTGTTTTTTTGCATACCAGGGCCGGGCAACTTGGAACAAACTGCCCATTTGAATTAGACACAAAGGCACGGTGATCCCTTTCAAGAGTGTGACCTCAAAATGAATAAGTTGATTCATTAACTATGTTCAAACTACCTACAATATGGTTATAGAGAAATAATGTGAAGTGTTGAAACCATTTTTCCTTCTGTCATCAGTGACCTTGACCACAAAACTAATAGGCTTGAGCCTTAAGAAGATACATGCTGTAGAGCTATGTTGTCATGCAGAAAAAGATAAATTAACAGAAAGACACATGGATTTTCAGTAGCACAGCATAATTTGAGCGGCCAAAATGGCAGACATATATAAAGAAAGGTTACAACTACATGAACTTAACATTGGAACAACCAAAAATTACTACTGCTACTTCTACACACTTAAAACTTAATGTCCACTAGAACATTTTTCCAACTAAATGTTCACTGTAATATACATCACCTCATAGGCATTGTACCTTTTTCACAATGCATTTCTTTCCAGTTTTTTCATCCTGTAATAGGGTATCAATACCAGGACCAAATTTTCCAGGAGATGTTGCAAATGAATGGAAACAAACATTGTCTTTCCGCTCATCATCATTCAACTGAAATAAAAAAACATCATGTGAAATGGAATAAATGCAAAGGAATAAGCCATGAACTCATTTCATATGGTAAAACACATGGTACAAACAGGTTATTACAACACACACAGCAATATCTCTTCTGGTTTGTTATATTTTATACAGTCTGGAAACTTTACTCAATCTCTATAATCTGGGACCAAACAAAACATTTTACAAATGCCAACATTTTTATCGAAGTTTCCATTAATTTTATCTCTTTTTGGTCAGCTTTAGTTATTACCCCATCTGCATGACAATAGTCCTAATTGAAGATTCCTAAAAAAGAATTATTAAGCCAAAAAGAATTTCCATCAATCCCAAACAAGTTTGTTTCTTTGCTTTAAATGCCAAGCATTAAAACAATCTATATTCCTGAGAAACTCAAAACACACTAAATCTGGTAACAAGCCATTTTCTAAGGTTTGAGTGACCATGTTCATACATACCTTTCTGACTGGCACCATAATCATTTAGCATCCTTAATAAGTCTTTTAGTGAAAACACCATGTCACTATGACATCCATGCCGGAGAAGTAGCTTAAGCATCTTTCAAGGTGACCATCACATTGATCATCTTGGAAGTCAGACATGTACTATTTTCATTTAGGACAGACTAGACAATACAGTTTTTTTAAAAAAATGAAGAACATTATGCCACAGTGGCAATATTGGATGTTAGATGTGTACTATTTTCATTTAGAACAGACTAGACAAGACAGGTTTTTTTTAAAAATGAAGAACATTATTCCACAGTGGCAATATTGGATGTTAGATGTGTACTATTTTCATTTAGGACAGACTAAACAAGACGGGTTTTTTTAAAAAATGAAGAACATTATTCCACAGTGGCAATATTGGATGTTAGATGTGTACTATTTTCATTTAGGACAGACTAGACAAGACAGGTTTTTTTTTAAAAATGAAGAACATTGTTCCACAGTGGCAATATTGGATGTTGGATGTGTACTATTTGCATTTAGAACAGACTAGACAAGACAGGATTTTTTAAAAATGAAGAACATTATTCCACAGTGGCAATATTTGGATGTTAGATGTGTACTATTTGCATTTAGGACAGACTAGACAAGACAAGTTTTTTAAAAAAATGAAGAACATTATTCCACAGTGGCCATATTGGATGTTAGGTGAGTACTATTTGCATTTAGGACCTACTAGACAAGACAGGTGTTTTCCATGTAGAACGTTATGGCACAGTGACCATATTGGATGTCAGATTAAAATCATTTTCGTTTAGGATCAACCAGACATGATAAGAAGTTAGGCTTTGACATCTGTCTTGAAACAAGTTTGTCCTGTACAACACATGATACATACAGATATTTTACCTGTACAACACATGATACATACAGATGCTTTACCTTTATGACACATGATACATACAGATGTTTTACCTGTACAACACATGATACATACAGATATTTTACCTGTACAACACATGATACATACAGATGTTTTACCTGTATGACACATATGATACATACAGATGTTTTACCTGTATGACACATGATACATGCAGATGCTTTACCTGTATGACATATGATACATACAGATGTTTTACCTGTATGACACATGATACATGCAAATGCTTTACCTGTATGACACATATGATACATGCAGATGTTTTACCTGTACAACACATATGATACATGCAGATGCTTTACCTGTATGACACATGATATATGCAGATCTTTTACCTGTACAACACATATGATACATGCAGATGTTTTACCTGTATGACACACATGATACATGCAGATGTTTTACCTGTATGATACATATGATACATGCAGATGTTTTACCTGTACAACACATATGATATATACCGATGTTTTACCTGTATGACACATGCAGATGTTTTACCTGTACAACACATATAATATATACAGATGTTTTACCTGTATGACACAGCCAATACATACCAATGAATTCTGGAGCAGGTGCAATGAAGATTCACTATTTTTGTTATTTCCATGAGGTGAAACTGTGAAGGCTTTCAACTCCTCTAAACCAGCACAGTTAATATTCTCCCTGTTATAAAGTATAAGAAAGAATAATTTGAAGATAAAACACATTAAAACAGTCTTTCCACAGCTTCATTAATATTGTAACATTGTATTATTGTAACATTGTATTATTGTAACATTGTTTTATTGTAACTCTAAAGTAGAGGATCACACTACTGTAACTCAAGTCTAATTGTGAAATATATAAAGTCTGTTTTCCATGCATAACTTCATTATATGAATAAATATATTAAGACAGTCAATGAAAAGTAAAATGCTGCTTGGGCAGTGGGGGCTGAAGTTTGGGGACAAACATGATCTTAGTCATGTAATATTGCTTCACCATTAAAGTGAAGTTACTATTTTTTGTCAGTAGGGTAATCTACTGCAGACTGGAGGATGGATATGGATAACTGCCATCTCATTTCTGTCTGCATGGGTTTGGTTCTCAGATTCGGCCGATGTGGTTATGTGAGAAAGCTTGCCAGTAACTTCTCATGTGTTGGAGGTTCCTTCTGGTGATTTCCCCGGGTTCTTCCTCCACCAGTAGTACTGGTCGCCATGTATAGCCTATTATGTGCTGAAAAATGGTGTTAAACCCTACAACAACCACCACACTTAAACCGAATGCATAAATTCCCTCATCTGTTGTGCCAATTACTGAATGTAAAACAACAAGTGAAGTGCAGTAAGGTTCCCAGAAGGTGGCTATCGTGACTTCATCTTATGAAGGCAAGAAGGTGGAGAATTTGAAAAGTGTTGTGCGGCTGGGACTTTCTGGATCACAACAGCAGAATGCTATAATTGGCCAACAATATACATGCCACTTCAATTGCTTACATAGAAAAACAATTATGTCCCTAGATAATGTTGTATGCATGCACACAAAAAAATGGTCAATTTGTTCTAAGGCGAAACCATGTTATTTCTTGCCTTATTCTGTGACACCATCTACCTGGTGAAGGCTCTGGAGGTGGAAAGTAGACAGAAAGAAAGAGCTAAAAACTGACAAATCTCCATGACCTATGCAGAGCCACAGAATCTTTTTGTGGGGTAGGAAGATGGGAATGCAAGATCTATGGTGAATACTCCATTGTCTAGCCATAGGACATTCCTGATTGAGGCAAACGTTCTTCCAGAAGAAACTTATTTAATGGGAAAAAATTTGAGAATGAATCCAAACTTTGTTACCCTCTTTACTGCAACATTCTTAGAAGAGTCTGTAGACTTTCTCCAGTGTGTGTGTGTGTGTGTGTGTGTGTGTGTGTGTGTGTGTGTGTGTGTATGTGTGTGTGTGTGTGAGTGCCATTTGTCATTTTATCTGGAACAGGTACACAGCCTGGGATCAGTGTTGCTGTTTGTCTAATAAACTCAGAGTATAGTAGTGACAGATCTTTTTCTCTAGACCAGTCATCATAATCTTGTGCCCATCACCATGAATGTCACTTGGGACTAACACAGTGACCAATATCCATGCCAATTGACGAGTGCCTGTTGACTGGTGACAGCATTTCGATTATACCTTTCACTGCCAAATGAGCTGGTGCTCAATGACCACCAACATATGTTGATGACAGCTACTTACCAACTTATCTAGTGCCTGGTGGTTGACCCTCAAGGGACTGTCACTTGAAAAATTACCTAGTGCCCAGTCACTGGCCAATGATTTGTTGGACAAGACAGACCTTATTGGGGAGAGTCTGTTCAGGGAACTTAACTCCACTGAACAAGAATTCCCTGAAAGAAACACAAGTCTATTTGCACAATAAAATGTCTCTGGAAGGCTGAACTTTCTACAGGGTGTTGTCAACTTCCTTCCACTGGGAAGAACTGAAAATCTTTCCCACTTGAGTGTTGACAGCTGGACCTATTCTGGGAATGGAATTAATATTCCAGTGAAAGGAATTGGGTCCTTTGTCCTGATTCTATTGACGTAGAAATTTTCTGCAAAGTGTCATACTGTACACACATCGTGATTTCACTTTCCTGCAATTAAAATGAATCCATCATGAACCAGATATAGTAGTCATTGTGGATTTCCATGACATGGATCACAGGAGATGGATTAATTTTTATTGTTTCCACTGAAAATTCACAGCTATATACTTATGAAAAAGTGGATATCCACCACCTTGTGTAGAACCCATCTCTCAGCTAACCTACATTAGACAGTATATTTTAGTGTTCAAAGACTTTCACACTAAAGCACATACATTTATTGCAAGAGATGTATTTCTATTAAAAGTACAAATTCATTGTTCATACATATTTGGTCTCTTGACATGAAACGTCAAAGCTTAGCACCTTTCAGGTGTTGTTAGGAACATGTACATCCTAAATGCAGGTATTTGGCAGAAAGTTAACATGTATAGAAGAGAAAGAATGTACTTCTCATCTGGTGCATGATCATCGATTCACAAATGTAAAAAAGTAACATGACAATGTCTAGTCAAATATAAATCAGTCTAAAACAGTGAAGACTAATTCTGCACATTTGAAAATTGTCATCCTCTTAAATAATGTAATTTATTATTTTAATATATGATGCTACATTCTTAAACTGTAGAAAGTACTGACATGCATGTCATTATGTCCTTTAGAAAGTACTGACATACATGTCATTATGTCCTTTAGAAAGTACTGACATACATGTCATTATGTCCTTTAGAAAGTACTGACATACATGTCATTATGTCCTTTAGAAAGTACTGACATACATGTCATTATGTCCTTTAGAAAGTACTGACATACATGTCATTATGTCCTTTAGAAAGTACTGACATACATGTCATTATGTCTGTCACAGAATTAGGCGAAAATTAAATTTATTTCTTCTTGAATTACAAACTAATTTCACTATTTTTTTTGTTTCGTTGTACATGCGTTACCTGGGGTGAATAAGTGTTTTTCAAGGTAAGCGACGTGTAACGATTTGCATGTGCCTGACTACGAATCACTTGAAGTCAGGAACATTAGAATCACGGGGTGCACGGGAATTTTGCCGTGAATTCTGCTCACCTATTTGGGATATATAAGGCAGAATATTTCTGATAACATTACGAGTCCAAAATTATCTTATCAAAGGAGAGATAGCTCATCATTCTTTCTCCAGCCAAAGGGGCGAGTGTTAAATTTATATTTCGTTTATTGTGAATTTTATTCAGTTTATCATTTCATGTAATGATGCCTTTATTACAATGCAGATTTAAAACGTGGAATATTTGGAATTACTAGTCACTATTAGACTTTAAATGCAATAGCGTAATCTAAGTTTTAGATTGTTTTAGAAACAACTATTATTAGTTTGGTTTCTTTATTGTAACTGAAATTGTTGCTGATTTGTAGCGGCACGTCTCTGATTTGTAGCGGAAAGTCTCTGATTGTAGCTGAATGTGATTGATTGTGCCGTGATTATGCTGTTTAATTGTGCAATCAAATTGAGGTATCTGACTGTCTGTCTGTCGGATTGTCTGTCCGTCTACATCTGTCGTGATGTGTAAATATCTGGAAATCTAGAAGTCTAAATGTCCGAGTGTCGGAGCTGTCTAGAGGTGTAAATATCCGGGGTGGCATCTAGGTATTTGGGACCGATGGTTCTAGTAGATGCTGTATGCTATATGTACATATAACTGTAGTGGATCCATGAAGGGCAAGTGGCCGATAAAAGTATTGAGCCAACCCTAGGTATTCGGAGAAGCTGGGCGGCGATTCAACAGTTGGTGAATCGTACGGTTGTACAGGGTCGAGACGCATAAGTGTTTCAATTGTAGTTACAATTGAATACATTGTTATATTTACATAGTTACCGAATCACAGTAGTATTTCAAGGGATTACATGAATCTCAATAAAAGTTAGCAACTTGATTAAATACATGTATATGTTTGTGCTAGTTGTCGCAATCCATACGTGCGATAGTATAGTTTGATGTTAGTATTTGTTATCGCAATTTATACTTGCGTTAATATAACTTTTGTAAAGGTTCCTTGGATCTGTGTTTAGTCCAGGAGATTCCTTGGTTCTGTGTTTATTTTGTATTAATATTTAATTTATTTTTGAATTGTGAATAGTTGTGAGGGGCAATTTTGGGTTGAATGCATGAGTTATTGTTAGAGAGGCCCACGGCTATCAAAATAGGTAAATGATGGCAGATCAGTGAAAATCCAATAATTAACCTTTTATTTGGATGGGTTTCCCATGAACCAGAATAATAAAAATTACACCACTATCTTGCTTTCTTTCCATTCTTTGTCCCTGGAAAATTTTATTATTTTCCCCTTACAAATAAAATAATTAGGATGAGTTTTAAATAGGTACTCAGCTGTTTTGTTTTGAGTCACAGCGACTGTCCAATGCGGCCGGGTCAGTGACCCGCAATTGCATGGTATTGATGATTCGCGTTTCTTTAACAACGGAGAATTTGATTCTCTCTGTGCGTGGAGGTGTGTTAATTTTAACCAATCAAATTGGTTCAATGTATAGCTGATGTTATGACCTTTCTCCCAGTATTCGCACTACGAAAAACTAGCAAGAACAAAGGAATGGGTAAGTTTTTTTCTTTTAACTCCCATATTTCTGAATATTTTAAGGAGTGCGCTGTCAGATAGATAAAACTCTTCTTTCTGCATTGAATGACCCCAAAATCATGTTTTTTGCAAGCATTAATATGCCGCACTTCGAATTATACATTTCAAAATTATCGGGCGCCCGGAGTAAAATGGCCGCTATGGCTCATCACATGTTTAAGGTAGGTCAGTAATAATAGATTGCTACCTTACTCATTCTCCCCGAGTATTTAATTCAGCATGCATTCAATTGAAACAATAATAAGAAATCATACAAAGTATGTTAATAATAACGTTGTTGTTTCTAAACTTTAATTGGAGATGCGACATTATGAGAAAATGCAATACACGTTTCACAATAAATTGCTATATAGTCATAACCATGAATAATCAATCTGAACGAAGGTTCTTCTCTTTTTATTATGATATTTACTGTCAATTTAATGAATATAACCAATGAATTTTCAGTGAGTATGATGTAAACGAAATTAAAAATGTCCTTGTATTTATAGCATTTGCAATTATAATAATTATAAGGACTTGGCAACTGTCCCCAACCCAAGCCAGAATTTTTACTTAAAGGGCTAAATTAATGTTTAAGCCTTTAGAAATTGAAGAAAAATATGAATATTTACATCAGTTTCTGACATGCATAAATTCATTTATCGATTAAACTCAAAGGACACTTTAAACATGTTTGATAAAAAGTTTATATTTATTAATTACATACAGTTGAATATATTTTTGAGCTAAATTTTCTTTCAGATGCAATAAAATCAGAGAGGGGTGCTATATAATATTCTGCAATCCACCCTTGTATCCCACGAACTTGCATCGGATCACCTCTGCATTGTATGCCATCTCAACGTATCAGGCACTAACCCTCCACCTCTATTTGCTGCGAAGAGAAACCTCCGTATGATAAATAGAACCAAATTCATGCATGACATCCAAGAAAACCTAACAACTTTCTTACATCCAACAGCGGAACAACTTGACAACTGCCTGCGTTCATTGCTTGAAAAACATGCCCCAGCCACCAAATGCAGAGAATCAATAAAAAAAAGTGTTCTCCATGGTATAGCAGTGTTAGGGACCAGCTTCGCACTGCTAAAAGACATCGCCGAAAAGCAGAGAGGCTTTGGCTTTCCACCAGACTCACTATTCATAAACAAATCTACAAAGCCACTAAGAAGAACGTCACAAACATAGTCCATGTAGCCAAATCATCCCATTACAGTACTAAGATCATGGAGAATTCCAGCTGCAAAGAGCTCTTTGAGATAACTAACAAACTAATGTCAAGGAACAAATGTACACCACTTCCAACAACCTTATCTCCACTAGACCTACCAGACCAATTTGCAAATTTCTTCGATGACAAAGTACAAACCATTAGAGATTCGCTTGACAGCACAATTTCAACTGATTCGTCACCATACAGTTATGATGCAGAATTCAGCAACAACCGTTAGGAGCATATGAACCTGTTTCTATTGATTTAGTACGGACCATCGTGATGAAAATTGCACCAAAGTCTTGTGAACTTGATCTAATTCCGACATCACTGCTGCTTGAGTGCTTAGACCCAATATTGCCTTCACTAACTGATGTTATTAATATCTCTCTCTCATCAGGGGAATTCCAATCATTTTTCAAAACTGCCATCGTAAAGCCACTGCTGAAGAAACCAACACTGGACCATAACGATTTAAAGAACTACCGCCCAGTTTTTAATCTCCCATTCATATAAAAAAATCTTGAAAAGGTTGTTCTAACTCAACTTGTATCTCATTTGAATTCAATCAGTCTTTTTAGCAATGTACAGTCTGCATATCACCCTTGCAACAGTACAAAAACTACTCTTCTGAAAGTATTTAGTGACATTCTCTCTGCTTTGGATAGTGGAAAGATTACAGTCCTCATTCTCCTGTATTTATCTGCAGCATTTGACACAATAGACCATGATATATTACTTCAGTGTCTCCAGCATGTATTTGGCATTCAGAATATAGCCTTACTTAGTCAACAGGACAAAAATTATATCTGCAAATGGAATACACTCTAGCCCAGTTGACATATGTTGTGGTGTTCCACAGGGATCTGTTCTCTTCATTCTGTATACTCAGCCGCTCTCAAGTGTCATAGATCATCACCCAGTGTCGCACCATTTGTATGCTGATGACACCCAAATATACAAGTCTAGCCACCCAATTGAAGTTCATGCTACCATCCATGGAGTAGAGAAGTGCATTTCTGATGTGAAATCATGGATGACATGTAACAAGCTGCAGATGAATGATGATAAAACTGAGGCTATTCTCATCACAACACAAAGACTTTCTCATTCACATCCTTTACCTCAGACAATAAATATCAGCAACACCAACATTAAATTCTCACAGTCAGTACGGAACCTAGGCATTACTCTAGACAGTACTCTCACATTGCACCAACATGCCATAAACATATGCAAGGCTGCATATCTTGAATTGAGATGCATCAGTTCCATTCGTAAATATATCTTTCAGTTGGTGGCACTAAAACACTTGTGTGTTCATCAGTACTTTCAAGACTGGACTATTGTAACTCAATTCTGTCTGGTTCATCACAATATTTACTCCAGAAACTTCAAAAAGTTCAAAACACAGCTGAACGGATCATCTTTAGAGTACCTCGATCAGAGCACACCTCACCACTGCTCTGTACCCTACACTAGCTATCAATTTGATACAGAATCAAACACAAAATTTGTTCTCTGTGCTATGTTTCAATGACTCCAGTCCAACATACCTACATACCTATCCAGCCTCACCCATGTGTATACACCAGCTAGATCCTTACACTCTTCTTCTGATAATTGTATACTCATTGTTCCCAAGGTGAAAACAAAGTCATATGGATAACCTTCGTTTGCATACCAGGGCCCGGCGACGTGGAACGAATTGCCCATTGAAATTAGACACAAAGACACAGTGGTCCCTTTTAAGAGTGCTCTTAAGACTCACCTGTTTCTACTGCAGGGACAAACTTAGCGACCTAATCATGTTTTGTATCTTGTATGTTTTCACCATGTTTTCATGTTTTCCAATTTCATTGTTTTTGTCATTTGTTGTTCTGTAGTGTAGTCATATCATTATTGATGGTGTAAAACGCTTAGAGCTTCAAAAGATTAGGCGGTATACAAAGTCTTCATTATTATTATTATACAACCCACTACAGTTACAATAAAATATGTTGAGTGTTCCACTATTCATAGTGGACAGATAATCCCTTACCCTCTGTGTCCATGTCCACAGTACTGAATGAGCAATCACTATAAAAACTATCGGATATTTGTCCTCACCTCTTGACTACATAAGAAACAGAGGATGCTAACCCATCTGCACTGTCAGAAAGGTCACCTTCTAGAGAAAAATGGAAATAGCACACTCAGAAACAGAAATCATCTTGCCAATATAGGCACATTGAGTTGTTGATAATATATAGATTAATACAAAATAATGATTACAAGTCAATGGGAGCTACGCCTTTAGAGACTTACCATTTTATCACTATGGCAAGGGACCAAGCAGAGGTTGGGAATTTTCTTTATTGATCCAGAATATGATTTTCTCTTTTACTGCAAGATAAGTTTTTTTCAACTACTAATATAATGGTTTCTTTTATGTATAAATAAAAGCAAAAGAAATATATGTTAAGCTATCTAGGGCCAGAATTTTTTTCACAAGAAAAAAATTACAGGCCCACTCCATATTTACATATGTAGCTTTAAATCTCAGATATCAAAATATTCTAAAGAATCCTTTATGTTTCATCAAGGTATCTTTACTATTATTACAATCAATGTATCTTTACTATTATTACAATCAATGTATCTTTACTATTATTACAATTAATGTATCTTTACTATTATTACAATTAATGTATCTTTACTATTATTACAATTAATGTATCTTTACTATTATTACAATTAATGTATCTTTACTATTATTACAATTAATGTATCTTTACTATTATTACAATTAATGTATCTTTACTATTATTACAATTAATGTATCTTTACTATTATTACAATTAATGTATCTTTACTATTGTTTTTATTTTCATTCTTACAAATGTTACAATGCCAGCTTGTTGCAAACCCACGACCTCCCGCTTCAGAGGCAGATGCTCTATCCAGTAGGCCACTAGAGCGGTTATAATGCCAGATGACCTTGTTTATTTTAAGTACAAGGGTTTGTGAATACTTGCGATAAAAAGAAACTTCTATTGGTCAAGATTTTCAAGATGGACCATCATTAATAAAATCATTTAATAAAAAATTAAAAACTCTGTAAAATAAATCCAGTAATATGGCACGTATTTCTCCAGAATAAAATCTAGAGCCATTTCCTGATTATATTAAGAATCTTAAGAAACAAATACTCTTTATTTTAATACCTCAGTTGTGTTTTATTTAATAATGCTCAAGTTATGCTGTTACTGATAAAATGTTGGAAAGTGGAACCAGTGCATACTGTAACAAGTATATTTGTACAAGTCTTCTCTTACTGTTAATATTTGTTGTGATAACATCCATTCTGGAGACACATTTGATATTAAAAAAAGAAACATGTTCATACATTGTCTTGACAATAAGTGCAGCAAGAAACTAATATCCTCAACAAAGTTACAAGTCTCTCTCTCTCTCTCTCTCTCTCTCTCTCTCTCTCTCTCTCTCTCTCTCTCTCTCTCTCTCTCTCTCTCTCTCTCTCTCTCTCTCTCTAACAAGTGCCTCATGTGCTGTATATTACACTACTGTACTTTCTCATAAACTTCAATAAATATAAATTGTAAGGAACCATGTTTCAGAAATTATTTTGTATACAAAGTATCAACATTTGACTAATAATATTAAAAAGTTTATGCACTTCTGTTTTTTAAAAAGGAAAATGATCAAGAAAAACTGTCTTTTCTGAGGCAAGATTTTGACGGCAAGTTGTTGCTAAACATAAACGGAAAAATATAGTGAAATGCTTTAAATTGAAACAAAAATAGGTGTCAGAGGTAATCAACCAAAATTAATGAGATATATACATCATTTAGACAACAATGTAGAAAAGCAAAACTAAATTTTTGGAGACTTCTCCTGGACCATTATGTATACTGCATGCAAATGCAAAATTTAGTATGTTTGTTTCAGCTATATGTGTGATAGGAATGTTATAGGTAATGTTCTATAATCCATGAATATACAATGGTAAAAACCCCAAAGCAATGGTTATTTAATATACAATGGTAAAAACCCCAAAGCATTGGTTATTTAATGGCTGATTACGTAACTTAAAAGCAGTCCTTGATAAAAATGAAATATAATATAATGAAATGTGCAGCATCTTTTCTCCAAGTAAGTTTTGATTAAGAGTCGAAATTGACCCTTATCGTACCTACCCCAATTCAACCTCAGTTTTACTCTTCAAAAATTATATAAAGAAAGGTTTTAGAGTAAAATATGTTTTTTATGGCCACATAATAATTTTCTATACAAGTTTTGATCTGCTTTCAATACCCAAGAGAATGTGTGTGTGTGTGATTTCGATTTTTAACGTAGCTTTAACAATTTTCCAGTAATATCAGTAAGATGTCTGCAGTGTGACAGTTTAAAGTGATGTCTAGCACTGGAGGCAAAAAGCCGCAGACATTTAGCATGATGTCCCACAGTCACATTATCCTGACACCAGGCAGACCAGTCCTATTACTAATCTCGTACTTCTGAGCACCAAGTGAGGCAGCTGTTAGTACCATTTTTAGAAGATATCCATGAGAAAACTAAATCAGCTATGTAGGTTTTGTTTCAAATCCTCTACGATACATTATATAACACTATAATGCACATATTGCAGGCAATGCTCAACTTTACAATGTTTTACTGGTTTATTAAAATAGAAAGGCAATGTTCGATTGATTACTCCTAACAAACTGTACAGACCCAGATCTGACAGTATAGTATATGACTGCAGATTTGAGTTGAGTAGTTAGCAGTTGTACCCATCATGTAAATACATATTTAATAAATTTGTTTTCAAAAGTTAAATACTTCAATATTCAACAAACTATAAACCTTAAATCAAACAAGTAGCACAATCACAATATGTTGACACATTATCTGACATCTGATCTGGTTGTTCACAGCTAGGTAAGGTTTCTATATGGGCAAAATGAAAAAAATTTGATATCGTTGACTTGTTAGGATATACATACATGTCCAACTAATTTTTGTTTTGACAAATTAATTATTCCATCTAAAATGTCTGAACATACATTGAAAGATCAAGGAGAACAGCATGTCTGTCAGGCATACAATTCATTTATTTACCTTTCAGTATATGCTGGAAATGAGGCAAAATACAGAGCTTGTGACATCCACTTGAAGAAGGCAATTCACTCTCATCATCTTGTGTGAATGGTGGTGGTGCTGTTAATATGGTCAGTTTTTTCACTGGCTTCTTACCTGGAAGTAAAAGAACAAAACACTTTACTACATTAAAGATAAAGTTGGTTGTCTCAAGTGCAAATAACTTCCATTTTCTCACAGATGTCTCTCCATCCATTAGTCCAAGTTTCATCTGACCCTTACCACCCCGTTTTTATATTTGGACATTTATGTTGGGTATAGGTTCAGAGTCCATCCCCTATCGAAATGTAGGAATTCACTTGGTGTCAACATGGGGTAGCTGCTTACTAGCAAACTTGAACGACCTTTCATCAAGATATACGTGCATGAAATCGATAGAAATGATTATTTTATTTTTTTAGAAATTACAATCATAATATCCATTATGTCTTTAATCCGCTGCAAGCAGCATAACCTGCATTTTTAAAGGACTTTACAAAAGTATAACCCTTTAAATGGGCAAATTATGAATACCAGATGTATTTATCAAGACTGTAAAAAGTATAACAAATTTAAATGAGCAAATTATGAATACCAGATGTATTTATCTAGACTGTAAAAAGCACACTGCCTGGGCCTTGTTCATGGCAACTACAATTAAATTGAGCAGTTGCTATAAATAATATTGCAAATTACCCAATTACATCATAATCTGATCTTGTATATATTTTTTAACATACCATACTGTCATCACTTACATATGTAACGAGTATAATTTATTCTGCTTATTAGCACATTAACCCTTAGCAATGACTTTATGGGGCATGAGGTAGTAGCCTACTTGCAAGGTCTGTAGCGTCAAGGTCATACATGATACATTAAAGTGGGTGGTATTATAGTTTTTGGACCAATTTTTTTCTAACCAAAATTTGCCCTTGGTTGGAATCTGATTTTGTATCCAGATTTTAGACTTTATGGCCTCAGATCTATGGCAGACCAGTCTGAAGCGCACACAGACAGGTGAACCTGTGCAAAAAGTAGGATAAAGTGGACATTTTGAATACAGAATCTTCTCCATACAAAAATTAAGAATCTGTTAAGAAAAAAAAAAAAGGAAACAAGTCAAACTTTTCCCTTTCTGCTCATGCGCCAGCAAACTAACTAACCAATGAAAAACATTTTCTTTAGCACAACTAGCCATTTGTCTAATGGAATATTGCTTGGAAGTCAATGTATTAGGACGTATTCAGAAATAGTCCCCAAAATGTGTTTACAACTTGCATTTAATTCGAAAACAGCAAAATCCTCCAGCGGTTAATGTTAAGAACTGTGTCTGAAATATTGTTTCCAAGTGGTAACTAGTAACTAACTCCGTTGCTGATATATTTATTAATATCCATGCAATTCAATTAAATCCATCCACAATCCTGATTACAGAAACCAAGTCTGCAAGTGTGATCAAAATCTGTCCAGATATACGACTTAAAGAGATCTGTAAAGGCTGGAGATATCAATCACCCTCGGCCCACCATATGTTGTGGTATTTTACAGTTGCCTAACTAGGAAGACAAATATGGGCAATGAATTAAATAAAATATTAACAAACATTTCTTGGATATCTTCTCATTCATGTTCTCAATACAGTACACATAAAAATTGCTTAACCACAATGTAAATCCCATTTGATTTATTATATGTGTATGTACATGTATAGTGAGTCATCATCAACATCATCAGTCTCTTGATCTAGTGTGGCCGTTGAGGCACTGTGCTGCTGAACATCTGACCAGTTCCCTCCACTTGACTCGATCATGTGCCAATGCCCGTGTCTCTGCAAAACGTTTCCTGGTCCATTCTGTGATGTTGTCACTCCACTTTTTTCTCTATCTACCTCTCCTTCTACCACCTTGGACACTGCCCTGCAGTAGTGTTGTGGATAGACTGTTGGCTCTAGTGACATGGCCATACCATTTCAGACTTCTCTTTTTGACAGTGCTGAGGAGGTCTTCATAATGGCCTACTTTGTGCCTGATGGTGTTACGCACTTCTTCATTTGTGATGTGGTCCACATAAGAGATGCCAAGGATGGTTCTGTATCATCTCATTTCAAGTGCCTGAATTCTTCGTTGTAATTCTGCTGTCAGGGTCCAGGTCTCACACGAATACAGAAAGATTGAAATGACTAGTGCTCTCAATAGTCTGATTTTAGTTTTCAGACAGATGTTATTGTTTCTCCAGATGGGTATTAGCTTTGACATAGCTGCCGTTGTTTGTGGTGCTCGTGACAAAATTTCTGCTCTTGATCCTTCTTCCATGATTATGGAACCAAGATATTTGAACTGGCCCACTGTTTCCAGTTCCTGTTCTCTGACTTTAATCTTGGTTGAGATTTGTTTGCCACTGTTTGTCATCAGCTTTGTCTTCTCGGCACTTATCTCCATGTCAAATCTGGAAGATGTTTCATCCAGGTTCTTCACTAAGGTGGCAAGCTCATCTTCACTGCCTGCCAGCTCATCAATGTCATCTGCAAGGTGGAGGTTGGTGATGTTACGCCCTCCAATGCTGATTGTCCCCCAGTGGTTTTCCAGGGCTTCGCTCATGATGTGCTCTAAGTAGATGTTGAAAAGCATATGAGACATGAGACAGCCTTGCCATACTTCAACTGTAGTCTTGATCCAGTCCCCCACAGAACCTTGAGCGATTACTGCACTGGTAGCCTTGGTGTACAGCTGGTTGATGGTGTTGGTCAACTTTTGACCCATGTTGTACTTCTTCATTGTGGCCCACAATTCCTCATGCCACACTTTGAAATCTATGAACACATGATAGATGTCTTGTTGATGTTGTGAGTACTTTTCACACAGAACCCTAAGATTGAAAATTTGTTCTGTTGTGCTTCTTCCACTCCGGAACCCTGCCTGTCCTTCAGTGATAATTTCTTAGGCAATTATTTCTTCTGCTTGTGGGTTCAGTCTGTTCAATTTGATCTTCAGCATCACCTTCCAAGCATGGCTGATCAAACTGATAGTTCTGTAATTTTGGCACAGCTGGAGATTGCCTTTTTTGGGAAGTGTTATAATCAGTGACTGGGTCCACTGTGTTGGCCATTCGCCTGTCTGCCAGATCTTGTTGCAGATTTTTGTTAGTAGTTCTATGACTGATTCCCCACCATTCTTGATAAGTTCAGCTGGGATGTTGTCTACACCAGCTGCCTTTCCACTTTTCAGTGCTCTTATTGCTGACTCTACCTCTTCTTTGAGAATGGGGAAATCATCATTATTTGTGGAGTTTGGAACTTCAAGCACCTCTGGGTCTCCTGTGGATGGATGGTTGTAGAGTTCTTTACAATACTCAGTCCATCTTTCTGCAATGTCACTTGCTTCTGTGAGGCATTTTCCAGTTTCATCTTGAATGGTCCTGACTCTTGGTTGCTTCTTTCTGGTGAGGTCTTTCACAATTTGGAATGCCTTTTTGCTGTTATTCTTCATCAGACTGATCTCTACTTCTGTGCACTGTTGTCCAATCCAATCTTCTTTTGCTTTCTTCAATTTTTTTCTGACATTCTTGCTTATTTCTCAATATTCCACTGCCCCTGTTGTGTGTCTGGTGTATTGTTTTAGGTCTCTTCGGGCAGCAAAGATTCAGAATCTCTTTTGTCACCCAGGGTTTTTTCTTTGGGCGATGGAGGCCAATGATGTCCTTAGCAACTGTTGTCATGACTATGTTGAAAGTGTCTGTCATCACTTTAACATCAACATCCATCACAAGGAGTGGAGCAAATTTTCCTCCATTTGTTCCCCAAAATAATATTTTATGAACTGGTTATTACTTTGTCATAATTTCTCCTTCATTTTCATACTACTTCTAAGGCCCACTTTGTAGAAATTACTGAAAGCAGTAATATAAATAAAATTTGAAAAAAAATTACATATGCTGTACTATTTATACTGTACATTTATGATCAAAGACATGAAACATTATTTCATGTAGAGTATACATCATAATTCTTTTCAAAGTTCATTCAACAAACTTTTAAAATGTACAACTGTTGATCAGAGGGCATGACAATGTTCTAAATGTAAATCTATTGTATTGAATGCTGTGCTCTATCAGTGGACATTTAAGTCACAAACAAACTTAGTGTACCAGATAACTTTTGGACCTATTTGTCATTTTCACTCATAAAATTAATTTTAGTTAAATTAGATATTTATGTACTGGGTATTTTTCAATTTGAAATGATAATTATTAAACCTGTACAAATACCCAATGATTTTTAGAAATCAATTTATCTGCACTTTATCTGCAATTTATATAATACTTTCAAACATTTTTCTACCCACAACCTTTAAATAATGTAGCACCCTGCAACCATTTTTCACTCTCTATCTGGTATAATCAATACATCTGAGCATTTTCTCTGTATCTGGTTCAATGGAAACATCTGAGCATTTTCTCTGTATCTGATACAATGGTTACATCTCAGCATTTTCTCTGTATCACAACAATAATTTCGAAGCATGGTAATGATTGTCTCCACAAATCAAATTTCCCATGAAATTCTGTTTCCATAAAAATTTTGAGATGATTTAATAGTCTATCTTTGCAGATTTATCAATTAGATCTGAGGGAATACTCCTCACTATTAATATTGATAGACTGCCAATTGGTTGAGAATATAAGTGTTGAAATTTTCAACAGATTTTTGGGCTTGTTAGATTTCTTTCAAACTTTCTCAAAATCTTTTCAGTGGTCTAGTGGTTTGAGCATCCGCTGTGGAAGCGGGAGGTTGTTGGTTCGATCCCTGGCCAAGTCATACCAAAGACTTGCAAAAATGGTAATAACAGTTGCCTCGCTTGGCGCCCAGCATTAAAAAGTTAGTGTTAGGACTGGTCGGCCTGGTGTCAGGATAATGCAGCTGGGTGGGACATCATGCTATTATGGATAATATTCATTGCAGGGCCCAGCAACATGGAATAAATTGCCCATTGAAATTAGACACAAAGACACAGTGATCCCTTCAAGAGTGCTCTTAAAAGTCACCTTTTTCAAATTCAAGAACAAACTTAAAGAGCTAATAATGTTCCCTACCTTAAATATATTCAGCATTTTATATTTTTCTAATTTCATGTGATGTTTTCTGTACTTATATCAATATAGATGTTGTAAATCGTTTAGAGCTAAATATATGGTTCTTTACAAAGTCCTCAGTATTATTCTTATTCTTTGGCAAGGATGTTTTATTTGTATTCACACCAACTTAATAAAAAAGAACTGGGTCAAAACATAACAAATTAGTAAAGAAAGTGATAAACAATATTCATTTGATGTTTTGGAAAAGTTCTGCAGTATTTAACATGTGCACTGAAGGAATATACAGCACCAAACAATGCGCAATCCATGATTACCACTGTATTTGGCACATGATAGAAACAAGTGTGAAAGATATAGGTTGGGTCGGGAATCCGTGTACTTTTTCACATCCGGACATTTTTGGTGCATGGTTACGACCACAGAGGTGAAAACTACCGCCATTGTTTGATTTGCAGCGTTGGTGGGTGCACAAACCATATGCAAAAGCAAAATTTAAATAATTATAAACTCTTCCTAAATTACCAAATATGTCATTTCTCTCTCACCAATAACCACATAAATATACAAGTGTCTATTAAAGGTACAAATAGGTTTAAAATATACAAAAAAAAACAACTACTTTAAAAATAAACAGCATGCAAAACTTGAAAAGGGTTTTTAGTGCTAAGACATTTTGTAAAAGATAGCCTTGGACCCAGCAATTTTCATTTAAGCAAGAAAAGGGGATTCTCTAATTATCATCATGAAAATAAAATATGCCAATTCAAAATTGTATACATTAGTATTTTGGCGTATGTTAAATTCCAGTCTACAGGCAAGCAGAAAAACGAACAGATTTAACAAGTTTGTCAGGGTCGAAAAGCAGATTCTTGAGAGTTTGGGGAATCTAAGGTGATGGAGTAGAGTTTAAAAAATAATATACATTCATTTTATATTGAAATGAGGAGAAGAAAAAATTGCCATCCTTCTTTGCATTTTTCTATGTAAGGTTTACATGTTTATGTAAAGGGTAACAAAAATATAGAAGTATTTTTTTAAAATGCAGAATGACAGGAAATAAGGGAATATATACATGGTCTTTCGTAAAGCATTTTGAAATGAACGCAAGCGTTAACGTTTGGGTACTTGAGTGGGTTTATCCCCTTATTCTGGCGGAGGACATGGGGTAGGCCTAACAAAATGAGAGGTTGATGGTAAAGTTTAGTGAATTCTGGATACGGATACATGTACTATGCTTCTCTTTTTTTCCCTCCCTTTTATTTCTAAGTCAACTGTCATTAGAATTCCCAAACAAGCAAAAGGAGAAATACCAAAACAAATCCCACAAACTAATAGTGTTTTTCTCTTGGTAAGACAAAGCCAACGTCAAATACCATTTTCGTAACCAAGTATAGAGTCTTTGCAATATAACATTTACCGAAAGAACTGACAGATTTTCTGTAAAGATATCACCTGCTAACTTGTAGTATTCTACGAATTTATAATCAGGACCTTGACAGTTAACATCTTATCACAGTAACAGAATCTGGTCAACAATGTTGACCATGTATTAGTAAACCATTTTTTTAAATATAGAAATAACTGCAAACACTTGCTTTCTTCATACAGATCTGTTTAACAGCATTCCAAAACAGTTTATTGTTTTAAAATATATTTATTAGAAAAAAAAGTTATTTTAACTTTTAAGTTTTAAAATATTTACAAATTTCTAGAATTTTTGTCTTATGTAAATGTTTTCAGATTACGTGGCAGTCATAGAAATGAAGTAAAATCTGATTTCTATAAAAATGCTACAACTTTCTTATTTGTTGAGATATTATTATGAAATTTGATCTTATGATTGCATTTTTCCTGCTGAATGCATTACTCTCATTAAATGTTGTCTGAATTCAATATTTTCATTTACAACTGAAAACCAAATAAAAATTTCACAACTTTTATGACAGTTAACTTAATATAAATATATCACATTAGCAAGAGTTCATATGTAAGTAAAACAACTTCAAAACCAAAAAAAATACAAAGTTTATTCATAATTGTGATTGAAACAATGTTTCAAGACCTAATTTAAAACATACTGTGATGTTAAACAATGTCACTAATTCATTGTATAGAAGAAAACAAATTAATTGACAAAAAAATGTACTGTAAATAGTTTCCTTTGTAACTGTTTCGTCACAAAACACCATTTGTTCAGTTTTTTTCGTGGTCAAATATGGGCTGAATGCGTCACTCATTAGCTCTCGATTTCAGAAACTTTCTTTTTGGCAACAAGTTTTGTTTTCTGTTCACATACTCTACTAACTTTTGTTTTAAGAGATTTCACATTCACACATTTGAAGTTGGAGTTCAACTTTGAAATAAAATTGAACAAGGCATATAAGCTTTTGCCACGGTGTTTAAGGTATGAATTTATTGCAAGTCCATTTGTTAGTTCCTGAATAGGATTCAAGTTAGTTTCATCTTCTAAGTCCTGTGATGTTATATTTAGCTCCCTGCAGAATGGACCAGGGAATGCAGCCATCTTTCACTTAGAATGTTTCAATATCATATACATGTACCTGCAAAATAAATTAGCACTTTCAAACTTTGTTTTTTTTTCTATTTTGAAAACATTATTGATCCTATCAAATGTTATCAATGCATTCTGAATTTAAGATCCCATATGAAGTATACGTGTAATTAATTTGCAACGTTTGTCAAAGTAAAAAAAAAAAAAATTTAAAAAAATATTTTTAAAAAATCATACCGAAACTGCATTTGTCTGGTAGTGATGCGATTTTATTCTCAATGTTATCAAACAGTGTCCCATTACAAACATAATGAATATCAGATTGAACATATTTTAAAACAGATTAAAGTTTGTCAGTTGAGATTTAAAGCATTGAACTTCAGCCTATTTATAGTGGAGGAAAATCTATGCTTTGCATGTTCATTTTGCGACTGTATAGTGTCTAAACCGTACAACAAGCATTAATACGATAAAACTATAAAAATATCATCTTACCATGTTCTTCTGGCAAACCAATTTGTACGTAAATAATAATGAGCTTAGTTTTGGAACATCAGTTGTCGAAAAAGTGACATCGTCATCAACTGTTAGAAAATTCAAATATGGCGGATAATGGCGACACGGGGAGATTAAAATATTTTACAAATTCGATGCTCATTGCAGGTGGTTTAAAAAAGTTTCCAATATATAAATTGGTTATCAAAATAAAGCTTGGAATATGCCGATTTTGATGATATATGTTGCATTTATTTAAACTGTCAAACATATGGTCAAATCTGCGTAAAGTTTGAGGGATTATTTCTTTGTGTAGGAATACCATAGGAACATGCTACATCTACTGAGCTAAATGTTTACATCTCCTCTGATTGGAATGAAATATTCATTAATATTCATAAAGTTTTAATAACATGCATTTTGTTACAAAGAAGAGTAGGGTCATGCAATCTCGGCTGGATAAACACTTTTTCCAATGACGCATAAAATCTGTAATTTTTTTATGTTTATGGAGTAATAATTCCATTAATATAGCATCAAATATAAAAAGAAAACATGCCCAGTATAGTTTTATTAGCTTTAACAATATATAAAATGTGTTACAATCCAATGACATGTATTGATGCCGCAATGAAAGTTCTACACTTGGTCAACAGTTTCATCAGATTTCCAGGTAAGCTGGCGTCTTGACCGTGTTGCTACATGTATTGTACTCTACCATATAAAATATAAATCAGATTGTGTAGTTTAGTCGCACTTGTTGGGGTGAAGGCGTATTGATAAGCGGACTTAAACAAGTCCTCTAGATGATGAATGTAGTCTGCACTATATGGTGGTATCATTTCCCGAGTGAGATTTCCTTCCTGCCTTATCAAACTAAAATTTATTATGTTTAAAAATATATTTGACAAACAAACATTCAAGGTTTTAAATCCTGCTTGTACAGAAGACTATGCAACACTTCTGAACAGAAAACAGAAATAAGAAACAAAATATAGGTAAACAAAATGGTTTGCAATATCGAACATAACTAACGCTACCATACTGTTACTAAGCAATTGTTTTCACCTCCGCAATATGGCGGAAAGTAGGTCACTAAGCTCGTGATGTCATGCCAACCCAACCTACAAATTTCATCTTTGGGTATGTGCATGTTCTGTAATCCATGATGCATGTACTCTAGAAAATTTCCAGCCCTGTATAAGAGTCTTTTTTATGACAACTGACTTTCAGAATAATGTAATAAGTAAGCTTACTGTTGATGGTAGGAGAATAATGTCCAAAGTTGTCGACAGCCTCAGTGTCCCCTGTGCAAGGTGGCTCTGTTACTGTTAGTGAAAATGTTATATCTTTGCCCCCCTCTGATGAACAGAAGTCTGCCTCAGCATCAGCATTATCTACTTCTGAAGGTTTTGTTTCCTCCAAATTTCCAAAACCTTGAGCCATGGAAGAAACTGGTCCAAATAGCTCAGTTTTGTCAAAAATTCTGTAAGTCACTGATTCTCATCCTACAAGAGATAAAGATTTCATAATGCATTTATTAAGGTAAGGTAAGTTGTTGGTGAGGGTATTAACCAATTATAATGATGCAACAGTTACATACTACTGCCATGTTACTTTCCTTTTCTGGGACTCTAGTGCCCAATCCGATGTTAATTATTCCCTCCTACTGGGGTAGGGTGGGTAGAAATTGAAAAAATTGTTCTGTCCATTTTATAAATCATAGCCAACATCCTGATGTGACCTGAATCTATATTACAGGAAATCAGTATATTACAGTTTTCTAGGTTTAGTTGGATGGAATCTCAAAGATCAGTACCAGGCAAATATTACACAATCAGAACTAAATTCTACAATTTAAACTCAATAATATATTACCTTTAATTACTGTCTCACTAAATTTACAAGACTGGACACATATGTGGCTGGCATCAACAAAAGTCAAAACTCGTACGTAAAACACTACAAACCAACGTGGGCCTTTAACTATTGTAAGCTGTTAAGATGGAAGAATGTTCAGTGATTATTAATGAAAAGTAAAATCTTAGTAAAAATATCTTTTGAGAGCTTATCATAGATTTAATTTTTTAAAAAAAATATTGTCAATCATTCTGTTGAAGCAATTTTGGTATTTTTACAGCCTTGGGACTAGTCCTACAATGTAAGCCCCGACGCTGATATTTATGTTTGCTCGCGTAAGATCAACATGTGATATGTCTTACGGGTAGGACTACTTTGGGACTAGTCAAAAATGAAAAAACTCATTCATTTAGCGGTCTCTCTAAACACCCCAAGACCACCCCAATATTGCATATATTAGCACCAAATCTCGTAATAACGTACCAAGAAGCGGAAAAAAAGAAATGAAAACACACATATGGACATTGTTACTATCAATGATTTATTGTATTGGTAGATGGCCCTATTTCTGATAATCTACATTTATTTGAATTGTTGAATTGTTTAGGCTCCATGTTAATATTTGTGAAAAAAAAGGAATGAATGAATTATGAATAGTTAAATTGTTATTGAGATAAACAATTTTTTTTATATACAATAAATTTGCCATTTTTTTTCAATTTTTTTATCGACTTATTTGTGGTATTGCTATTTATTAAATGTAGATTAATATTCACGATACTGTACCGGAACACTCTTCATCAAAATGGGAGTTGCTTCCCTTGGCAACTCACGACCTTACTAATTTTACTTGTTACACAAAATATTGCTAAATATTCGTAGTTTTTATTTGTTTGTTTGTTTGTTTTTGGTTTTTGTGTGCTGCTGTTGAAATTTTAAGTGAGTATTATCTAAGTTGAAGGTGTTCTTGGAGAGTCTTGGGGTGTCTTTGGGTGTCTTGGGATGTTTAGAGAGACCCTTCATTTGGTGCAGAATCATGTAAAAAATGCCGCGGTTCATGTGGTGTTCTACACACAGAATCTTGCACCAAGGATGATTGTGAACGGAGAGATTTAGATCTGATCATTAGACGTATTAAATGGATTATATGAGTTAAATTTTACAACGCTGATCATACCTGCTGAAAGGAGAGAAAGAAAACGCAGAGTGATTGGGTTGTCTGTTTCTCTGTTAGTGAACCAGACTAGGAAGACAGAGAACCAGACGACTTATAGACAATTCGGCCCAAAGACAATTCGGCCCAAGACAATTCGGCCCAACTTGGACCGAAAATAAGACAATTCGGCCCAACTTTAAAGACAATTCGGCCCAATAGAAAGACAATTCGGCCCAACTTTTTCTTCAAACAGCAAGTGGATACTATGCAAGTTTTATATATAGTTGTAACAAATATTTTTTTTTAAAAGAAAATACTTAGCAAGATATACTGATATATTTCGAAAAATCGTCGGCACAAGAGTAATAACTGAAATTTCACATACACAAATCGATCCATATTTTGTTTATATTTACTCACAAACATGGTCTCAAAACCTTAATTATCAAGCAAAATGCATACGTTGCAAGAGATCTTCTCGTATTTGAACGTATTTTTTATGATTTACAAATAAAATTGTACGTGAAAAATGGTTGAAAATTGCATATTTAGTTGTTTTGTGATAATTTCACATACATTTAGTTCAGAACACTATTGCGTTTTGCTATGATGAGTTATAGAAAAGACATCTAATTGTTTTAAAAAAAATGTATTTTATAAAAACAAAATGTAACGTAGAATGGTAACCTTTGTGTCGTAGTGTAAAATAGATATAATTTAAAGTTCCAACAACTTAAATGTACACTTTTGTGAGTAATTAAAATGACCTAAACTGATATACAGTCTCACATACAGAAAACAAAGTTTTTAGCCGATACAAGTGTACGGTATAGGTAACTTATGTATTTCACTAACGTGAAGCAAATGCATTGCATACAAGGAGGTTTCGTCTTACAAGATTCCGTCTTCTTGGGATCGGATATACATTTGTGTACACCTCTGCATCGGTTCTTTTACTTGGTGCTAATTCCGTCGGTTCTGGCAACAGTCATAGTATTTTACGTAGTCGCTCAAATTTCGTAAGTTCTTTATCTTACGTTTCAAGCTTGAAACGTCAGATTTCAGATTACCGATTTTTTTGTGGGCACGCGCAAGAGCCCTACACCTGATCATCTGAAAAAATTTACCCCTGTTACTTTAGTGATAACGTGTCTGCGGCATTAATTTGTGCCTTATTAGTGAATTTTGGTGTCAAAAGCAATTAATCGATGCAGCATGATTGATGTATGTATGTATGTATGTATGTAGGTATGTATGTGTGTGTGTGTATGTATGTATGCATGCATGTGTGTATGTATGTGGATATGTATGTGCACTCAGGCTGGTGAGTTTTATGTATACGGGCTCAGATGTATTTTGCTTTGTTTCACTTTATCCCTTTCTGAAGACACTCCACGTGGATACGGGCCAAATTTTGCTGGATATCCACCTGTCACTAATGTAAGTCATCCATTCTTGTAACGCGGGTGTTCCTGCTTTTCCTTTCAATTTTGCAAATGCTGATGGGATATGCTCGGCTGGAAGAAATACCAGAGCAAACACCTTCCTACATAACTTGAATACAGCATCCCGCTGTTGTATGTCGTATCCCGTATCCACGTGGAGTGTCTTCGGTAAAAGTGTACGGACAAACAACGACGTGGAGGGCTGGCACAGTCGTTTGAATCGCAAAGCGCGAAAGAGCAATCTGCAGTTTTATCTCATGATAACTTTACTATATAAAGAAGCACAAATGATACCGTGTCAAGCAAAGATGGTATCGGAAGGAAAACATACAAGACATCAAACAAAAATGATCCGTACCTTGCACTGAAAATTTTTTAAGATGTGGAGGATGTACACCAATAAGGAAATCAGTACTAACAATCTTCTAAGATTGTGCGGAAGAATCTACGGTCCACGAAGTTGAAGAACTAAGAACTGAGAGAGAGTGAGAGAGAAAGAGAGGGGATGAGAGAGAGAGAGAGAGAGAGAGAGAGAGAGAGAGAGAGAGAGAGAGAGAGAGAGAGAGAGAGAGAGAGAGAGAGAGAGATGCCGTTAATTTTGTGAATAAACTGATTACTAGTCTTAACTAAGTTACATTTTTTGTTTGTTCCCTTGCTTGTAAGCTGCTATTTTTTAAGACAAATATACACACATGCAAAGAATGTACGTCTGAATGCGTCTGTCCATGTGTGCGTCTCTCTCTCTCTCTCTCTCTCTCTCTCTCTCTCGCAAATTAGAAACAAAATAATTGCCAGAAAGGGATAAAGTGAAACAAAGCAAAATACATCTGAGCCCGTATACATAAAACTCACCAGCCTGAGTGCACATACATATCCACATACATACACACATGCATGCATACATACATACACACACACATACATACCTACATACATACATACATACATCATGCTGCATCGATTAATTGCTTTTGACACCAAAATTCACTAATAAGGCACAAATTAATGCCGCAGACACGTTATCACTAAAGTAACAGGGGTAAATTTTTTCAGATGATCAGGTGTAGGGCTCTTGCGCGTGCCCACAAAAAAATCGGTAATCTGAAATCTGACGTTTCAAGCTTGAAACGTAAGATAAAGAACTTACGAAATTTGAGCGACTACGTAAAATACTATGACTGTTGCCAGAACCGACGGAATTAGCACCAAGTAAAAGAACCGATGCAGAGGTGTACACAAATGTATATCCGATCCCAAGAAGACGGAATCTTGTAAGACGAAACCTCCTTGTATGCAATGCATTTGCTTCACGTTAGTGAAATACATAAGTTACCTATACCGTACACTTGTATCGGCTAAAAACTTTGTTTTCTGTATGTGAGACTGTATATCAGTTTAGGTCATTTTAATTACTCACAAAAGTGTACATTTAAGTTGTTGGAACTTTAAATTATATCTATTTTACACTACGACACAAAGGTTACCATTCTACGTTACATTTTGTTTTTATAAAATACATTTTTTTTAAAACAATTAGATGTCTTTTCTATAACTCATCATAGCAAAACGCAATAGTGTTCTGAACTAAATGTATGTGAAATTATCACAAAACAACTAAATATGCAATTTTCAACCATTTTTCACGTACAATTTTATTTGTAAATCATAAAAAATACGTTCAAATACGAGAAGATCTCTTGCAACGTATGCATTTTGCTTGATAATTAAGGTTTTGAGACCATGTTTGTGAGTAAATATAAACAAAATATGGATCGATTTGTGTATGTGAAATTTCAGTTATTACTCTTGTGCCGACGATTTTTCGAAATATATCAGTATATCTTGCTAAGTATTTTCTTTTAAAAAAAAATATTTGTTACAACTATATATAAAACTTGCATAGTATCCACTTGCTGTTTGAAGAAAAAGTTGGGCCGAATTGTCTTTCTATTGGGCCGAATTGTCTTTAAAGTTGGGCCGAATTGTCTTATTTTCGGTCCAAGTTGGGCCGAATTGTCTTGGGCCGAATTGTCTTTGGGCCGAATTGTCCAATAGCCAACCAGACTAGGAACCAGACTAGGGACACGTCAACTAAACGATGGAATCGGAATGTCCTCGGCCCTGTCATCAAGTTCGTAAAGAAACCTCGGACGTAATATAAAACTATATCAGGAACTACTTTTGTGCAGGAAAAAATACAGTCTTCTATCTCAAACTTATTGAGTACACTCAGTGAAAGTCAAATCACCAATTCCATTACTGTTTTTATGTATTCATACAATATAGTTACGGTGAATATAATGACTTGATCAAAATCACTTCGAGAGATTCTTGTTGTCAACGATGCTGACCGCATCACATGGTAGATTAATGCGTCTGAATGCTCAGCTGTTTATTTTTTTGGCGTATAACTTTCCTTTATGTGTTGCTCGGCACTTCCTGACAAGGCTTGACCTGTGTGTTTAGTTAGTTCATCAACATTATGGAAAAATCATGTTTAAACTATTTGCTTTCGTGATTTTGCTAGTATCAGTGAATGTGAATAGTAAGATTTATTTATTTAAAAGGGATTGGGATCCATATGACGCAAAGTATGGCCATTTTTCGGAGAGAGAGAGACTGGAAATGCTCGAAGCTGCTAAAAACATGTTTCATTTTGGCTATGACAATTACATGAAATACGCATTTCCTACCGACGAATTGAACCCCATTTACTGTAAGGGCAGAGGGCCTGACTACGAAAATCCGTAAGTGTATCCCAGATGATTCTGAGATTTTTTTTCTCACACGGGAGTGCCCCCTGGTTTTCCAGTGGTCAAAGGCGCTCAACTTGACTAATCACACATCACTAGATATCGGACATGAAAAACATGGTCTCGCTTAATTTCCTGAAAATTAACAAAGTCTATAACTCCTGATAGTGCTTCAAAACATTTATAGCTTCAGTTTTAATTAGGGAAAACAATGAAAGCTATACCAAGTCACATGTATCGTTAGCCTGCTGAGGAATGTGTGTAATCTTTTCCAGACCCCATATTTATTTTCATGAAATATAACACAACGGTTAGACCTTCATTACATCTGTTTCATATTTGTAGAAATTATTTCAATATATAGCCTTGCTTAATAAATACCACAGGATGATTTATCAATAAAGTACGGTGAAATGTCTGACAAAATGAGGCATATATCACTGGGAACTGACTAATGCTTGGGCGGATCATTAGAAGAGGGTTTGTACTTGCCTTTAATTGTGCTATTTAAACTGCCAAGGGATAGTTTTACTCCAATCATGACTGTTTACTGTTTTATATGTGTAATGGGCATATAATGAAAGTGGTGCATACTGCTCTGGCAGATTTAGGTCTTTGCAGTTTGTTAGGAGTTACAAGTAGTGTGTGATTAGGATTTTTAACATAGCTTCAAAACAAATTCAGTCATATCGCTACAATGTCTGCAGTGTGGCAGTTTGTATTGATGTCTTGCACTGGGGCATCAGGCCACCGACATATCGCATAATGTCCGACCCAGTCACATGCTCTCGATACTATTCCGACCAGTCCTAACACTAAGCTCTTAATGCTAAGTGCCCAGTGATGTTGCTGTTAGTACCATTTTTTGTAAATCTTTGGTATGATTGTCATGGGGTTTGAACCCACGACATCCTGAATTCGACATCCTGAATTCAATCGTACATTTAGAATTAAAACAAACATAAACCTTTTATCTGCTGGCATATTATGATTCAGAAGTTCATTTTTTTATTTTAAATTTGATGTTTGACATGACTTACAAGTGATCATATAAAGTAGATCAAGTCCATTTGCATAATTTTGTTTATTCTCTAGAGGCAAAGTTACAATTTTATGTATGGGCCCAGAGTGTTCTAAAGCACTGTCCATTATGGATCACTGCCATCTCACCTCTGTCTGCATGGGTTCAAGTCTAAGATTTGGCTAATGTAGTTATGTGAGAAAGCTTGCCAGTAGCTTCTCGTGGGTCAGTGGTTCTTTCCGGGGGTTTACAGGTTTATCTCTTCCATTTTAGTACTGGCCGCCATGTATAGCCTATATTGTGCTGAAAAATAGCGTTAAACCATAAAAACAAAACAAAAACAATTTTATATCTGGCTTTATTTAAAGAACACTTGTTTTGGAACTTGAACATTCATTGTACTAGACCTAATTTAGTTTACCCAATTTAGATCTCTGTGACCAACATGCTAACATTAAGTTGTTAAGTTTAGTTCTGTTTCATGGTTATTGTCAACATCTTTTTTATATTTAGCACTTTTTTGATGCTTCTGCTCTCCATGCTATAACCTAACAATTAACATACATTTCAACATTTTATCTCTTACAAATCTTATATATCACAGCATGTTTTCTTGTCATTTGTTTTTTAATGCTTCTTTGCAGTGAGAACATTAATATCAATGATGTTCTGGGAGACTACTGCTTGACCCTGGTTGATGTCTTGGATACTCTTGCAGTAAGAAGATTTTAGTCCTTCTTTCTTAAAAACTCATAACACCACATTTTGAACATTTCTGTTAAATTACATCTTAACTTCAGTCTGTTTTTTTGTGTCAATTTAACTGATAAATCTGGTTAAATGAATTTTATGAAAGACTAATTTAGGCAAGCAATTGACGGATGGCGATGTTGGAAAATTTAACATTTTAGAAAATATGACAACCAGTTTTCACAAACTGTTATTGATAAAAAAACCTGTATTTCCTTGTAAAAATATGTTACTTGTATTGTGATACCTTGCTTCTAGACATTTTTCATGTTATTTTTTTACAAAAATTTTTTTAACATGACACATTTGAATTTTAACTTTTGTTTGTGAATTTCATACAAGCATAGTGTATAACCTTAAGTATTCCTATTCTCAGAAATCGCTGTTCCTAATATAAATGACCCCTTTTGGGCACAGAGATGTTGAATAGACACAATATACCCCTATGAGTGTTGTAGATCTCTCCCATGGAGGCAGAACTGTGTTAGCACAGTGGTTGGTGGAGTCAGACTTGCATCCAGAAGGATGTGGGTTTGAACCCTGCCTTGTAATCAACTATGGTGTGTCCTTCCACTCAGAACTAAATAATCATTTTGTGTTGTTTTGACATAAAACACCAAAAACAAACCAATTCAAATTTTAAATAAACATTTTGTGTTGTTTTGACATAAAACACGAAAAACAAACCAAATAATTTTTTTTTTATACTTTTGCATTGATTATATTGAAAATTTGAGATTTGTCAAAAGTGATAAATAAAGTAAATTGCTTTATAAAAAATCGCTTATTAACCCAACAAGAAGCTGAATTAAGTTCATCACCATGTTCTTATTACAAGGAGTGTACAGATGTCTTTATTAAAATCTCACAAATTTTCCTCCATCATTGTTGCAACTAATGAGAGAGTTGATAGTGATTCCATTTATTTAATGTGTAAATAATATTTCTTACAGATAATGGGAAATAGCAGTGAATTTAAGAGAGCAGTCCAGTTGGTGATTGATAATCTGTCTTTTGAGAAATCCAACACAGTTCAAGTTTTTGAAGCTACTATAAGGTAGAAAATTATCAGTAGTTTAATATTCATATTAAGACGTAGCTACCAAATATCATTCCCACTTTAAGAGTACATAACAGGACATATGCATCCCTTTCAGTGTTGAAGAATGTGGTGGCAAATCATCAAGATTTTGTGTTGAAGAATGTGGTGGCAAATCATCAAGATTTTGTGTTGAAGAATGTGGTGGCAAATCATCAAGATTTTGTCATAAATATTTTGAAACTGATACAGCATGTGCAGTCAACCCGAATATAAAATAAATCCAATGGGGCTTGACAAAATTGTCCTTTATATACATGTGTTCTTTATGTAGAGGGTCAGTACACTGACAGTAGGATTACTTGTGAGAAACTTGACTGCATTATTACATTTAATAATAATATATGTTTATATAGTGCTTTACATTTAATTCTAGAATATGTTTATTACATTTGCATTTATCATACTGGAGCCATACCTAGGTGTGAGTAATGTTATGAGGGGGGCATTGGATGATCCAACAATGCTTTGTTCTGATAGCACATTAAAACAGAATAATAAGTGAAGTGAAATTTTATTTTATTTTGGGTTAATTAACCATGATTTAAAATAATGATAATGAGGACTTTGTATAGCATCTGATCTTTAGAAGCTCTAATGCTTTACAACATCTATAATTATATGAATACAAAAAGCAAACACATCAGATTGGAACTGCGGTATCTCGTTTGGTGGAGGATCATGTGTTTTGTACCAATCCATAGCCAGTCTGAGCTGGTTGCCTCAATGTGTCCTTGAGGAAGTTACATAGCATCCATTTTCTCAGCATAATATAACAATACTGTGATAAAAATGCAGTTAAAACATCACCCATTATTTTTTTTAAAAAGTAAATTCAGAAACAATGATAAAAGAGCATATAATGAATTAAATGATTTCTGTAAACAAACCAGTGTTGTAAGGTAGACAGTCATATTCTGAGATGTTTTATCGTCCAGGAACACTGTAATGACGTGGTGTGCATGTTTGTAAATGGTATACCACACATTATAGCATGGTGTATGGATGAGACACTTTGTAAATGATATACTAGTTATGGGAATTGGTCATAAATTTATAATCGATAATTGGTTCCCCTTAACCAACTGATCATCAATTATAATTGGTTACTAGGAACACATTTTAATTTTTTTAAAACAGTTATATCTTTAGTCAAGAGTTCAATATGTTTATAAATGTACCGGAGTAATCTCTTTCAAATTAATGACATGTATACTTTAACCTGACAATAATATTACATTGTGTGTTATTTTTGTTCTACAACTTTGTTAAATGAATACAACTTTTTATGGCTGATCAGTCAAATGTAACTGAAATACTGCTACAATCCCCCAAAATTATTTTGTTCATATGTGATGTGTCTATAATATAAAGTATAGAAGGACATGTTTTTCTTGTTTGTCATTGTTTATAAATTCTGCAAAAGATGTTGCAATTTAACTGAAAGAAATCAACAATTTAACAACTTGACAATGTTTTTTGTTTTTGTATGGTTTAACGCCATTTTTAAGCACAGTATAGGCTATACATGGCGGCCAGTATTATTGGTGGAGGAAGAACCCGGAAAACCCCAGGAAAGAACCACTGACCCACGAGAAGCTACTGGCAAGCTTTCTCACATAACTACATGAGCCGAATCTTAGACTCGAACTCACGCAGACAGAGGTGAGATGGCAGTGATCCGTAACGGACAGCGCTTTAGACCACTCAGCCACTCGGGGCCCCACTTGACAATGTAATAATGACTATATGTTCCTAATTATGAATCATAAGTTTTCATATTTGTAGTTGGGAAGGGAATTCATAAATTTCAGGTCAACTTTAGTGGCTGGGAGTTTTACTAACCTTTGTGTTTTGCATACACCTAGAAAGTAGTCTCCCTTTACACACAATTGATTATGGAGTTCACAATCGATTATCTTATTGGTTTGCTCAACCAACTGATGTTCGATTATAATCAATAATTGGAACATCAGTGAAGAACCCTTGTTTATAATAAAAGATTTTTATTTAACCATATGGACACAGAATCTTACTGTAAAGCAATATTTCTAGCCTCATTGCATTTTAAGGAAATTCAATTTTGTAATATGAGTGATCGAACATTTTAGCAAATACCAAACTAATGATATGCTGGTTTATAGAATTTGTGTTTTGGAAGAAAATTTTGTAAAAAACATCTTCTTGTTGAACAGTGTTAAATGCTTCTAAAGGATGAAAATTGTTTCCTGTATTTTGCATTTTTACATTATTGTCTCATTTAAAAAATTTAATGTGCCTACAATTTCAGAGAAAATCAGGTTTTAATTTAACTTGGATACATTTCATAAAGTGTTATGTGTTGTAGAATTTGGGATTTACAGATTCAAACAAAATTGCTTATAATAAATAGTTGAAATGCACATATGTATATTAAGTTTGTATATTAAAACCATTTTTTCCTGACAGAAACCGTTAAATGTTTTCAGGGTTTTGGGTTCTCTTCTATCCACGCATCTGATAATTAGTGACCCAGTTCAGCCTTTTGGAGACATGAGCATCAGTGGCTATGATGATGAGCTTTTGTACCTAGCTAATGAGCTTGCATCTAGACTGATGTCGGCTTTTGACAAAACAGCAACAGGAATTCCATATCCAAGGGTGAGTGCTTGTGTGTGTGTGTGTGTGTATATATAGTATGTACACTTTATCAATGATATACTACGAGATGTATAAATTTATTTTTCTTTAAGGTTTGCCCGAGTTTCCTTTTAATGAAAAATTCATACGAGTGGTATATCATTGATACAGCGTACATACTATGCATATAATTTATTTATATCACAAATACACATATTTGCACTTTAAATGGAATTATGATATGCTCCTGGCAACTGTGTATTGACTGAGTGAATGAACTACAATTTTTGTACATTGTGTTCTTGCAACTTCTTAGAGCTATTCCATTTAAACCTACCCCTAGGTGGGGGAAGGCACATTAAAAAATGGGTGACCACCCATAGAAGTGATTTTTTTTATACCATCACCAGTCATAGCAGGGAATTTTGGACACCCATGCCCATGCATAGAAGCAAACTTTTGAAATTCATTACCGTGCATACAAATTACTTTAATAGAAGTGAATTATATGTTGATTAATTTTTATTATTTGTAACTTGAATAGAAGTATTAAACCTAATAGTCAGAAATAAAATATAATGGCTCTAATTAATATTTATAATTAAAGATAATATGATAAATAAAAAACATTTTGTGAATAGTAATAATAAAATGAGTTGTTCATTTTTGATCAACTGGGTATTTATGGTTTTCAAGCTTAAGGATGAAACATATCCATAACAGTTTATTTGGATTAAAAGTCCAACATTTACATGGTTTAAGATCAATCTGTTTATAATCACCTACATAATAGCACCAAGAAACTATATATGAAATTTGATAGCAAGGCCATACTTGTAAGTTTAAAAAATTATTTTCAAGTTAGACAAGGTAATATGTATTTTATATGAAGTGATTAAAGAAATAGTAAAACCACAAGATGGCTGAATTGCTTTTATTTTCTATAAACATGGAAAATGTTTGCCAACATACTGCAAACATGCAGCTTTAGTTGTCTTATATAAAGATGACACGTCTCATATCACACCTTTTACACACAGTATCATTGGATACTCTGCCAACCATTTGAAGTTTTTAAATGTTTATATGTTCAAACAAACATCACAAAACAAAAACATTACCATATATATATATATATATATATATATATATATATATATATATATATATATATATATATATATATATATATATATATATATATATATATATACGGTTGTTGTCTTTCCCGTGCATTATTGTTGTATCTTGTCTTAATTAGGCCACTTAAAAAATTTTATACTGTGATATAATTCCCACTAAAAGAATTGTTACCTTTAATTCCATAAGAAATCTTTATAAATCACTGTCAGACAGAATTGCAGTATAGACTAGTAATGAGAAGGAAATAACTTCTTCAATAGAATACACACTCTTTTTGTTCCTTTGCCTTTTTTTTTTTTTTGTTTCTTGACTTACTGTAGTCAGAAAATCTGCTTTTCTTGTCCTTGATGAATGAACTCGTTGCTGAAAATGATCATGCAACAAGAACTTTAATTCTGGTACTGTCAGTTTTGATAAAGGCAAGTCCTTAAAACTATCAATAATTTTCTTATGCTGCAGATTTCTTTTTTCTTTCTCCTTTATCTTCAAAATATATTGTTCAATGTCCAACACACTTGTACCTATCAAGTTACTCAGTTTCTATATTGTTTTCCAACTCATCTGGATTATTTTCCATAAGAAATTTAATGTTTCGAGAAGGCAAAAAAAAATCAGGAATTGAAGCAAACTCTGGAATACCAGATTTAACACACAGTTCGTCGATAATGTTTACAGCTTCCTCATATGGTAAGTAACGAAATTCAGGTCAACAGCTGATGTCTACAATTGGTTGAATTTCATATCTGGTAATTGTGGAGCCATCATTTGGCCTGTTGCAAAACTATAGTAAGATGACACTGAAGATGTGGGGTCAGTCATGTAGTGGTACAGAAATGTAGCACCTTTTGCTATATCCTCTGAGGTCATACATCTTACAAAGTTTTGACCATATTTCTCCGCTTGGTTTTACAAGAAAGTTATTCAGCTGTCGATGTTCTATAGTATCCCTTTCTAAAAACTGGTGGACTATGAGCATCCAATTTGTCTTTTGAGTATGGAACACCTTGAATTCGCTGTATAGCATCTTTTCTGCCATGTTCCATATTTTCTTTAAATTTATCTACATCAAACACTCCAGCATCATCAAACTCATCTAGATATACATGTTTTGATGAAATCACACCTCCCTGGCTTAATGCACGGTTTTCCGCAGTGTGTACTCATTCAACACTATGGTGTTTTGAAGCACCTTCTCTGCCAAGCTCTGACATTTATATTTATCAAGGTCTAGTATATACCTAATCAAAACTGAGCAGAATTGGGTTATTTTATTTCTTGGTCTTTCATCTCCTCCTCCATCCACAGTGACTAGATTTTAATTAATTAATGACACCCATGACGTTTTCAACTGTGCTTTTCTGATTTTACTTGCAGATAAATCTTAGAGATGGCATCCCTCTAAATTGTGTAAATGAGACGTGTACAGCAGGGGCAGGCACCTTAGTACTAGAGTTTGGTGTCTTATCACGATTGATTGGAGATCCTATGTATGAAAGCTATGCTAGAAGGGCTGTGAGAAGACTATGGGAATATAGGTCCAATGTAACAGGGTTGCTTGGTAAATGTCAAACCTGTAATTCAATATGTAATATAAGATACTATCAGTTAATATTTTTAAGTTGTCTCCCTTAGACTATAACGACTTCTATAAGGTAAGAACTATCAACCACCATGTATTCTTATGAATAAAAGGCATGGAGTAAGTTCTGTCTTTTAAGTGATACTAACACACACAAAAAGTTAAGCAGGATAGGTATATGGTGTTAGTTCTGCCACCATCTTTAATTGCCTTTCCTCCTAAGTTTAGTGTTATGGGAAATTTGGCAGCAAAATGGAAAAATTTCAAGTATGTATGGCAGCATTACAAGTGTTTTCAGAGAGCTGTGATGAAGCTCAAATGTTTTGAATCAGATACTGTGGAAGTTTGAAACAAGAAATGGAAATTCAGCAAAACTATGAATGAGAAAAATAGCTACCTTAGCAAGACAAATGACATGAATGTATGAACCATATAAATTAATAATTGGAGTTCAGAGATCATGGCACGATAGATGCTTAGAATAATGTGCAATTATGGGTGGGAGGAAAATGCTCTTTTGAGAGGCAGAAATATAATATGAATCGAAGATGACAGTAACAGAAATAAATTGTTGCAGCTTGCAACGTTGACCACTTTTTTTCAGTGCATTTGAGAAAATAGGGTAGAAAATGAAAATCATTAATCAAGAAAGTAGTAAAGACAAAAGAAAGAAAGATATGAAAACAACAGGACATATTTGTTTTGGGTGATTCTAGTTCCCATAGTTATCAAGTACATATGCTAACCATTGAGACAGTGTGGCATCTTGAAGACTTTATAATAAAATTGTGTGGAAAATCTATCAAATAACAACTTTACTGTAATCACGGCAGTATGTATCATTTCAGAAATTGATAATAAGAACATTTACAGAGACAGGAAACTCAAGCTGTTGAAGTACAGCAGTATTTGTTTAGAAATGTTGAAGTCTCAAAAAAAAGCTTTGTGTTTGAGATGATTAAGGATTAAAACCACAAGAAGAACAAAGAGTACCTGCTTGAATTAGCAAGACAAGATTGGTTAATTAGTTACCAGAGATGGAACTGATCACAGTTTGGAAAAAAACGACTTTGTGATTCAGTCCACAATAAGCATTGTGCTTGCTTATGAGGATTCTTTTTTAAGGTGAAGGTCGTCTGTCTTCTTTTTGAAGATATTTTGCCTGATCTCAACAAATGACTTCTGTTTACCATAGTTGATGTGTGCAGCTGATTTTGTCAAGTTGTGTTGGCTGAGGAATATGTTTAACAACCTTTGGAACAAAATGAGACACACATAGGTGGATGTAAATGCTATATGAGATAAAGATGACACAGACACAGAATAACAACTAATAACATTTCTGTGATAGTAGCTTGCTTCAGAAGAGTCCTGGCACAGGGGGAAAAGCAAATAGAGACCCCCAATCACCATCTTGCAGCATTACTGGAGGTGAAGTAAAAATCAAAACTAGATTCGGAAAACCTGTCTTAAAGCCCCCTCACCTCCAGCGGTATCACAAGAAAATCAAGACCTGTTAAAAATAGTGCGACTATTCCCCTCTCTCTCTCTCTCTCTCTCTCTCTCTCTCTCTCTCTCTCTGTCTGTCTGTCTCTCTCTCTCTGCAATACCAGGGCTCCGAGTGGCCTAGTGGTCTAAAGCGCTCTCCATTACGGATCACTCACCTGTCTGCATGGGTTTGAGTCTCAGATTTGGCCAATGTGGGTATGTAAGAAAGCTTGCCAGTAGCGTCTCATGGATCATTGGTTCTTTCTGGGGGTTTTCCAGGGTTCTTCCTCCACCATTAATACAGGCAGCCATGTATAGCCAATCGTGTGCAGAAAAATGGCATTACACCCTACAACAACAACAACAACTCTCTGTAATATCAAAAACCTCTTGAGAAGCCATTCCCCTCCGACAACAACACAGGAAGGTTAAGAAAATATTGATAAGAATTTTAGCTGTTAAAACTGTCTAGGCTGGTTATATTCAGATAAAATTGGTGTACAGTCATGAGTTGATCAAGTTACTCATGAGTTGATCAAGTTGCTAATGAGTGTTACTCATCTTTGTTCTTTATTCTTGAATAATTATTTTCCTCTGGTGAATTAGCTTTAACGTTGCAAGATAATTATTTAGCTGACAGTGTTTTTCAAATTAAGAGAAAGAAAAGAATTTTACAGGCCATCTTAGTCCCAGTGTGTATTATTTAGTCTATCTAGGATTCTTATTTTACTGGGTAATCATTTTAATATCAAGATGTTTTCTTACTGATGCTGTTTGAGGAATACAGCAACTTTTTATGGGTTCACAGGAAATATAATCAACATACAGACAGGAGAGTGGATTGGACAGATGAGTGGACTTGGTGCAGGGATGGACTCGTTTTTTGAGTATCTTTTGAAAGTAAGTAAAGATAAAACATTAGCATTTTAACGTCTGAAACAGCCATACTATATTTCAAACATATTATATAAGGTAGGGGTAAGATCATGCATGTGCTAATGTATTTGGTTTTTTTTTTCAGATGTTAGATTCAGTTGTTGACAAACAAGTGTTATGATAGTCAGGTATTTTGCAGATTTTACATATTCTCAAATAACATTGACTTTTACACTCAGTAGAAATAAGTACTTTTAACAGTATTGTAATTTTTAGATCATGTCTGTAGGACCATGTGAGTATGATATCTTTGTCTTTTGTGAATTTTCCATCATTTGGTGTCCTGTAGTCTTCAACAATTGCTAATTTCAAGTGCTTCTTACAAAATTGCAGGACCAATTTCAATCAAACATGGCACAGGCATAAAGGTCTTTCAAGTTTATGTAAGCAATGCCAGTCTGACATCAAATATGGCAGCCAATTTGACAAAAAGCTTCCTGGGATTTAAACTTATCTTGTTGATGCTAACCTGCCATCAATACAACTGCTGTTACTAAACAAAATTTCTAATAACTGCTAAACAGAATTTGATCACATCAGAGAAAATGAACTAGATATTTACAAATGATATTATTCAGCCATCGAATATAAAATTGAGACATAACAATTGAAAAATATATTACAAAATTAAATATTTATATAAATAAATGATGCACATAAATTGACCAACAAGGTATCCTGGCAGTAGGGTTTTTTGTCATGAACAACTGCTGCTCATTTAATTGATTTAATATAAATGAAAGTGCAACAACTCTAGAACCCTTGAAACAAGTTTTGTTTCATAAGATATAGGATCAACAGGACTGGTGATTTTTTAAATTAAAAAACCATCCTACTGACTTGTATTTCTTGGCCACCTGCAATCTCATATTAAGTCTGTTGTTTTTCAATGTTGTGGCCGAATTCTAGTCAACTATCAGTGTTAGTACCAAGATCAGTTCCAGGATTAATCCACCATTCTGTATTGTATATGTATGTTGTCACTCTTTTTTCAGTGTTGTGGCTACAGTAAAGTAAATGCTCTCCATTGGTGTCATAGATGTATATTTCCTTATAGTGAGGAAGTATTGTATTGTGCTCGCCAACACCACCATTGTTTTATCAGTATTTCAGCACAAAAATTGTATCTGTTAATATTCATATTAAAACTTGTAAACATCATTCTAGTTTCCAAATGATCTCTTAGCTGAATTAGAGACAGTACAACCTGTCTACAAAGGACAAACAGGAGATCACATTTGTCCTGTGTAGAAATGTAATTTTTTGGGAGGTATCTGTCATGGTTACAAGTCCTCTATGGATGTAGTCCTTTGTGGGTATTTTCCTGTATTGACAGATACCTATGTGGATATGTGTCATTTGAATACACATCACATATATGTGTGTGTGTGTGAGATTTTTAAATTGCAGTTAGCAGGCCTGCCAGCCCTTATGATTTGACCATATGCCTTACTGAAATGACCCTTAAATTATGAGCTTTGGGAATAGTAGCAAAAAATACACAAATACAATAATTATGGTATCACCGGGAAACTGGCTTTCCTGTGTGTTTGTGATCTGGATGCATGTTTCATATTAGCTTAAGTGGAATTGGTAAGGGATTCAGTTTAACCTTTATTCTATTACCTCAGATGTTGTGAACATTTTCTGTGCACTTTAAAGATGAAGGACATTAAGCTAAAACATAACCGCTCCGGTGGCCTAGTGGTTAGAGCGTCCGCCCTGGAAGCAGGAGGTCGTCGGATCGATCCCCGGCCGAGTCATACCAAAGACTTACAAAAATGGTACTAACAGCTGCCTCGCTTGACGCTCAGCATTAAGAGGTTAGTGTTAGGACTGGTCGGTCTGGTGTCAGGATAATGTGACTGGGTGAGACATCATGCTACATGTCTGTGGCATGATGTCTCAGTGCTAGACATCACTATAAACTGCCTCACTGCAGACATCGTAGCGATATGCCTGAAAAAATTATTAAAGCTACGTTAAAAATCCTGATCAAAAACAAAAAAAAGCTAAAACAATTCAACATTTATTAAAGTATAAAAACAAATACTGAGGTTCTTGAGAAAAAAGCAGTAAAGGCAACAATTACATTTATTATGTGTGTGTTGCTTTCAGTATATCTCATGGTCAGAGAGATATTTGCTCTCACTAGTTTAAATTGATGAAACAGAAGATTAAAAACAAATCAAACCCAAAGATTATATCAGTGTAGAGATCTAGCCAAAAGTCAGTGAGCTCTGTGTGGTTTGGAACTGTGGTTTCTTAAATCATACTGGAAGTAATTAGGGTCATTGGGTACTTTACAAAATCTTTTCGATGTCTCAGATTCATACTAAAGAACTTTCAATAGTCGGCAGGTCTAAATTAGGAACAGTGGCTCGTGTATACTGTTTATTAGCAGGTGTCCTTTGTGTGGAGGTATCTGCTATGGACAAGTTCCCTGTACTTTGTCCATCTTTTTGTTCTATCCATGTAACCTATATATATGTCTACTCATTGTCTCTCTCCACTTTGCAGAGCTATATTCTCTTTGGAGAGGAGGAAGATTTGAGGATGTTTAATGAGTCATATGAAACAATAAAATTTCATATGCGAAGAGGGTAAGCTGATAATATGGTGCTTATAATTTAACTTTAATTATGGTATAACCTTTTCTTATTGACATTCATTTGGACTAATAAAATCTTACTGAAAATATAACTAGAGTTTATAAGATTTGTGCAAGGGAGGAAGTTTCTTTTTCTCACATTCTTATATGTGTATGATTGTGTTTTCCTGTGTGGAGCACCAGTACTGGATATACACAAAAATACATATGTTTTGTTCTGATTTGGCAGAAAGAATGAGTTTCATATGGTCATGATAAGGCAATCAGGTGAAGTCATATTCAAATACAAGTTTTTTCCCTAACTTGGAGCATCACAGGAATGCAGTTCTGTATTTATACTCCCTCTAGTACGTGTTCTAAACATTTTAGCTTACGGTATGAATGCAATTCAAATCAGGATTTATAAAAGTTTGTCACTGCATAAAAAAGTATCTACACACAGACATCAAAGAGGAAACATAAATATTTTGAATCTTTGTGTGTGATACATAAAGATTAAAATGCTCTATCAATAAAAGCTTGTAATGTTAAAAGGGTATGTGATAAAGCAACATTCTACAAATTGATCCTAATGTTACTATTTTGACTGTCTTCTGTAAGAATAATGGACACAACACTTCTGATTTTCATCATCACTTGAACATTCTTTCACAATAATCAAGATAAACAACACATTTACATACTAAAGTGATCAGTGCTTGAATTTATGGCATCCAGCAGGCAGATCATTTGCTTACGGGTCAAAATGGACCGGTACCAAAAAGGCCCTCGCCCAAAACGGACCAGTGCTAAAAAGGCCCATTTAGGTATTAATAATTGCTACAGTACTAGTCATTTCATACCCAAGTTGATTCGTACCCAAAAGAGTTGTTTCATACCCAAAACAATGGTCGATTCGTACCCAATGCTATAGACATTTCAAATGTAACTACAAATATTACAAAACTATATTTCATACGTATTTTCTATGTTGCTTTTTTTCCTTTGTGATAGATGTACATATAATAATAATAATATGACTTTCGATAATTTAACGTGAATCATAATTGAAATGTTATCAAATGATAAAATCCATGGATATCTAGTAAGTTTCAGCTTTCAAGCTTAATTCAATTTCACACGTATTTGATTATTTTTTTGTTTTTGATTTATTTTGAAATGATTTAACTTTATCTTCAGAATTTATAATTTGTTTTCTCAGGCACGTATACTTTAGTATAAAGAGCATATGGCAAACTTTATAGACAACGAATTCAATTTATCATTAACCCAAAAAGAATCAATTAGCAAACTCATTCATTTGTTCTCATGGATGCATACATTGTTACTAATTGTCCCTGCTCTCCATGTATGCATGTAATAAAACTCTAGAATGTACATTTCAGAATAATGTTGTTAGTCTTTTGTTCTTTAAGAAACCTTTTCAAGCAATTCTTTCGTCTTACTGAGACATCTCCTTCATTCATTCTTTGGATGGTAATTTTTACTGTTCTAATCTGGTAAAAATATATGCCGTATTACAGAGGGTGCTGTATTGAAAACATTTTAATACTGGCTTAAACAAAGCATGCATTTATATCTTTGATTATTTAAATAATAATATCTGTTTTAAAACAACGAAGTAAATATATGTAAAATGCAGAGACATTAAATCTCTCTCTCATTAATATTTTATATTTTCATTTGCGAAGACTATTGACTCTTCCTGTTTCACATGCATTCAGTATCATTAATACATGTGTATGCGTATTTTGTGTGTGTTGATTAGTATGCATGCTTTCATTATATGTGTTTTTTTCTGTTCCTTGTAGACACCGTCATTGGGTGTTGTTTTTTTTGCAATGTAACTCAAGTCATAATTGGAAAATAATAGTTTTTTTTTATTTAAAAATTTAACATAAATTTGTGTGATGGGTTATAAAGAGAAGAAGAAAAGATATGTGTCATTAGCATAAGCAAAAGAAAGACAAACGCTAATTCCATTTCAGATTTATAAATTTGTTAATAATAATCATTATTGATAATATATGAATAGTAAAATCTAATATCAAATAATACAACAATATTGATCATAATGTCTGTCAAAGTAATTTAACAGTAACATATATTCAATAATTATACAATAACAGCAACAAATCTTTATCAAACTATAAAATCATGCATACATAGATACTCACTTTTCAACCAAATAACTTAACAAGATTGCACAACTGTAGCTGCCGACGTTAATATTACATTACGATATATGATACAATCCTGGGATAACAGGGATATAGTAATGTTGTTCATGGTTATTAAGCTTTTCTAAAGATCAATTTATATTTTCTTTCCATGTTTTTGGACCAAAATGAACTCACTTTTTCAACGTTCACATAGTTTTAGATTATAAAACATGCATTTTCTAAATCTAAAAATGTTTCTCTTTCAAGGCTTTCCAAAAACATCGTTTTAAATGACGATCATGATAAAAAACATTAAAAAAACGATGTATCACACAAATACGAACATTCTTAAAAATTGGCATGTAAAGTTGTTTCAATGCATAGAGTACAAATTCTAACTTTATTTTGCTACATTATGCTGCTACGTGGGAACAACAACATGAATATAAATTATGTATTGTTTCCTTTCAAACCTTTAATTCTAAAGTATTCTATAGCAATATATCAACAAAAGTAACATTTTCTTTTACAGTACCTATATATTTTAAAAAATGGGGGTAATTGCAACTGTCAAGTCATATTTTGGCATGAATTTCACAACTCTAGATAACAACTCACAGATTCACGCTGCTTGCGAGAAAATCATGGATTTCCAATTTCTCAATCAGCTTAAATCATGAATAAAATAACTAGTATCCCATTCAATGCTAGTCAGAAAAGCTGCAATGGTCACTGATACTCATGATGATCCTGTATTGCTATTCGTGATGTTGGTACAGCCTGCCCCTTAGCAAGCATTGTACAGGATGCAGTGTATGTTTAGAAAAGAAGTTGTACAAATGCTTGTGAGGGCCCAGAGTGACAAAAAGCACTTGCACTTACGGATCACGTGTGCCTGATGGGTTGGAGTCTCGGATTCAGTTAATGTGTTTACATGAGAAAGCTCACCAATAGCTTCTTGTGGGTCAGTAGTTCTTTCAGAGGTTTTCCTGGGTTTCTCCTTCACCATTCATTCTTACCTCCATGTATAGCCTATCTTGTGTTTCAAACTGGCATTAAACCCTAAAACAACAGCAACTGCAAATACTTGTGAAGAAAGCTGAGGCCCATCTGATTGTTTTTTTTAATGGCACATGCATATACTCATAGCAATTGTAATTTTTTTTAAAACAAACACCAAATGAAGACAGCATTTTTGAGGTTGAGGAATTTTTTAGATATTAAAAGATTAGTATGTATCATAATTTGCTTGAGTTCATATTTTTCCATGGATGTACCGAACCTAATAGTTAACCGTTTGACATTTCATCTTGTGGATTAATACCATTTAATAATTAAGCTTCATAACAGTTAAACTGTTGTCACTTCACAGAAAAAGATATTCAACAAAATGTGCAAGATAGATTAGAGTACACTGAAAATTGTTCTTTTTTTTTTTTTTGTAGCCATATCATTATAGATGTTATAAAGTGCTTAGAGCTTCTAAATAATAGGTGCTATACAAAGTCATTATTATTATTATTATTATTATTATTATTATTATTATTATTATTATTATTATTATTATTTTTATTACTACTATTATTATTACTACTACTACTATTATTATTATTATTATTACTACTATTATTATTATTATTTTTATTATTACTACTATTATTATTTTTATTATTACTACTATTATTATTATTATTATTATTATTATTATTATTATTATTATTATTATTATTATGTGATAGCAAGTATTATGCTGGTTAATCCACTCCATACATAGATTTCTCCTTTGAATAATTCCCTAATAACTTAAACATTAGGGATGTACTTAGTTACGTAAGCTTAATAAAACTTTGCATGTGATCTTCCTGTTAAATCTTTTAGAAACAAGATTAATAATTCCTTAAGTAATTGGGTTCACGGTATGTTGATTAGATTTATTGAGTTCTAGTTTATTTTTCTCTCCATAAACACAAACATTGTAGCAAACAAAGTGACTCAATTGCAGGCAGTTAATTCCAAATTACATATGGAAGAAATGCAGTTAATATGTCAGTATTTAGCAGAAATAACTTATTACATCATGTATATCAGGTACCGGAATATTGAGTTTACGTGTTTTCATTGGATGATTTGACAGTTAATCTTAGATGTGATATTTAAGAGAGAAAGGTTTATAGTTAGAAATAGCCATTTGACATTGGTTTTCTGCCTTTATGTAATTACACAGAGAAAAGAGTAGATGTTGCAATTTAAAATCCTAACTTCTTTTCTCTCTGTAAGTGCAGACCTTGCACATGGTGTAATTCTGTTGACTGATGGGATAATTATAACATTAAATCAAGCTGCATGATGAATGTCAGAAAACATTAGATGTAAAGAAGGTAGACAAGTTATCTGAGCAAATACACGCATATTAGCATCTCTGAAAATTTAGGCATTTAGTAACTTGGATGAAAACAGCTGAATTCCTTGAAATTTCTTATTATGTGCATCCTGACTTTGGTTCCTCTGCTATCTTGTCCAGTTTTAGGAAATGGTAATAAAAATACTCCCAAGTAATTTGTATTGGCTAACAAGAATTTTTGTCCCTTCATACCTCGGGTATGGTATACATTCTCATTTTTCCAGATATTTTGTAATATTGATAAAAGTAACATACATTATGGACTTGCTAAAATTATTATCTTTACTTCAAGTTCGATAAATGGTTACCAGTTGTCTCCCTTGCATATTGTTTCACTGATGACATTAATTCAAACAATGGTTGTGAATGCTTTTAAAATGAAATGATAGTAATTTTTCAAAAATGATGTTTAAAATAATAATAATAATATAAGATCTTGAGTGACATATACAGATTTTTTGAAGAAATCATTTTGTGCATAACGGACGTGTTTTCCAATCTGATTTTATCTCAGTTTGTATCTCTTGAACTCTCCATGACACCAGTATTCTTAATTATTTGATATTTTAATGGGCTTGAGCTTACATTGGAACTTTATGCTCAAAAAGGTTCTAGAATACGGAGCATGGCCTTTTTTGTTGCCTCCTTGAAGGTCAAATGAAATTATCTGTTTTGTTTTTATATATTACTACCAGCCATTAATTAAAGTGACATCTAGTTTATCTTGGTTCCAGGAGACAACACTGCAATGCTGGTGATGGTTACCCTCCCCTCTATGTTAATGTCCATATGAAGACTGGAGAGACAGTCAACTACTGGATTGACTCTCTACAGGCAGCATGGGCAGCTGTACAGGTCAGTCACATTATCCTCAGCTGCTTCCATCACATGCAAGATAATAACCTCACACAAAAAGTTGCTATCTTGAACTGCCATTGTGCACATGGCTGTATTTAATGTCATGATGACCACATTGATGTGACAAAGACTTGATGTCATGCCATCACCAATAGCTTCAGGTTGTGGTCACTGAAGAGGTTTTTTAAAAAAAATCAAAATTGTATGACTCACATTTTTAATAGTAAGAAATGGGGATGATCTGAATGAAGTCAGTCAATGGCGATTATGATTTACATGTTGGTACATATTCCACTGTTGGTGACCATGAAACCAACCATCATACAGACCTAAGAACTATGTGGTAGCTATCTTGATGATAATTTTATTTGAGTTCTGTAATTTTGATAAGAAATCTAAATCTAAGCAAATTTATTATTCATCTTGAACACAAGCAACTGCACAATTACAAAGCATAGCTGTATGGTTTCTGTATACTTTTGCATCTACAGTCAATCCTGTGAATAGCAACCACCCATGAGAAAAACAGTCTTTGTAATCTGGTGGTCACTGTTGCAGGTTTGCCTTTCAGGCATGGTATTCAAGAAATGTGACTGGATTATGGAATTACAGGCAAGATGAGAAATCACATGATGTTATTTCTCTAAACAATGCCTTTCTGATTAAAAGTTTTTTTTCTTTCTGCTTAAGATAGGAAGAAATCATTAATTGTCTGAAAACACATGACTGCTGACCATGGAAAGCAGGTGACCATTAATATACATAACGTTTATACAGGAAATTTGCAGAGGAGGAAATTGTAATGGCCATTGTGATATGGTGACTGCTATATAAAGGTGACCAGTAGGATAAGTTTGACTGTAGTAGAATGTTTCTTTCTGATTCTCAACAGTACCTTTGTAATTTAGGTTCTAAATGGTGACATAGAAGAAGCAATATGTACACATGCTTTGTACTACTCTATATGGCGCAAGTACGGTGCACTTCCTGAGCGTTATAACTGGAAATTTGGTGCTCCAGATGTTTCATTCTACCCTTTGAGGCCAGAGCTAATGGAATCCACATATTTCTTGTATCAGGCTACTAAGAACCCATTCTACCTCCATGTTGGCAGGGATATTCTTAACAGCCTAAATGAGAATACTAAAGCCGAGTAAGTATTATTATTATTCCACACTTTTTTAAAAGTGGGTTCTGATACCCTTCCTCTGTATCGATTCATCTAACTGCAGTCCATTTCCACATCTCATCATTAACTGCTTAGTGGATCAGATGTTAAGAAATTTTAATGACATTATATTTTTTTTCCGACCAAACTTTATATGTGCAGCCATATTAAGAAGAGAAACCATACTATATGATGGATTTGCTTCACTGGAATGTACCAAGACTCGAGGTTTGAGATGAGCGGGGTGTCCCCAGCTTAGTTGGAATATGCAGTGAAAATTGTTTGAATTTGTGATGTGGAGCCATTACTTTTTTTTATTTAACAATTGCAGTAATTGACTTTAATTGCCTTATGTGCATCAGCAGGTGGTGCAAGGTTTGGTATCACTTCTTAATGATTGACAGTGTCAATAGCATTGATATTAACAATAAGGCTGAAACATTGACACATGTAAATAAATGTCTGAGCTGATTTTACTGCCTATAAAGAGTTATAAAATCAGTAACCATGTTCATAGACATAATCCTTCCAACTAAATGTATATTTTCACATTGCTGTTTAAATGAATTACTTTGCTGGATATTTTTGTTTATTTGTTAGATGTATGGATGATTTTCACATTTTTGATAATTTGTTAGATGTATGGATAATTTTCACATCTTTGATATTTTGTTAGATGTATGGATGATTTGCACATTTTTGATAATTTGTTAGATGTATGGATAATTTTCACATTTTTGATAATTTGTTAGATGTATGGATAATTTTCACATTTTTGATAATTTGTTAGATGTATGGATGATTTTAACAATTTTGATATTTTGTTAGATGTATGGATACTTTTCACATCTTTGATAATTTGTTAGATGTATGGATAATTTTCACATTTTTGATATTTTGTTAGATGTATGGATGATTTTCACATTTTTGATATTTTGTTAGATATATGGATACTTTTCACATCTTTGATAATTTGTTAGATGTATGGATAATTTTCACATTTTTGATATTTTGTTAGATGTATGGATAATTTTCACATTTTTGATAATTTGTTAGATGTATGGATGATTTTCACATTTTTGATATTTTGTTAGATGTATGGATACTTTTCACATCTTTGATAATTTGTTAGATGTATGGATAATTTTCACATTTTTGATAATTTGTTAGATGTATGGATAATTTTTACATTTTTGATAATTTGTTAGATGTATGGATGATTTTCACATCAAATTTGGCATCTGTAGTTAAGAGCTGAAGTTGATGAGAATTGGTTCAACCACACATTACAAAACATTAACATTAATTTCGTTTACTGATCATGCTTTAAAATTGCTTTTACATTCATTACCTTTGAAAACATGTTCATGTGCAGAACGTATTATGAGTTCACATTTCTTTAAAGAATAACCACTTTAAGTTTATATGCCACATCTGTTTTTTTTAAAAAAAAATTCAAATCAATGAAAGCATCCTTTACACAGTGGTCTTAAACACATTGCCTGTGGAGGTATTTCTGTCAGTCAACAATGGCACCATGAATTTGTGAAATAAACAATGTTGCAAATTTTTTTTCTTCACAGCCAGCCAGTTTTTAAAACAAATTGATTGTTACATCATTTACTTCTTGTTACCTTTTAAATGAGCTACTTTCACGGGATACAACTGCATGAACTTCTATAAATAAATTTGTAAATAATCCAATACCAGCATTTTTTAAATTTTTTTTTAGTGCAATAGTTTTATTTATAAACTTCAACCCTGTGAGACAAAAGTTTTTCTTGTGAACTCAATTAACATACTATCATTTTTTTAAAAAAATATTCTAATATGAACATTACAGATTTAAACCAAAATTTATGATGAGGACACATTACTCATTAACATGATTCCAGGCGTAACAGTATATCTTCATTGTGCAAACTATTCCAAGCTAAGTGGAACAAACGCATGTGTACAAATTAGCCCCTTTTCAGTGGGTAGATTGTTGTCTAAGTTAGAGGAAGAAAAAACTAGTTCGGAGAGTAATGTTTGATTGCAAGGATTTGCCCAGTAGATGGCAGGGACAAGAAGATGTTGCTAGGTGACTCAACCAACATGGATATGATGTGTTGTTATTGTTTTCCATGTAAATAATTGGAACAATAATTGTCCAACAAAGCCTAGCTTTTCCAAGTTGATCTGCCAATGCAAATTAAAATCAGATCTGTGTTGTTTGCAGTTGGACCTAACTTTTAAAGTAGGTATATACAGTTGGACCTAACTTTTTTTCATTATTATTAATGTTGGTCTGATTGTATTTAATATTTGTTAAATTATATATACTAATTTTATTGTATGAAGAGATTAACATTATAAATCATATCATGTATTTAGATAATAGTTAAAAAAAATATGTAGAACATTTGAGACATTGTTTTCAAATAATAGCTGATGGAACAACATGTGTAACTACTTACACATATGAGACCTTTCCCATTATCTGGCGTCAGCACAGTTATTGGTCTGGCATGAGTCTCTAATTTCTTTGAAATGTTTTTCAGATGTGGGTATGGAACCATTCATGATGTAACAAAAAAAGATCTGGAAGATAGAATGGAGAGTTTCTTTCTCAGTGAAACTTGTAAATACCTCTATTTGGTAAGGTCACATTCTTGCAATTTGCTAAAAACACAATTGGATTTAATTTCCAGTACATTTCAAAGTTATGTCTAAACCACAAGAAATGTTATAGCAATCTGGAATTTAAACTGCAGGTGAATTAGTTTTCATCTCATCTGCGACTGGGAAACATATTTAATTGTGTTGACTTTGCAGGTTCACTGTCACATATCACTTTTCTTTCAATCTGTTTTTTGGAGCGAGAAGATAATTTACTTTTTAGTATCTTCTTTCATCTGACATACTACATATGTAGATCTGGAAATGTTTCTTCCATGGCAGTGGAGGTATTGCCTGAACACGAAAAAAATATAAATGTTATGAATTTCACAAGTTCTGCATAAATTTGATTTGAACAGATTTTTAAATGGTTATATCTTGGAATATAGCAAAACTTTTAAGAGGGTCATATTATGTATGAAAAATAACACCTTATTTAATTTTTCTATTAACTATATACTATGTCTGTATTTGCTTGAGAAAGCCTTGTATTTACAGGAAATTGATGCCAAATTTGGCAGGTTTTTTTTTTTTTTTGCAATCCTGCAGCTCACTTACTCAGTATAACAAACTTTTTTTAAAAAAATCATCTATTTAAATTTAGCTGATTTAGAACACAGGATACAACATCTGTACCCTTCTTGAAACATTGGGAAATATTGATACATTTCAGCTTTGTTTTACATCATTTTCAAATGACTTCTGCATTTCAAAAGCTCAGAAAGTTGGGGCAGAACATTTAAATTGGACAAAAACTCTGACCTGCATAATTTTGTTGTAAATAGAAGGATATTTAGTAGTTTGTGTACTTTATAATCTATCCAGACTATTTTTTTTATTTGCACAAACAGTTCATAAAAAATACTGTCCTGTATTACGAGACCAAACAGAAAGAACCTGCTGCAAATTTATTAGCTCCTTTTCCGTACAAACAGGATGTGATATCATTTCAGACACTTAACCTATAAGAGTCGTATTCAGTTCGTGAAGCAAAGTGTCAAATAGACACAAGATGGTTCAATATGTAGCTCTAAATTGTGTAAATAATAGCAGTTCCAGACAGAAGATAAGTTTTTTCATATTTCCAAAGGACCCTAAAAGAAAATCTGTATGGGTGATCACATTAATGAGAGAAGGCTTTTATGCCAACTCAACACACCAGGTCGTGCCAGAGACATTTCGAACTTGAATGTTTTTGAAAAAGACCTGAGGCCATCGTCAGGATCTGATGAGTCAAGACCTGAGGCCATCGTCAGGATCTGATGAGTCATATTCATCTTTGTCACACGAATCTATTCTGTAAGGTTGGATGTTAATATCTTTGGTATGACTCGACCATGGATTGAACCCACTACCTCCCACTTCTGCAGTGGATGCTCTAACCACTAGGTCACCTGAGCGGTTTTCAGAAAATGAACCATATAAAGAAAATCATAATATAAAGTTTGTGTGAATTTCAGTTTTGCATGTTTGTTCCCTTCAAAAACAAATTGAAGGATAGAATTTTTTTTAAGATGATTGTACATTTTACTAAGACTTGATTCATTTGCATTGAATCAATTTTAAAGTTTTGTAGTGTGGAACAAAAGAGAGTGGGAGGTCGTGGATTCAATCCCTGGCCGAGTCATACCAAAGACTTACAAAAATGGTACTAACAGCTGCTTCACTTGGCACTCGGCATTAAGAGGTTACTGTTAGGACTGGTCGGTCTGGTGTCAGGATAATGTGACTGGGTGGGAGATCATGCTACATGTCTGCAGTATGATGCCCCAGAGCTAGACATCACTATAAACTGCCTCAATGCAGACATTGTAGCGATATGACTGAAAAATTGTTAGATACGTTAAAAATCCTAATCAAACGAAATATAAAAAAAGAATTTTTTCAAAGAAATAAATCTAAGTGGTTTTATCAAAACCTGCCTTAATCAATCTTTGCACTTGAAGGTCAGAAGTGTGTGATCTTGTCATGAAAATAGTCTTCACATTTAAGAAACCACATAAAGAAAATCTTGGTCATTTTGAGGGTATGTGTTTTATATCCCATGCTTTGACTATTTGTTTTAAGGAGTTTACATTCGTTACCTTTTTATCTTTTATTCTTTTTTTTTTTTAAATTTTCATATTGTATCTTGTTGCACATAATGTTTGCATTTATTATCCTAATATTTAAGTAGGATTTTATTTTGCACTGTAAAGCCACTATTGTGTTGATGTGCAGTTACATACATACATACATACATACATACATACATACATACATACATACATACATACATACATACATACATACATACATACATACATACATACATACATACATGTACATACACGAGTTTAAGTTGGAGTTGTCCTTTATTTGAGCCTAAAAGTGCTGCTGTGCCATTAAAAATCAATCAATCATTCATGTCCTTTATTTGTAAAAATTATTTAATTATTATTTAATAAATGTGAAATTATTTCCTTTATAATTTAATATGAGCATTTATTAATACTGTAACATCAGATGGTAATATTTATACAAGACACCATGACATTTATTGCATCATATATCATTAAGCAATGTAATTTAAGTTGATCACACAATTATAAGATTCTATGAAGTTATAAAGTATAACAGTCTCATCACTTAGTCACACATTAAATTTATTGAATTGCAATGCTCAGAAAATCTTGTAGCCTGGTGCCCAGAGCCTCTCTAATTTCATATTGGACCCCTCTCTAATTTCATATTGGACCCCTCTCAACACTCTATAGGTTTAACACCCATCAGGCTTGTTTGATAAAAATCTAATTTGCCAAAGAGAAAACATACATTATGTTGATAAAATGCTCTCAAGTTAATGAAAGGCTAGTAAATTATTATTATTCATATTTATCACCCATACAGCACCTTGCCCATTTGGGGATCTACTTACCATACTTTTGTATAAAGCTGTAAATGTTGTGTGCAATGCGCACAGTTTGTAAACTAGATACAACAATAAACAGGTGTAAAAAGATATAATAAAGCAAGATATGCTTCATAGACCAATGAACTTTTCATATTTAAATTGCAGCAATTGCAATATTGTGTAACAAACAATAGCGAAAAATAGGGCACCTTAAATTCAAGTCAGGGCATGTTGAATTTGAGTTCAGGCTTGTGATGTTTTTTTAAGCCACCATCTCTAGGCATGTTTTGTTTGTTTTTAACAAATTCTTTGAGCACTGAATTGGTTGAATATTTCTTTGAGCACTGAATTGGTTGAATATTTCTTTGAGCACTGAATTGGTTGAATATTTATTTGAGCACTGAATTGGTTGAATATTTCTTTAATAATATATCATTTATTACAAGCAGCTTTTGGCATGTAATGTGTACTCAAATTGTAAATTTCATACCTTACATGTACTTTTGCATCATCCTATATATATATATATATATATATATATATATATATATATATATATATATATATATATATATATATATATAATTCGTTATGTTTGGATAAAAGTATCACATTTATTTTTAAGTTTTATTAACATAAGCAACTTTTTAATTACTTTTTCAGTTGTTTGACAAAGAGAATCATGTAAACAAGAAGTTAGCCAATTATATCTTCAATACAGAGGGACACCTGTTACCTATTAGCAAGAGATTCCGAAACAATCAATGGGAGGAACTGAAAAAGAATAAAAAAGTGTCAAAAAAGGAAAAGAAAACAAAAAAGAAAAAAACTATTGAAGAGAAAAATGCACCTACTGTTGTAGATGCAAGACATAATGCAACTTCTTTAAATGTAAGTTTTTTCATATAGAATTCTTTGATTGTCATTAGTGCAGTGCATCAAATCCCCAACATCACTAGTTAGCTGCTTTCAAAGCTTTCATCCATAGTGTATTTATCAAGGAAAGCAAAATGATGAACTTGAAATTGTGCCAGTCAAGTGATATCTACTTGACTTCGAGATGTCCTATCTAGTTATTTTCATTGCCAGATAATATGACATCTATTTGAGCATGGACTGTCAAGTGGCTTTCAGTAGATCTTGTAAACCACCTCCTCATAGCTGAGCCATCTATGTGCACTTGTGGCCTCAACCTTCAATATCATCTGTGGACCACACTAAACCACTTTAAGACAGGACTGGGTCATTGTGCAGTAAACCTTGTTCAATGGGGCCAGGCCACTTACTCTTGATGTTGCAGTATAGACCATGTCACACATTGTGAAGAACTGTCCACTGACAAAGTTCTCCAGTGGACTGCAAGCTCTGCACCTTGCTAATGATGATGTTCTTAAATGGATTAGCATGCATTGCAAACGATAAATAATTACAATTTCTGTTGCATTATCCTATTGGTTCACATAGAGGAAACTACTAGTAATAAAAGTTGTTTTTATACAGTTATAGTTTCTGTTTGACTTGCAATGTATCATATTAGCAGTGGTGTCTTTGTGACATGGGTACATTTCTAGTTTCATACAAATATTTAAGAAAGTATGTTAAATTAATTTATAGGATTGAATTGCAATTGAAAATATTTTATATACTCGGTAAACTCAGTTGTTTAAGAACAATGGAAAAAAAGGTAAGACCACTACTGTATATTGCTAGGAATGCTTTTTTTTCCCTTTATATTTAACATGCTAGGCTGCATTTAATGATATGGCTTAAAGTTTGAATTAAGTCCAGTTTAATCATTAGTTATATGGCTTAGATTTGGATTAAGTCCAGTTTAATCATTAATTATATGGCTTAGAAGTCCAGTTTATTCATTAATTATATGGCTTAGATTTGAATTAAGTCCAGTTTATTCATTAATTATATGGCTTAGTGTCAGATTAAGTTCAGTTTATTGATTAATTATATGGCTTAGATTTGGATTAAGTCCAGTTTAATCATTAATTATATTGCTTAGATTTGAATTAAGTCCAGTTTATTCATTAATTAGATGGCTTAGTGTCAGATTAAGTTCAGTTTATTCATTAATTAGATGGTCTAGATTTGGTTTAAGTCCAGTTTAATCATTAATTTTATGGCTTAGAAGTCCAGTTTATTCATTAATTATATGGCTTAGATTTGAATTAAGTCCAGTTTATTCATTAATTATATGGCTTAGTGTCAGATTAAGTTCAGTTTATTGATTACTTATATGGCTTAGATTTGGATTAAGTCCAGTTTAATCATTAATTATATTGCTTAGATTTGAATTAAGTCCAGTTTATTCATTAATTATATGGCTTAGTGTCAGATTAAGTTCAGTTTATTCATTAATTAGATGGTCTAGATTTGCTTTAAGTCCAGTTTAATCATTAATTTTATGGCTTAGAAGTCCAGTTTATTTATTAATTATATGGCTTAGATTTGAATTAAGTCCAGTTTATTCATTAATTATATGGCTTAGTGTCAGATTAAGTTCAGTTTATTCATTAATTAGATGGTCTAGATTTGGTTTAAGTCCAGTTTAATCATTAATTTTATGGCTTAGAAGTCCAGTTTATTCATTAATTATATGGCTTAGATTTGAATTAAGTCCAGTTTATTCATTAATTATATGGCTTAGTTTCAGATTAAGTTCAGTTTATTGATTACTTATATGGCTTAGATTTGGATTAAGTCCAGTTTAATCATTAATTATATTGCTTAGATTTGAATTAAGTCCAGTTTATTCATTAATTATATGGCTTAGTGTCAGATTAAGTTCAGTTTATTCATTAATTAGATGGTCTAGATTTGGTTTAAGTCCAGTTTAATCATTATTTTATGGCTTAGAAGTCCAGTTTATTCATTAATTATATGGCTTAGATTTGAATTAAGTCCAGTTTATTCATTAATTATATGGCTTAGTGTCAGATTAAGTTCAGTTTATTGATTACTTATATGGCTTAGAGTTGGATTAAGTCCAGTTTAGTCATTAATTATATTGCTTAGATTTGAATTAAGTCCAGTTTATTCATTAATTATATGGCTTAGTGTCAGATTAAGTTCAGTTTATTCATTAATTAGTTGGTCTAGATTTCGTTTAAGTCCAGTTTAATCATTAATTTTATGGCTTAGAAGTCCAGTTTATTCATTAATTATATGGCTTAGATTTGGATTAAGTCCAATTTAATCATTAATTATATGGCTTAGAGTCAGATTAAGTTCAGTTTATTGATTAATTATATGGCTTAGTGTCAGATTAAGTTCAGTTTATTCATTAATTAGATGGTCTAGATTTGGTTTAAGTCCAGTTTAATCATTAATTTTATGGCTTAGAAGTCCAGTTTATTCATTAATCATATGGCTTAGATTTGAATTAAGTCCAGTTTATTCATTAATTATATTGCTTAGTGTCAGATTAAGTTCAGTTTATTTATTACTTATATGGCTTAGATTTGGATTAAGTCCAGTTTTATCATTAATTATATTGCTTAGATTTGAATTAAGTCCAGTTTATTCATTAATTATATGGCTTAGTGTCAGATTAAGTTCAGTTTATTCATTAATTAGATGGTCTAGATTAGGTTTAAGTCCAGTTTAATCATTAATTATATGGCTTAGATCTGGATTAAGTCCAATTTAATCATTAATTATATGGCTTAGAGTCAGATTAAGTTCAGTTTATTCATTAATTATATGGCTTAGATTTGGATTAAGTCCAGTCTAATCATTAATTATATGGTTTAGAGTCAGATTAAGTTCAGTTTATTCATTAATTAGATGGTCTAGATTTGGTTTAAGTCCAGTTTAATCATTAATTATATGGCTTAGATTTGGATTAAGTCCAATTTAATCATTAATTATATGGCTTAGAGTCAGATTAAGTTCAGTTTATTGATTAATTATATGGCTTAGATTTGGATTAAGTCCAGTTTAATCATTGATTATATTGCTTAGATTTGAATTAAGTCCAGTTTATTCATTAATTATATGGCTTAGTGTCAGATTAAGTTCAGTTTAATTATTAATTATATGGCTTAGAGTTGGATTAGAGTTGGATTAAGTCCAGTTTAGTCTTTAATTATATGGCTTTGAATTGGATTAAGTCCAGTTTATTCATTAATTATATGGCTTAGAATTGGATTAAGTTCAGTTTATTCATTAATTATATGGCTTAGAATTGGATTAAGTCCAGTTTATTCATTAATTATATGGCTTAGAGTCAGATTAAGTTCAGTTGATTCATTAATTGTATGTCTTAGATTTGGATTGAGTCCAGTCTAATCATTAATTATATGGCTTAGAGTCAGATTAAGTTCAGTTTAATTATTAATTATATGGCTTAGAGTTGGATTAAGTCCAGTTTAGTCATTAATTATATGGCTTAGAGTCGGATTAAGTTCAGTTTATTGATTAATTATATGGCTTAGATTTGGATTAAGTCCAGTCTAATCATTAATTATATGGTTTAGAGTCAGATTAAGTTCAGTTTATTCATTAATTAGATGGTCTAGATTTGGTTTAAGTCCAGTTTAATCATTAATTATATGGCTTAGATTTGGATTAAGTCCAATTTAATCATTAATTATATGGCTTAGAGTCAGATTAAGTTCAGTTTATTGATTAATTATATGGCTTAGATTTGGATTAAGTCCAGTTTAATCATTAATTATATTGCTTAGATTTGAATTAAGTCCAGTTTATTCATTAATTATATGGCTTAGTGTCAGATTAAGTTCAGTTTAATTATTAATTATATGGCTTAGAGTTGGATTAGAGTTGGATTAAGTCCAGTTTAGTCTTTAATTATATGGCTTTGAATTGGATTAAGTCCAGTTTATTCATTAATTATATGGCTTAGAATTGGATTAAGTTCAGTTTATTCATTAATTATATGGCTTAGAATTGGATTAAGTCCAGTTTATTCATTAATTATATGGCTTAGAGTCAGATTAAGTTCAGTTGATTCATTAATTGTATGTCTTAGATTTGGATTGAGTCCAGTCTAATCATTAATTATATGGCTTAGAGTCAGATTAAGTTCAGTTTAATTATTAATTATATGGCTTAGAGTTGGATTAAGTCCAGTTTAGTCATTAATTATATGGCTTAGAGTCGGATTAAGTTCAGTTTATTGATTAATTATATGGCTTAGATTTGGATTAAGTCCAGTCTAATCATTAATTATATGGTTTAGAGTCAGATTAAGTTCAGTTTATTCATTAATTAGATGGTCTAGATTTGGTTTAAGTCCAGTTTAATCATTAATTATGTGGCTTAGATTTGGATAAGATGGTTTTTCATATCTACAAAACAATTTTAAGTATTTATCATCTTGTACAAAGTGAAATGATTCTATTTAAAGATGATTCTGCATGCGTTTGGAGAATGTTATCTTTATGCAAATTAAATGCGCCACTTTCTAAATCTATTTTCAGCCATGACAAGTAATTAAGGGCTCTGAAAGGAGATATGAATGAATAACCTTTTGACAATATTTTAGATTCTAAAATATTTATGTATTTTTTTTTCAGTGTGGTAGCATTCCAGAAGAAAGAAGATACTTCCTTCCTATGAAAAGTAGATATCTTCGGCAGCTTGAAGGTGCTATAGGCCTATCCGACATTGTCTAGTTCAAGTATAAATCTAAATGTGGCTTTGTTGCCTGTAAGATAAATTCATAATAAGCCATTTAAAACTAGTGAAATCTCTTCGTTATGGTAAGAAGATTGACATGGCTGTGGTTGCTTATCAAAGAATATTGTTTCCTGCTGACAGGTGTCTTATTCACACATTTGCATCATAATTACCCATGTATAATGAATGCCTGATTGCAAAAAGTGTGGACTTGGATCTGCCATCATATAATAGACTTCCAGTTTATTGTCTGTTCTTAAATTTATAAATTGTATGTACATTATAAATGGGCAAAATATTGTAAAATGACCATGTGTGCCTTTTTTTTACAAACAATTTCCAATCAGATGGGGCTCAGCTTCCAATCAAACAGCCCTTTATTGCTTGTGTTACTACATTCGTCCTTTAGAAAATGTATGAGTTTTATTTGGAACATTCTGGTTAAATATTACTTTGCCATAGTAATTAGAACACTGTATTTATTTACTCACTTATAAGTCTAGGCAAACTGCAAACAACAGAGATCCTGATCTGCTGTAACATAATGCACCTGCAGATCAGGGTTTGTATTGTTGATATTATTTATATTGATTATTCCTAACAAACTGCACTGGCCCAGATCTGCTGGCACATTATGCAACGGAAGATCTGAGCCTGTGCAGTTTGCAGTTGGATTGAGTATATATGGTACTACGAATTCTGGGCTATTAATTCTTGTGAATTTTATGATTGGTACACTATGAATTTCAGTCTCTAGTGTCAAAATTTCTTTGCCCTAAATGCCATTTTCTGTGACATCACCATATTTGTGCTAAAAGCACAAAAAATGAACCCCATAAATGTCATTTAAGTTAGTCTATGCAAAAAAATATACTACAGCCTATTGTGTTAAAAAATATACTACAGCCTATTATGTGTTAAAAAATATGCTACAGCCTATTATGTGTTAAAAAATATACTACAGCCTATTGTGTGTTAAAAGTGCATAACAGTCATTAAACAGAAATACTTTATATATTCTATAAGTTGTATGTAAATAACTAGACAAATTCTGTTTCACGATATATGTGTGGAATCATTAAGAAAAAATATATTTATAATAATTTATTAATATAAAGTCAACAACTATTTTTATATTTCTCTCCTTTTTTTCTTGTCACTAATATTTGCAAATATGCTTTACTTTAATTTTATTCTGAACTCGTTTGTAAGGAATGAATGAAAAAAAGAGACAAATTTTACTTGCACAGTAAATACCTTGTTTTGGACAACAATATCTGTACATCACAGCAACCAATGCTTGCATGCTGTAACATTAGATCACCATAGCAACAAGCCAGTTTTAGCACACACGGAGATTATGATAAAAATGCAAAAAAATGGCTATTAAACAGCTGAAATAGCTATCGCTTTTCTTATGCATAGTGCATTATTGTTTTTCCAGATGAATAATTGCTCAATTTTTCTGCCTCTTTCAATGTAGCATTTTTAAAATTACATCAATCATTATGTGAGTAAATCTTATAATTTTCATTAAGATCAAAAATAAATTGGACTTCTAAGTCTGATTTGACTATTATAATTGTTACTGATTTAGAGACCTAAGTATCACTTTTCCAGCAGTGTTTGCAGTGTCAGCAATAGTTGTGTCTGTTGTACTACTGTTGTACTAAAGTTCTCCCAAGTCTTTGGGAGGTTACATTATTACATGGATGCAGAACAGACACCAGGTTTCATATGTATTAGGATTCGATCTGTACAAGGAAACATTAAGCATTTGCTTTCATGCACTTTATGAGAATTAGTGGCTTTCACTACCTTACAAACAGCTTTGGTATGCTGCCATTTCAGTATTGTTGCACTTTGAGCTATGAAGTTAAATTTTAACTGCATTTTGGAAATGTGTTTTTTGATTCAAAAACATGAGAACTTGGATGTATATTAAATTTTTTATGAGGCATTTATTTGCAGTCTGCATGTACATAATGATGTCCAATTTATAACCTAAGTGTTTGTCACACTTTTATGCTTTCCTTACCTTTTTGGTGGTTTGTCTTTTCATGAAATGAGGCCAAAGACAGGGTAAAAATAAGTTGTGATACTTGTTTCTTTGGTGATTTCATATCTTCAGATATAGCATCTTTGTAGTTTTTTACATCCTTAATTTTTTTTTGAAACTATGTATAAGATGCTGTTTCTGATATAAAGATATTTGATGCATTTGTCAGAGTTTATTTTTACTTGTTTTTTAGGCAAGGGAATACAATTTGTTAATTTATGTCCAATTTGATACAAGAAAAATGTATAATGTCTACAATGTGCATAAATTGTTTTAAGTATGAATGTGTTTTTAAATTATATATTTTCAAATCAAGGGCATATTTTGTCCATGTCTTTTCATTTATGTACATGTTGTTATTGAGCTGGTTTCCATATGATTATCATTTCTTCAGAATTCAACAAGGCTATTGATTCAAGGATTTAAAGGTCAACGCCAGAGTCTTTGTTGACATTTTAAAGGAAAAACCACCATATCATGAAAACCATCTTGAAAATCTTGTTATGTCAACTTCTGAACAGGGTAACTCAAACATCCAATATGGTTAACACCAGGACCATGTTCAAAATCTTGTTATTACAACTCATCCTAAATGGATTGTCATTGTCTATATGGTCATAATGATGATAATGCTGAGTTTTTTAAAAATTTGAAAGAGGATATTATAAATTTTGAAAATTCCTCTGTTATTATTTGTGGTGACTGGAATGTTGTTCAGGACATGGAGCGTGACTCTTATAATATCTTGCATGATAAACGCTCCATGGCCCGAGCAGCAGTCCAGGACATCAAGAATCAACTAGATTTACTGGATCCTTGGAGAACAGTCAATCCTGACAGTAGAGTATTTACTTGGCATCAGGCAAACCCTGTGAAACAGAGTAGACTGGACTATTTTTTAATCTCTGAGGACATGTTTTCAAATTATATGGACGCCTCTATTATTCCTGGCTATAAAACAGATCATTCAGCAATAACACTAAAATTGTCTATATCTGCAGCACCGAGAGGTTCTGGATACTGGAAATTCAATTCAAAGCTATTAAAGCAAAATGAATATATTCAATTTGTAAAAAAATGTATAACCAACACAGTAGAAGAATATTATTGTGAAGGTGATAAGAAAAACCCACTTCAGGTGAAACTAACATGTAATAATCAATTGTTTTTTGAAATCCTTAAAATGATAATAAGATCAGAATCTATTATGTACTCACAAGCTAAAGCAAAACAGGAAAAACAAAATTTCAGAAAATTGGAAGCTGAAATACATACCTTACATGCTTTAGTGAATCAAAATAATAACCCCACTACGATGAAAGAATTGAACAAAAAACAAGCGGATTTAGAAGAAATGAGGAAAAAAGAGGTGGAAGGTATAATGTTAAGATCTAAGGCAAGATGGTATGAATCTGGTGAAAAAACTCTAAATATTTTCTCAATCTCGAAAAGAGAAATTACACAAACAAAACAATAAAAGAGTTAACTAAGGAAGATGGAACAAGGGTAACAGATTCAAAAGAAATATTAAATCAACAGAAAGACTTTTATGAAAAATTATACCAAAGTAAAAACAAATGTAACTTTCAAACGCTTAACCACTTTTTTAACCATGATAAAAAACTCTCAGATTTTGAAAGAAGTTCATGTGAAGGTAAGTTAATGTTTGAGGAATGTGGTTTAGCACTAAAAAATATGAAAAATGAAACTAGCCCTGGTTCTGATGGATTTACGGTAGAATTCTACAAACTCTTTTGGAAAGACCTAGGCGGTTTTCTCTTTAGGTCTTTAAATACTGGATACGATATGCAACATTTTTCAGAATTTCAGTCACAGGGGATCATAACGTGCATTCCAAAAGAAAATAAAGACAGGAAATTTATAAAAAATTGGAGACCAATCTCACTACTTAATGTAGATTACAAGATTGCTTCAGCGTCAATTGCTAATAGGGTAAAAAAAAGTACTCCCGTTTATCATCAGTGACACCCAAAGGGTTTTATGAAAGGGAGATTCATTGGTGAAAATACAAGACTTTTGTATGACCTGATGCAATACCTTGAGGACAAAAATGAATTTGGTTTTCTCCTGTTGATAGACTTTGAAAAAGCTTTTGACTCAGTTGAATGGGACTTTCTGGAAACTGCTCTGAAGTCTTTTAACTTTGGAGAATCAATTTGTCACTGGTTCAGGCTATTTTGCAATAAATCAAAAAGTTGTGTTATTAATAATGGACATTTATCCCCATTCTTTAATTTGGAGAGAGGTTGTCGCCAGGGAGACCCTTTATCACCCTACTTTTTTATAATAGGAATTGAACTTCTTGCAAAAGAACTAAAGAAAAACACAGATGTTACAGGCATTTTTTATAATGAAATGGAGTTCAAATTAGGGCAGTATGCTGATGATGCTTTTCTATTATTAGATGGTTCTCATTTGTCCTTGAGGACAACCATTCAGATTTTAAATGATTTTGCTTTGGTGTCAGGTCTGCACTGCAATGTTTTGAAATCAAAAGCAATTTGGATTGGAAACAAAAAATATTCTAATGAAAAAATATGTCCAGAAATTGATATTAACTGGTCAATGTCCAATTTTAGATTGCTGGGAGTATATTTCTCTTTGAACTTGGAGGATATGGTAGAGCTTAATTATTTGATGAAGTTAAAGGAAGTTAAGAAACTGCTTGGCTGGTGGAGTAGAAGAAATTTATCACTTATTGGAAAAATTACTTTGATAAAGTCCTTGCTTTTGCCTAAATTCATTCATCTTTTTTCAGCTTTGCCAAATCCTCCACCCCATATAGAAAAGAAACTGAATACATTATTTTTCCAGTTTATTTGGGGCAGTAAAAATGAGAGAGTTAAAAGAGACACACTTATAGCTTCTTTTAAGGAAGGGGGATTAAATATGATTCACTTGCATTCATTTGTGTGTTATATAAAACTTTCCTGGATTAGGCGCCTCTTAATAAACGAAGATGGCTTATGGCAAAAACTGGTTTCTGAACAAATATTTGGAAAATTTGGAGGTATGCTGGTACTTTCATTAGGAAAAACTAAATTAAAAGTAATTTCTAAATTAATTAAAAATATTTTTGGGCGTGATGTTATTTATGAGTTATCTCAATGGAAAAATGTCTACTGTCAATGAATACTTGTCTCAAGATATTCTTAATCTAGTGACTGTAGATAATTTTAAATCATACACATGGTGGAGAACAAACGGTATTGTAATTATTCAACATCTTTTTGATGCACAAGGGTCTCTATTAAGTTTTGATGAAATAAAACAAAAAACAAAAACAAAAAATTTCATACAGTACTTTGCTCTTATTTCAAAGATCTCAGTGATGTGAAAAAAGAAAATTAAAACTTTCTTTGAAAGTGGAAATAGTTTTCTTGTAGCTTTGGACAAAACTTCTCTCCTTAGGGTAAGAGCAAAAGAATAAATTTATCTATAAAGACCTGATAAGAACCAAAATAATAAAGCCAAATGGTAAACATGAAACTTGGTCCAGACAGCTAGAGTGTGTGATTGGTACAAATGAATGGACCAACTCTTTTGTTTCAGCTAGATTTTGTACAAAAGACACAAAACTGATTAGCTTTAACTTTAGATTTCTCCACAGAAATATTGCCACAAACCAGTTTCTAAAAAAGATTAATTTAAGTGATAATGATAAATGTATCTTTTGTAATGAGGGAATAGAAAAAATTGAGCACTTATTTTATGACTGTTTAGTTACTGAAAACTTTTGGAAACTTTTGGTAGAATGGATCCAAACCTATGACCCAAATTTTAGAATTACACGAAAAGATGTCTTTATAGGAAATAACAACTTTGATGATCTGATTAACTTCCTAATTTTGCTTGCAAAATATGTTATATACAGATCACGTTGTGCATCAAAAAGCCCAAATCTTGCCTATTATAAACATTGTGTTTTATCATATAAAATGCTGGAAAAATATGTCGCCAAAGTGAATAACAGAAGTGATGAGTTTAAAAGAAAGTGGACCCTATTATCAACTTTTGGTACATGAATTATTATTATTATTATTATTATTTTTACTTTTATTATTTTTTTTTTTTTAATGCAATTTCAAACATCTTGGGGTTTGTATGCGAGTATGACTTTGTGTACAATAATTGTGATTGTAAGTAAGTGTCTGTGTGTGTATGTGTGTGCGTGTTGTGTAGGTAACACATGTAGAGATCAGGACACAAAAGAATTTAAGATCATGCCCCATACGCCAGGTCAGGTGGTGATGTAGGGGAATATGTAAAATCCTGATACCTTGTGTTCAATAATAAAAATAAAAAAATGGATTGTCATATTAACATGGGATTTTTACAAAAAGACTTCTTATGATGTCTAATTGGTCTTAAATGAAAATAGTGCCAGTCTGTTGTCTAGTATGGCTACCATGGCAACCCTCTTTTTATTGCTACTCCAGAACAGAAAGTTTTATACGATGTCTGGTTGGTCTTAAATGAAAAATCTACTGCTTGATATAATCACAAGTGGCTACCTTGAAAATCTTGTTTTTTCTGCTTTAGGAGAAAGGAAATACAGAATAGGAAACAATTTCACTCTCCTGTCAATCTAGTGAGTCCATGCGGAAAAAAGTTTAGTTTTAAATCATTTCAAGTAAACATCCGTTTGGTTAGTCTAATTTCTTGTGATGAAAATGTTGCAATTGCTGTTTTTAATTGGGAAGTCATATCTAAAAGTTTTTATGAGAAGACGTCTTAAAACGTCAACTGGGTTGCAAATGAAAATAATGTGAATCTGTCATCCACTATGGCAACCTTATCACGTCTCATCATAAATGGAAAGTCTTATCACCAATGGGTTTTCTCCCAAAAACTGTATAATTGGGCTTTGATTAAGAATATACCAGTCTGACATCCAACATGGCCACTATGCTGGCCATATTCATAAGATGTGTTCACTAAAAGACTTCTAATGATGTTTTTGTTCTGATAATTATGGCACCAGTTTTACATCCAATCTTGTTATTATATCAAATATATCAGAGATGGTGGGTGGACCTGTCTTGAATTTCGTGGAAATTATCTTTTATCAGTAGACGGTCAGTCCTTTTGATTCTGGAGTAAAAGACATAGCTCAAGGTCACTGTGACCTTTTAGACAAATGATTTCAGCTCAGTATATTCTACTTAACTTTCCAATGTAAATATCTCAGATACTGTGAAATTGTCATAGCTTTGTAGAAATATACATTTTGTTCAGTACATAAATTTGTGGGTTGCAGAAAGCATCATATTGTTTCACAGAAAGTTCATTGTTCTTTGTGGATTTAAAGTCTTGTTTTGTGGCAGCCACAAATTATAAAAAAAAATTGTATGCCATTAAAAGTAGTGAATTTGCAATATATTACCTTTACAAATACAGAGAAGCCTCTGATTTCACTGTCTAAAGGTCAGTGGTCAAGGATACTGACCTAAAAGCATAGCTGCCAGCTGTCCCACTTTTTCCATAGTTTGGACCTTAATAAGGTTGTTTTTTGTGTGTTAAAATTACATTTTTTAATTTTTTAAAAATAATTCGACAAATTCTTGGAATTTTCAGTTTAGAATGGGCACTCAGTTCTGTTTTGATAGAATGTATTGCATGTATGCAGAAATACAGTTCTACAATACGATTGGTTCATTCGAAATCAAGTCTACCATGCCTGTCATTATCTGCCATATTGAATTTCGCAAATAGTTAACTTTGTCTTTGTAATATTCAAATTCTAATCATGTTAAATAGGAAAGTGGAATATTCAGAATTTTCTCTGGGAAAGAAAGAAAAAACAATTGGAAGGACAATGGTACCGTCTTGTGTAGATTTTGGAAACCATATAGTTATGGAGAAAACTTGACGTTTTGCAAATCGTGTAATGTGACTTTGCTATTGAGCATGGAGGCACCTATGAGATACAAAAGCACAAAAAAGCTAAAACATCAGCTTCCTGCCTTATCACACACAACTCAGCCAGAACTTGATGACCAGAGAGAACCATAATGTAATTTGATCGCAATTAGATTTATTAAATTTCTTTTAGACATAAACCTTCTTCTTCCAGTTAATAGTGTTGCTGGCAATTTATTTTCACACATTTTGCAATAAAATCACAAAGGATAACTCGTATCCTTGAACGAAAAGAGTTTGATAAGAAAATCAAAGAATTGAGATCATCAGTGAAAGTTGGTACATTTTTTAAAAAAAACAAGGTGTGGAAAAGGCTCTGAATGGAGCATGCTGCTCATCCAGAAGGTACAAGTGTGCAACGCATGCATCTTTGACATTAAATAATTATGTAAGGCACTGTCCTACTTTACTAATGGTTGTATATGTTGTAAATAGTTACATATGCATTACAATTTTAAAAATCAGTATTTGTTCCTGAAAATCAGTATTTTTGTCACAAGTAGTCACTACTTTTGTACTCGGGGGTTGGCAGCTATGTAAATGTGGGAAATTATTTTTTGTATAATAACATGGCTTGTAATGAAGACAACAGCTATGTAAATGTGGGAAATTATTTTTTGTATAATAACATGGCTTGTAATGAAGACAACAGCTATGTAAATGTGGGAAATTATTTTTTGTATAATAACATGGCTTGTAATGAAGACAACTTGCTCTAGACCTTGAACATGTGTTGCAACAAAAAGTCTGAATGTGCAAAATGTGTACATGCAAACCCAATTCTTGATTTTTTTCAGAAATCTCTGCCTGGAATAGAAACTCCAACATTTTTTCCAACAAAGGGTGAATTTCCCAAAAAATTTAGTTTAGAATTGACCCTGGCTAATTGAAATACAGTCCTCAATATTGTAAGGTCTGCAAACACAGCAAATAATTTACGTTGTTCGAAATTTCTTTGTTTTATGTTTGAGTTTTTGGAGTTAATATATTTTACAGAGCTTTAAATAATCCTTTTTAAAGTCATAGTCCTTATATATAACTTGTTCTGATTGTTCCAACTCTATTTTAATTTGTCTCATTTACATTGTTATATGTTTGTTGACTGTCATAAAGCAATAATTTATGTCAGGGATTTATGAGTTGTACAGTAAAATTGGACTGTGATATTAACCTTTCCACTTGTTAATTCTAATATCTATTGTCCAACAAGTCACATTTGTTTTATATAATAAACATTACTGAATACTTTTTATAAAAAAGATTCTTGGAATTCAGATTGTCAGTTAACAATATGCATGATTTAATAGCTACAAAATTATGATCCAAGGGGATTTAAGAACCCCCAATGGTTGAGAACTACAGAAGATTTCTGCTATTACATGACATTTGGGGTCCTTAACTTCCAACTACATAATGTACCAATTGTGTACATAATGTACCAAATGTGTACATAATGTACCAGTTGTGTACATAATGTTCCAAATGTGTACATAATGTATTGCTAGAATTATCAGAAATTTTATGAGTGCATTGGTGGGAGGAAAAACAAAGATAATAAACATGTCCTTATATTTTTGCTACATGTCAATTTATATAAGACTCTGGATAAAGATAGTCCCATACTCATTTAAAATTGACCCCTGATGAGTAAGAACATTAATTATGTTCTGTGAGCTGTAGGTTTCTGAAACTTTATTGAATTATTTTAATTTGTTGATCAGCATGGATGACGTTTTTCCAAATAGCAATTATCTATCACAAACACTTCTCAACCAAGAAAAGTGTTAAGCAAGTAAATGTCACATGAACATATTGCTAGTTTATGAAGCTAAAAATTCATTATGTATTCATTTACTTTGTTGTATGGGACATTATGAACATCTAAATCCCACACGTAGCTTAAGATGTGTAGGGTTAAGTATGCTTGTAACATTCCATACATCCGGTAAAGAAAGAATAAAACTGAACTCTTATGTGTTTTGCAATTATATTTCTTTAATAAATCCATATTGACTTTGCAGTACGGAGAGTGTTGTTAAATGTTCTTGGATTATCACTGATCTAATCTTGACGTTACAATCTGGTTGCCTACAGTGGAGAAGAGCCATGTTTTATATATTCTCTACACAACCATGATATGTTTGTTGTTGTACTAGCCACATACATGATTTTTCTCCATTTTAAAGCGGAATTACAATTTTCTATTGACTTTAATCTGATTTTTTTAAATAATATGTCCAATCTGTTTTCTTAAAACAATCTATTTGGTCCCATTTCGCAATGACCCTAGGTGCCGTTCTTTGTGCTGCCCGTGACATAATTTCTTTGGTGATTATGGAACCAAAATATTTGAACTGGCTCATTGTTTCCAGTTCCTGTCTTCTGACTTTAATTTTGGCTGAGATTTATTTGCCACTATTTGTCATCAGCTTTGTATTCTCAGCACTTATCTCCATGTCAAATCTGGATGTTTCATCCAGGTTCTTCACAAAGGTGGTACCTGCTAGCCCATCAATGTCTGCAAAGCATAGGTTGGTGATGTTACACCCTCCAATGCTGACTGTCCCACAATGGTTTTCCAGGGCTTTGCTTATAATGTGCTCTAAGTAGATGTTGAAAAGAATATGTGACAGGAGACAGCCTTGATGTACTAAGACTGTTGTCTGTAACCAGTCCTCCACAGAACCTTGGGCAATTACTGCACTGGTAGCCTTTGTGCTTGATGGTATTGATCAACTTTTGACCCATGTTGTATTTCTTGATTGTGGCCCACAATGCCTCATTCCACACTCTGTCAAAGGCCTTTTTGAAATCTATGAACAAATAATAGACGTCTTGTTGATGTTGTGAGTACTTTTCACACCGAACCCTTAGATTGAATATTTGTTCTGTTTTGCTTCTTCCATTTCGAAACCTGGCCTGTTCTTCAGCGATTATTTCTTCTTCTTGTGGCTTCAGTTTGTTCAATATGATCTTTGTCATCACCTTACTAGCATGGCTGAACAAACTGATCGTTCTGTAATTTTGGCACAGCTGGAGATTGCATTTTTTGGGGAGTGTTGTAATCAGGGTCCACTGTGTTGGCCATTCACCTGTCTGCCAGATCTTGTTGCAGATTTTTGTCATTAGTTCTATCACTGATTCCCCACCATTCTTAATAAGTTCAGCTGGGATGATGTCTACTCTGCCTTCCCATTCTACAGTGCACTTTTATTGCTGACTCCACCTCTTCTTTGGGAAAACATCATCATTTGAGGAGTTTTGAACTTCAAGCACCTCTGGGTCTCCTGTGGACTGATGGTTGTAGAGTTCTTTGCAATAATCAGTCCATCTTTCTGCACTTGCTTCTGTGAGGCATTTTCCATTTTTGTCTTGAATAGTAATGACTCTTGGTTTCTTCTGTCTGTTGAGGTCTTTCACAATTTTGGAATGCCTCTTTTGCTGTTATTCTTTATTAGACTGCTCTCAATTTCTGTGCACTTTTGTCCAATCCAATCTTATTTTTCTTTTTCAAGTTTTTTTTCTGATATTCTTATTTATTTCTCGGTACTCCATTGCGCCTGTTGTGTGTCTGGTGTTTTTGAGGTCTCTAAAGGCATCACAGAATCAGAATCTTTTCTGTAACCCAGGGCTATTTCTTTGGGTGATGGAGGCTAATAATGTCCTTGGCAGCTGTTATGACTGTTGAAAGTGTCTGTCATCCCTTTAGCATCAACATCCATCACAAGGAGTGGAGCAAATTTTCCTCCAAATGTGGCTTGGAATGACTTGCAGATGTTAGGGTCCTCTGAACATCAGCACCCGAGAATGACCTTGTTTTGCTGTATTGATGCCAAATTGGTAACAGTTTTGAACCAGTATGTAGTTGATCTGGTTAGGATGGGTTCCATTTGGTGCGTGCCATGTCCAGCATCATGAAGCTTTATGTTGGCACAGGGTGTTGGCTAGTACCAAGTTGTTGTAGCTTGCAAACTCAAACAGCTGTCTCCCTCTTTCATTGGTAAGTTCATTGCAAGAAGGTCCACAATGATCTTCCCAGTCTTATAGAGCATCTTTGCCAACTTTGGCATTTCAGTCTCCTTGGATAATGAGGATGTCTTTTTTACTGACCATCTTTAGAATACCCTGGAGTTTGTTGTAAAACTCCTATTTCTTCATCATCATGATTGGTAGTTGGAGCATAGACTTGGATAATTGTGATGTTAAAGGGAGATGCTTTCAAACGAATGGAGATGATTCTGCTAGACATGGGGCGACATTCAAGCACAGATACCTTGATGGCTTTGTTTACAAGGAAGCTACTCCATTTATGGACTTGTCCAACTCTCCATTATAGTATAATACATGCCCATCTTCAGGTTGGTGTTCTCCTAATGCTTTCCATCTTCACAGAGTCACATGTACGTGCCATGTGTAGTGTTCCATCTCATGTGTCAACTCTTGGAGTCTTCCAGTTTGCGCCAGCGTTCTAATGTTCCAGGTGGTGATGGTAATGCTGTGTCTAGCTCTGATTTTATGCAAAGTACCAGTAGTACACTTGTCACCTCCATCCTGGTGGACAACGGCAGGTGCAGTCCTTGTTGACCTGGATGACAACCGATCCGGTATGGTAAGTTCAGATTTGTCCAGCATTATCAGTGTGTATTGGCTGAAAGTTGTCTGGCAAAGCCCATCCCTCTTCAGAGCAAAGATTTGCCAGAAAGGGATGTAGTACATCATCCAGCGGCCTTAGGGTCTCCACTCTAGATTTGTATAGGGTTTATTGCCTTAGCCTTTACTACTTGTGCTAAACTATATGGAGGATTAACATGACACTTGACTTAGCATTCATAACTCTAACTGGTCCAAAATGAAAATAATGATGCATAGACATCCAGTATGGCTGGCACAGCAGCCATCATGAAAATCTTGTTAATGCCACTAACTCTGAAACAAGGGTTGTCATATCTGCATAGGATTTGTCCTTAAACATTTCGTATGATGTGTAGTTTGCCCTAAATGAAAATGGTGTCAATCTGACATCCAACATGGTTGCTAATGCAGTCATCTTGAAAATCATCTTATTGCCACTTCTCCGGAATGGAAAGTCATAATGACATGGAATTTACACCAGACTGTATATTTCCTAATTAATGCCCTTACTCTAATTACACCACTCCCCATTTTTAGAAGAGAAAATTTAAAAGATGCAGTGTAAAACCTGGGCTTGTCATTACCCATCTGCTTCAGATCCAGAAGTACAACAAAATGCATCAGTTGATCACACTGATTTAGTGTATATATCATTGCAGAAATTACCAAAAAACATGAGAACTCATTTAAACATAATGCAATAGCTGGGCAGTAATTTTAAAAAGCTTACCAGCCCATCACATGGTTTAAACATGTGTACCTTGGCCAAATCAGTGTCAAAGGGCAATACAATGGACAAACTTAATGTGGACTTTATAAACAGGCAGTCTTAATTGAAAATTTATTAATTGATGAAAAATTGGCCTAACTCTAAGGCCCTTCATAATAATATTGTCTTTTAAGACATTTATGGTTATGAATCCCATTTCATTAAGTTAACTTGTATCATGTCCTTCATTCTAAGGTGGTGTACTCTGAATCCCATTTCATTAAGTTAACTTGTATCATGTCCTTCATTATAAGGTGGTGTACTCTAAATCCCATTTCATTAAGTTAACTTGTATCATGTCCTTCATTATAAGGTGGTGTACTCTGAATCCCATTTCATTAAGTTAACTTGTATCATGTCCTTCATTATAAGGTGGCATACTCTGAATCCAATTTCATTAAGTTAACTTGTATCATGTCCTTCATTATAATGTGGTGTACTCTAAATTCCATTTCATTAAGTAAACTTGTATCATGTCCTTCATTCTAAGGTGGCATATTCTGAATCCCATTTCATTAGGTAATCTTGTATCATGTCCTTCATTATAATGTGGTGTACACCGAATCCCATTTCATTAAGTAAACTTGTATAGTGTCCTTCATTCTAAGGTGGCATACTCTGACTCCCATTTCATTAACTAAGCTTGTATCATGTCCTTCATTATAATGTGGTGTATTCTGAATCCCATTTCATTAAGTTAACTTGTATCATGTCCTTCATTATAAGGTGGCATACTCTGAATCCAATTTCATTAAGTAAACTTGTATCATGTCCTTCATTATAAGGTGGTGTACTCTGAATCCCATTTCATTAACTAAGCTTGTATCATGTCCTTCATTATAAGGTGGTGTACTCTAAATCCCATTTCATTAAGTAAACTTGTATCATGTCCTTCATTATAAGGTGGTATACTCTAAATTCCATTTCATTAAGTAAACTTGTATCATGTCCTTCATTATAAGGTGGTATACTCTAAATTCCATTTCATTAAGTAAACTTGTATCATGTCCTTCATTATAAGGTGGTGTACTGTCAATTCCATGGACAAGGGTATGATGAGGGAATACTTTCTATTGATGAAAAATTGGTTCCAATATACTTAGTTTTGTTTTGTGGATATACTGGTCATTCTTCAAGTAAATAATAAATTATTTATAGTGGTCAGTTTATTGGGTTGGCACAAGAACCTAGCTAACCCACAAGAAGCTACCAGCAAGCTTTGTCACATATACACATTTGCTGAGCATAGACATGAACCTGTGCTGACAGAGGTTATACATACATGATCTGTAAAGTGAAGCCACTTAGACCACTTAACTACCTGGATCCCCCTTTAATATGCTTGGCCTCAATAAATAGTTATTTGCTATATGCGTGTGTAAAAATATATCAAAGCGAAATGGAAATACCATAGTAAAAATATTGTACAAATTCTTAAATACTGTATGGATTGTGCATAACGCGAGTCCCACTTGTCACAGTATCTAATTCTGATGTCTTACATTCCAATTTATTCCCCTAACTTGTTGATTGCTTATAATTTTTTATTTTAATACTCATTTAGAAAAAGTAGAGATTACTCTTATAGGTTTAAATTTCAATACATACTTACCTAGATCATTATAGGTGGGATATAAATAACTTCATATTTATCATTATCTTTCCTATGGTTATGTAGGTGTTATACATATAAAGAAAAGTGTTGGACAAAAACATCTACTAAGTTCTATTATGTGTTACCTATTATGGTTTGTAAATTAGCTAACTGTGTGGGAAGTGGTAGTATCAATAATAATAACATACCTGTATAATATTGATGCTCTTTCATTTAAAAATAGGGACTGAAATAGTCTCAGTTAGAACAGCAAATAAATTAACAGAAGATAGATGTACAGGCATTGAGAGTAACCTAATATTTTACCAATGCTATTTTGAAATACCAATCGATATACATGTCAAAGATCAAACACACATACAAGAATGGAAGATAAATTGAAATAAGAATTATCCATTTATGGCATGTTTGTATTTAGATTTAAATTCTTGTTAGTTGTGCACAGCCTTGTCAGTTAATGGTAAAGAGTTCAGGTCATATCACCTGAGTACTGAAAATTTAATTGGAATGATATATTATTTTATATATTAATATTTGAGCCTGAGGTCATATTAATATTCTTTGTTTTTACACTATAAACAATTTAACTTGGTTGGAATTAGAGTATAGTGATGACACTAAAAACAATTTCATGAATGAGATGGTTGTTTGTAAGATGATTGAAAAATGATTAGATCTGACCATAAACATGCAATATAATTCCATCAATGGATTTAACACTTTAACCCCTAGTGCCGAGTTTACGGGGCATGAGGTAGTAGTCTATTCCCAAGGTCTGTAGCGTTCAGGTCATGCATAATACACTAAAGTGTGTGGTATTATAGAAAGATAGACAGATTTAGCTCTATAATGATATCAAATAATGTGGACATTTTTTGTTGCACTACAAAATACAGAGGGAAAAAACCAAATTTTTTGGACCTGGTTTTTTTTTTCCACACAAAATTTGTCCTTGGTCAGAATCTGATTTTGTGTCCAGATTTTAGACTTTATGGCACACAGTGCACAAAGACAGATGAACCTGTGCAAAAAGTAGGATAAGGTGGACATTTTGAATAAAGAGTCTTCTCCACGCATAAAATTATGGGTCTGTTAAGCAAAAAAAAAAAAAGAACTTTTCACCTTCTGCTCATGCGTCATTAAACTAACCAATGAAAAACACTCTTTTAGTTTTTTTTTTTTTTGTTTTCTCATTGCAAACGCATTGCTTATGCAGCATGGGGTGAACCCAATCAGTATTTTGAAATAATGTAGGATGTAAATTAAAGCACTCTCTGGTATTGCTGTTGTTACGTGCTTAGGCTCGAACAAACAGTAACATAGAGTGAAAATAACAAGCTTGTAAAACTTAATAAACAATTTATTGAGTACAAATATTTTTCAGAAAAGAAAAATAAACTTAAGGTTTTAAGAATCAATTCCAAAATTAATCCAAAATAATTAAAAATATTATCCACTAGAGAAATTGCAAAAATCCTGGTAATAAAATGTCCAAATAATTCTAAGTTCGAATTCCAGTGAAGTATCCAATATGGAAGACGATGTCACTTGATGAAGTCAGTTCTTGTTTATAAAGTTTCTATGAGCACAATTCTTTTCCAGATAAATAACAAAATAATTCCTCTTGATCCCAAACGAATTGACACAAACTCCAGTACAAGTTAATTTATAATAACTCAAAAAGACACAACTTAATATTCTAAAAGCACAACTTCTACAGAATAGCTCGCTCCAAAACATAATTTATATAGCTGTTTTTACGTAAACAAGGAAAGGGGTCACGATCTTCTAGAATCTCTCAGAACAAACCTACATTCAAGAAATCACGTAAATACTGTATGACCCAACTAAAATTAGAAAGATGTTGATTTAAAACTCCACAATGTCCTTGGAAACAACCAATCATTTAAAAGCTTGTTTACAACTCTGAAGCCAGGTCAGAAATGAGGTCAACACCTGGTGTTTACTCTGTAAAGTACAGGTCACCCTCCCCTTCACTGAACGAATCTTAAAACTTAAAATGCCAAATTTAAATCTAACAAACAAACAAAAATCAAATGTAAATGACATATCAAATATATGTAACACTGTACATGGAAACTAAGTCATAGTACATTTCAGTTCATGTATAATGCATAAACATTTGTGGTGTGGTGAAATTTCTGGATTTTTTTGGTAGCTATAAACTAAAAATTTAAATATCCTACAAGCAGTGATTCATCTGTGAAGATCTGAAGTTCCATCTCAATCCTCACAAGACAAGCAATGATCCCTTTGTGAAGAGCCTTCTCAAACCCACAAGACAAGCAATGATCCCTTTGTGAAGAGCCTTCTCAAACCCACAAGACAAGCAATGATCCCTTTGTGAAGAGCCTTCTCAAACCCACAAGACAAGCAATGATCCCTTTGTGAAGAGCCTTCTCAAACCCACAAGTCAAGCAATGATCCCTTTGTGAAGAGCCTTCTCAAACCCACAAGACAAGCAATGATCTCTTTGTGAAGAGCCTTCCCAAACCCACAAGTCAAGCAATGATCCCTTTGTGAAGAGCCTTCTCAAACCCACAAGACAAGCAATGATCCCTTTGTGAAGAGCCATCTCAAACCCACAAGACAAGCAATGATCCCTTTGTGAAGAGCCGTCACAAACCCACAAGTCAAGCAATGATCCCTTTGTGAAGAGCCTTCTCAAACCCACAAGACAAGCAATGATCCCTTTGAGAAGAGCCTTCTCAAACCCACAAGACAAGCAATGATCCTTTTGTGAAGAGCCTTCTCAAACCCACAAGACAAGCAATGATCCCTTTGTGAAGAGCCGTCTCAAACCCACAAGTCAAGCAATGATCCCTTTGTGAAGAGCCTTCTCAAACCCACAAGACAAGCAATGATCAATCTGTGAAGTTAAGAAGTTTCACTCAGTCCCACAAGACAAACAATGATCAATCTGTGAAGATAAGTTTCACTCAGTCCCACAAGACAAGCAATGATCAATCTATGACGCTAAGTTTCACTCAGTCCCACAAAACAATGTTTGATCAATCTGTGAAGGAAAGTTTCACTCAGTCCCAAAAGATGAGCAATGGTCAATCTATGAAGATAAGTTTCACTCAATCCCAAAAGATAAGCAATGATCAATCTATGAAGATAAGAAGTTTCACTCTGTCCCAAAAGATAAGCAATGATCAATCTATGAAGATAAGTTTCACTCAGTCCCAAACGATGAGCAATGATCAATCTATGAAGATAGGTTTCACTCTGTCCCAAAAGATAAGCAATGATCAATCTATGAAGATAAGTTTCACTCAGTCCCAAAAGATGAGCAATGATCAATCTATAAAGATATTAAGTACTGAAGTTCCATCTCAGTCTCTTCAAGACTAGCAATGATTATTCTGTGAAGATAAGAATTTCCATCTCAATCGCCTCAAGAGACAAGAATTAAAATCAGATGCAAATCTTTTGCAAATCATACCTATTAAACTAAGAATTTTACACAAAATTTCAGATCATTCAGTATTGATTAAAATGAGAAATGGAATATAAAATAGTGTACTACAGATAGTACAGTATAGTGTACTACAGATAATACAGCTCAGTGTACTACAGATAATACAGTATAAGATAATACAGTATAGTGTACTACAGATAATACAGCATAGTGTACTACAGATAATACAGTATAGTGTACTACAGATAACTACAGATAATAAAGTATGGTGTACTATAGATAATACAGTATGGTGTACTATAGATAATACAGTATGGTGTACTACAGATAATACAGTATAGTGTACTACAGATAATACAGTATAGTGTACGACATATAATACAGTATGGTGTACAACAAATAATAAAGTATAGTGTACAACAGATAATACAGTATAGTGTATGACAGATAATATAGTATGGTGTACAACAGATAATACAGTATAGTGTATGACAGATAATACTGTATAGTGTATGACAGATAATACAGTATAGTGTATGACAGATAATACAGTATAGTGTATGACAGATAATACAGTATAGTGTATGACAGATAATACAGTATAGTTATGACAGATAATACAGTATAGTGTATGACAGATAATACAATATAGTATGCTACAGATAATACAGTAGTGTATGACAAATACATTATAGTGTATGACAGATAATACAGTATAGTGTATGACAGATAATACAGTATAGTGTATGACAGATAATACAATATAGTATGCTACAGATAATACAGTATAGTGTACTATAGATAATACAGTATAGTGTACTACAGATAACTACAGTATAGTGTACTACAGATAATACAGTATAGTGTACTACAGATAATACAGTATAGTGTACTACAGATAATACAGTATAGTGTACTACAGATAATACAGTATTGTGTACTACAGATGACTACAGATAATAAAGTATGGTGTACTATAGATAATACAGTATGGTGTACTATAGATAATACAGTATGGTGTACTACAGATATTACAGTATGGTGTACTATAGATAATACAGTATAGTGTACTACAGATAATACAGTATAGTGTACGACAGATAATACAGTATAGTGTACGACAGATAATACAGTATAGTGTATGACATATAATACAGTATGGTGTACAACAGATAATACAGTATAGTGTACTACAGATAACTACAGTATAGTGTACTACAGACAAATACAGTATGGTGTACTACAGATAATACATTATGGTGTACTACAGATAATACAGCTCAGTGTACTACAGATAATACAGTATAGACCAATGTGAAATGGAATATAGTATGGTGTACTACTGATAATACAGTATTGACTAATGTGAAATGGAATATAGTATGGTGTACTACTAATAATACAGTATTGACTAATGTGAAATGGAATATAGTATGGTGTACTACTGATAATACAGTATTGACTAATGTGAAATGGAATATAGTATGGTGTACTACTGATAATACAGTATTGACTAATGTGAAATGGAATATAGTATGGTGTACTACTGATAATACAGTATTGACTAATGTGAAATGGAATATAGTATGGTGTACTACTGATAATACAGTATTGACTAATGTGAAATTACATTATATCATGAACAATACAGTATTAACTAATATGTGACCAATGTGAAACAGCATTATCTTACAGACAATACCCTAATGACTAATGTGAAACAGCATTATCTTACTGACAATACCCTAATGACTAATGTGAAACAGCATTATCTTACTGACAATACCCTAATGACTAATGTGAAACAGCATTATCTTACTGACAATACCCTAATGACTAATGTGAAACAGCATTATCTTACTGACAATACCCTAATGACTAATGTGAAACAGCATTATCTTGCAGACAATACCCTAATGACTAATGTGAAACAACATTATCTTACGGACAATACCTAATGACTAATGTGAAACAGCATTATCTTACAGACAATACCCTAATGACTAATGTGAAACAGCATTATCTTACAGACAATACCCTGTTGACTAATGTGAAACAGCATTATCTTACAGACAATACCCTGTTGACTAATGTGAAACAGCATTATCTTACAGGCAATACCCTGTTGACTAATGAATGTGAATGAATAGTTTATAAACCATATTGATAGCCACATTAAGATCATGTTTTAAACATTGCATAAACACATCTGTAAATATGTTGCTTGTCATAGTTCTCACTCTAATGAATCAACATTGTATAAACACATCTGTAAATATGTTGCTTGTCATAGTTCTCACTCTAATGAATCAAGATTGTATAAACACATCTGTAAATATGTTGCTTGTCATAGTTCTCACTCTAATGAATCAACATTGTATAAACACATCTGTAAATATGTTGCTTGTCATAGTTCTCGCTCTAATGAATCAACATTGTATAAACACATCTGTAAATATGTTGCTTGTCATAGTTCTCACTCTAATGAATCAACATTGTATAAACACATCTGTAAATATGTTGCTTGTCATAGTTCTCACTCTTATGAATCTGATACCTAGGTGTCTGATATATTGATGCAACTTTAGATGAGATCTTACATAAATGCTCATTTAAAATGTATCACACAAATGGAATAATTTGTGTCCTTTGTGAATACACATTTAAAATGTATGACACAAATTGAATAACTGTATCTTGTAAACAGTCTTTGTTCATTTTCTAACATTTGCAATTTATTATCTTGACTGCATCAATTACTTTTGCCAATACCTATACCCATCCTTTGCCTTTATACCCATACCCATTACCCATTTGGTCAACACACATACATATTATCAACTGCTTTTGCGAATATATACATGTATATATATATATATATATACACACAACCATTACCCATTCCTTTTGCCAATACCCATACCCATTACTTTTGCCAAAACCCATACCTATTACCTATTACTTTTGGCAATACCCATACCGTCACACATTACTTTTGCCATTACTCATACCCTCACCCATTACTTTGCCAATACCCATACCCTCACCCATTACTTTTGCCAATACCCATACCCTCACCAATTACTTTTGCCAATACCCATACCCTCACCAATTACTTTTGCCAATACCCATACCCTCACCAATTACTTTTGCCAATACCCATACCCTCACACATTACTTTTGCCATTACTCATACCCTCACACATTACTTTTGCCATTACTCATACCCTCACACATTACTTTTGCCATTACTCATACCCTCACACATTACTTTTGCCAATACCCATACCCTCACACATTACTTTTGCCAATACCCATACCCTCACACATTACTTTTGCCATTACTCATACCCTCACCCATTACTTTGCCAATACCCATACCCTCACACATTACTTTTGCCAATACCCATACCCTCACACATTACTTTTGCCATTACTCATACCCTCACACATTACTTTTGCCATTACTCATACCCTCTACGCTGACCGCAGACTTCTCAAGAGCTTCCCAGAGAGCGACAAAATAATCATCCTTGGAGATTTCAATGCCAGAGTGGTCTGAGACTAAGAAACCTGGACAGCAATCATTGTGAAACATGGCGTGGGTGGCTGCAATGACAATGGGCGCCTGCTTCTCGAATTTTGCGCAGAATTACAGCTCACCATTACAAACACCATATTCCAGCAGAAAGACAGCCTGAAAACGACCTGGATGCATCCTAAATCAAAACACTGGCATCTAATCGATTACATCATAGTACGCCAGAGGGACTTAAAAGATGTCCTTCACACCAGAGTGATGCGCAGTGCAGAGTGCCACACAGATCACCGTCTTGTTCGATGCAAGCTCAGCTTCTATTTCAAGCCCAGGTCCAAACAAGGACGTACCTTAAAAAGGAAGCTCCAGGTTAAAAACCTCTTGTCTGAAGACGTCAAGGCAAATTTTCAAGAGAGCCTGCACTCTAAACTTGAAGAACCTAACTTTCCGCCAGATCTACCTCCGGAGGAGATGTGGAATCACATCAAGGCTGCCATTCTGCAAACTTCAGAAGAAATCCTTGGATTCACCACTAAGAACCACAAAGACTGGTTTGATGAAAACAACCAAACAATCCAAGAACTAATTGCCAGTAAGAGATCAGCATACCAAGCCCATTTCGCACAACCATCCTGTCTACAGAAGAAAACAGCCTTCCGCCTTATCTGCAGCTCCCTCCAGCGCAGTCTTCGAGAAATACAAAATGAATGGTGGACAAAGCTTTCAGAAAGAACCCAACTGTACGCTGACACTGGAGACTACAAGAAGTTCTATGAAGCGCTGAAAGCAGTGTATGGTCCCTGCTTCCAAATACAGAGCCCCCTACGGAGTGCAGATGGACAAGAGCTACTCACTGACAGGGAATCTATCCTAAACCTCTGGTCAGAGCACTTCCACACCCTCTTCAGCACTAGCCGTACAGTCCAAAAGGCAGCTATTGATCGCATCCCACAACAGCCACCAAAGAAGGAACTCGATGTGGCACCCACACTGCAAGAGACTGTAAAAGCCATAGAACAGCTGAAGGCAGGAAAGGCTGCAAAAAAAGATGGTATTCCACCAGAGATATGGAAGAAAGGAGGCCTAGTATTGCACACCAAACTCCACGAGTTCTTCGTTTGCTGCTGGGAGCGAGGGAAACTTCCGCAAGACCTCCGAGATGCAGTCATCATCACCTTGTACAAAAACAAGGGGGAAAAGTCTAACTGCTCAAACTACCGTGGGATACCTCTGCTCTCCATTGCAGGCAAAATCCTTGCTAGAGTGTTGCTAAACAGACTAGTGCCTACCATTGCAGAAGATCATGTTCCAGAGAGTCAGTGTGGCTTCAGAGCTAATAGGGGCACAACTGACATGGTGTTCGTCCTGAGACAGATCCAGGAAAAATGCAGAGAACAAAACAAAGGAATGTACATCACTTTTGTGGACCTAACGAAGGCATTTGACACTGTGAGCAGAACTGGACTGTGGAAAATCCTTGAAAAGCTCGGCTGTCCTCCCAAATTCCTTACCATGGTCATCCAACTACATGAAGACCAGCTTGGTCAGGTTAAGAACAACAACGAATTGTCACAGACCTTCCCCATTGCAAATGGTGTGAAACAGGGCTGGGTTTTAGCTCCCACACTGTTTTCAATCTTCTTCAGCACGATGCTCCAAAAAGCTACAGAAGACCTTGATGACGAAGATGGCATCTATAAGAGATTCCGTACTGATGGCAACCTCTTCAACTTAAGGCGACTTCAGGCCCACTCCAAAACATTAGAAAAACTGATTAGACAACTTCTATTTGCAGACGATGCGGCCCTTGTTGCCTACACGGAAGCTGCCTTACAGCGCGTAACATCTTGCTTTGCAGAAGCTTGCCAGCTCTTTGGCCTCGAGGTAAGCCTAAAGAAAACCGAGGTACTTCACCAGCCTGCCCCCAAGGAAGAGTACCGTCCATCAAGCATCTTCATTGACCGGACAGAGCTAAACTGATGCAAAGATCGACAAAGAAATAGACAACAGATTAGCCAAGGCAAACAGCGCCTTCGGCAGACTCTACAAACGTGTCTGGCACAATTCCAATCTCAAGAGAGTTACAAAGATCAACGTCTACAGGGCTGTCGTACTGATCACCCTCCTATATGGCGCCGAATCCTGGGTCACCTACAGCCGTCACCTCCGTCTCCTTGAACGCTTCCATCAGCGCTGCCTCCGCACCATCCTCAACATCCACTGGAGTGACTTCGTTACCAACACTGAAGTCCTCAAACAAGCGGGGATCACCAGCGTTGAGGCCACACTCATGAAGATACAGCTTCGCTGGACAGGGCACGTGTCCAGGATGGAGGATTATCGCCTGCCAAAGATCGCACTGTATGGTGAGCTATCAACTGGCCACCGTCATAGAGTGGCGCCTCGAAAGAGATATAAAGACTCCTTGAAAAAGACCCTCACCACCTGTGGCATCGATCACCGCCAATGGGCATCACAAGCTGCTGACCGTGCAAGCTGGCGACGTACAGTTCACCAGGCCGCTGACACATTTGAACAAAACAGGCGGGCCATCTTGGAGGAAAAACGATGGCGAAGAAAAAACCGGGAACCATTGTCAGCACCAACCACAACCCAGACATTCCCCTGCAGCCTCTGTGGACGGACGTGCCTGTCACGTATTGGGCTCGTCAGCCACCAGCGCACGTGCAATAGACATAGAAATACTCCTTCTTAATCTTCGTAAGCGAAGTCAAGCCAACAACCTATACCCATTACTCATTACTTTTGTTAATACCTATACCCATTTTACCCAATACCTACTACTTTTGTTAATACCTATACCCATTTTACCCTATACCTACTACTTTTACTAATGCCTATACTCATTTTGCCAATACCCATACCCATTTTACAAATACCTATACTTATTTTGCCAATATCTGTGTCCTTTACTCATTACATTTGCCAATACCAATACCCATTTTACAAATACCTATACCCTTTTTGTCAATATATGTATCCTTTACTCATTACTTTTGCTAATGCTTATGCCCATTTTGCCAATACCTATACTCATTTTACAAATACCTATACCCATTTTGCCAATACCTATACTCATTTTACAAATACCTATACTCATTTTGCCAATACCTATACTCATTTTACAAAAACCAATACCCATTTTGCCAACACCTATACTCATTTTGCCAATATCTGTATCCTTTATTCATTACTTTGCTAATGCCTATACCCATTTTGCCAATACCTATACCCATTTTGCCAATACCTACTACTTTTGCTAATACCCATACCCATTACTCATTACTTTTTCTAATACCTATACCAATTCTGCTGATACTCATATCCATTACTTTTGCAAATACCTATACCCATTTTGCTAATACACATACTTGTTACTAATTACTTTTGCCAATACCTATACCCATTTCCCATTACTTTTATGACTAGACACACCCACTATCCATTATTATGTACCAATACCCATTCCTATTGTCCATTGCTTTTACCAAAACCTATACCCATTACACACTGATTTTGACAGTGTCAGTGATATCATGACATCACAAATGACACCAGATGTTATTACATGATTTAATATTTTTTAAAAATATTGTGTAGCTTTAGTAACTGATATAACACAGTACTCACATGATAAATCCATGTTATACCTAGTACATGTCTCTGTGGGTTCATAAAATAAATAGAGTCCTTGTTAACCTTTATGTGAAAAGTGGCTAATACAAACATTTAGGAATTTGTTGAGAAATTTTGCGAACTTGAACCTGTAAGCCTTCTGCCCTAATTACAGGGGTAAAGGTAGAATACTAAATTCAGAAGTTCATTCATTCCCAATTTCATAATGTACCCGAGATTGTCTGCAACTTATATTAAAATTCCGTTGCGCAGTTTATATTGCTGGTTAATATATTTAATCTGAAGGCATAAATTGGAGGTGCGAAATGTATCAAGTTCCGGTTGCAGAAATGGACCAAGATGAAGACGAAGACGTCGTATTTCAGGTTTCTTTACGATCATTTACTAATACTGCAGTTTGTATGATGACCGTTTATATACTTATAAGATAGAAATGTTTTTATTTAAGCTAAATAAAGATCAGAATCTAGCCACAAATAAGATTCTTGTTGGACTTTACGTGTATAACGTATATTCGAGTTACCATGGAACTATGAGGTTTATTGGATTAGAGATTGACAATTAAAAACTTACAGAATCATCATAGACTGTTTGAGTCCGACAGAATGATGAAGGGAGAGGAAAGGAGAGTGAGAATGGTAAAACGTAGATCAAGACTCTACAACCATGGAGTTACCATGGAGTTACCATGGAGCTAAAAAGACATGGAATGTATACAAATTATTTCAGAAACAGTGCAAAAACAGTTAAAACTAGCAGAGATCAACCATATAAATAATACCATCCAAAAAAGACTCAACAATAAAAACACTAAAACATTCTGTAAATATGTAAAATAAAAAAGACTTAGGAATGCCATCACTGAAGAAAAAGGATTCTTAGTAAATGACAGCAAAGCAAAAGCCAAAATACTTGTAGACCAATTAAAATCAGTTGTCACCAAAGTCGTTTCCAACGTTATGGCAAAAAGTAAAAATAATATTTTACAAAAAAAAAGACTTACCAAGCCTTAAAATAACAACAGAAGGCATTGAAAAACTGTTGTCAGATATAAATACTTCCAAAGCAAGTGGACCAGACAACTTAATCCTAAGATATTGTACCCACCAACTTACCCCTGGAATACGAGCTATTTTACATATGTTACTTGACTTTGAAGTTTACCAGCAAACTGGCTAAATGCAAATGTAGCCACTGTGTTAAAAAAAGAAGACATATGTCTTTCAGAAAATTACAGGCCAGTTTCCTTTACATCATTGGCATTTAAAACTTCTTGAATATATAATTTGTAAATATATTCCTGACCACCTGGAAATAAATATTATTTTAACTAACCATGGCTTTTGATTGGGATACTTCTGCAAACTGCAACTTCTTACAGCAATGCATGACCTACTTAAAACAATGACAAATAGAAAACCGACATGTTTATATCAGAATTTTCAAAAGCATTGATACTATGCCACATCATAAATTACATTCAAGCTGGAAACTATGGATTCGCTGGGCCACTACACTGCTGGCTAGAGATGATCTTGACAGAGCGACACATGCAAGTAGTGGAGAATCATCAGAAGCAATCTTTATCAACTCTGATATCCCTCAGGGTACCATGCTGGGACCACTCCTTTTTCTTTGTCATATTAATGATCTTTCAGACTGTGTGATATATTTGGTCAGACAACTGTCTCCTTTACAGAACAATTCAAAACCAAAGTGAACACCAAACCCTCCAGAATGATCTCACAGCCCTTAAAAAATGGTTGACAGATCGATATATGTTGTTGTATGACTTTTAGTGCCACTAAATGCTATCTCATGACACGAGTATAACCAGTAAATTAACAAAACCATCTCTCTTATACACCTTAAAAATCACATAATATATCAAGTCAGTGAACTAACATTGTTTGAGGACTTCAAGTGTGAATCACATATTCCACCAAAACAACAACCACTACATTGGCATTTCTAAAAAAAAAATCTCAGACACTGTCCACAAACTGCCTATCTGGCACTATTTAGATCCATGGTAGAGTATGATCTGAGATCCATGCTACACTAAGGATGTTAATATAATCAAGAAAGTCCAGCATCAGGTCACAAGATTTGCATCTGATGACTACAAAAAATAATTGAAGTTGGCTGCATCACCTAAGTGTTGGTCAACCAACACTCTAAGACATGCATAGTAGGATCCATCTTACATATATCTCTATAAAGTAGTCGAGGGGTTAGTGCTTGCTCCTAACAAATATATTTAAAAAATCATTAAGATAAAAACAGCAAATTAAAGCCAGATCTTTTCTGTTTTTGAAATTAAAAACATTGTAGAAAAACAAGTAACAGTAGATGTTTTGTGGTTGAGCAATGTAGAACAGAACAAATTGCGGGCTGTAATCATCCTAGTGACATTGTTTTGTGTACACATATAGCAGAGAACTTCAAGACAGCTCTTGAACAATTCTGCTAACATATTAGTGACTCTATCTTTCTGTGTAATTTTATGCTATAATTGGTGCTGCACTGTATACATTATGATTCAGAAGTAAGAAAATTTAAAATCCTGAATATAGAAATAGAACTTTGAATAACATAAGGTTTTTTTATATTCAGTATCACATTAAGTACATAATACATATAGTTATAATGAATTTGCAGCTATAACAACTTTTTGCTTGAGTACATTATTTCATCGACAATTTCTTTACCATAGTAATGAATGTAAGAACCCACAATTATTTGAAATGGCAAGAGACTTTTATTTCAAGGAATGAGCAAGTAGCAATTTATATTTTTGATGAAATATATTTTGAGTTTTATGAAAAAAATCCTTGATACTCACTTTTCATGCAATTTTAAATGTCTTCATTGGTATGTTTCTTTTATATCATGTCTATTACTTCCATTTTAAGGGATCTCCATTGTACAACCATCTCTTGGATGCAGGAGTGTCTATTTCAGATGTTCCTTCAGAACCCAAACACAGTTCTAATGCAGTAATCATGGGGTCTGTGGCACAGTATCAATCAGTGACTCAGAATTGGAATGAGGTACATATAAGTGCAAAATTGATTGAGTGTACTTCGTTCTATTCAACCAATAGATTATTAACTCATTGCTTCATGGACTTAATGATTAGATAGATAATCACTAACTTCCGGTGCATAATCAGGTACCCATGAAAAGGGGAGACAATCCATTTATATATAAAAAAAAAACAAAAAAAAACCAAGCCAACAATATATCAGTATATAATTAGATTGTGAAAGGCTTGTTAAAAATACATGCATTCATATTTTGTGTACTCTCTAGGTCTTTGACTTTTGAAGTAATGTGCCCTCAGTCTCCAGGAAGTCTTGATAAGTTGTTGTTGTTAGTTGTATTAAAGTCGTTTTCGCCCGTTCGGGCATGCACGACTGTTTAGTGCACCGTTTGGTGCTACTTATTTTTTTCGGGGGAACGGAATGGAGCCACATCCCCCACGCATTTATTCACGGTTTCGTGATGCTTAATTATCAGCTAGTTATTGGGGGTTTGGTTCATGTAGGAGGATTGAGCTATTCGTAATTAGTCTTTTTGTTCCTATTAAAGTCTTGATAAGAGTATTATATTATAATTTGTTCAAACACTAGACACTAGATTCACAGAGTTAGTTTTTTTAGGATCCTTAAGATGCATAATCCTTGAATGTTGTGTGTTCAACATTAAAATTTGTAGGTTTAGGAAGCACTGGAAATACTTACAAATATGTTTGATTTATTGGTGTATAGGTTAAAAATTCTGGGAAAATGCAGAAGTATAGGGCTCTTGAGGACCCTTGGTTTTGGGTCAGATATGCTAGAAATTCTCAAAACTTCACCCATTCTTCCTGTATTGCATCTCCATCTCATTCTCATTTCCCTGGGAATCACCTCAGCCATGTCTAAAGGATAGACTTAAACAAACAAGCATAAAGACAGTGTGACTAATTAACATTTAATCAGTATCACCATAATTATTATTTTAAGTGGACTTCCCCACTGAATTCTACTCCGATGTACTTATAAAATCTGATCTTCTATTGATTGTGTATGTACATGTAACACACCAAACTAACATGATATGTTATGCTAAAAACATGTTTTTTTTCTCGCAAACCCAGACACAGTCTGGTTTCAAAAAGCACAGTTTTCTGTAATCTTTGAGAAACAAAAGAACAATAACAAAAAATGCATAACCTCAGTATATTCCCCAACATGTAGTATGTATAAGCAGTTAACAGTCCTGCTAATAGCTCATGTACTGTATTATATATACTGTGAAGTATTTTTGTTTCATATAGCTACTTTATAATGTCGATAACTGTAACCCCTCATTTTATGTTAATAGGGCTGTGTTACAGGAAAAGTCTTCAGCCACATCACAAGGTTATGGAAGCACATCAAATCCAGACCATTTGATTGCTCTTTTCTTGTAAGTAATGTCATTTTCTTTAAATTTCACTAACTAATTTAATGAATATTTTTAAGTCAATTTTTTACTCCATCTATTTGTTCATATATCTGTCTTTCTACTAATGATTTATTTTGTTACTTATTTTTATTTCTATATTTATAATATCTATTCTTTCTTGTCAACTCATATCTGTGATGTAATAATTCCTGTTTGAATCGACTGTCAGTTACCGGATATACTTGCATATGAGCCCATTTGTGTATAACTATAAGCCATACATACCCAAACTCAACAGGTATAAACACTAAAAGGTGCATGTAAGCCAACCGTCCCACAACTCAGAGACATCTTAATATGCATGAAGTAAGTCCTAAATGCATTAATTTAGGCAAATGTATATTTAAAAAAATACATATATACTTATCTCAAGGTTGGCATGCATGAATATTAAAAAGGAATGATATAAACTTGTTTGAAAATTTATTTAATTTGAATAGCAGGTCACACAAATTTGACAGCTTCTTAAACAGGTTCTTCATGCACTTCCATATTCAGAATTCATCCTCATTAATCACACACACACACACACACACACACACACACACACACACACATACACATCTGTCTTTCCGTGTATCTCACTTATCAAACATTCAGCATCATCCCAGATTATTTGTTTACATCTTTTTTTAAATAATTTTTAGGTTCTAACTTTTTTAAAACTTGCTCGTTTCAATTTTGTTACTTTTTTTTTTTTTTATTATTATGTGGAATGTTTCTTTTGTTACACCCATCCTAGAGGATCGGCAATCTGGCAGCCAGACAAAAGGTCACAAGTTTGAAACTCATGTCAGCATCTCTGGGCATTTTTCACATTTTAAAAATTTGTATGATCAACCTTTCTTTTAAATTCACTGATCCTAATTTGTTTTTTATTTTATTTTATTTTTTAATTTTTAAAATGTTTTAATCTGATATTACCACTCTGGCCTAGGACGGGCAATTATTTGTCTTTGTGTCCCTGCTGACAAACAAGAGGTCCCAAGTTCAAAACTTGTGGTAACATACCAATTTCTTTTTTAATTTTCATGTATTTTTATGTTAAAACTTTCTTTTAAACTAACTCATGTCAATTTTTTTAAATTCTTTATCTTTATTCCCATACTAAGACGGTCATTTGACCTAGATATATTTGTTCTTTTACTTGATTTTTTTATATATAACTGTTTAAAAATGAACTTTATATCAGCAATGAATTGGTAGACTAGTGTATCAGTGAATTGGTAGACTTGTGTAGACTAGTAGTAATCAGTGAATTGGTAGACTAGTGTATCAGTGAATTGGTAGACTAGTGTATATCAGTGAATTGGTAGGCTAGTGTATATCAGTGAATTGGTAGACTAGTGTAAATAAGTTAATTGGTAGACTAGTTTATCAGTGAAATGTTAGACTAGTGTATCAGTGAATTGATAGACTAGTGTATCAGTGACTTGGTAGACTAGTGTATCAGCAGGATTATGTTTAGTCACATCATAACAAAATCTATCATGGCAGCTTACGTGGCCCTGATTTCTACACTGAATGCTTGAAATTTATTGGCCTTACAATTAAAACTGCTCAATGGTTTTGAATATTAAAATAATTCCATTCACTTAGTATGTTCTTTCAGGTCTCATGAAAATAAAGAGTTCATTTTCCTTGAAGACTTTGGTCCTTTTATTGATCTGTGTTAGTTATTATCCAGGTCTCACATGATAGTCAAAACAGCTTCACATGTGTAAGGAAACCAGAGCCAGGGCAAATACCATGGTCAGTGGATGTAACTCCTGCCACTTTGACTATCTTCTTACATACATGTATTATTATTCAGTAATGTAGTAGAAATGAAGTTAAAAAGTATTTTTTACATATTGTATGTCTTTCGATATTGTTTGTTTTTATACATTATCATTTTTCCAAAGTAATTTTTATAAATGGTAATTTTCAAGAATTTTATTTAAGAAACCAAGTGTCAGCAATTTGTATAATGATGTTTCATATTTAATTAGTTTGCTGACCTTGATAAAAATAATAACATTTGTTTCAAACTATGTTACTTACCTACTAGTAGAGTAGAAAATGTGTGGTCAAAACATTCAAAGAATGTTACCCTTTATTCATAAGAAATGTCAACATTTTCATCTGGAAGAATTTGTTTAACACTGCCATGGTGGATATTACTATAACCTGCATCTAGTCACTTGTCTCAAATTAGTTTCAATTAATAAAAACATTTTATATAATATTAAAAAAACATCCTTATTTCTTGTATTTTATATATTGATGTGAATGTATAGGTACTGTAATGTAATTTATTTTGTTGTTATAGGTTTAAGTAACTGAAAATCCAGCCAAATGATGTGATTAAGTTCATTTTCACTTGGAATGGTTTGATTTGCAAGATATTGGATGTTCTGATGTATTATGACCAAAAAGTACATTTTATTCCATGTTTATAAAAAATATGTCGAATACTTATATGTATCCTATTTAAATCATTTTTTCAGGACATGCATTGTGACCGAGTGATTGTCCAAAAGCTTTGCATGTGTCCCATCCTGCAGGAAGAAGACAGTCAGTTTCTGGAAACATATGTTGAACCTAGGTCCTCTGACATTGCTAGGTCTGTTTTGGCTTTGGAAAGGATGTCATTGCCAAAGTCTGCATTGTAAGAATTCATCATTTTGCATAAGATATGTCTGAGAGAGAGAGAGAGAGAGAGAGAGAGAGAGAGAGAGAGAGAGAGAGAGAGAGAGAGAGAGAGGGAGGGAGGGAGAGAGAGAGAGAGAGAGAGAGAGAGAGAGAGAGAGAGAGAGAGAGAGAGAGAGAGAGAGAGAGAGAGAGAGAGAGAGAGAGAGAGAGAGAGAGAGAGAGAGATGCAATTACTGACAGAAACTGAATAAAACAGAGGAGTTGATGGACATAGTCATAGATGAGCTGAGAGAGAAATAAGCAGTACTAAGATGGAAATAGAGATCAACATACAAACAAAGCTTATACTTAGGTAGTTACAGAGTGAGAGAAGAGATAGGATTTGGATTCCATATAAATTTTTTATTTTGGAGGGATTTTAGTCCCTCCATGTTTATGGCAAAGAACTTGGTCTCTTATAAAAGATATTGTTTGTATTACTAATAATAGTAATAAATTATGGCATTATTAAAATTAGTATTAAAGGTTAGATCCTTTCAGATCAGTTTTTTATATGCAGGCAGCTATAATTTAGATCAATGAATAGGTCATCTAGTATTTATCACCCTTTAACCTTCTTCTGCTTATTGGTGATTCATGAAACTATAGTAGAAAACACCACAATAACTCCTTAAAAATCGTATCCGTTTGTTAATATAAATTATATAGTTACATATTAATAAAAGGTAACTATAGAAAACACCACAATAATTCCATAGTCGTTATATTTTATTTGGGTTATAAGATTATAATGATTGTTTTATAACCGGGAAAAATGCCATCAAAACCAGGATCTCTGCAGTTATGTTCTTTTAGTTGATCTCATGAAAATTATAATCACTTCAGTCTTTCATTGGTGTTTTCAATAATTTTATTCTTCTCAACCTCAGAATTAATGTTTTATATACCTGCAATTTATCATTTCAGTATCTTTGCCTTGGCTCTGCCATTCATGTGTGCCTATTGTTACTACAGAGTTGTCTACCCTGAATTACCCTGGCCATACAGAATATACACAGATATCTCTTCCATTGTGACTATCTTCTACATCCTTTTCTTTGGGGTTTATCAGCTGTATGTCCTCTTTGCCAGAAAAAAGAGAGAGAAAAGGATACTCTTGATTGACAGATTTTTGGAAATAGACGCATCTTTACTAACCCTGTTCCGGAAGTCGATACGCCTTGTGCAAGAAACAGAACTAGTTGCTAGAGGATTCACATTGTGAGTGTGTTAGCACTAGTTATTTTTTCATGCCTTCATCACAAGAGTAGAAGATGGTATGTTGCAGTCCTTCTGTACTATCCATACTCCATTGCTCTATAGGACAAAAACTCCTTAACTTGGTCATTACATTTTATCACAGTTTATTCTGGTCCCAATCAGATTTTTAGACAAATACAGACAATTTTCAATATTTGCACATTTGTTAACCTTGATACCCTTAGACTACTTGTAAGAGTATTGTCACGGAATGATGTAGTTTTTATTCAGGAAATACATGTACTCTGGTTTTGTTTATCGTGTGCAACGATACCTGAGGGTGAATTTTATATATGGGCAGTTGTACTTCGGAATCGTGAGTACAGTTCGCTCTATGCCGCATGTGCAGAGTGTTCTCGATACGGAGAACGAATCCGTATAAATACTTTGCTGTATGGGAAGGATCTTTACATTACTAAGGGTTTTGTCAACAAGCGGCTGGTTTAAAGGACTGTAGCTGTAGGGCTATTGATCCGAGGGAGGGAGGATTGGCACAACTTTAGCTGTAGGGGTAAGTACATTTTTGATACTGAGTGATAGCTTTTGTATTACTATATTTACTTTTGCATGTTTGTTATAAAGCTTTTACACAGCATAATGTGTGCATTTTCTACTCTTGTTCACAAGGCATTTAGATTGGTAATGTAAAGCTATATTTTGTTAAAATAGGATTGTTTACTATCAGCATTATCAAACAGGGAAGGTTTACTATAGAACCTGTCATTTTGTCATTATGATAAATAATATAGTCTTTATAATTTACAGTGTATGATGTCATTACGTTATGTCTGTATCAAGGTTAGTACACGGTGTCGGGTATATTTTCAGCTATTGGTACGAGGGTGTTAAACGTCCGAGCTGTGTTTAAATGCACTGGTGTGTCCAGAGCTGTTAAATGTGCCGGAGTGTCTTCTTGTCTAGCATGTCTAGCATCCAGAGTGTCAAATGTCAAGAGTGACAAGGGTGACCCAGCAGTAGAGCTATCTAAATGACCAGAGTGTCTGGAGGGTCTAATATTTGGAGGGTCTAATGTTTCGTAGTATTCAGAGTGTTCGGAGTCTGTAGAAATTGTGAAGATTAATTGTACCAGCTGTGGAGCTGTATACTAATAGTCGATTATATCTATTTATTTGTAATTTGTTAGCCGTGGGCTAATATGGGTTTGTGGAACCCAGTATATCTTTTGGGACTGGAAAGATAAGTCGTTATATGTCCCTTTATTATTTTCAAATATAGTTTCGCTACTTGAGCGTATACATTTTTACTATATGAGTAATCCTGCATTGTTTACTACGTGAGTAAACTGTATTCATCTTTTTTTGTATATTTTTTCCCTTGGGTTTTGTATCATTGTATCAATGATTTGTATCATTGCATCATTGATTTGTATCATTGTATAATTTGTTAGCATCTTCGAGTCTGTGCGTTATTATGTTTAATTAAATCCAATATTTGGATTATAAGACGCACTCATGTCATTTTTCTTCTCATATATTTATATCCACATTAAATCATAATTTATTATCTGTACAATCAAACGTGTTCTGTTATCAATCTGAAATATCCGTCCCAGTTATCTTGTTACAAGTATGTATCTTGATTTTGCTGTGTCCATCTTTATGTCAGACTTTCTGCATGTTTTGTTAATCTGTTTGTATGACAGACTTTCTGCATGTTTTGTTAATCCGTTTGTATTTCATAATTTCATACTTTCTGTATGTTTTGTTAATCCATTTGTATTTCATACTTTCTGCATGTTTTGTTAAAATATTTGTATTTCATACTTTCTGGATGTTTCATGTTCATTTATTTGTATGTCAGACTTTCTGGATGTTTTTCTAATCCATTTGTATTTCAGACATTCTGCATGTTTTGTTAATCCATTTGTATTTCATATTTTCTGCATGCATTTTATGTCTATCTGTATGTATTTTCTGTCCATCCTTCTGTATGTCAGACTTTCTGCATGTTTTTTGTTAATCCATTTATATGTCAGACTTTCTGCATGTTTTATGTTAATCAATGTCAGACTTGCATGCATTTTATGTTAATCCATTCGTATATCAGACATTCTGCATGCAGTTTATGTCAATCCATCTGTATGTATTTTCTGTCCATCCTTCTGTATGTCTGACCTTTTGGATGTGTCTGTGTCCATCCAGCCATTGATCAGAATGCATATACTGACAGTGTCCACTGAATGACGAACACGTATTTGTCAAGTTTAATGACTTCACCCTTGTGAGACAGATGTTTCTACATGTGAATCCAATTAAGGAACTTTATGATGATGTACCAGCTGAGAGCGTCTTGGAGTTAACAATTAACTCTGAGCCTGTTTGACAGATATTCTGTTATCCATCAGCCATTGTGATTTGTGATAAATACTATGATGCCAGATAGCAAATCACAATTTTTAAAAGTTACAGTTTGAAAATAAAACTGAAAATTTGCAGAAATGTTGGGGTGCTAAAATGTTTTACTAGAACTAGAGAAAAAACTTGAGTTGAAGAGTTGTTAATTAAGCATTTTCTATTACAGAGTCAGCCAGCAAAGCCCAGTGTCTAGAATGGAGCTGGGACATCCATGGAAAATGCCATGCAGACAGTGTCCAGACCTGCGGAAGTTAGTTTTCCTTACATCTAGAACAGCCATGATGAAATTCAGGGAGGCAACACAGAAACTTCTTGAGATGTATCTTTGTATGGCATGTCAGGGTATATGAATATTATTGTATAAGATGTTATTATTACAAGTACAGTCTGCTTAACTTTTTTTAAAACATTGGATATATATATATTATATATATCTTCATTTATCTATCATTACTTATCCAAATTATAAGTCAGCATTGTCCCAAGAACAAGATCATTATTTTTGGAGAATGCTTTGATATGCATCAAGATGGTCAAAAGAATAGATAGTGGACACTATCAAGGGTCAAGTTGTGTTGTACTTACCCCAACAAATTCATCTTGGATAACAATAGGTAAATAAAACAGAATCATCAAACTGTTAGCTTTGTCTTTAGGTAAACTTTGATTATTTGACAGTTTTGTTTACCTGATAATTTGTTTGTGCAGTGGACTTTACAAATAAGAATGAGTAAACATTGTGAATTCTTTCATTTTTTTTGTGGTGCTCATTTTTGGGGTGTTTGCAGATTTGTGGTTTTTAGCAATAAGAAAACCCTCAATAGATTGGTATTTATCAATCAAAGTAAATTTATATTAACTTTGGATGACTCAAATGGGCCTTAAATCGATTTTCTTCTTATTTACATCAACATTTATTGTACAGCATGAAATTATGTGACTATCACATGTCATTAGTGTGACAAGAATTTTTACCTTGTTTAAATTCCTTTCCCTCATGTTGAGATTATCACCTGATGGTGTCATTAGTGTTGGCTGAATTTTTACTTCCTGTTTCAAGTGCTTTATCCTCATGGTGAAATTGGGTAACAAAAAACATATAATCCCTTTGGAATTCTTGAGTGATTTACAAACTGCTTTCTATTGACCATGCATGAATTCTGTCATGGTAAAGTTATGTGATTTGTGTCATATTGAAATTAGTCAGATGCTAATATACTTTTTCTTTGTGCATATAATAAAAAGAGGATGTGCTCTTTAACCTGTGCAAATTGTATTAATTTTTAAATACTTATTCATCTGTTATTTAATATGTGGTTAATGGGTTACTGGCTTTGTATGTCTATGCAGTAACCCTTGCTTGGGAAGATAGGTAAGAAATTGGCAAGAAAATGTACACCAAGCTATTCATTTTTAAATGCTGATTCATCTATTTATTTATTAATAATAATAATAATAATAATAATAATAATAATAATAATAATAATAAAGACTTTATTTAGAGAAGGTAACTCAATTAGTTACAGAACTAATCTACCTTGAGGTCTTCTATCTGTTATGTACAATATATACAATACATACAACATGATGTGAAGAGTCTGGCTCAATGCTAAATAATTAAAGAATTTCAAATTTCAAAGTATCAAGCCTGGAACACATGCACAGGCATCTGTAAAAACACAAACATATAAGAAACATAAAACATCATTCTGTGTTGAAACATTCAGCTTTGAAAATGATGCAAAAAAAAAAAAAAAAAAACCAGACAAGCAGGCAGTATTTTTTTTTGTTGTATCTATTGTTTTTTTTTTTTTTTTTTAGCCAAATGGGTACTTTGTCCCAGTTTCTGTGTAATGATCCTTACTTGTGGATATTCAGCTAAGAGTAGCACAAGAAAAGGCTTACCAATCTCTAATTATTTTATTGATTTAAAATTTCTTGGACCTTTATTAATATCTGCGTATTATCAATCATAAATACTCCATCATTTCTTAGCATAACACAACTATACTTTCCAAGCCCCAATTTCTGTTTGAGTACATCAACATTTTTGTTTGAGTACATCAACATTTTTGTTTGAGTATCAGTATTTTTTGGCTTTGTTTGAATAATAAATATTAAATAATTCAAACAGAAAATAACACATAATGATGTCATAGTCTCTGAACTATTTAACTAGATCTATCTTTGGGTACAAGTAGCATTGAAAACAAATATAACCAAAATTTGGATTGTATGAACAATAAAAAGTCCAATGAGCTCTTGAGCATGTAGAGGGGTTATTAAATTTATCATGGATTAGGTTTGTATATTTTGATATGTAGAGGGGTTATTAAATTTATCATGGATTAAGTTATTAAATTTATCATGGATTAAGTTTGTATAGTTTAATATGTAGAGGGGTTATTAAATTTATCATGGATTAAGTTATTAAATTTATCATGGATTAAGTTATTAAATTTATCATGGATTAAGTTATTAAATTTATCATGGATTAAGTTATTAAATTTATCATGGATTAAGTTATTAAATTTATCATGGATTAAGTTTGTATATTTTAATGTAGAGGAGTTATTAAATTTATCATGGATTAAGTTATTAAATTTATCATGGATTAAGTTATTAAATTTATCATGGATTAAGTTATTAAATTTATCATGGATTAAGTTATTAAATTTATCATGGATTAAGTTTGTATATTTTAATGTAAAGGAGTTATTAAATTTATCATGGATTAAGTTATTAAATTTATCATGGATTAAGTTATTAAATTTATCATGGATTAAGTTTGTATAGTATAATATGTAGAGGGGTTATTAAATTTATCATGGATTAAGTTATTAAATTTATCATGGATTAAGTTATTAAATTTATCATGGATTAAGTTATTAAATTTATCATGGATTAAGTTATTAAATTTATCATGGATTAAGTTTGTATATTTTAATGTAGAGGAGTTATTAAATTTATCATGGATTAAGTTATTAAATTTATCATGGATTAAGTTATTAAATTTATCATGGATTAAGTTTGTATAGTTTAATATGTAGAGGGGTTATTAAATTTATCATGGATTAAGTTATTAAATTATCATGGATTAAGTTATTAAATTTATCATGGATTAAGATTGTATATTTTAATGTAGAGGAGTTATTAAATTTATCATGAATTAAGTTATTAAATTTATCATGGATTAAGTTATTAAATTTATCATGGATTAAGTTAATAAATTTTTCATGGATTAAGTTATTAAATTTATCATGGATTAAATTATTAAATTTATCATGGATTAAGTTTGTATATTTTAATGTTCATGTAGGTAAGCATAATATTCATTTTAGTGCTTTTGACCTTTGGGGTCAAAGACTAGATTTACACAGCTGACATTATTTTTTGCAATATAAAATTTCTTTCAAAATTCCATAAGTTATTAAAATAATATTAGCATATAACTGAAATATTGCTCAAAATAGAAAGAAAGTGCTGACAGTTTTTCCAGGCATGTAAATTGTGCCAGATGCCCAAAAATGTTATACAGTTTGGAGGGAAAAAAGATTGTCACAGAATTTGATGAAAATCTTTATTGGGTGCAAATTGAATATTATAGGATTTGTTAAACACTGAGGACGGATCTTTATGAACCTTATCTAGTACTAGCTGTCCAGTTAGTGTTGAGTTTGATAGTATCAGCCATTATTTAGCCTATATTCCACTCTCCGAGTATGGCCCATGTATGCAGATTTATAGAGAGAAGGATACAGCAGACACCGAATTATACACGGCAACTGATGGCTATTCTATTGCAGCTTTGAAGGTACTGTTATGTGTATTTAATTTGTTTATTTCATGACATGCCATTTTAATGTAACATTGTATGCTGGACATGACCTTGTCCAAAATTGAGTTCATTTCTGTTTGACCTGAATTTATATTTTTAAAACATTTTATTCTGTAAGCAATGATTACGGATCTCAGTTAATCTCTATGTATGTTTGTTTAAAATAAGAATTATTATTATTAGAAGTAATAATGTTTTTTGGGGTCTAAGTCTAGGTTTTCAAATTTCTTTAGTGTAGTTGAGATAGTCCAGGTTCTGGTTTCTAATAATAACTAACATTTTTATTTTCTAAACATCAGGATCCTTCTAGGAAATCATTTTACATTAGGTAATAGTTTTTTCAGAAAATGCTAATTGTGACCTGTGGTTAAGTAAAGAACCATAAAATCTTGTAAATGAAAAGATTTTTTTTGTATGTGCTTTAAGATCTAGCACAGTTGACCACTCTGGTGGTCTAGTGGTTAGAACATCTGCCTCAGATGCGGGAGGTGTTGGATTCGATCTCTGGCCATGTCATACCAAAGACTTATAAAAATGGTACTGACATCTGCCTCGCTTGGCATTCATCATTGAGAGGTTAGTGTTAGGACTGGTTGGCCTGGTGTCTGGTAATGTGACTGGGTGGGACATCATGGCTACATGTCTGCAGCATGAAGCCCCAGTGCTAGACATCACTATAAACTGACACACTGCAGACATTGTAGCAATATGACTGAAAAATTGCTAAATCTACATTAAAAATCCACATCACATCACATCTAGCACAGTCAAGTTGTATTATATGTTGTGTCCAGTATTATTTCAGGCTCGAATCTATTTTCTTCAAATTATTGAATTCAAGTGATTTTTTTCTCAGGAAATACAAAAGTGATTTGATAAAATTCTTGGATAGAGACATTCACTGTAATTTAAAGTAATTTCGAACCTGGAATTATATTACTATGATTCCCAAACTGTTGGCACACCAACTCTCTACAAATTATCGCAGACACATCAGCACCTTCAGTTTTTTATTTTCTTTGTACTTCTGCTGAATTTTATTAAGGGCTTTCAGTTATTAGGAATTAAAACTGTAATTCTAGGATTATTTGGGATTCACAGTACTTTCAGTTTCTTTTTTATTACAATTTTACTTTGTATCTTGGGAAATAAGTTATTTGTTAAATTTTACAAAGTCTTTTGATTTTTTGCTCTTTTCTGTTACTTATTTTAAGAGCATATACTCATAACAGTACTCATTAATTTATGTCCCCATTTCAAACATTAGATGGTATTGTTAGTAGATTCCTATGGGTTGGTTTGTTCTATAGTTTTTGTAGGTCTTTGACAGCTTGAGAAAAATGAGGTAGCATTTTCAAGGCCTTGAAAGTATGGGAAAATCTAGCAGATTACCATGAGGTCTTTAAAGATTTTTTGAAAATTGAAATAAACCCAAACATTTTAATTTATGTCCACAATCACAAATAAAATTGTCCAAGGTTATTAGGTTTGGATGTAGGTAAGGTTTCCTGGTTTATTTCTTTTGAATAATTATAGTTTGAATGTCATCATTAAAGAATATTGTAGTATTTTGCATTCATTGTTTTCTCATATAACATAACTTGTATACAAAATGTTAGTGAAAATAGGTCTTGGAAATCTATGTTTGTGGTCTTTGAAAGTTTGGGAAAAGTCTTTGAATTTATCATTCAGAATTCTGTTTGAACCCACCAACCCAATTATACTGGTGACTATGTATAGCATATCATATTTTGAAAAATGGCGTTAAACTCACAACATCAGTAATAAGAGATTTATGTCCCTACTTCAAAAGTCAGGTTGTATAGTAGATCCACTTAGTTCATCTCTTTGCATTCATCCATTAGGAATGCATGCATATTGATATGTGAGTCTGTCCCGCCTGTGCAAGCTCTACATTTTTTTTAAAATGCCAGTTAGCATAAAACATATAATTGGGATGAATTTCAAGATGAAGATGTGTAACACAAAAAGAAGCATCTCTATTAACTATTTTGCATGATGCTTTTTGCATTCCTGAAATGTTGTTTTCAGGTTTTAATTGCAGTCTGTTTTATTTACAATATCTTTACTTATTTTCTCCGGATTTGCACATTAGAATGAAGGATGGTTGTGCACTAGAACTGGGTAGCTATTACCTACTTTTAGATGTTTATTCTAGATTGCTTGTAAATTAGATCCTGTCTCAAGTTCCAATAAGTTTTTTTCCATGGCCATCAAAGTTGTACTGTGGTATTATGGTGCCATTGGGGATGAAAATATCTCATTTACCTGAACTTGTTTTTTTTTTTTTTTTTTTTTGACAAGCTGAAAGTCTGACACCTTATCCGTTGCTAGCAAAGTTGCAAATGGTGTGCGTCATGGTCAAAGCATTTCTAATGCATTGAAGCCTACTTTGCCTGGAGTCATTCAAAGGTCTTTAAAATCATATCCAGGCTCAAATTAGTGCTGCAACATGTAGCAGAATTTGTAAATGTGTACACAGTATACAGTAAATGAAATGATGTCATTTAATTGAATCAGTTTGAAACTCAACCTTTCCCTTGATCTGCATTTTTGTTTTACAGCTATCATCAAGTTCTATGTGTTTGACATTGGGCACAATGTACTTACTCAGTCTGTTGCTGTTCATTGTATGTCTTTAATATCTTATTATGATAGGATATAATTTGTAAGACAAGTCTCTGTTAAATATATATAATAATTTTGGGCAAACATTCTTAGGGATGTCATGATATTGTTTTGTATTGGTACATATATGAACCGGATGAAAATATTAATAATGCAAACAGACATATCACTTGTACATGCCCATAGGATGTTTCTTTTGTAGGATCTACAGTGATTCAGAAACTGTTCTGTGTTTTACAGCTTAAAAAGGTGTTTTTATGAAATCAATGTTGCTCATCCGATGTGCTTTTAGCGAACATGTTTTTAAAATGTAAATAATGTGGATAAAAGAAATTGTTGTTTGCATTAAATCAGCCTGATGCATAATACTAGGTAATCGCACCAGTCTCAACATGTATATTGTTCTGAGTCGATTTAAATAAGGCATTTAATTTGGTTTTGGGGTACAGTGAGATGTTTTGATTAACCTAATCAGCTGAGACATATTCATTGATCTAATCAGTTGAGATCTATTTATTGACATAATCAGCTGAGATACATTCACTGACCTAATCACTGGACTAAAAGCAAAACACAAATGTGGTTTAGTATTAATAACATGCCCCCACTTTTCTTCCTAAATATGGTTAGCATTACTGAATGAATTAAATCCAATACAATTGGGATTTAAGCAACATAGAAATATGGATTAAACAGCTGTATCAAATGCCATATCAATCATGTAAGATACAATTAGGATTTATGAAAGATAGAAATATGGATTAAACAGCTGTATCAAATGCCATATCAATCATGTAAGATACAATTAGGATTTATGAAAGATAGAAATATGGATTAAACAGCTGTATCAAATGCCATATCAATCAAGTAAGATTAAATCAATTTAAATGGGTATGTTGTATACGAATTCTCATCAGCTTTGTATTTTTCCTAGTAAATGTCACATTGGATGTGAAAAATATACTTATTTTAAGAAAGGAATTAACAGAAAATCTTACTAAATAGTCCTGATAACCAGAGAAATATGTCATTTAATTGGAAATGTAGTTTGGATCACTGACACCCATATTTATATTCATTTATACTTTGCCAGTTTAATAAATGTTTACTTTCAGTTAACTAAATTAAGTCATTTACATGTAAACATTGTAACATTACTTAGTTCTTGTGCCTGTTTCCAGTTTTCTACCAGTGTTGTACTATGAGTGTATCATAGCATAAATTTTGGCTGGCATCAAACTGGAATGACCGCTCTTGTAACCTAGTGGTTAAAGCATCCTTTTTGGATGCAGGAGGTCATGGGTTTGAACCCCGACCAAGTAGTACCAAAGACTTACAAAAATGCTACTACTGCCTTGCTATTTAAAATGCTATTTATAATGCTATTTATGGGAGCTTTAGAATATACTGCTTTATTGTGAAGTATATAATGTAATTTTGCAGCTACATAATAAATTGGTCCATGATCATACCCACTTATGACAGGAAGTGTGAGATCAATGAGGCTAGGCACCTAAGAGATAATTTCCACAAGAAAAAAGACATGAAAAGCTATAGAAAGTGGAGGAATAAAACTAAGCATCTGATAACTAAGGCAGAAGAGAACTACTATAAACAGGCTATTAATGAAAGTAAGAGTACCAAAACGTTGTGGAAGCATCTAAAAGAGCTCAACCCACCCAAGAACAGTTGTCTTCCCCCTAGACTTAAGCAAAATGATGATATAGCAACATCTGTACAAGACATTGTGGATATATTCAACAATTTCTTCATAACCATCTCCAGTAACAGTATTCAGAACCAGACTAACATCCCAATTGAACTTGATGCTCTACAGTTATTTATAAGAGCTAAAATTCCTGAAGATAATTATTTTTCAATAGCTAATGTCAGTGAAGTGGACGTTTTTGATATGCTAATTAAATTGAATATTAATAAATCCTCTGGATTGGATGGTATTAGTCCACGAATCCTTAAAATTGCTGCACCAGTAATAACAAAGTCATTAACGCATATCATAAATTTAAGTATAATGAGTGGTAATTTTCCAGAAAAATTGAAATGTGCAAAGGTAACACCTATCTTTAAGAAAGGAGAAAAAGAGGATCCAGGAAATTACAGACCAATATCAATTCTACCTGTTTTGTCAAAACCATTTGAAAAGCATGTAGCCATTCAGGTCTATAAATTTTTTGAAACAAACTCTCTATTTCATAAAGCACAATCAGGATTTAGAAAGTACCACTCATGCCAAACAGAACTTACCAAATTAATTGATCTTTGGCTGAAGGAAATGGATAATGGGCATATGACTGGGATTGTTTTCCTTGACTTCAAGAAAGCTTTTGATCTTGTTGATCATGAAATTCTGCTGCAAAAGTTGAACTGTTACAGGTTTGACAATCCTTCTTTAAACTGGTTTAGATCATACCTAAACCAAAGGTCTCAACAAGTAAGCATTGGCAATATTAGCTCTCAAACTCGCACTATTCATTCAGGAGTCCCTCAAGGCTCAGTTTTAGGCCCTCTCCTCTTCCTTATCTATGTCAATGATCTACCATTTAATAATGAATCCACCAATACAGAATTGTTTGCAGATGATGCAACCTTGTATACATCTAGTTCTGATACTGAAGTTATCCAAACAAGATTAAACTCAGATCTTATTAGAGTCCAAAACTGGGCACAACAAAATAGGATGGTAATTAATGAAGGTAAAACAAAATGTATGATTCTGGGGACGACACAAAAGCTACACAAGTCAGGAAACCCAAAACTATCTCTTGCAATAAATAATCATCCATTAGAAAATGTCAATCATGAAAGGCTTGTAGTTGTGTCCATAGATAATAATTTATTATGGAATGACCATATTGATAAGCTTTGTAAAACACTGTCATCCAAAATTGCCCTTCTCAGTAGAATCAAGAAATATTTACCTATGGAAACTCGCAATCTATACTGCAAGACGCATATTCTTCCAACAATGGATTACTGTTCTAATGTATGGGGAAACTGTGCTAAATCTGAGCTTGACAGGATTTATAAACTCCAGAAACGAGCAGCACGTGTAATTTTAGATACATCTGTTGACCATCCCTCAAAAGCATTATTTACAGAACTCAAATGGTTCACAATATATGACAGGATAGATTTTCACAAGGCAGTTCTTTTATATAAATGTCTACATGGAACTGCACCAGAGTATCTTCAGGACTTATTCAGGCCTTTTTCAACACAATACCAGTTGAGATCAATCTCACATGGAAACCTTCTAGTACCAAAACCAAGAACAGAGCAATTCAAAAAGAGTTTTCAATACTCTGGTACAGTTCTGTGGAATAAGCTTCCACTACATGTAAAATTGGCTGAAAATATTAGAGTATTTAAGAAGAAATATCAGGAGCATGCATGTGTTTCTAACAGATAATGGAATTTAGTATTTTAATACGAAACATGCTAATATAAGCACTAATTATTGCTTCTTCACACAATGTGCATATGTTATACTTTCATTAAGAGGGCCTCAAGGGAGAATAGTCCTTGACTAATGAGTCACCCTCTATAAATAAAGCATTATTATTATTATTATTATTATTATTATTATTATAATGGAGTACCCTTAATGTGAGAGTGTGATGTAATAGGTGGCATAGTTTGTATTTCAGAAAATATTCATTAGCATTCAAAACAAAAAAAAACTTTTTTTTTCTTCAAAGTTGTGAGCATCTGTGCATGACACATTTTTGAGTGTGATATGCTTAGATGCAGAACCAATTATGCATCAATACAAAAAATTCAGTAAAAGACTACTCAACTATCTTGTTGCCAATTTTTAAAAATATATTTTAGAATAAATTTTCAACAGAGTTAAATAAAATGTTAATATGATTATCTTTTTTTCTGCATTTCAGGGAATGAACCAATTGTTCTGCCTGCAGCAGTCAGAGTTTATCCGTCGTCTTGTGCTATGTTTTTACTTCCATGCCAGACGAAAGAATGCCAGTAGCTAATTTTTTCTTTCATTGCTTTATGAAAAACTTGCTACAAGCTGGATGAGAATGTGTAGAATATTCCTAATGTTTTTCACTATTGCCCCTCCCATTTGAGAATAGTGGAGGCTTTTATGTACCGTATTTTCTGGCCTATAAGTCGATACTTTTGGACTTGAAAGTCGGGGCTTCGTCTTATACTCTGAATCAACTTATATACGGATTGTGTCATTGAAAGTTTATAAAACATTCGTAACTACAGGTAATAAAATGAACTTCAACATGGATGTGCTTTCAATTATAATAAAACAAGCATGGACTGTTAATTCATCTGTGTCAATTGATAACAGAATATAGCAGAATAGTTCAGAAGTAAAATCACAAACTTGTTAACATCGGTAATGCAGTTTCACGATTGCCGGTAATATGGAATATCATACATCGATACCATTACTAGTGCAAAATACAAAGCCAAGATATTGACCTGGCCTCGTCTTATACTCCGAATCGACTTTTATATGGACGAAGGATGGAAAATAAGTCGAATTGGTGAATTTGACTTATACTCCACATCGATTTATAGGCCGGAAAATACGGTAATCAACATTATCGTTTGGCTGTTTCTGCAGCTAAACTTTGTTAACAATGTACATCTCAACAGCCATTAGTTTTACTGCCATTTAGTAATCCAACTTACTTTAATCTGAAAATGAGTTTTTGTGCTGTCTCAAGAAAAATATGCAGTCAAGTTAATTGCCAATAATGTTCAGAGGTTAAGTTCTAAATCTTATGCAAAGTTCATAAAATTTGCCAAAATATATTCATAGAAATATCTACCTGTTTGACGCATTATTATTCAGACATTTTCTATCTTTAGTGAGTCCAGCAGTCTACAGCCAGCTGGAAAATGTTGTTGGCAGTCTGGTTTGCATTTTAGAGGAACAGTTTTCCAGTGTGATGAAATCTTATGATTTTCACAGCTGCAGCATTTTAGACAATGAACCAGTCAAAAAATCATCTAAAAGGATGAAGGAGTGCTCTCCCTTTACTGACCTTCATGTAGCAGTTCATAGTCTTGATCTTCACCTGCAGGCTGCACTATCTAGGTGAGATATTACTGACAGGAGTTTTCATAAGTAATCGATTAAGTTGATGAAGTTTGCTCAGAAGTACAGTGTCTTGTAAATCATAGTGTTTTATTGTATACTTTAGTTGTAACAAATTGAATAAATGCAGAATATTTGTGACATGAAAGTTTTGCAAATTATAATCAGCTAAATGTATCTAACTTGCATCATATTTTTACCATAATTGTACTTTTGCAATTTTAGTTTCTTGGAGGCATATATGTAAATTTTATGGCTCAACCTGCACATCAAAATTTTCAGTTCTAAACACAAGAGAATGTAGCATTATAGAATATTATAGCTATTAGCAAGGTACATTGCAAAGGACCCTGCTCACCAGATTGCTTAGTAGGGCCTTAAATAGAAGCATCAACTAAGCTTCTGCTGAAAAAACAAAGTTAGGAAATGATGGTTATTCACTGACCATAAATCTTATTAGCATTGATGCTAAATCTTATTAGTGTTGATGCTAAATCTTATTAGCATTGATGCTAAATCTTATTAGCGTTGATGCTAAATCTTAATAGCATTGATGCTAAATCTTATTAGCATTGATGCTAAATCTTATTAGCATTGATGCTAAATCTTATTGGCGTTGATGCTAAATCTTATTGGCATTGATGCTAAATCTTATTAGCATTGATGCTAAATCTTATTAGCGTTGATCAGTTGCTCTCAGGATATAGAAGCATTACTAAACGTGGTTATTATCAAACAAAGTTAAAAAGCTATTTTGTGTAATCCATAGCCTGTCTGGAGCTATTAACTCCTGTAAATGATGTTTTTGGAAGCTGGAAATTAAATTTACTTAAGGTCTAATCATTGTCAAGTAGTATGCTACATTTGGTTGAAATCCACTAATGCTTAAAAATGTTATGATGTGGAAAGTAAACTAAACAAGACATTCAGTCAGGAACCATAACTCCTGTAAATGATGTTATGGATTATCAAAATCAAGCTTAAGCTTTAATCAGTATAAAGCAGCATACCATGTTTGGTCGAAATCCAACAAAACTGTAATTGGTTATTCTGTGGAAGTAAGGAGGACAGACATTCATGGGCTATAACTCCTTTAAATGCATTGTGGAACTCTGAAAACTGAACTCATTTAAGAACTCGTCAGTATTTAAGAATAAAGCTTGATGTTTTATTTTGTTAAAATTCAAAAAGACCAATTAAGTCGTGATACTGTAGCATGCTGGAATTTGATATTCATTTAAGGTGTCAAAGCTAAAGCCACAAGTCAAACTTTGGCTGAAAACCAGCTAATTTTGATGGAGTCATCGTGTAGAAAGCAAAATTAGGACAGAGCAATAAACGTTTCAGCATTAGAGTATACTCATTATATCAATATATTGAATGCTTCTTGAGCTATATTAGTTATAGACAACATCAGAGGCAGAGATGAGATGTTCATATTCAAGGTCTGTAACTCAATACAAAATGTGTACGCACCAAATTGCATAAAAAAATATGTTTAATGGTTCAGAATCTATGCTTGTTACATAGATCTATGCTGTAAAAAAAATATTTTTGGATAAAGGGCAAAAGCTCCATTACAATTTTTACCTGAAAAGACACCTTTAAAAAAAGACACATCTGCATGTGATGGGCAGTTTAAATACCAAATCCAGTTGTATTGTTAGATTGCAGAGCTATAGTTGTTACAAGAAGTGTGAATGGATGGACAGACAGTTAAGGTGATTTTTACTCATAAGCTTCAGCAACTTGATGCAGGTGAAATGATCATTATACAGTACAGCATAATCTTTCATGACATGATATGGGATGACACAAAATTGTGACAAGCTACATGGTACATTTCAGCAGTATATATTCAGAAATGATTTTCAACACTGGATTATTTCAGAGAAGAAGAATAATAAGGTTTTTAAAATTCTACAGTTTTGGCCTTTTCTATATTACAGGGTAAGAGCTTTATCAACTTGGCTTGAAAAATTGATGGAAGAGAATAAGACTCTGAATGAGCCAATATCCCAGAATTTCCTGATTGATTTTCTGAAACCAATAAGAGCAGAGCTTGTATCTTGCAAAGGATGCTGGGAAGATGGAATCAGCCATATAGACAGACTTGAAAAGCATGGCGATGGAGACAGTATGTATAGCATCATATCTTAAAAATATAAAAATGAATGGAAGAATGTTTTAATTGATCATAAAGGTATTTTATCACAGTTTCTTTTACATATTTTTTTAAAAATGATGAATTGGATGGGAATACGCTTGTGGTAAATAGTGTTATTTTACTTCTTTATTAAAAGAAGTGTCTTCCTTGTTTAACATATAAACCATTCCCAAAATTAGGTCAAGGTAACTGACGCAGAACTAGAGTTAAGTTATTGTGCAGAAAGCATTGTTAGCTCACATGTCCATGGGGCTAAGTGAACATACAGTATGGTCCATCAAGCATCATATAACAAATGATTTTGTAAAATCAGTGCACCATGAAATATTGTCACCATTACTAACTGGAGTAAAACATTTTCAAAAATCTCTTCATGTACTGCTCAGTAGAATTTTATCAAATTTGACAAAACATCCTGTTGGGAAGACCTGTCAAGTTTAATGGTGCTGATATGTCTTCAAGTACAACCACTGGTACCAATAATAGAAGAGCCTCACTTGCTTTCAAATAGAAAACCTTTTTTAAAAAAATCCCAAATCTCTCTGTAGACTTTGACTAAACTTTGACACAAAATGTCCTGTCATGGAGACCTTTCTGAGTTACACAAAAGATCAAAATATGGCTTGCTTGCTTTCAAATAGAAAACCTAAAAATGACTATTTTTCCCAAATCTCTCTGTAGACTTTGATTAAACTTGACAGAAAATGTCTTGGCAGGAAGACCTTCCTGATGGCCAGTATTAAAAAAAGAGATAAAAATCCTATAAACAACTCAAAAACTGTTGAACAGAATTTGACCAAGTTTGACAAAAATCAAACTGGCAGAAAGACCTTTCAAACTTTTACAAATAAAGCCTTATAAAGCCTTCTTCATAACAAACAGAATTTTACCATATTTGACAGAAAGCATCCTACAACTGATCTGCCTTCAAATATTGCTAATGCATTACTAAAAATGAAAATAAGTTTATATGACTTCTTTTCATAAACCACTGAATAGACTTTTCTCTTTTTTAAAAGAAAGTATCTTGGCTTGAAGAGCTTTAAAATTTTACAAATGAAGTCAATCCAATATCAGATATGAACACAAAAATTAAAAGGCAAAAACCATTTACATAACTTCTATAAATTGTTGAATAGATGTTGGCAAAACTACAGGAAATATCCTCATATGAGGACCTATACAGTTTGTAGTAATCATTCTGATTTTCAATGAAGTACAGTTTATATTAACAAAAATTAAAAACTCTTTAAACTACATTTTCCCCAAAACCAGTGAATAGAAATTGACAGAACCTGATAAAAGCACCGTAGCATAAAGACCTTTCTCATTTTTACAAATATTTCTGATCTGCTATCAACTTTGACGTCCAATACTAAAAATAGACAGAACTTTAAAGAACTTAACTCAAAAGCCACTCACAAAAGTTTGAACCCACCAACCCAATGATTCTGGCCTTCAATTTTATTCAATGGATGCTTATGCACCATCAGATATAGTCATTGTTACTAAAATCAAAATGATTTTAATTGAATTTAGTCATTGTTACTAAAATCAAAATGATTTTAATTGAATTTGTCTCGAAAACTGCTAAACACAATTTGATCATGTTAGACAGAAAGCATGTTGGCATGAAAACCCTTCAAAGTTATACAAAATAATGTTAATTCATCTGCAGACCGGGCTCCCATTACTAAAAATATAACATTCTTGAAATGACATATTTGGATATTGTATATATTATTCAATGAATACCCTATTTACTACTGCCTGTTTATATTTCCAATTAAAACACCAATGTCCTACTATGGCACACAACAAAAATCAAGGCTAAATATGTAAGTAGTTATCATTTGAACTAATATGACAGACAATTCAAAAGAAAATATCGAATAAAGAAGGTAAATGATATTTTACACAGTGATATTTAGCAATTCTGGTATTAAATAAGAGAACTATTTAATTTCTTTCAGTATATGTAAGTAAAATTATGATAGTATGCTGAAAAGGCACTGGTTGTTAATCACACCCGACTGCTCCATTGATACACATGGGTTCATGTTAGCATCCTGTCCATGAAATAAGGGTACTATAATTAGTACAAGAGCAAGGGACAGGTCATTTATTATTCAGTTTTAACTTAACTTCGAAACATCTTGAAAAAATGCAGTGGCAATTAAACAAGATTTTTTAAAAATTAAAAAACCTCAAGTGTTTCTGATGAAAACTTTTTTAGTAGGTCTTTTCTTTTTATCTCACATCTCCCAAAGGACAACGGATTTTTTAAAACAAGGATGCAAATGTCTTCAGCACCACATTTTATCACTTTTATACTTAAAACACCTCACAAACACCCCACACTGGGTCTAAACTCTTCAGATTACAAGGATATGGTAATGAATTAACAGGACACATTATGTCTTAGTCTCACTACTTGGACATGCATCATTGCACCAGGTGAAATGATTGACAGAACACTTTGAATTCTAAATACTATGTATCATTTCAACCATGATGAAAGAAATTTTTTAATAAAGTAAACAATGTTTAGATCAGCAATTCATGATATATGTCAGTGTTACCATAACAGATGAAAGACGGTTTCAAAACAGATGTCCCCTCAATGGGCTTCTGATAAAACATGAACACTGTTTGAATTCTAAATGTTCTTTTTTGACCAAACCAAGAATAAAGAAATAAAAAAAACTAAAAGATTGTTAGATTAACAGCTCTAAAATAGTAAACAGTACAATCATATTTGTTTTGCTGCAGTGTGGTACTTCGCACAACTTTAACAAAATTGAGGCAACAGTACAACAAGATGCCAGTTTTATATACATGTATTTTTAATTTAATCATATATAAAAACACTCTAGTTTATTAACTTAAGCAAACAAAAAACAAGACTGTTGAGGTTTGTAAATAATATTTAATCCATTAATAAATTTATTAAGCATATAAGTTTAGTGTGATAGTTTTTTATATTATTTCACAGTGAGTGAATGTGATGTGACATGCATAATACTTGCATACTCCTTTTGTTTGTCTGTAAAATGCACCCATTATACACACCAATATATCATAGAAAAAAAGCAAAAACACTGCTACACCAGTCTTGTTTAATTAGGCATGCCAAAAATAATCCTTGATTGAGAAGATTAAAAATAAAATGCTTTCAAACTCAAGACCACTTTCAGTTTGTTTAAAGTACATCTGCTTTTTCAGATTTTGTATTATTGCATGCTAATTGCCAATTGGAGACATCTGATGCAATATGTGTGCTAGTTTTGATTTGTTGAAAGCAGTCAGCAGATGGATATGAGAAAAAGTCAGGTCATGGGTTCTGTGCATCGCTATGTAGGATGGGGTGAGACAATGTAAGGTCATGGGTATGCCCTTGTGTGCATCACTATGTAGGATAGAGTGAGACAAAGTCAGGTCATGGGTGCTGTGCATCGCTGTGTAGGATGGGGTGAGACAAAGTCAGGTCATGGGTTCTGTGCATCGCTATGTAGGATGGGGTGAGACAAAGTCAGGTCATGGGTTCTGTGCATTGTTATGCAGGATGGGGTGAGACAAAGTCAGGTCATGGGTTCTGTGCATCGCTATGTAGGATGGGGTGAGACAATGTAAGGTCATGGGTATGCCCTTGTGTGCATCACTATGTAGGATAGAGTGAGACAAAGTCAGATCATGGGTGCTATGCATCACTATAGGATGGGGTGAGACAAAGTTAGGTCATGGGTGCTGTGCATTGGTATGTAGGATGAGGTGAGACAAGGTCAGGTCATGGGTGCTGTGCATCACTTTGTAGGATGGGGTGAGACAAGGTCAGGTCATGGGTGCTGTGCATCACTATATAGGATGGGGTGAGACAAAGTCAGGTCATGGGTGCTGTGCATCGCTATGTAGGATGGGGTGAGACAAAAGCCTCTTGAATCAGCAAACATTTGAAACTTGAAAATCGTTCATGATTGCTGCAGTAGTATATACCTTCCTTGACCATGAAACTGGGATCGACATCAGATACTGCTCTGATGGCAAGTTTTTGAATTTGAGGAGACTATAAGTGAAGTCAAATCTACAGTAAGTGACTTTGTGATCTCATGTTTACTGATGACTGTTTTGTGATCTCATTTGCTGATGACTGCAATCTCATATTTGCTGATGACTGTGATCTCATATTTGCTGATGACTGTGATCTCATTGTTGCTAAGACTTTTGTGATCTCATATTTGCTGATGACTGTTTTGTGATCTCATATTTGCTGATGACTGTTTTATGATCTCGTATTTTCTGATTGTTTTATGAGTGCCAAATTTGAGTCTGATATGCAGCAGAGTAGAGACCATTTCTTTTCAGCTTGTTGCAATTTCAGACTTACAATAACAGGGTTCATACGGTCTTTGAAGGTCTTTGAGAGTTTGGGAAAAATGAGGTAGCATTTTCAAGGCCTTGAAAGTTTGGGAAAATCGAGCATATTACCCTGAGGTCTTTAAATGTCTTTGAAAATTGAAATAAACCTTCCAAAAATTAATTTCTTTCCAGAATCACAAATAAAATTATCCGAGGTTGTTAGATTCAGATGTAATCTAGTTATCCTGGTTTCTTTCTTTTGATGACCCATTCAGTTTATTGCCACCGCATTAACAAAAGAGGTTTTGTTTTGTTTGGCCATCCGAAGTATGCCTCGGCGGCGACTTCAATCACACATGCACTCTTCATCAAAGCAAGACGGTGCCGCTACACACTTCATCAAAGGATGTCACCAATAAAATTGCCCAAGGTCGTTAGCTTCGGATATAGCTGGTTTTCCTGGCTTCTTTCGTTTGACGAATAGTTCAATTTGATTGGACGAGTCCATCAGTTTTAGCCAATCAAAATGTTAATTACACTCATTCTATGTAGAAAATTCGCAAAAGTTACACGCTCGAGAATTCAAAATTTGTTCATTCGATTTACATCTTCCAGTTCAGTGTTTAAAAATGCCAGGTCTTTGGTCTTTCAACGATATCTGGCTTGAACAAGAGAAATACAAGGAATGGCTGCAAAAGGATAAATTATGTAAACGAAAGACGTTTTTTACATTGTGTAAAAAGACGAGCAACTTGGCCTCAATTGGAGAAGGAGTCCATGCAAATTAGTAATTACATACTGTTCATTTAGTGGAACGAAGATGCAGAAGTATAAACTACTGGTAATTTTGTGCAAAATAATGTTAACTCATTACTCTTCGGGTATAAAATAAGATATTGTTTAATGTGATGATTTGGGAGATATGGCAAAAGAGGGCCCGTTTAAATTTACTCATACCGTCGGTTTATTTAACACGTTTGAGGGGGAAAAAATCATTTTCGAAAAATTTTGTTCTACATAATAATGTTCCTTGGTTTAATATAAAAACATACATTGTAATAAATTCAATTCACGGATATACAGTTTCAAAGTGCGCATGCGTACACTATAGTAGAGTTAAGCAAGAGTTGTTGTTCTTGAATTGTGAGTATATTAAAATAAACGTGTGCTGTAAAGCTTTAACTGTAAGAAGTCAAGTCATTTGATTAGGTAAATAAATAAAAGTATGAAAAAAACGTATTTCCAGTTGACGGAATATCCCCGTTTCTCATTGCCGACCCTCGACTTTTTCCCCAATGGCATTACAAAAAAATAAGTTAAAATCACATTGCCGAAATTGATTTGTGTATCTATAGTCTGATTATACATCCCTGTTTGTTTGTACCCTGTTTGTACTATCGATTTCAATAACGAAAATAATTAAATGATAAAAGGTGCACAGAACTAAGGCAACTGAATCATTGATTTATAATTTCTAACCTGAATGTGACCAGAATGGCACTAATACTGCCATTTCCTGCACATTTCATGATTAACGGACTTTCCAAAGAAACAAACGGGTTGGTATAGTTAGACTATAATTGAGCCCGTTTTGCCCAGTACTTTGAAGTGCTTGAAATATTACTAGATTTATCGATGTTTCTTTTTATAAAAAAAATAGAGAAAAAAAACACGCCCAACCTTGATGAAGTGTTTTATTCTGTCCTTTCCAAAAGAAAGGAATATGTCGAACTTTGGGGTGGTCTCCAGAAAATGTTGTCACACGGGCAGGCAACAGTGGAGAGAGAATTTTCTGTCAACAAACAGGTATCTGTTGAGAACCTCAGCATAGAAAGCCTCAAGCTAATCATTGACACAATGAGAAAAGCAGGTGGACCTTTGGAAATCATCATTAGCAATGAAATGATGAAACATGGCTCCTTTGCAAGACATAAGTACCATGCTTATCTGGATAAGAAGAAAGCAAAGAAGGATGAAAAAAACCAAAAGGGAAGGAAACGGGAGTTAGCCTTGGATGAAGTGGAAGAACTTTAAGCCAAAAAGCTGCGTCTTAAAGCTGACATTGCCAGTCTACATGCTTCCTCTGTACAGAAAGCAGAAGAGGCAGAGTTAAAAGGACCCATTGTGCATGTCACAGAGTCAAATGCTCTTAGGAGAAAAGCAGAGGAAGAGATGACAGTGGTAGCGTCTCTTTCCAAAATGATTGAAGAGAAAAGAAAGCAAATATAATAATGCATTTAAAGCAATGCTGATATCTGTTAAAGAGAACAATTTATTTTGTATTAAATCTGACACGTATGTTACATATTTCTGAAAGAACAACGAATGTTAACCTATCTTCCAGATAATTATATTACAATTTTAGGAAATTAATTATAGTTTGACTTTAATCAGTAATCAATATTGTAGTATTTGGCATTCACTGTTTTCTCATATAACCTGTATACACAATATTAGCAAAAATAGGTCTTGGAAATCTCTGTTTGTGGTCTTTGAAAGTTTGGGAAAAGTCTTTGAATTTATCATCCATAGTTCAGTATGAACCCTGAATAAGTGTCAGGAAGACAGGTGATACACCAACTTGTACTAGGAAAGCCCTACTTAGAGCCTACCATCATAGTAAATGGTCAGACCATCATGGTACTGGACAAGTTTATCTATCTGAGTGCCAGAATTGTTAAAGTACATGTGGCCTTTGGCAGACTATATGCAAATGTGTGGGACCACACAGGTATCAGTCTACAAACACAACTGATCATCTGCAAAGCCATTGTCATCCCTGCTGTAGGCTTGCAAAATCTGGACAGTGTACAGATGCCTTGCCATGAAGTTGAACAATTTTCACATGGGTTGCCTGAGGAAACTGATGAGCTTCTGACACAGGCAGGCATTCCAAGCATCCACACTCCGCTGATGAAATTATAGTTAAGACGGGCTGGAGGCCACATCATCAGAATGCCAGAAGAATGACTACCAAATGAGATCTTCTATGAGCTGAAGGATGGTTACTAATCTGAAGTTGGTCAGAATATTCTGTCAGGTCATCCTTGAAACACTTCATCTTTGACCCTGAGTCTTGGGAAGATTGTTTCATCTTGTACAGTCTCATCCATACTGGAGCTAAAGTCTTTGAACTGAAAAGAATAGAGAAGCTGTGCAGAAGTGTAAGAATTGTAAATCTCTGAACTGCAGCATTCCCTTGATCAATCAACCAAGCCTACATGAGATCTGTCCAGAGTACCATAGATAGGTCAGAGCACAAATTGCCCAGATCAGTCTCTGATATACTCACAGAAACCAAACCATTAAGTAATGGCTTGGTTCTGTTCAAACTCAAAGGAGGAATAACAACTGACCATTCAGAACACAAACTGTCTGGATTCGCCACTCACAGAATCCATACCAGCTGGTAATGTTTTGATCATCTTCAAACCTGAAGGAAAAAAACAACAATCTTTGTCATGTATTAATTTATTTTTTCAAAACTCAACTTGAAGTTCATATATTGTGTTGGCACATGCCTTTTGGAGCTTTTGATGCCATGACTTTGTGTTGGGACATGGCTTGCTGAGCTTTTGATGCCATGACTTTGTGTTGGGACAAGGCTTGCTGAGTTTTTGATGCCATGACTTTGTGTTGGGACAAGGCTTGCTGTGCTTTTGATGCCATGACTTTGTGTTGGGACAAGGCTTGCTGAGTTTTTGATGCCATGACTTTGTGTTGGGATAAGGCTTGCTGAGCTTTTGATGCCATGATTTTGTGTTGGGACAAGGCTTGCTGAGCTTTTGATGCCATGACTGTGTTGGGACAAGGCTTGCTGAGCTTTTGAGGCCATGTTGTTGTGTTGGGACAAGGCTTGCTGAGCTTTTGATGCCATGTCGTTGTGTTGGGACAAGGCTTGCTGAGCTTTTGATGCCATGTCGTTGTGTTGGGACAAGGCTTGCTGAGCTTTTGATGCCATGTCGTTGTGTTGGGACAAGGCTTGCTGAGCTTTTGATGCCATGTCGTTGTGTTGGGACAAGGCTTGCTGAGCTTTTGATGCCATGACGTTGTGTTGGGACAAGGCTTGCTGAGCTTTTGATGCCATGACATTGTGTTGGGACAAGGCTTGCTGAGCTTTTGATGCCATGACGTTGCTTGCTGAACTCCGGATATCAAATATGATGCTTGCAGTTGTTATCATTTTTTAGTATTGAACAGAATCAAATAACCATGTGTGTGGTTTTATTTTTCAGGAAAGGAATCAAAAACCATAGCAACACCTCCTACCAACACAGAGCCTCTGCTCACACCTACTGTTCTGGCTGACTGTTGGGATCCAATTATAGAAGATCAGGTGAGATACAGCAGAGTCCATTCTTATACATATACATTTTCTTAGTTTTATTTGTTACTTCTGCATAATAATTGCTTTGGCGTGCTCAATGAATATTAGGACAACTTCTGATGGTATATTTATTTCTGATGAATTGGATGGGTGCATGAGACCAGATTGCATTTGGTCATTGTCATTGGTAATCTGATGAGTTGGATGGGTGCATGAGACCAAATTGCATTTGGTCATTGTCATTGTTAATATGATGAGTGCATGAGACCAAATTGCAATTGTGTCATTGTCATTGTTAATCTGATGAGTGCATGAGACCAAATTGCAATTGTGTTAAAGATTTATGCACTTTCATTTTTGTAATGTAGACTCATTCCCATCGTTGTGTAAGGATGATGCGCAAGTCAGGTGGGGATATATGTATTTGAAAACATTGCTCACCATTCCTCTAGCCTGTTTAGAGGTAACCCAATTATAAACATCATGTTCTCCTGGTATATCTGTAGCTTTATACATGGTATCAACATGGAACATATCCTTATAAACATCATGTTCTTCTGGTATATCTGTAGCTTTATACATGGTATCGACATGGAAAATATCCTTATAAACATCATGTTCTTCTGGTATATCTGTAGCTTTATACATGGTATTGACATGGAACATATCCTTATAAACATCATGTTCTTCTGGTATATCTGTAGCTTTATACATGGTATTGACATGGAACATATCCTTGCATCATTGTAAGCCACCTCAAGTGAAAGTAGGTCACAATGATCAACAATTATTGGCCCCTGCCTTGTTTTCAAAATTATGGGGACCATAGTTTCCACATTTCCATCGATTGGTCCATCCTTTAAATCAGTTTGAGTCTTAGGGATGAAGCTTGCTATGTTCATGTATCATAGTAAGAAAATGTGTTATGCATCACATTGAGTCCTATCTGCAAGGTCAAGGTCAAGACTCGATAATTTTAAATTTTTCCTCATTTTCCATTTCACTGTAACTTAAAAGCCATTTGAGACTAATGGGTTAAATTTTGAATTCTTCTGCATTGTAATCTGAAGGTGTCTTGTTAACTAAATTGGTGGTTCTATCTTCAAGGTCATGGTCACAACACAATATTGTAAGTATTCCAAAACTTTCCATCCACTCTCTAACTTAGGTGCTTTTTGAAGTACTTGTGTGCTTATATATCATCATTATAAGATTTGTTGCATATCACATGGACAGTCTCATTTTCAAGGTCAGGCTCAGTATTTTTTTGACAATCTCATTTTCAAGGGCAAGACCAGGCTCAGTATTTTAAGTTTAACATCACACCTTACATTCTGTTCAAATAACTTTTAAGTTGTTTGAAATTATGAGATATTTCATAGTTTGGTAGCATTCTTATGTCTTATGCTCAAGGCTTTCAAGGTCAAAATCACATATCATTTTCTTCCCTATATTTTATCATATGCTCAATACCCTTTATCATAGAGACATGAAACTTGGTTACTTTCGATTGTTACAAGATAACCAGGTGGGATTTTGGATTTACAATACAACATAATTGATGGTCATAAAATTACAATTTTTAATGACAAATGATTTGAATGAAAAATTAATTATGATGAATCTGTGCATGTATATAACATTAAAGAATGGACTTAAATAATGAAAATACAAATGACCTTACACAGTACAAGGAAAAGGGGTGAATGACTCACAGTGATTTCACCACAAAAAGAATGATGCATTTTACTCAAAACTCAAACAGTACAGAATGTAGTATTTACTCATACAGTAGTAAAATTGTAAAATGTATTCACACAAATAGCAAAATTAGGTAAACAAAAAGCAACAGATATACAAATTATCTCTACAGTCCCAAAAAACACTGGGTTTTACGAACTCCCAAAATTAGCCCATTTTTAAAAGATTACATACATAGAGTTATACACTCCATCACCAGCACACTTGGCTACCAGTCACACTGGCCAATCAAGCTGTCAGTATTCCAGGTTGGTCAGTCAAGCAATCAGTGCCCACCAATCTCAGTCCGCAATGACCGATCACTTGCTACTCAACAAGCAACACTATTCAGCTTTACTACTATGGTTCTGCTTTACAACTGCTATGGTCGACTTCATAGTTAGCTCTGCAGCTGCTGAGACCATGTCGATTCTGATCACTCTAGTCACTGTTCAATATTTGTTCTCTCTGGTCACTCTGTTCAGCTGAAAATATATCTAACACCATGTACTATGCATGACACAGGCATATATGATAGAATGTAATGATGTTACATATGGTAAGCTATGCAAATTACATTATTGGCACAATAATTACAAAACATCACACAAGTTTAGAAGTGAACTGTGCCTGAAAAGAATCCTACAGTACTAAACGTTCTTAAAATTGCAACTTTGTATTGCCCATATAAATCGCTTGCTAAGTCACAAACAGGAATGGAAAATATTTGCAATATACCATGTAGACCGAATCTACATAGAAAATATACGAAGATAAACGTGGTAGTACAATAGTTATAACTTATACACAAGAAATTAACACAAATAACTCTACAGCAGAAGATGTGAAAGTTTTCAAAGTAGACCCCTCACTGACAAGACATTCCGTAATGTAAATATTTTTACCTACGGTGAGGCATTTATACACAGATAACGTCTGTACACTGGAAGCATTCTGTTTCTCCCATCGAAAGCACTTTGCATGTGTGGCACAGGATGAACCAAACTCACTATTTTAATATATATATATATATATATATATATATATATATATATATATATATATATATATATATATATATATATATATATATATATATATATATATATTCCTCTGCTATCGTACACAAAAACAAAACCTGAATACATGTATTTAATAATAAAAGGATTTATGCAATTCCGTGACATCCATGTCAGCCGATCATCTCTACAGCTTTATCGCAAGTGTCACAGATTTCATCACTGTACAATTTGATTAACTGAATTTACTTCTTACACTTATGACTTTGTTATTGACAGGCTAACAGTAGCATAAATATTTTGTATTCCAAGTAAATCTCTGGCTGTAATGGAACTCATTCAGAGTGTCTCTTTAAATATTTTGTATTCCAAGTAAATCTCTAGCTGTAATGGAACTCATTCAGAGTGTCTCTTTAAATATTCTTTATTCCATGTAAATCTCTGGCTGTAATGTAACTCATTCAGAGTGTCTCTTTAAATATTCTGTATTCCAAGTAAATCTCTGGCTGTAATGGAACTCATTCAGAGTGTCTCTTTAAATATTCTTTATTCCATGTAAATCTCTGGCTGTAATGTAACTCATTCAGAGTGTCTCTTTAAATATTCTGTATTCCAAGTAAATCTCTGGCTGTAATGGAACTCATTCAGAGTGTCTCTTTAAATATTCTGTATTCCAAGTAAATCTCTGGCTGTAATGGAACTCATTCAGAGTGTCTCTTTAAATATTCTGAACCACATTAGTGTCCTACATTTTTACAATAATGGCGGTTATTTATAGGCTAACCTAAGCGTCCAAGCTTTTTTTACTGCCAGATCTACATTTGCATTTACATACTACTTTAGGTCATATTATGTCAGTGTCCTACTCTTCCTACACTAGTTTTATCTCCTTCACAAAAATGCAGATGTAGGTATAGTATCTTGATCATGAAACTTGGTCAGGACATTCCTTGTATCATTTTTCCCCTCTTCCAAGGAAATGTAAGTCACAATGACTGTTTGTATGCCAGTTCTATGTTGGACACATTATGTTATGGCATTATCCATCTGCTAACATTTGATTGTCTGACCCATAACTTTGTATCAATTCAGATTTTCACAAAACTCTGCCCAAGCACATATATCATGGCTAGATGTGTGTCATGTGCTATAGCAATGACCTTGCCTCAAAGTCAAGGTCATGGCAAGGGAAAATCTAATTCTTTGACAGAACCAAAGTATAGCTTTTGAACTTCTAAAGATATTTGAATGAAATTTTTTAAAATTTATTTATCATGCATAGATGGTGTGTTGCATAGCCCCTTGCTTCAAAATCAGGGTCTTGACAAGGGAAAATATCATTTTTTAACATTTTTCCTATGCAGATTATCACATCTGAACCAGGTACTTTTTTTACTCTGAACAGTGTTATAAAGTTAGAGCATTGTGCTTTAATAAGTAGTGTTATAAAACTGGAGAATTGTGCTTTGATGAGCAGTGTTATAAAGTGGGAACATTGTGCTTTATTTAATAAGTAGTGTTATAAAGTGGGAGCATTTTGCTTTAATGAACAGTGTTATAAAGTGGGGCATTATGCTTTAATGAACAGGGTTATAAAGTGGGAGCATTATGCTTGAATGAGCAGTGTTATAAAGTGGGAGCATTGTGCTTTAATGAACAGTGACATAGAGTTCGGTATTATGTTTGAATGAGCAGCATTATACAGTTGGGCATTGTGCTTTAATGAGCAGTGTTATAAAGTGGGAGCATTGTTCTTTGATGAGCAGCATTATACAGTTGGGCATTGTTCTTTAATGAGCAGTATTATAAAGTTGGGTATTATGCTTGAATGAGCAGTGTTATAAAGTGGGAGTATTGCTCTTTGATGAGCAATGTTATGAAGTTAAAGCATTGTGCTTTGTTGTATATGAGTTATTTCTTGTGTCAGGCAAACACCAGCATATTGGCTAGCTTCATTATCTTTCTGACAACTCATGTTTATATGAAAACTGTCAGAAGGACTCAAAACTTGGGATCATGGAAATCCAGTGGTGCATTTATATATAATAATTTACAAGAGGGGAGAGGGAATGACTTTATGAATAGTTTGGAAGCACACACTCAAAGCATATTTCCACTTTGGAGCAAATTATTTTCACATTCATGTCACATCATAGACTCCATTGCAAGATTACTAAATATTTTTTATAGAAAAGTGCATGAAATAAATTGCACTTGTCAATTTAAAAAATATGAATGAATTTATTGGAGATAAAGCATCTTCTGTGTGGTATTCAGGAATGATTTATTGATTTAATCAAATCACATAGATGTAACAATTTGGTTTTATACCTAATAAGAAAGCAATCTAATGCATTTTTACATCGCACAAGATAAAGGCAAACACCAGCTTTTGCATTTATTAAAGTGTTTAATTCATTTGACAAAATGTTTTAACTGATAATGTCTTCTCCTACAGGTGTTTGAAGCGTACACTGACCCAGATGAGCTGGACACTGCAGACTACAGCTGGGACAATTTTTTGACAGACGAAGAGAAGGTACAAAGTTACTTTGTGTACAAAGTTATGATTTATGTACAAGTATCCATATAATTTATTTTGGTTTCAATTAAGAAAGCTTGAAAATTGATGATTCATGAATGGCAATAGTGAAGTGTATGCTATTCATACATGGTACTAAATTGATTTTCAAGCTTCATGAATTCATAAGTCATTTAAAATATGAAGTCTAATTCTAATAATTACAAATAGTTGTAAACATAATAATGAATCAAAAGTAATAAATAACCACTCTACATTGTAGCCATTGTTTACAGATATTGCAAAACACATAAGAAGGGCACGTGAATGCACTAGAAGCTTATGAACTAATAACTTAATCCATTGTTGCGTTACATGATTTTATTTTAGCCAGTCTAAATGTTTGTTACAAAGTCTTGGTAAAAATCAGTTATTAAATTATATCTATATCATAGCCATATTATATTTCCTGAATAAATAAATCACTTAATATCATGGTAAATTTATATTTCCTTCCTCCAACCTAGTCATCTTCAAATATATGCATAATTGTTAATTTTATGGTTGTTTTTTTCTTCAAAATTAGAGGTTTACAGTATTATAAATTGCAGTCAAGCAATAAATGTCATGTGCAACATTTCTAATTAAAATGTCTACACTTTGTCATTTTTGTATTGCAGTGCTGAGCAAATGACAAGTAACTTAACAGTGTCAATATATTAGTGGCCCAGCATGTCCATGCATGACACTGTGATACACCCAGCATGTCCCTGCATGCATGCATGACAGTACTACTCACCCATAATGTCCATGCATGACACTACCATACAATCAGTATGTCCCTGCATGACACTACCATACACCCAGCATGTCCATGCATGATTCTACCTTACACCCAGCATGTCCCTGCATGACACTACCGTACACCCTGCATGTTCATGCATGATACTACCCTACACACAGTATGTCATGTATGACACTACTACTCACCCAGCGTATCCATGCATGACACTGCAACACACCCAGCATGTCCATGCATGACACTACCATACAATCAGTATGTCCCTGCATGACACTACCATACACCCAGTATGTCCATGCATGACACTACCATACACCCAGTATGTCCATGCATGACACTACCTTACACCCAGTATGTCCATGCATGACACTACCTTACACCCAGTATGTCGATGCAGTACACTACCTTACACCCAGTATGTCCATGCATGACACTACCTTACACCCAGTATGTCGATGCAGTACACTACCTTACACCCAGTATGTCGATGCATGACACTACCTTACACCCAGTATGTCCATGCATGATATTCTAATCTCCATATAAACTGTTGAGTGCTACACTTATTTCACAGGCAAAGAAGAAACGGGAAAAGGAAGAAGCCCTAAGACTCCTGACAGAACTGAAGTCTGTGATATCAGTAAGAGCTGTGGCAAGGGAACAGCGGGAACATGAGGTACTTCTCAAGTCTCAGCACAAGCACATGCCTAAATATGATGATGACAAGATAAAATGTGAGAAAAATTCAAAGAAATGTGATTTGCAACGAGAATTGAGTGAGGTACCACTCATTCCTGACCTTGGCAGTGAGATTAAAAACAGCAATTTTGAAGTTGAATCTGAGCCTACAAATGGAATCGCAAATGGTAAGGAACTTTCTCATTTACAATCCAGACACTTTGCAGAAAGTGTTGAGGCAGAGAGTATTTTATCTTCCCGATCTTTCTGTGAGAATGATTTGTCAAACCCTGACTCATCCAAGATGTTGAATGATAGAAATCCAAGAGAAAATGTGAGAGGAGTAGCATTTATTGATTCAGAATCTCATGGAGAAGAGCAGACAACTAACATATTGCGTGCTTCTCATAGTTGGCAGAAAATGAAAGACAAAAATGTGACTGATTCAACAGAAGAGACAGCAAGTAATGAAGAAACTTATCAACATGGATCCAGTAGACAAATGACAATGGTTTTAGCTTGTAAAGATATTCTTAGTAGAGATATGCCGATTTTAACAAAGAAGATTATGCAGAGTGAATGTATAACACAGGTAAATAGAGAACTGGAGGGGCATGAAATATATTCTCATGATGGTCAGATTTCTAAAGATATTGAACCTAAAAATGATTTGAACTTTGATGGAGAACAATTTGGCAATCAGATTCAAACAAAATCCCAGGAGAATATGCACCAGCCAAAAGTCTTTGAACATGACCCTTTGCTGAGATCTTCACTTCATGATACATCTGAACCCTTGGATTACATTGGGAAAGACTTGCAATCAGGACAGATAGGTGAAATGGATGGTGACGAAAATATTTCAGACAGAAAGAAAGGGTTAGAAGAAAGATTAACCAGACTGTTAGGGGCTAATCTGGCATTAACATCTAGTCTGGCCTCCCTTGCAGCAGCCAGGTCACAAAGTCTGGGTCTGTCTGTTGATACATTCAAAGACAGTAGTGACAGTGAAGAGGAAGGACTAGTTGAGGATTAATTATAGAAGTATTTGTCACTTTTTAGTAATAATGATAATGATTATTCAATTCGAGATCATGTATCCTTAATGTGCCATGTTACATTTCATGATACAATTTTTCTTTGGTTTGCAATTTACCTTACAATAAATCATGAAGATTTCTTTTTTAAGAATTCTTGGAGTACTTTTTGGTGTTTTCTTATAATAAAGAATTTTTCTTTTTTCTCACAAATTCAAATGAAATTTGATAGCACTAACATAAGATACTTTATTGTTATTATTATTATTATTTCAAATTACATGCTGACAACATCCCGAACAACTTAAGCTATGGAGTGAGTGGGTTACAAGGTAGTTTGTACTTTCGTAAATCTCATAGATTTCCATGTGTTTGCGTGTACGATTTGGATTTTTAACATAGCATTAGCAGATTTATATCATAACTGACTCTTTAAAAAAAATCCAGAATATTACACTGAGTAGACCTAGATTCAAGTCTTGGATTGATAAAATAGTTGCATCTCAATGTGTCTGATATATTGTTTAGTCCATTTGTTCATATTTTTGTACATTTGTTTATTCATTTGTTCAGTATGCCAGAAATATTCTGTTGATGAGTCCTTTCATGTATTATTGATATTTTTTGTGCCAAATGTAAAATGCTTTTAATATTTCTTCAATCAGGAAAAGCCATTAATTTCCTTCATCCAAAAATTGACTTGATACGAGACTTTATGAATGATTTATAGTAAATGCAGATTTCTTATGCAGAATGAAATATTGCTTGCTCAACTGGTCACAGATTAGAAAAGCTTATTTGACAGCCTGTTGTATGTCATATGTCCATCCAGAAGTCATGGATTGCTATTGTTACTCCGACTAAACTGCCTTGAAACTTTACACACATTTTCCCAAGGTCTTGTTGGTCTAAAATTCACAGACATCCAGTATGGCCAATGTTGCTATCATTGCTGCTACTGACCTCCTGAATGAAATTGAGGTCAATCGGACTTCCAATATGGCCACCACAGCTGCCATATCAAAAATCTTGTTATTGCTACTTCTCCTGAAGTCATATCCACATGGAGTTTTCATTGGAAAATTTCTTATAAATATAAATTACGCTGATCTGGTCCACAGTGGCCATCTTGAAAATCTTATAACTACTCCTCCAGGTTGGAAAGTCATATCAACATTGGTTTTTCACTGGAAGACTTCTTATGATGTCATAGTACTATATGAAAATGTCAGTGATTGATATTCATTATAACCACCATGGCAACTGTCATGAAAATCTTACTTTTGCTTCTAAATGAATGGTCATATTTACAAGGGTTTTTCACTGGAAGACTTCTTATGATGTCAAAGTACTAAATGAAAATGTCAGGGATTGATATTCATTATGGCCATCATGGCAGCCACGTTGATCCTTTGCTTCTAAATGAAAGGTCATAATAACAAGGGTTTTCCACCAGAAGACTAATTTGATATCTAGTTGGTCCTGAATTGTGGATAGACTGTTGGTTCACAGATCAGCAATATGTGGATATTGTTTTGTTTTTGAGCATTATTTACTTAACACTTTTCTTTCAAATGCACATTAAACATATGGTGCTTTAGTTTCCAGTGCCATTGTAAACAATTTTAAGTCCTTACACCGTGCTGTAATTTAGGCCATGCATACTTATGGATATATTTCTCGAGGTCTCAAGGGGTCCGTCTCTTGAGGTCCAAATTGATATGGGTTTGATCTTACCCAGGCCAGCCATGTTTTGGCTGCTTTGGAAGTTCTTGGGAAAGGCACTTAGCCCCTGTTTACATAGCATGATCTTTGGAAGACAAAAAACCGAACTTGAATTTATACATTTAATTGTTGCAGCTTGGATTGGATTTTTATGTACCTTTATCAACTACGAGCCTTCTATCCAAAATGTGCATTCTTCATTGAAGGATGAAGTCATGTTCATGCAGCATTCTAGAATTTATTGAAAAATTCTCCAGTTTGCATCTTAGTACTCAGAAGATATGTGAAATATGATTAATTTTAAGACGTCTTATTGATTTACATTTTCTTAGCAGATCTTCAGAACCTTATTCTTAATGTCACATTAGTATATTTAAAGGTAAAATTTGGATGGAGAGATAACTTATATTTATTAAGTAGGAAAAACTGACCTGTTTTACAATTTACAGAAATCAGGCAAGTATGTACTAATGCATATAGGTACAGTTTGCTTGTGCTAGTAAGCAAGAATTTTCTCTATGTAAATACTAAATGCATTTATCTTTTTTGAAGTATAATAAAATTTGATATGCCATGCTTGTTGGGCATTTTAGAAATAAGTGCAATAGTAAAAATAAATTAGCATTCCTCATTCTTCTTTGTTATTCAATCAAATGCTACTTGAAACTTTGTAGAAAAGCACATCATATCTTATAAGAATTTAATATATTATTGTTGTCTTAAATGTTTCCTTTTCTGTCTGTCTCTCTTTCTCTCTCTCTCTATCTCTATAGTATGTGAATCCATGCAGGTTTCTTAGATCTCCTTCATTTGCTGGAATCAGTCTTATTATCAGCTTACTTCAATAAGATGGAACCTCAAGCCGATGAACAATATATGTTCATATATGTTGAAAATTAAAAGAGCTAACTTTAGAGACATTTATATACCCCCTTAAACTTTTTATAAAAAATCTAGAATTTGATGTTTTTTTAAAGAACAGCTGGTTGTCAGAAAATCAGCTGTTTATCCAGAATGCCTGGGAGACATGAATTTTGTGCAGATAAATGGTAATATTTCATAAACTAGTTATTATAGTCCAGGAGATATTCCATTGTTTCAGATGAGTGAAATGTATAGACAATTGGCCCTTGGATAATTTAAGTTTTTCTGAAAGATATACTAGTACAGTTTTGACAAAATGTTTTAAATTATGGAGCTGAAAATGATTCTAGTGCTTTTCAGGACAAGTGGACTTATGGTATGACTTTTCATCTATTATGTTAGGTTCATTCACAATTGTTATTTACAACTTATTATAAAATGCTTGACCAATTTGCATGTCATTGTATTCTGGCATCAGGGTTTTAAATTTGTTCAGATGATTCAATCTGTCATCCAGTATGGCCACCATTTCTAAAAAATCATTCAAAGATTTTATCTAAAAAACCACAAAACAGAATATAACCAAACTTGGCAGAAAGCATTCTAATGTAAAGCCCTTAGATTTGTATAAATGATGCCAATGGAATTCGACCAGCATGGACAGACAGTATCCAGGCATTGAGGTGTTTTAATTTTGGATAAATCATGCTTTTGTGCAATCTATTATGAATGAATATACATAACCTAGAGAAACTCGGACCCAGTGGTTTTCATAATATATGTACCCTTAATGTCCTCTTTACTGCTCCATTCACACTTTCAAGTAAACACGTACACCCTAAAATATTGCTAGAACTGGACTTGCATTTATTGTAGGTCAAATCAATAGTTTACATGGGTCTTACACTTCAGATTGCCTTTAAAATTATTTAAAATTGTGTTATCATAAACATTCTCTAAACTAATTTGAGAAAATCAACATATTTTAAACCCCAAAATTTTGTTCTAAATAAGAAAATGGCAGGCTCAGAGTCTAAGGCCTAGACCAAAGACAGTATATAAAGCAGGGATTGGAAATGCTAGAGAACTTTCACAGAACATCCATTTCCTTTTAATATGCAATTGTGGTGTCCAACAGTTGGGCAAGAAATAAGATCAATTGCATAGCGTGATTAAATTTGCCCACAACTGTGTTTACATAGATCACAAGTTAAAAATAGCTTCAGTAGTTTATATTTTCTGCATCTTCTATTTGAAATTAGGATTTAATGTTTAATGTGATAGCCAGAACTTAATGTGAAGTTGCTTAGGCTCCCCATTCAAGTGCCTAAATGTGTGATACTGACGTGTTAGCAAATTGTAAATGCAGAACTTTGTTGGGATAGCAAGAGAAAAAGTTTGAAATATAAATGGAGTACACTTTCCTTAAAAGTGAAAAACTCCAACATGTAATGGTATATTTTCCATATAGATTCTGGCTTTTGCTAGGTCTCTCCTGATAATAGCATACTCCTTGGCACAAGCGCAAGTACTAACAGAAAGGTTCATAGGATTTGCTGCTAACCATTATACCTTAGGGGAGATCACTCTGCCCAGCCACCATCTTGGTCAGCAGACAACTTTTAGATATCTTTAGCAAAAAGTACTATCTAGGAGGGCTGGATTGGCAAGGCAGTATTAGTTCTATGGTATTATGCATGGGTAATGTATTTAAAGAAGAAAACTGTATACATATTACCAAACTCTGTTACAGTTATAGTAATTGTTATTTTAAAGCATTGTTCAAAATAAATTGGGCCTTTTGTTTCCAAACACTTCATATCTGGTACACAACTCCACTTTCACCAATATATTAATCTTAAATCGTACTTACACTACTTTTAACTCTTGTTACTCATATTTCAATAATAATAATAATTGTAATATTTTAATAGAAAGAAAATGTAATATACAAATGAAAACTCGGAACATTATGCTGAAAACTTTGTAAAATGTGTGGAGTGTTGTTAGACATATCTTCCATTTGAGCCAGTTGTAGCAATCCCATATACCCCATTATCCCAAAACTTATCTCATAAAGTTATCTGAAATATACAAAATTGTGTCTCTTATTTGATTTTTTATGTCATTATACATTCATAAAATTACCAATACTTAAATACTTAAAATCAGATAGAATCTTTTTTTATTTGTTAAAATGTGACTAGATGTTACTATATCATATGCTATAACACTATAAATTTGTATTTGCTTTGAAAAGATTTTTAAAAACAAACACATGTATACATCTGGTTTTCAACAGTACAATTATCCTCTTTTCAAAATGCATGTTCTGTCTTTGTCCCATCATTAACTAATATAAATGGACTGTGTAAATTCTCCAATTATTTATCCTTTGAACAGCGTTGTAGAAAGAAAATAATGGCTCTGTACATATACTGATTCAAACAAAAACACCCGAAGAATCATGTATAAATATAGAATGAACAAAATAATTTACACTTAGGAATCTTAAACTGTAAACATTTTTGGTTCATGACTGAGGGTTTTGTATGCAAGAAGTTTTAAGTGTAAACGTTTTAGAATCAAAAATCCATGGAGCAATAAAAAAGGAATTTATGACATGATGATTTCTTTCCTAAGTCTCTCCTCTGATAAAATTGTCTCTGGTATAACCCTAACTTCAGCTAACACAGGTACTTCAGGGTTTCTCTGTATGCTGTTTTCATCCTCAGGGGAATTATCATCATCAAAGTCCAGTTGACAAAGTAAGTTGTCATTTTCATATGTTGGAAAGAAATATCTGAAAGAATAAAGTAAATAATAAAAGATGACAGTTATGCTAACTTACCTTAGGCTCGTGTCATCAGTGAAATAAGCAATGGATATCACCAGTGTAAAACGAACCAAATTTCCTGTCAGCCCACAGGACCAGCCAGTAACCTGAAAATTTATTGGTCCTGTTCATTTTCAACTGGTCCTACATTTCATCAAACAAGAGGACAAAATGTAGTCAATAACTCAATGGTAAATTCAGGTAGACATGGATATCATACCTTAGTACGGCTATTTATATAATGAAACTTAAAGAAAATTACAAATAAAATATTTAGTTGATACGTCAAGTTTATTAAATACTGCATGAAATAGCCACTAACCAGGGTAATGATGCTTACTGTCCATTTGATCCAGATCAACACATAACTCATATAGAGGCTGGGCATCATGATCCAACCAATCATAGTCTCAATATGAATCAGGATTGATTCATCTTCAATATGAAGATCAATAATCACTCCAAGACTTTTGTAGTGAAAACCTTTTCCAGTCTAATTACTGCAAGACTTCTAAAGTAAACACTTTATGAATAATTACTCCAAAACTTTTAGAGTGAAAATTGTCAATAAAATTATTACATAGTTTCACAGTAGAAACCTTGCTAGTATAATCACTCCAAGACTTTTATAGTGGAAACCTTATTTAGTATAATTACTGCAGGACTTTTACAGTGAAAACCTTGACAATATAATTACTACAGGCTTTTACAGTGGAAATCTTGCTAGTATAATCACTCCAAGACTTTTTTAATAGTGAAAGCCTAATTTAGTAATTACTGCAAGACTTTTACAGAAAAAAAACTTGTTTAATAATTATTCCAAGACTTTTATAATGAAAATCTTGTCAATATAATTACTTAAAACTGTCATAGTGGAAACCTTGCTAATATAGTTACTCCAAGGCTTTTATAGTGAAAACCTTATTTAGTATAATTACTACAAGACTTCTACAGTGAAAACCTTGTTTGAATAATTACTCCAAAATGTTTATAGTGAAAACCTTGTCAGTATAATTACTTAAGACTACCATAGTGGAAACCTTGCTAGCATAATTACTCAAAGACTTTTATAGTGAAAACATTTTAAGTCTAATTACTGCAAGACTTCTACAGTGAAAACCTTTTTTTGAATAATTAATCTAAAACATTTATATTGAAAACCTTATTTAGTCTAATTACTCAAAAACAACTTATCATATTTAAAATGTTTTGGGTGTGTCTGTATGCATATATAAATGAACTTACAATTTCATATCATTTAAGAAATGTTTTCATTTTTATTTTGAACCTTTTGAGACCTGCATGCATATTATATAAACAAGCACAAATCTTAATTCTTTCCTTTAAAACGGCTTCTGTGATTCCTGGATAATTCATGAATTTTATTACTGACCCTGCCTGAGTAATGATTATAAACAGGTTGCTGTGTTCAACAGAGCTCAGTATTCTCAACCATGTTATATCATGATAATTGTCTTCCATATGATGCATCTCAATAGTCTCACACATAAATCAAACAAAGACAAGTGACTCGGGATGTTATATCATGATAATTGAATGACCTGCAACAGTGTTTTTAGTTCTTTTTTGTACATGTTCAGGTACACTAAAAGTAAAAAACAGACCAATAAATAATACTACAGCATGACATACTCTGCTAAAACTGCAATACAGTGACAAATAAACTTCTAATATGGTCACCTACATATGCAACCAAACATACCTCCTAAATTTCATGTCCCTATGTCAACTGATTTTTGCACAAGAGTGTTAACAAGCTTTTCATGATGGATGGATGGAGTACTGGAGGGACCTGCTATACTCAGTGCAAAATCAAGAGCAAGTGAGGATGGATGCATTGAGCTATGTATGGATGGACCTGCTGCGATCAGTAGGGCAAAATGAAGAGCAGGTGAGTGAGGATGGATGCATCGATGGATGGACCTGCTGCAATCAGAAGTTCAGAATGAAGAGCAAGTGAGGACGGATGCATTGATGGATGGACCTGCTGCAATCAGAAGTGCAGAATGAAGATTAAGTGAGGATGGATGCATCGATTGATGTATGGATGGACCTGCTGCATACAGTAGGGCAAAATGAAGAGCAAGTGAGGATGGATGCATCAATGGATGGACCTGCTGCAATCAGTAGACTGCAGAACGAAGAGCAAGTGAGGATAGATACATCGATGGATGGACTGGATGGACCTGCTGCATACAGTAGGGCAAAATGAAGAGCAGGTGAGTGAGGATGGATGCATCGATGGATGGACTGGATGGACCTGCTGAAAAATAAAGAGCAAGTGTTGCATTCAGTTCTCAAGTAATAGTGCAGAAGACCTCATAAACTGTATATCAAACCAGCTGGTACCAGCCAAATCATATAAGAATAAACTAAAGAAACCTAGCTGTGTTACTTACTGAGGTTAGAAACCTAGCTGTGTTACTTACTGAGGTTAGAAACCTAGATGTATTACTTACTGAGGTTAGAAACCTAGCTGTGTTACTTACTGAGGTTAGAACCTAGCTGTGTTACTTACTGAGGTTAGAAACCTAGATGTATTACTTACTGAGGTTAGAAACCTAGCTGTGTTACTTACTGAGGTTGATCCCAGATGGCTTGCTCTGGAATTTGGTTGGTATGTACCTCCTGATGCATGTGATCTATTAGCTCTTCTTTTGTTGCAAACTTCTGTTGACACCCTATACATATGCCAAGATGAACCTAAAAGACCAAATGAAACCTATATTGCAACAGTAAGTCATACTGGTCATGTAGGCATTTAATACGGCTGTTTTAGAATTTATTACACATACTACCTTTAAATGACACTTATTCATTTCACTTGGATCCTCATACATCCATATTCTTTAGAAAAGTCATTATTTAGCTGCCCCAAGAAGTACATATAGTCAAATCAATGTTACATTATGTGGCCATTTCAGGACAAAGTCAACCTAAAGGTGTGATCTACAATAAGTTGGATTGAATGCTACATGCTGTGGTGTCATACTGAATAGCAGTGTGTGTTGAAAACAGATTTGTACTACCCTGTATTTGTTGTGATAGGCTTGATATCCTCTTTTCTTTGTGCAGTTTAGTACATGGTCACCATTGTCAAAAGTCCATACTGATAAATAGTTTTTGTTTGAAGATTCTGGTGACATTTAAGGTGCAAAGATTACAACTGTCAGGACTCAATACACTTTGGCTAAACTAATTAGTATTGGATTTTGGAGATATAGTGATGCTAATTTACTGCAACATTCAAGGTTTAGAGGGTTACAGTGATGCTAATTTCCTGCAATACTCAAGGTTTAGAGGGTTACAGTGATGCAAATTTCCTACAATACTCAAGGTTTAGAGGGTTACAGTGATGCTAATTTAAATGGAATACTCAAGGTTTAGAGGGTTACAGTGATGCTAATTTAAATGGAATACTCAAGGTTTAGAGGGTTACAGTGATGCTAATTTAAATGGAATACTCAAGGTTTAGAGGGTTACAGTGATGCTAATTTAAATGGAATACTCAAGGTTTAGAGGGTTACAGTGATGCTAATTTAAATGGAATACTCAAGGTTTAGAGGGCTACAGTGATGCTAATTTAAATGGAATACTCAATGTTTATAGGGTTACGGTGATGCTAATTTAAATGGAATACTCAAGGTTTAGAGGGTTACAGTGATGCTAATTTAAATGGAATACTCAAGGTTTAGAGGGTTACAGTGATGCTAATTTCCTGCAATAGTCAAGGTTTAGAGGGTTACAGTGATGCTAATTGACTTGGAATACTCAAGGTTTAGAGGGTTACAGTGATGCTAATTTAGATGGAATACTCAAGGTTTAGAGGGTTACAGAGATGCTAATTTACTTGGAATACTCAAGGTTTAAAGGGTTACAGTGATACTAATTTACTGCAATACTCAAGGTTTAGAGGGTTACAATGATGCTAATTTCCTGCAATACTCAATGTTTATAGGGTTACGGTGATGCTAATTTACATGGAATACTCAAGGTTTTGAGGGTTACAGTGATATTAATTTCCTGCAATACTCAAGGTTTAGAGGGTTACAGTGATGCTAATTTCCTGCAATACTCAAGGTTTAGAGGGTTATAGAGATGCTAATTTACTTGCAATACTCAAGGTTTAGAGGGTTACAGTGATGCTAATTTCTTGCAATACTCAAGGTTTAGAGGGTTACAGTGATGCTAATTTACATGGAATACTAAAGTTTAGAGGGTTACAGTGATGCTAATTTACATAAAATACTAAAGTTTAGAGGGTTACAGTGATGCTAATTTACTTGGAATACTCAAGATTTAGAGGGCTACAGTGATGCTAATTTACTTGGAATACTCAATGTTTAGAGGGTTACAGTGATGCTAATTTATTGGAATACTCAAGGTTTAAATGGTTACAGAGATGCTAATTTATTGGAATACTCAAGGTTTAGAGGGATACTGAGATGCTAATTTCATGCAATACTCAAGGTTTAGAGGGTTACAGAGATGCTAATTTCCTTGGAATATTCAAGGTTTAAAGGGTTACAGAGATGCTAATTGACTTGGAATACTCAGGGTTTAGAGCATTACAGTGATGCTAATTTACATGGAATACTCAAGATTTTGAGGGTTACAGTGATACTAATTTACTTGCAATACTCAAGGTTTAGAGGATTACAGTGATACTAATTTACTTGGAATACTCAAGATTTAGAGGGCTACATTGATGCTAATTTACTTGCAATACTCAAGGTTAGAGGATTACAGAGATGCTAATTTACTTGGAATACTCAAGGTTAGAGGATTACAGTGATGCTAATTTACTTGCAATACTCAAAGTTTAGAGGATTACGGTGATACTAATTTACTTGGAATACTCAAGATTTAGAGGAGGGTTACAGTGGTGCTAACTGACTTGGAATATTCAAGATTTAGAGGGTTACAGTGATGCTAATTTACTTAAGATCAGATGGAAAAATATAACTCCAGAGATACTGCTATTCACGTTCCTTTATATTATTGTATGCACACTGCTTTAAATAATCTTAAAAGTTTTCTTAACCTTGTTTTCTTTACGTCACTAGAGATTATATATTAACATCTGAAACATTATCTGAGGACGTTTTCATATCAACTCATTGTGACTACTGCTTTAAGTGCTAATGGAGCCAATGGTGACCCAGCAGTAAAGGCACTTGCCCTACAGATCATTGACATCTGACCCAGCAGTAAAGGCACTTGCCCTACAGATCATTGACATCTGACCCATCAGTAAAGGCACTTGCCTTACAGATCATTGACATCTGACCCATCAGTAAAGGCACTTGCCTTACAGATTATTGACATTTGACCCAGCAGTAAAGGCACTTGCCTTACAGATCATTGACATCTGACCCAGCAGTAAAGGCACTTGCCTTACAGATCATTGACATCTGACCCAGCAGTAAAGGCACTTGCCTTACAGATCATTGACATCTGACCCAGCAGTAAAGGCACTTGCCTTACAGATCATTGACATCTGACCCAGCAGTAAAGGCACTTGCCTTACAGATCATTGACATCTGACCCAGCAGTAAAGGCACTTGCCTTACAGATCATTGACATCTGACCCATCAGTAAAGGCACTTGCCTTACAGATCATTGACATCTGACCCATCAGTAAAGGCACTTGCCTTACAGATCATTGACATCTGACCCAGAAGTAAAGGCACTTGCCTTACAGATCATTGACATCTGACCCAGCAGTAAAGGCACTTGCCTTACAGATCATTGACATCTGACCCAGCAGTAAAGGCACTTGCCTTACAGATCATTGACATCTGACCCAGCAGTAAAGGCACTTGCCTTACAGATCATTGACATCTGACCCAGCAGTAAAGGCACTTGCCTTACAGATCATTGACATCTGACCCAGCAGTAAAGGCACTTGCCTTACAGATCATTGATATCTGACCCAGCAGTAAAGGCACTTGCCTTACAGATCATTGACATCTGACCCAGCAGTAAAGGCACTTGCCTTACAGATCATTGACATCTGACCCATCAGTAAAGGAACTTGCCTTACAGATCATTGACATCTGAACCAGCAGTAAAGGCACTTGCCTTACAGATCATTGACATCTGACCCAGCAGTAAAGGCACTTGCCTTACAGATCATTGACATCTGACCCAGCACTAAAGGCATTTGCCTTACAGATCATTGACATCTGACCCAGCAGTAAAGGCACTTGCCTTACAGATCATTGACATCTGACCCAGCAGTAAAGGCACTTGCCTTACAGATCATTGACATCTGACCCAGCAGTAAAGGCACTTGCCTTACAGATCATTGATATCTGACCCATCAGTAAAGGCACTTGCCTTACAGATCATTGATATCTGACCCATCAGTAAAGGCACTTGCCTTACAGATCATTGATATCTGACCCAGCAGTAAAGGCACTTGCCTTACAGATCATTGATATCTGACCCATCAGTAAAGGCACTTGCCTTACAGATCATTGATATCTGACCCATCAGTAAAGGCACTTGCCTTACAGATCATTGACATCTGACCCATCAGTAAAGGCACTTGCCTTACAGATCATTGACATCTGACCCAGCAGTAAAGGCACTTGCCTTACAGATTATTGACATTTGACCCAGCAGTAAAGGCACTTGCCTTACAGATTATTGACATTTGACCCAGCAGTAAAGGCACTTGCCTTACAGATTATTGACATTTGACCCAGCAGTAAAGGCACTTGCCTTACAGATCATTGACATCTGACCCATCAGTAAAGGCACTTGCCTTACAGATTATTGACATTTGACCCAGCAGTAAAGGCACTTGCCTTACAGATCATTGACATCTGACCCATCAGTAAAGGCACTTGCCTTACAGATCATTGACATCTGACCCATCATTAAAGGCACTTGCCTTACAGATCATTGACATCTGACCCAGCAGTAAAGGCACTTGCCTTACAGATTATTGACATTTGACCCAGCAGTAAAGGCACTTGCCTTACAGATTATTGACATTTGACCCAGCAGTAAAGGCACTTGCCTTACAGATCATTGACATCTGACCCAGCAGTAAAGGCACTTGCCTTACAGATCATTGACATCTGACCCAGCAGTAAAGGCACTTGCCTTACAGATCATTGACATCTGACCCAGCAGTAAAGGCACTTGCCTTACAGATTATTGACATTTGACCCAGCAATAAAGGCACTTGCCTTACAGATTATTGACATCTGACCCATCAGTAAAGGCACTTGCCTTACAGATCATTGACATCTGACCCAGCAGTAAAGGCACTTGCCTTACAGATCATTGACATCTGACCCAGCAGTAAAGGCACTTGCCTTACAGATCATTGACATCTGACCCAGCAGTAAAGGCACTTGCCTTACAGATCATTGACATCTGACCCAGCAGTAAAGGCACTTGCCTTACAGATTATTGACATCTGACCCAGCAATAAAGGCACTTGCCTTACAGATTATTGACATCTGACCCATCAGTAAAGGCACTTGCCTTACAGATCATTGACATCTGACCCAGCAGTAAAGGCACTTGCCTTACAGATCATTGACATCTGACCCAGCAGTAAAGGCACTTGCCTTACAGATCATTGACATCTGACCCAGCAGTAAAGGCACTTGCCTTACAGATCATTGACATCTGACCCAGCAGTAAAGGCACTTGCCTTACAGATTATTGACATCTGACCCATCAGTAAAGGCACTTGCCTTACAGATCATTGACATCTGACCCAGCAGTAAAGGCACTTGCCTTACAGATCATTGACATCTGACCCAGCAGTAAAGGCACTTGCCTTACAGATCATTGACATCTGACCCAGCAGTAAAGGCACTTGCCTTACAGATCATTGACATCTGACCCAGCAGTAAAGGCACTTGCCTTACAGATCATTGACATCTGACCCAGCAGTAAAGGCACTTGCCTTACAGATCATTGACATCTGACCCAGCAGTAAAGGCACTTGCCTTACAGATCATTGACATCTGACCCAGCAGTAAAGGCACTTGCCTTACAGATCATTGATATCTGACCCAGCAGTAAAGGCGCTTGCCTTACAGCTCATTGACATCTGACCCAGCAGTAAAGGTGCTTGCCTTACAGATTATTAACATCTGACCCAGCAATAAAGGCGCTTGCCTTACAGATGATTGACATCTGACCCAGCAGTAAAGGTGCTTGCCTTACAGATTATTGACATTTGACCCAGCAATAAAGGCGCTTGCCTTACAGATCATTGACATCTGAACCAGCAGTAAAGGCGCTTGCCCTACAGATCATTGACATCTGACCCAGCAGTAAAGGCACTTGCCTTACAGATCATTGACATCTGACCCAGCAGTAAAGGCACTTGCCTTACAGATTATTGACATTTGACCCAGCAGTAAAGGCACTTGCCTTACAGATCATTGATATCTGACCCATCAGTAAAGGCACTTGCCTTACAGATCATTGATATCTGACCCATCAGTAAAGGCACTTGCCTTACAGATCATTGACATCTGACCCATCAGTAAAGGCACTTGCCTTACAGATCATTGACATCTGACCCAGCAGTAAAGGCACTTGCCTTACAGATTATTGACATTTGACCCAGCAGTAAAGGCACTTGCCTTACAGATTATTGACATTTGACCCAGCAGTAAAGGCACTTGCCTTACAGATTATTGACATTTGACCCAGCAGTAAAGGCACTTGCCTTACAGATCATTGACATCTGACCCATCAGTAAAGGCACTTGCCTTACAGATTATTGACATTTGACCCAGCAGTAAAGGCACTTGCCTTACAGATCATTGACATCTGACCCATCAGTAAAGGCACTTGCCTTACAGATCATTGACATCTGACCCATCATTAAAGGCACTTGCCTTACAGATCATTGACATCTGACCCAGCAGTAAAGGCACTTGCCTTACAGATTATTGACATTTGACCCAGCAGTAAAGGCACTTGCCTTACAGATTATTGACATTTGACCCAGCAGTAAAGGCACTTGCCTTACAGATCATTGACATCTGACCCAGCAGTAAAGGCACTTGCCTTACAGATCATTGACATCTGACCCAGCAGTAAAGGCACTTGCCTTACAGATCATTGACATCTGACCCAGCAGTAAAGGCACTTGCCTTACAGATTATTGACATTTGACCCAGCAATAAAGGCACTTGCCTTACAGATTATTGACATCTGACCCATCAGTAAAGGCACTTGCCTTACAGATCATTGACATCTGACCCAGCAGTAAAGGCACTTGCCTTACAGATCATTGACATCTGACCCAGCAGTAAAGGCACTTGCCTTACAGATCATTGACATCTGACCCAGCAGTAAAGGCACTTGCCTTACAGATCATTGACATCTGACCCAGCAGTAAAGGCACTTGCCTTACAGATTATTGACATCTGACCCAGCAATAAAGGCACTTGCCTTACAGATTATTGACATCTGACCCATCAGTAAAGGCACTTGCCTTACAGATCATTGACATCTGACCCAGCAGTAAAGGCACTTGCCTTACAGATCATTGACATCTGACCCAGCAGTAAAGGCACTTGCCTTACAGATCATTGACATCTGACCCAGCAGTAAAGGCACTTGCCTTACAGATCATTGACATCTGACCCAGCAGTAAAGGCACTTGCCTTACAGATTATTGACATCTGACCCATCAGTAAAGGCACTTGCCTTACAGATCATTGACATCTGACCCAGCAGTAAAGGCACTTGCCTTACAGATCATTGACATCTGACCCAGCAGTAAAGGCACTTGCCTTACAGATCATTGACATCTGACCCAGCAGTAAAGGCACTTGCCTTACAGATCATTGACATCTGACCCAGCAGTAAAGGCACTTGCCTTACAGATCATTGACATCTGACCCAGCAGTAAAGGCACTTGCCTTACAGATCATTGACATCTGACCCAGCAGTAAAGGCACTTGCCTTACAGATCATTGACATCTGACCCAGCAGTAAAGGCACTTGCCTTACAGATCATTGATATCTGACCCAGCAGTAAAGGCGCTTGCCTTACAGCTCATTGACATCTGACCCAGCAGTAAAGGTGCTTGCCTTACAGATTATTAACATCTGACCCAGCAATAAAGGCGCTTGCCTTACAGATGATTGACATCTGACCCAGCAGTAAAGGTGCTTGCCTTACAGATTATTGACATTTGACCCAGCAATAAAGGCGCTTGCCTTACAGATCATTGACATCTGAACCAGCAGTAAAGGCGCTTGCCCTACAGATCATTGACATCTGACCCAGCAGTAAAGGCGCTTGCCCTACAGATTATTGACATCTGACCCAGCAGTAAAGGCGCTTGCCTTACAGATCATTGACATCTGACCCAGCAGTAAAGGCGCTTGCCCTACAGATTATTGACATCTGACCCAGCAGTAAAGGCGCTTGCCTTACAGATCATTGACATCTGACCCAGCAGTAAAGGCACTTGCCTTACAGATCATTGACATCTCACCTCTATCCATACGGATTTGAGTCTTGACTTGGCTAGAGTGGATATGTGAGAAAGCTTGCCAGTAGCTCTCTGTGCATCAGTCGTTTTTCCAAGGGTTTTCCCCCACAAAATATAATGATTGTCATATAGGGCCTATCACAGCATCTGTGGAAAAAAGACAAATATACTACTGAGTCAAATTATTTAGTTAAATTTGAATTGCCTCCTCAATATATAAGACTGACCAGAAAAGTTAGTCAATACCTTGTTACTAAGCTTAATAAATCAGTTTGTTACTATTATTGGTTGTTGTTATAGGGTTTAACACCATTTTTTAGCACAAGATAGTCTAAAAAACGTGGCCAGTATAAATGGTGGAGGAACCTGGGAAAAGAACCACCGACACATGAGAAGCTCCTGGCAAGCTTCCACACCTGACCACATTGAGCCCAATACTTGAACCCACACAGAGGTGAGATGGCACTGATCTGTAATGGTTAACACTTTAGAAAACTCAGCCACTCAGGGCCACCCCAATTATTGGTAATACAAACAATATTTGTTAAATGAGGATGGGCAATATATCAAAAGCTTGGAGGAAATCCCTTCAACCAAAAAGGCATTACCACATAAATACAAATCCTTCAACCAAAAGGCATTACCACATAAATACAAATCTGGTAGTGATGAGCGAAAAATGTATTGTTACAGATGACCTCTCATTATTGCTGAATCTTGAGAAGACAACCCTAGTAAAACTTGGTAGATTATTATAACTAAATAAACATACATCAATAGGTCACAATAAAACATTCTACCAATTCTCATCACAAATCAAAATCAGCATGAGAAGATGTGCATGCAAAATTTTGTAATGGATGTATTAACAAATGAAGCACTTGACAAAAAGATGAAAAAAGCTGCTAAAACTAAATGCATTGGGTCAAAAGTATAAGAACTATGCAAGATTATCAAAGAAAAATTGCTACAAATGACCTTAACATAACACCCCATATTAATGAGGCTCCACACCTATGCTGCTCACATTTATATTCTGTAATTTACATTAAAAAATTTAAATTTGGTCTTTATAAATGGGTGTTAATCAAACATGTTTTATTTTTACATTTACCTGCCTCCGTATGAAATTGACAAGTTTGACCTGTTGGTAGAAATTGAGGGCCAGCCTCAGCTTTACATCCTGCAAGTCAAAATCATGCAGCTCCTGGAAAGAAATAAGTAAATGGTTAAATTATGGACACTGGTCACTTTTAATTGGTTCCATGTGTACCTGGCTGGCAGCCAAAAAAATCTTCAGATAATGAACAATATATAGACAAAACATTGGTAGCCCAAGTATGGGTGTAACTGTATTTCATTTTAATTAGTATATTGAAGGATATGCAATGAGAAAGGAAAGTAGAATGTTGCAGTTTTGTTTGCAAAGCAAAAGTTCAAGGAACATACGTTTAGCTAAAACAAAACAAAACAAATGACTAAGTGGCTGGCATTGATGGTGATGAACTTTATGATCCTTTTTTACTTATTCTCCAATCTTCAATAATATTTTTTTTATGTAATGTAATAACTGAAGCAAGATGAAACATAAAAAGAAGTTTTCATTAATACACATTTTACTCACACTCATGTGTGAACGGAGTTTTTCTGCATTACTCGAAGTAAATTCACAGAAAAGACAGACAGCCTGGCACCCAGCTTCTTCCTCCCAGCCTGACCATTCACTGGGAATAAAAATAAAAGTGTTTCAAATAATCTCAGCTATCTAACTATCAACAAAGCAAGGCATCTTTCTGAATTAATTTTTTTGTATAGATACAATTGTGTATTATATTTTACTGTATATACAGTGTACTATATTTTACTGTATGGTATATACAGTTGACTATATTTGACTATATATAGTGTACTATATTATACTGTATATACAGAGTACTATATTTTACTGTGTATACAGTGTACTATATTTACCATATATACTGTGTACTATATATTACTATATTTGCTGTGTTCTATATTTTACTGTATATACAATGTACTATATTTAACCATATTTGCAGTGTACTATATTTTACCATATTTACAGTATACAGTGATCTATATTTAACCATATTTGCTGTGTAATATATTTTACCATATATACAGTTGACTATATTTTACCATATATACAGTGTACTATATTTTACTGTATGTGCAGTGTACTATATTTTACTGTATATGCAGTGTACAATGTACTATATTTTACCATACTTGCTTTGTACTATATTTTACCATATGTACAGTGTAGTATATTTTACTGTATATGCAGTGTAGTATATTTTACTGTATATGCAGTGTACTATATTTTACTGTATATGCAGTGTACAATATTTTACTGTATATGCAGTGTACTATATTTTACTGTATGTGCAGTGGACTATATTTTATAATATATACAGTTGACTATATTTTACCATATATACAGTGTACTATATTTTACCATATGTACAGTGTACTATATTTTACTGTATATGCAGTGTACTATATTTTACTGTATGTGCAGTGTACTATATTTTACTGTATATGCAGTGTACAATGTACTATATTTTACCATACTTGCTTTGTACTATATTTTACCATATGTACAGTGTAGTATATTTTACTGTATATGCAGTGTAGTATATTTTACTGTATATGCAGTGTACTATATTTTACTGTATATGCAGTGTACAATATTTTACTGTATATGCAGTGTACTATATTTTACTGTATGTGCAGTGTACTATATTTTACTGTATGTGCAGTGGACTATTTTACAATATATACAGTTGACTATATTTTACCATATATACAGTGTACTATATTTTACCATATGTACAGTGTACTATATTTTACTGTATATGCAGTGTACTATATTTTACTGTATGTGCAGTGTACTATATTTTACTGTATATGCAGTGTACAATATTTTACTGTATATGCAGTGCACAATATTTTACTGTATATACAGCTGACTATATTTTACAATATATATAGTTGACTATATTTTACAATATATATAGTTGACTATATTTTACCATATGTACAGTGTACTATATTTTACAATATATACTGGCTTATAATTCCTGCAAAGAGGCCTGATTTATCAATAAATTAACATTTTCGGAGTGTTTATTTCTCAGTTATTAATGTAGATGATTATAAATCTGAAAAATTACATATCCTCAGCTTAGGATTAACTCCATCATGCTAATGGGATGAAAAAAAATATGTGTATTACATGATTTCATGTATGCAATTTCATTTATATTTATATTATTACACTTGTAACAACTCTGTGACATAATTTACATGTCACTTCTACAATGCTATGGCAGAAGAGCCATAACAGTTGAATTGCTATCGACATATAAACATGATCCAATACTAACTCATCTGATTCCGTATCATCTGTATCATCAGTGTCTTCTGGGATGTCTTTCTGAGACTGTATTGCCTCCCAGTTTTTCCCAATTTCCTGTTGGATAAAAAAAACACATTACATTAGGAATTCAAAACAATGCAAAAGCTGCTATCAAATAGTTGTACCATTTCAACCAATATCAGATTTGTTAATTGCCTACTTGTTCATATTTCAACCAATAAGAACTATTGATACCTATTTGTTCATTCTTACAAACAGTATCAGAATTACTGATGCATAACACAACTACAACACTACACCAACTACAATGACTCCCCATAATAAACCCATTGTTTTTTATTTTATATGTCAATTCCTCCTCAACCAATTCCATATCCCTGTCCCCCATACTCAATTCCATATCCCTGTCCCCCATACTCAACCACACAAACATTCAGTGACCAAGGGGGTATTAATGCAAAATGCACTGCACTAATGATGCGTCTTCTTGCTATGACTGCATTCATAAAATCCGGTTGGAAACTATGTCCATTGTAACTGACATTATTGAATATCTGACATCTGACCCTCTTCCACTGACCCAATGGTAGAAGCAATAATGACAACCCTTTACAAAAAAAAGTTAGTGAATGTTACCCAGCAGTTCAGAAAATGTGGTAGTTAAGAGATGGATGGACAGATGGAAAGCATAAAAAACCTCTAAAATGAAATTATATTCTAGGGCAATACATTATTTGGTGAATTTTATCAAACCTGCTAGTTCTCATTCTTTTCTGTTACATTTTTTAAGACCCTAGAGTTGTAATAATAGATGTAAATTTAATTTACTAATTGTACAGGTTTACTAAATCAGTAAATGTGTCAAACAACAAGGATATTAGCGATGCAGGAAGTACCTGTTCCTAAAAAATCAAACATTTCTGCATCTCTGCTTGAGAGAACTGTTTAACATTTTTGCAAATTCTTTTCTTATAATATGTATAATTTTCACATCACATGATGACACATTGCTAGAAAAAATCAAATAGTGCAAACCATACATAACACATCAGACTGACTATAGTGCAAATCATATATAACACATCAGACTGATTATAGTGCAAATCATATACAACACATCAGACTGACTATAGTGCAAATCATATATAACACATCAGACTGATTATAGTGCAAATCATACATAACACATCAGACTGATTATAGTGCAAATCATATATAACAAATCAGACTGACTATAGTGCAAATCATATATAACATATCAGACTGATTATAGTGCAAATCATACATAACACATCAGACTGACTATAGTGCAAATCATATATAACACATCAGACTGATTATAGTGCAAATCATACATAACACATCAGACTGATTATAGTGCAAATCATATATAACACATCAGACTGATTATAGTGCAAATCATATATAACACATCAGACTGATTATAGTGCAAATCATACATAACACATCAGACTGATTTTAGTGCAAATCATACATAACACATCAGACTGATTATAGTGCAAATCATATATAACACATCAGACTGATTATACATCAGACTGATTATAGTGCAAATCATATATAACACATCAGACTGATTATACATCGGACTGATTATAGTGCAAATCATACATAACACATCAGACTGACTATAGTGCAAATCATATAAAACACATCAGACTGATTTTAGTGCAATCATACATAACAGATCAGAATGATTATAGTGCAAATCATATATAACACATCAGACTGACTATAGTGCAAATCATATATAACATATCAGACTGATTATAGTGCAAATCATATACAACACATCAGACTGACTATAGTGCAAATCATACATAACACATCAGACTGATTATAGTGCAAATCATATATAACAAATCAGACTGACTATAGTGCAAATCATATATAACACATCAGACTGACTATAGTGCAAATCATACATAACAGATCAGAATGATTATAGTGCAAATCATATATAACACATCAGACTGACTATAGTGCAAATCATATATAACATATCAGACTGATTATAGTGCAAATCATACATAACACATCAGACTGATTATAGTGCAAATCATATATAACACATCAGACTGATTATAGTGCAAACCATACATAATACATCAGACTGATTTTAGTGCAAATCATACATAACACATCAGACTGATTATAGTGCAAATCATATATAACACATCAGACTGATTATACATCAGACTGATTATAGTGCAAATCATATATAACACATCAGACTGATTATACATCGGACTGATTATAGTGCAAATCATACATAACACATCAGACTGACTATAGTGCAAATCATATATAACACATCAGACTGATTTTAGTGCAAATCATACATAACAGATCAGAATGATTATAGTGCAAATCATATATAACACATCAGACTGACTATAGTGCAAATCATATATAACACATCAGACTGATTTTAGTGCAAATCATACATAACAGATCAGAATGATTATAGTGCAAATCATATATAACACATCAGACTGACTATAGTGCAAATCATATATAACACATCAGACTGATTTTAGTGCAAATCATACATAACACATCAGACTGATTTTAGTGCAAATCATACATAACTGTCACGGAATGTTGTAGTTTTTATTTAGGAAAGACATGTACTCGGGTTTTGTTTATCGTGTGCAACGATACCCGAGGGTGATTTTTTTTTATTTATATATATATGGGCAGTTGTACTTCAGAATCGTGAGTACAATTCGCTATATGCCGCTCGTGCAAAGTGTTCTTGATACGGAGCACGAATCCGTATAAATACTTTGCTATATGTAAAGGGTCTTTACATTACTACGGGTTTTGTCAACAAGCGGCTGGTTTCAAGGACTGTAGCTATAGGGTTATAGATCCGAGGGAGGGAGGATTGCACAACTTTAGCTGTAGGGGTAAGTACATTTTTGATACTGAGTGATAGCTTTTTGTATCACTATATTTACCTTTGCATGTTTGTTATATAGTTTTACACAGCATAATGCGTGCATTTTCTACTCTTGTTCGCGAGGCATTTAAATTGGTAAAGTAAAGCTATATTTTGTTAAAATATAATTGTTTACTATTCAGCATTATCAAACAGGGAAGGTGTACTATAGAACCTGTCATTTTGTCATTATGATAATAATAGTCTTGATAATTTACCGTGTATAACGTCATTACTTTATGTCTGTATCAAGGTTAGTACACGGTGTCGGGTATCTTTTCAGCTATTTGTACGAGGGATTTAAACGTCCGGGGTGCCCGGAGCTGTCAAACGTCGGGAGCTGTGATTAAATGCACTGGTGTGTCCAGAGCTGTTTAATGTGCCGGAGTGTCTAATGTCTAGCGTCCGGAGTGTCTAATGTCAAGGGTGACAAGGGTGACTCAGCTGTGGAGCTGTCTAAATGACCAGAGTGTCTGGAGGGTCTAATGTTTCATAGTATTCCGAGGGTCCGGAGTCTGTAGAAACTGTGAAGTTCTATTGTACCAGCTGTGGAGCTGTATACTAATAGTTGATTATATATATTTATTCGTAAATTGTTAGCCGTTGGCTAATGTGGGTTTGCGGAACCCAGTATATGGTTTGGGACTGGTAAGATAAGTTATCTGTCCTGTTATTATTTTTCAAATATAGTTCCGCTACTTGAGCGTATACATTTTTACTATATGAGTAATCCTGCATTGTTTACTATGTGAGTAAACTGTATTCATGTTTTTTTTTTGTATAATTTTTTCGCTGGGGTTTTGTATCAGTTTTTGTATCATTGTATCATTGATTCGTATCATTGTTTTGTACCATTGTATCATTTATTTGTATCATTATATGAGTCGTTTGCATCTTCTAGTCTGTGCGTAATTATGTATAATTAAATCCAATATTTGGATTACAATACGCACGCATTTCATTGTTTTGTTTATATACATTTATCGCCACATTAAATCACAATTTTTATATCTGTATCATCAAAGCGTGTTTTGTTGTTAATCCGAAGTGGTCCGTCCCGGTTATCTTGTTACAAATGGTGTCAGAAGTGGGATCATTTCGGATTTAACAGAGTACTGAAAATGGTTTGTAGGTTTTTGTCTTTCAGACTCGCTTGATAAAGTATAGAGGGGTTAGGTAGGTATCTAATGTTATTTTATTTCTTTGTATTTATTTAATAATTGTGTTGCAATTCTGAGAAGGGAAATACGGTTTACTGGTAATTGCGTGTTTTGTTAAGCCTGGACTTTAAGGTTGGTCACTGCCAAACTTCTGAAATGTCTTCTATGAAAGAACTGGTAGAATTGGGGAAACAGTTCGGTTATGATGGGGAGTCCCTTAGAAATTTCATTCGTGAGGAACAGGCTAGGGAGAGGGACCAAAGATTAAAGGAGAGGGAATTAGAAAGGGAAACCAAGAGGGAAATGCTAGAATTAGAAGAAAGGAGAATGGCTTTTGAAAAAGAAAAGATAGAACTAGAAAAACAGGCAGAAAAGGAAAGGATAGAATGGGAAAGGGAAGCAGAGAGGGAGAAGATAGAAAGGGAAAAACAGGTAAGGTTAGAAACTTTGGAGATAGAAGATAGGAATAGGCAGAGGGAGCATCAAAGGAATTCTGAGTTATTGCAAGCTAAAAAAAGAGGGGGAACATGATGTTAAACTGAGGGGTCCAAAATTGCCCCCATTTGAAGACGATAAAGATAATATGGATAGTTATCTAAATAGGTTCGAGAGGTATGCTACGGTACAAAAATGGAAGAAAGACGATTGGCCGCTTCACCTTAGCGCGTTACTGAAAGGTAAAGCGTTAGACGTGTATTCGCGTTTATCAATGGCCGATTCGCTCAATTACCCCGTGTTGAAAGAGGCACTTCTCAAGAAATATGAACTAACTGAGCAAGGGTTTCGCAAGAAATTTAAATATAGCAAACCAGAGAGAGGCGAAACATTCACCCAGTTCGTCAGTAGGACTTATAATTACTTGCAGCGATGGGTGGAATGTGGTAAAGTCGTCAAGACATTTGAGGGTCTTGTTGATTTCTTGCTTCGTGACCAATTGTTAACAACATGTGGTAAGGAGCTATATTTATTTTTGAAGGAAAGGTCCTTCACAAATATACATGATATGGCCACACAGGCGGATTTGTTCGCTGAAGCCCGGGGAGGTTCGCAGAATGTCGTCACGCGAGATATCCAAGGGGGAAATCAGGTCAAAGACAGAAAACCCAGGGAACCTGATAAATCAGGTGGGCGTAACCAGGGGAAGCAGAGTGACTCGAAATGTTTCATTTGCAAGGAAGTGGGTCATATCTCCCATTATTGTCCTAAGCGGAAGGGACCAGTCCAGAAAGTCGCGGTAGCCATTAGAGGCAGAAGGTCGGTAAACAGAAAACTAGATGTTTCCCAGCAAGCTAAGCAGGAAGCAGTACGCGAACCGGTGACGCGTTTAGAGACCAATTGCGATGCAATCCAATCAATCAGTACATGTATTTTTCCAGAGGCACGGGTGCCGATCGCAAACGGCACTGTCAACGGACAAGAGGTCACAGTTCTACGAGACACTGGATGCACTACTGTAGTCGTGAAACGGAGCTTAGTCCACGATGATCAATTGCTTGGGTTTAAATCACCTTGCATGTTACTTGACCAGACAATTGGCCATGTTCCAGTCGCCAGGATAATGGTAGAAACACCTTTTTTGACAGGGACCGTGGAAGCTTTGTGCATAGCCAACCCGATATATGAACTTACTATTGGCAATGTACCGGGTTCGAGACTTCCAACCATAGAAGATTTCAGATTTCCTATCATCCAAGCGGTACAAACTAGAGCTCAAATTAAGGAGCAAAATAAACCATTACGTAAATTGAAAGTACCAGAAGCCATTACTGATATCTCCCGCGAAGAATTTCGAAATGAGCAAAAACGTGACGAGTCTTTACGTGCAATTTCAGAGAAAACATTAACGGGTACAGTGAAAAAGTGTAAGAATGGGGGTTCCTCTAAATTCCTTACTCGAAAGGGTTTAATGTACAGGGAATATTCTACATCAGACAGGAAGTTCCTGCAACTAGTGGTTCCCCAGAATTTGAGGTCACATGTACTCAAGGTCGCGCACGAGTCAAGTATGGCGGGTCATTTAGGCGTAAAGAAAACAACGGATAGGGTATTACGAGAATTTTATTGGCCTGGTGTCAACAGCGATGTAGCGCGGTTCTGTCGCTCGTGCGACATTTGCCAGAAGACTACCCCTAAAGGTAGGGTAACTAGAGTACCGTTGGGTCAGATGCCGTTGATAGATACTCCATTCAAAAGAGTAGCCATCGACATTGTAGGACCAATATTTCCACATACAGATCGAAAAAACCGATACATTTTGACGCTGGTAGATTACGCTACCAGATATCCCGAAGCCACAGCTCTGCCATCAATTGAAACCGAACGTGTAGCTGAAGCACTCGTAGACATGTTCAGCAGGGTCGGTGTGCCCGAGGAAGTTCTTACAGATTGTGGAGTACAATTTACCTCAGATCTCATGGCAGAAATTAGTAGGTTGCTATCCCTTAAACAATTACGTACAACACCCTACCATCCTATGTGCAACGGGTTGGTCGAGAAATTCAATGGGACACTGAAGCAAATGTTGCGGAAGATGTGTGCGGAAAGACCAAAGGATTGGGATAGATATCTGAATGCCCTTCTGTTCGCATATTGTGAGGTTCCTCAGGAAAGCTTAGGTTTCTCCCCGTTTGAACTATTGTACGGTAGGACAGTCCGTGGTCCTATGCGTATACTTCGCGAACTGTGGTCGGACGAGGTCGTGGACGAAGAGGTTAAGACAACTTACCAATATGTGGTTGATTTGCGCCAAAGATTAGAAAGTACATGTCGGATGGCTCAAGAAGAACTCGTGAAATCAAGTCGTAGATACGCAAAGTATTACAACCGAGGAACGCGGAGGAAAAAGTTCGACGTAGGAAATCAAGTGTTGGTGCTTCTTCCAACAAATAACAACAAGCTGCTAGTTCAATGGAAGGGGCCATATGAAGTCAAACAGGTAAAGGGCGAAATGGATTATATCGTTGAAGTAGAGGGAAAATCGAAAACGTTTCACGCCAATATGCTTAAACTCTACGTAGCTAGACCTGGACAAACAATTGATAAAGGGATCTTGAATGTAGTATGCGTAGCGGTGATAGAAGATGGGTCTAATGATGAAGGGGAATTAGTCTCCAATAAAGGATTGCCATTTGAATACCCTATTGACGTAGACAAAGAAAGTATTGACCAGATAAATATATGCCCTGATTTATCGGAAGGTCAACGTACACAGATCATGGAAGTTTTTTCTACATACCCAGAGGTGTTTACGGACAGACCAGGCCGTACGAATCTAATTCGACACGAGATAAAATTGAATACATCTGAGCCTATCAGGATTAAAGGATATAAGATACCCTTTAATGCACGAGAGACTATCAACGAGGAAGTGACCAAAATGTTAGATCAGGATGTGATCGAACCGTCAAATTCCCCATACTCGTCCCCTGTGGTGTTAGTCAAAAAGAAAGATGGTACCAACCGGTTTTGCATCGATTTTCGACAATTAAACAAGATCACCGTATTTGACGCAGAACCAATGCCTGATATGGAAGATGTACTTTCGAAATTGGCAGGCCACAAATACATTTCCAAATTGGATTTGAGCAAAGGATATTGGCAGATACCAATCTCTGATAATGCCCGCAAATTAACGGCATTCACGACTCCAAAGGGACTTTTCCAATTTAAAGTCATGCCGTTTGGTTTAGTAAATGCCGGAGCGTCGTGCGTCCGTCTTATGCGTAAACTGTTAAACGGAATGGAAAGCGTCGACAGCTTTGTTGACGACATTTTTGTTTACACACATACATGGGATGAACATGTTAGGGTATTGCGGGATTTGGTCATTAAACTTCACACTGCAAATCTTTCAGTTAGGCCTACTAAATGTAGCATAGGATATTCAAGTCTAGAATGTTTGGGATATCTGGTAAGTGGACTAGGCCAGTTGCAACCTCAGCCAGATAAAATAGGAGCAATCAGGGATGCACCTAGACCAGAGACAAAAAGACAAGTGAGATCATTCCTAGGTCTAGTGGGGTTTTATAGGAAATTCGTCCCCAACTTTTCAGCTATTGCAGGCCCATTAACAGATCTGACTAAAAAGGGGGAACCGAATAAAGTTTCATGGAGTGCATGTCAGGAAAAAGCCTTTAACGCTTTAAAACATAAACTGGTAAGTGCACCAATTTTAAAGTTGCCAGACTTTGATAAACCTTTTGTACTGAGGACTGATGCGTCCGATACGGGTCTTGGGGCTGTTTTGCTACAGGAGCAAGGGGGTGTGAAATTGCCCATTGCTTATGCAAGTAGGAAATTACTCCCTAGAGAGAAAAATTACTCCGTGATTGAAAAGGAGTGCTTAGGCTTAGTATGGGGAATAGGGAAATTCCACACGTACCTTTTTGGGAGGGAGTTTACTTTGCAAACGGACCATCAGCCACTCTTATATTTGAATAAAGCGAAGGTTGCCAACGCAAGATTGATGCGTTGGGCGTTATCTTTGCAGCCGTATTATTTCCGAATCGAGGCGATTCGAGGCTCAGAAAATGTAGGGGCTGATTTTTTAAGTAGGGTGTAGTGGGCAGATCATTTCGTTCAGCCTACAAATTTCGGATGGTTCATATCTCACATTCCGTGATTATTCTAAAAGTGATACCACTTTTTTTTAGGGGGGAGGTATTGTCACGGAATGTTGTAGTTTTTATTTAGGAAAGACATGTACTCGGGTTTTGTTTATCGTGTGCAACGATACCCGAGGGTGATTTTTTTTATTTATATATATATGGGCAGTTGTACTTCGGAATCGTGAGTACAATTCGCTATATGCCGCTCGTGCAAAGTGTTCTTGATACGGAGCACGAATCCGTATAAATACTTTGCTATATGTAAAGGGTCTTTACATTACTACGGGTTTTGTCAACAAGCGGCTGGTTTCAAGGACTGTAGCTATAGGGTTATAGATCCGAGGGAGGGAGGATTGCACAACTTTAGCTGTAGGGGTAAGTACATTTTTGATACTGAGTGATAGCTTTTTATATCACTATATTTACCTTTGCATGTTTGTTATATAGTTTTACACAGCATAATGCGTGCATTTTCTACTCTTGTTCGCGAGGCATTTAAATTGGTAAAGTAAAGCTATATTTTGTTAAAATATAATTGTTTACTATTCAGCATTATCAAACAGGGAAGGTGTACTATAGAACCTGTCATTTTGTCATTATGATAATAATAGTCTTGATAATTTACCGTGTATAACGTCATTACGTTATGTCTGTATCAAGGTTAGTACACGGTGTCGGGTATCTTTTCAGCTATTTGTACGAGGGATTTAAACGTCCGGGGTGCCCGGAGCTGTCAAACATCGGGAGCTGTGATTAAATGCACTGGTGTGTCCAGAGCTGTTTAATGTGCCGGAGTGTCTAATGTCTAGCGTCCGGAGTGTCTAATGTCAAGGGTGACAAGGGTGACTCAGCTGTGGAGCTGTCTAAATGACCAGAGTGTCTGGAGGGTCTAATGTTTCGTAGTATTCCGAGGGTCCGGAGTCTGTAGAAACTGTGAAGTTCTATTGTACCAGCTGTGGAGCTGTATACTAATAGTTGATTATATATATTTATTCGTAAATTGTTAGCCGTTGGCTAATGTGGGTTTGCGGAACCCAGTATATGGTTTGGGACTGGTAAGATAAGTTATATGAGTAATCCTGCATTGTTTACTACGTGAGTAAACTGTATTCATGTTTTTTTTTTGTATAATTTTTTCGCTGGGGTTTTGTATCAGTTTTTGTATCATTGTATCATTGATTCGTATCATTGTTTTGTACCATTGTATCATTTATTTGTATCATTATATGAGTCGTTTGCATCTTCTAGTCTGTGCGTAATTATGTATAATTAAATCCAATATTTGGATTACAATACGCACGCATTTCATTGTTTTGTTTATATACATTTATCGCCACATTAAATCATAATTTTTATATCTGTATCATCAAAGCGTGTTTTGTTGTTAATCCGAAGTGGTCCGTCCCAGTTATCTTGTTACAGTAACACATCAGACTGATTTTAGTGCAAATCATACATAACAGATCAGAATGATTATAGTGCAAATCATATATAACACATCAGACTGACTATAGTGCAAATCATATATAACATATCAGACTGATTATAGTGCAAATCATACATAACACATCAGACTGACTATAGTGCAAATCATATATAACACATCAGACTGATTATAGTGCAAATCATATATAACACATCAGACTGATTATAGTGCAAATCATATATAACACATCAGACTGATTATAGTGCAAATCATATATAACACATCAGACTGATTATAGTGCAAACCATACATAATACATCAGACTGATTTTAGTGCAAATCATACATAACACATCAGACTGATTATAGTGCAAATCATATATAACACATCAGACTGATTATACATCGGACTGATTATAGTGCAAATCATATATAACACATCAGACTGATTATACATCGGACTGATTATAGTGCAAATCATACATAACACATCAGACTGATTTTAGTGCAAATCATATATAACACATCAGACTGATTTTAGTGCAAATCATACATAACAGATCAGAATGATTATAGTGCAAATCATATATAACACATCAGACTGACTATAGTGCAAATCATATATAACACATCAGACTGATTTTAGTGCAAATCATACATAACACATCAGACTGATTTTAGTGCAAATCATACATAACAGATCAGAATGATTATAGTGCAAATCATATATAACACATCAGACTGACTATAGTGCAAATCATATATAACACATCAGACTGACTATAGTGCAAATCATACATAACAGATCAGAATGATTATAGTGCAAATCATATATAACACATCAGACTGACTATAGTGCAAATCATATATAACATATCAGACTGATTATAGTGCAAATCATACATAACAGATCAGAATGATTATAGTGCAAATCATACATAACACATCAGACTGATTATAGTGCAAATCATATATAACACATCAGACTGACTATAGTGCAAATCATACATAACACATCCGACTGATTTACTGATAAAAAAATTCTTAGCTAAACCATTTACTCTATAAAAGCTGGTTAACCAAATTTTTGAGTATCAACATTTTATTTAAACAAACACCATTTAAAGTTTGTAATACTCAGTACAATTTCTTAGCCATTGTATACCCTTCAAACGCATCCCATACACATTCCAACACAGTATGTAATGTTGGATTATCTACTCTTTCTTATGAATGTATGTACCAGTAGGAAACAATATCACTCTGATCGTGGGAATATTTTTCATAAATTAACACATTTTTGTTAAAACATATTTTACATACTGAATCCTGTCATAATAATAGGCAAAAGATTAAAAGATGAATGTTATAGTACTTTACAGCACCTCAGCACAAAAGTGGCTAGTTAGTGCCAACAAAAGGTAACGTATAAATGTGTAAATAAAGTTCACAACCCTTCCAATAAATGTAACCATTAACTACATAAAGAAGACTGAAATGTTAAAATTCTGTAAAATGTATGCAATAACAGATTAAGGTAACATGTAAAAATCCTTATGATATAAATTAAAATGTGTGGCATACACCATATTCCCTTAAATATTCAAAGATTTTCATGTGTGGTATATCCTCATACATTTTCTATATGCTATTCACATTAAAATATATTTTGTTTCAAAGGGCTGAAATTGACAAATTTGACAAGAATGTGTTTCACTGTCTGTGTACCCTGATATGGTATGCATTCCAGCTGAGATTTACATTTCAGAAGATATTCATTTGACTGATATCCGATCCACACATTACTATTTCACATCTCTGATTTGTTCTATTCTCCAATAGGATTAAAGGTCTTAGTGAAAATCTGGTGTGATAACTTATACAATATTTGAAGCAGATTACAGAATCTTCCATTCAGAAATGGGTGACTGCAGAGCACATTTTTCTGCTTTATCTGCCCTTCATTACCCTTGATAAAAGCACAGAATATTTTCCCCAGATTATATGAAAACAAGTTTCTAAGATGATGCCATAGAGTGACGCACTGACAACTCCATCTTTTGAAATATCTGTCAAAAAAGTCTATTACTACAACATGAGGCTCCAATTTCATCTCATTTTCTCTGAGATATGTTATGGACTTTGTCAGTTTGCAAAGGTCAATTATTATTTTGATTGGTTTTGATAACCATGGTGCAGATTTGGAAATACAAAATTTAGCTCTTTTTCAACGTAACTGTAATGAAGTTTGGTTTCTAATCAAATAAGGTTTCGTGTTTTGGTCCTAAACACTACATTATACGTATTTAATTGATCAGAAGATGTTTTGGTAGCACATTGAAAAGTCAATTTCACTCCTTTGAGATACAGTAATGGTTAATTTGCCTTACTGTAGATTAGGGTGCATCAAACGCCCCAATGTCAACCAATTATGATGTCCCTAGTTTTAGAACATTCCTTTGGACATAAAAAGAATTTCTGCCAATTTATGTCTAATTCCATCATTGTTTAGAGGGTCCACCTCAATTAGCAAGATTTGCATTATGAAGCATTATATTGCGATATTCATTTAGCTGAATGTTATTTGCTGTTGACCTCTTTTATTTAATATTTTACAATGGTATTGAATTTGATTAAATAACTATTCTTTGCTTGTTTATTCAAGTTGTTTGTGAAGTCTGCAATCTTTGAAAGTGAGTTTTTACAAAATATTTCAATTTTATCTAATTTTGTATTAAACTTTTTTATTTTTTTTGAACTTATTATATTATATTTTCATGTTGTCGCAATTCTATAGCTTGTTTTACAAATGTTATATGCAAACTGTTATTAGTCATTACAGGGCTGTTAGATTTAGCACATGTTGACTGTTAAGTGTTAATCACTATTGTTATATTTATGTTGCCAGACACCAGTTGAATAATGGAAGGAAGTGAAGAGAGTACCGTTCCAGGTCTGCAATCAACTCCTCGTTCGACTACCCTGTCCCAGAAAACTCCTCCAACAAGACAGTCATGTACAATATTCGGTCTTGGCAGCAAGATAATGGCCGAAGACTCAAAAATTACTGGTTCGAGCTTGCCTACATGTCTGCAAGTCTTGCGGTGTTTGATGCATCATCTAGCTGATGGTGCGCATGAAAACTGTACCAGATGGGAAGCAGCTAAAATTGTCCTGTCAAAGGTATGTGTTTTATGAGAAAGCCCATATTCCGATGATTACAGAACGCAGGGCATGCGAACGATTAATTAAACTGCTCGATGACAATGCTAAAGTAAGAGCAATTACAATCAACCGCCGATCAGCTCCGAACTCACTGAACAAGCTAAAAAAGATGGAAGAAATGCTAGCTCAGACATTCCCATTGTGGCCTGCAAATGCAGAACTCATCAAAAATCCGGAAGATGTCGCTTTCCTGCAGTCAATGAAGACCGACTGTCTGGCAACATTCGGACCACGTGACAAAGTCCTTGCAGTCAAAGTCCAGCGTCGCGAACAAAGGGACAACATGGAAGCACGGTGGCGGAGGAGAATGCAGAGTCACCTGAAGTCGATGACTGCACCTAAAATACTCCATAACATCGACAGTAGCAGCAGGATGTTGTTAGTGATGGAGAAGTTGGCTCATTGGCTGCTGGTCCATCCATCACACCAAGAACTTCGAGAAGTCACAAGCGAACTGCTCGCTCAGGAACACCTGCTTTCATCCCTCACGACATCATTCAACGACCCAAACTTGTTCAACTAGCCACCTGTCTGAAGATGACTCCAGTGCAACATACACGGAGACATTATTGGCAGAGGCAGGTGGTGATACTTCAAAGATATCCACATCATACTCAACTGCAGACAAGTCCAGGCATCAGATAGGAAGATTGATAGCAGAGAATTGTAAGGACCAATGGATCCCACCAAAATTGGTATCCCTGCATTGGAACTCAAAGCTGATGCCATCACTGTCAAACCAGAATATCACAGAAGAACGTCTCACTGTCGTCATTGGAAATGACATAGAATTGAAGCTTCTTGGAGTCCCATCATACCAACCTGGAACAGACAGAAAGTCCGGAGATATAATTGCTGATCTGACAATGGGTTTGCTCTCATCATGGCAATGTACTGAGTCTGTTGTGAATATGACATTCGATACCACAGCATCAAATACAGGTCACGTAACTGCAGCCTGTGTGACAGTCCAAAAGCAGCTTGGATGAGCTCTCCTTTGGTCAGCCTGTCGTCACCATGTTGGTGAGATTATCCTGTCTCATGTTTTCGATGATCTGAAGATTGAGGCAGACAAGTATCCAGACGTCACCTTGTTTACATGATTTCTTAAGAGTTTCCTAATGTTGACGGTGCCATCTAAAAGCAATGATGAACAGCTATCTTGATTGAACTTGACATCATTCAACCACGAGGCACTTCAGATTGTAGATACATGTCGAACCAGTGTTCTCCAGCTTGCCAAATCAGAGATTTCGCTACGCAGAGATGATTATCAAGAATTTGCTGAGCTGTGCACAGTGTTCCTTGATGGAGAAAGCAAATTTTTTAGTAAATTATGTTTCTCCGAGAATACTTACCCGATCACATTACTTTAGGGATATTAGCCTGCTACCTCGCGAATCCAGCCCTACCAAAAGACGAAAATTCGTCTTTCCTGTCTATGTCATATAGACAAAGGGCAATAACTCTTGCCCCTTACCTCCCCTTGCTACCCGCTAGGTGTCGCTTCTTTAGTTTTTAAGCTGAGCGGTATATAAAACACGAGGATGCTCGCATGGCAGGGTGGTTGGGAGGGTTTCTTAGTAATGTGATCAGGTAAGTATTCTCGGAGAAACATAATTTACTAAAAAATTTGCTTTCTCCTTTGAATACGTTCCCCGATCACATTACTTTAGGAGAATAAGTAATAGGAGGGAATGCGGAGCATCCGACCTCCACCCCGGGTATCCTCTAGGGAATGATGGCTGGATTCCCCATGTTAATGATAACCCGGTCTCCTAATTTTCAATCAGCAACACAGCCCAGGGTCACGTGATATGTGACCCCTTTATACGGTTAAGAAGATAGTTATTGAAATCTTCTTACCTACGAAAATTTATCTGGCAAATCCAGCGAAGCTAATAGGCTGTGCTGATTGTTGCACATGGGTCTGGTGGGCGTCTGGGCTGCCCAACACCGGACCTACTAGAATCAATGTTTGCCTCTGCGAGTACAAACTTGAAGATAAAACTGTAGAAGGTTGACTCTGCATGTCAGCCAACAGCTTCTATAAGGTGACTGAATTGCGAATTCTCAGAGTACGCCGAGCGTATAACCCACTACAGCCATGAAGCAAGGGCTTGAATGGTGATATCTCATATCCCAGCTATCACCAGAAGAAAGAGGTGCTTGTATGTGACCTGACTCACCGCTATGCATTGAAATGGTGCTAGAGTGCACAAACAGGATCTTACATGGCTGTTGATCCTGACTTATCTATAAAGAAAGTGAGCTAATGACGACTCGTTGATCGTCAATGTATGGTAATCTATTTTGGACTACGAAGCCTGGCTGCGTCAAGAGGACCATCAAACCCTCTGATCGGAACGGAAGAGAGTTCGGGTCACTAGAAAGGACATGTAACTCGCTCACCCTGCATGCTGAAGCTAAGACTATCAAGAAACCCAATTTGTATGATAGTAGCTTTAACTAATCGTGGGTTAAAGACTGAATTGAGTCATGTTAAAACCCAGGACAGATTCCATTTGGAAACACGGTGAGGGATATAAGTCGATTGAATTTTTAAAATGTCTAAAAGATCTGACAAATCTTTGTCATGGCTGATAGCACATGTACCAGAATGGCGGAATGTGTCTGATATCATGGAGCGGTAGCATTTGAGAATAACTGGAGCCAGCTGTTTCTCCTCGAAAAGCCAGAGAAAAGTTGGCCAGTTGAGGGATTGTGACACTCAGAGGAACAATGTGAATGATATGGTACCAGTCTCTGAAAACATGCCACTTGCCCTCGTAAACCTTCAGAGTAGAGGGCCTTCTTGCTCTCGAGATTCTCTCCGCAATCAAAGATTTAAATTGTTTGTCTTGCAAGGCTGTCTGGACAAGAGCCAAGCTTGAACAAAAAGACGGTCCGGACAGGGGTGGAACACCCCTGGCCGCGGTTGCTTGTGAATACTTGTGCTGACTGTAATCTTCCTGGGTAGATCTATCGCCTAGATTGAGTAGATCGGAGACCCAGGAGTTGTTCCATCTGAGAGGGGCAATCAGAACCATCTGACAGTTCTGACCCCTTAACTTCTGGATTAATTTCAGTACCATGACTGTGGGAGGGTAAGAGAATGACCACAACCCTTCCCAGGTGATTGATCGAGCATCCATGACCCAAGCTTCTGGGTCTGGAACCTGTGAGATGAAAGGTGGAGAACTTGCGATTCCACCTTGTTGCAAAAGATCAATCATCGGACGTCCCCAAAGTGTGTCAATTGGAAGAAAGTCCGATTGATGGAGTGACCATTCTGTGTGAATGACTAGATAGAGTGTCAGCCAAGACATTGAGTCTGCCAAGAATGTGTCTGAATTGTACATTGAGGTGGAGATTGTCAAACCAATGTAGAAACTGCCAGTTCAGATTGCACAGGTCTGGTGATTGGTGTCCCCTTGTTTTGAGGCAAGGCACCACCACAATGTTGTCTGACATAATGAGGGCAGTTTGTAATAAGAGTTGATCCTGCCCGAAATGAAAGGCATTGATGACAGCCGTTATTTCTGAAAGGTTGATGTGGAAAGGGGCTTGCCCCTGGCACCCACGTGCCGCTGACAGTATCGAAGTCCGGCAACAGGTGGGCACTCCAACCGTAGGTATTAGTGGCGGAACATACCGTTATCCCCGCTTGGGGTATCTCCAGAGTAATCCCTGTGGACAGCCTACAGGGGTTGTGCCATTGACTCAAGAATGATCGTATCTCTGGCGTGAGCATGACTGTTTTCTGGGATCGAAGGGACTTGAAAAGGGCGCAATTACGCTAGCAACGTCCTTTGTAAAGGGCGCATAAAAGAACGGCTGAGCGGGATCAAGTCTGCTGCCGCATTGAATAATCCAAGGATCTGCAACTCTCTTGCTAAAATGCGCATCCTGTCGGAAACGGACTCTATGAGTGCAATTATCTGGATGATCGCAAACTCGAGGAAGCCTTACCAGATTCAGATCGGGAGAAACTCCACACCCAGATGGACCAAAATCCGGATTGGACAGAGATCAGACTTTATCCAGTTCACGAGAAAGCCTATATGATGTAAAGTGATATAAGATCGTTTCTGCCTTTGAGCAGAGTAGAACTTGACAGATGTTTCTGGAGGATGTCGTCCAAAAATATACTGCCGACGCAATAGATGAAGTCGAGCGGAACAGGTTGACGACGTAATCCATAACCTTGGTACTAGCCCAAGGGCTTAAATTTAGGCCAAAAGGTATGACATGGAACTGATAAACCGAGTCCCAACAAGCACAACGGAGAAATGTCCGCTACTCGTGGGATAGGGACGTGAAATGTGCGTCGGTCATATCTAGCCAGCTTATGATGGGGTTTAAGCGACGTGCCCTTCAGACATGCGTCACGACGTATCAGGTCTAGGTTGGCAGAAGCAGTCAGCGCATTGGCCATGGAATGGTGAGCTGCCCTGTTAAGAACCCTAGATAACCGGGCCGTCGATTCCCCAGCATGTTCATTGCAAGATTTTTCAGCAATCCTGAAAATGGCTAGGGAGGCTAGGTCTAACAGTGAAGACGTAGCGACTACATTTCGAACCAGCTTGGACGTGGCATTGAACACAGTTTTGTCCACTTTATAAGACAATGCCGCAGACATATGGACTGCTGCCATATTTGATCCCAAGCCAGGACCTCAGTACTGAACGCATCGGAGTGAGTTTTGTACCATCGACCTGAAAACGACGCTGGTACTTGGCTTTCAGAAAAGAACGCCTTAGCATTTCCTGGATCCCCTATACGTGTCGACAGACGGTCATTAATTTCCTTAATTTTTGTCGACTGGGGAAGGAGGCGGAAGGATAGAGTCTCTTCCCCCTCATCCAGATCGACCGACGCTCTAACCTTATAGTCGGTAATGGCAGCAGGAGGTGGAGGGAATTCTGAAGGGGCCTTAACACCCTATAAATTTCCTCCACTGCGGATTTGAAGCTGAACTCAGTCCGTTCCATAGTTGGATCTGCATACAGCTGATTTGCCTGCGATTCATCGCACTCACTATGTGCATAATCTTGCTCTGGTAAAGCATCCATATTGGGGTAATGCATACCAGGTGGCATAGATGACTCGATTCCGTCATCTCTGATAAAGGCATTCACTCTCTCTTGTGGATGAGCTGTTAGCCTATGGACGGCCGGCAATGCCGAATGAATTGATTGGCATATGTTTGGCCTGAATGTCTGCGACGGGCCGGCTATGACCGGCACCGACCGCTCGAATGGTCGGGTTGGATCGAGAGATTCATCGCCAACATCTGTGTCATGGTAGTGATATGTAACCGGTAGTACGGATTGACAGACGGAAACATCACTAGAATCATCGTCAATCCGATTTGTGCGGATTGCGGTATGATAAAAGTCCCCGTGCTGGTACAGCAGTACAGTCGGACGGACTGGTATATGACTAAAATCTCCATACGGTTGGACGACCGGTGCCTGTTGGGCTTGACGGCCGGAGCCGGATGGACTGTCAGTGCCGGCAAGTGTCGGCTGGAAGCTTGGCTGGACAACCGGTGCCATTTGGGTTGAACGGTCATTGCCGGATCGACGCCCGGTGCCGGTTAGTGCCGGCTGGAAGGTCGGCTGGATGACCGGTGCCATATGGGCTGAACGGTCATTGCCGGATGGACGCCCGGTGCCGGTTGGTGCCGGCTGGAAGGTAATAATAATTACATAATGCTTATGTAGTGCGGCCAGCACTGTGCGCCCATCTACCATTCGCTCAGAGGGAATGTTGGTTCTGGTACAGCTTGCATATCTGTACAGCATACCAGGTGACCTAGATGACGCAATTCTGTCATAATTGACACTTTCACTAAATCTCCCTTGTGGAGAAGCCGTGAACATATGGCCGGCCGGCACTAACGGCTGATTGAACTGGCGAATGGTCGGCCTGAAAGTCCTGTTCTGGTAAAGCTGCCATATCTGGGTAGCGCATACCAAGTGGCATAGATAACTCAATTCCATCATCTCTGATAATGTCACTAATTCTCCCTTGTTTTAAAATCACACCGTCACGTATTTGACGTGACGGGAGGTGTACACCGGCAATACCGACTGATTTGTCTGGTATATGGTCGGCCGGAATGTCGGCGAAGGTCCGGCTATGACCGGCACCTGCCTCTCGAATGGTCTGATTGGACGGAGATACATCTATAACATCTCTCTCATGGTAGTGATATGTAACCACTAGTACAGATTGACTGACGGGTACATCACTATAATCTCCGTAAATCCGATGTACAGCCGGTGCAGGTTGATGCCGGCTGGAAGACTGGTGCCATTTGGGCTGAATGGTCGTTGCCGGCTGGACGGCCGGTGCAGGTTGATGCCGGCTGGAAGGTCGGCTGCACGACCGGTGCCATTTGGGCTGAACGGTCGTTGCCGGATGGACGGCCGGTGCAGGTTGATGCCGGCTGGAAGGTCGGCTGCACGACCGGTGCCATTTGGGCTGAACGGTCGTTGCCGGATGGCCGGCCGGTGTAGGTTGATGCCGGCTGGAAGGTCGGCTGGACGACCGGTGCCATTTGGGCTGAACGGTCGTTGCCGGATGGACAGCCGGTGCCGGTTGATGCCGGTTGGAAGGTCGGCTGGACGACCGGTGCCATTTGGGCTGAACGGTCATTGCCGGATGGACAGCCGGTGCCTGTTGATTCAGGCTGGAAGGTCAGCTGGCCGGCCGGTGCCATTTGGGCTGAACGGCCAGTGCCTGTTGATGCAAGCTGGAAGGTCGGCTGGCCGTCCGGTGCCATTTGGGCTGAACGGACGGTGCCGGATGGACGGCTAGTGCCGGTTGGTGCCTGCTGAAGTGCCGGCTGAACTGACGGTGTCGGCTGGACGGCCGGCTGGACGGCCGGCGAAAGTGCATAATAAAATGGATCCAATTGATCCAGCCTAGACTCCATGCTTCCGGACTTACAGGCCCGAAAGCCATGCACGGACCTGTGGTGAAATTTACATCCACTGGGCAGCCTAAACCATGTCAACATAATTTCCTCCATTTCCACATTGCCAACTCCCATTTTGCCATTCATGCCTTCGTTGTCGACTTTGCTACTGAAACGACAAAAGAAGAGAACAAAGCACAAATTAAAAAATTCAGCATATTATTAATTCGGTAATACTATAACCGTTATTAACGGAGTAGTCAAATTATTCCGTGCCATGTTAACTCTTAATGACCACACTAGTTATCGCCGTGAGCGTGTTGCAATAGGTCGTTCAAGACGAAGTCTACTGAAACGAAAAAGATGATAAACAAAGCACATTTAGCAATTCAACACGCTATTAAGTCGCTATTACCATAACCATAACTAACGGAGGAAGCGAAATGATTTAGTGTCGCGTGAACTCGTGACTACAACTCGAAATTCCGCCATTAATAGTCGCAACTGGTCGTTCAGAGACGAAGTCTACTGAAACGGAAAAGAAGATAAACAAAGCACAAATTAACAATTCAGTATGCTATTAAGTCGCTATTCCATAACCGTAACTAACGGAGGAAGCAAAATGATTAAGTGTCGCGTGAACTCGTGACTACAACACGAAGTCCGCCATTAAATAGTTGCAAATTGGTCGTTCAAAGACTTTTTTGAAGTCTACTGAAACGTCAAAGAAGATAAATAAAGCACAAATTATCAATGCAGCACGTTATTAGTCGCTAATATCGTAAACGTTACATAAGGAATAAGCGAAATTATTGAGTGCTACATGTATTACATGCTAGTACCGCCATATGCGTGCTTTTTGACCACGTTGCAACCTGGTCCAAAGTCTAGAAAAGGTGACAAAGTCACTCAAATTGGAAAATATTGTAAAATAATGTATACAACCTGTAGAGGAATGATTATCCAACACAGTAATTCCAAATTTAACTTCGGATGGTCAGAATTTACACTAAGATGGCTTGGATTCATTGGAGGTCTAATTGTACGTGTTTTTGCGTACAGCGAAGCTAAAAAACTAAAGAAGCGACACCTAGCGGGTAGCAAGGGGAGGTAAGGGGCAAGAGTTATTGCCCTTTGTCTATATGACATAGACAGGAAAGACGAATTTTCGTCTTTTGGTAGGGCTGGATTCGCGAGGTAGCAGGCTAATATCCCTAAAGTAATGTGATCGGGGAACGTATTCAAAGGAGAAACTGAAGAACATTGTCGCCTTCAAGCGACCAGGAGCCTTACACAAAGCCAGATGGATGGCTAAACTCATCTATTCAATTAAGATATGCCTGTTTGAGCTGCAAATTCAACAATATTACTACACTGCATCAAGTTCCAAATGTGAGGGCGTTTGTGAACTTCGCAACACTGGTCTACAGCAGCTGGTGGATGACATGCAATTCAGCGGTAGATGCGCTGTGGAACGACCTGCAGTTGTACAAGTTTTTATTGCAGTACAAGGTCGTGAATCTAGATGTCTCTCAGAGTGCACTGCATGCCTTCAAACTGCATCTCTGGTACCTGACTGCAGAGATGATTCCTCTTGCTCTGTGGAGCAGTAAGGTGCCTGATGCTGAATGGCGAGCCCTTGCAGACAGTCTGCTGGCTGTTAAACCAGAAACGGCCCTCTTGGCACCACAGAACCGGTTTGGAACAGGCTTTGGCAAGCCAAAGTTTCCAGCAACTGTTACTCTGACCACAACTCTTGCTGATTTTGCTAGTATTGATTCCTGGTACACATTCACTCTTCTTCAGCTGAATGCTGAGTTCATGACTGAAGAAGTTGCAAACTGGCCAAATTCTGCTGCGTACCTAGCTTCTCTCTGCAACCTTCAATCGCTGAATGTTGTCAATGACTGTGCTGAGAGAGGTGTTAAGCTTAGCTCAGATTTCCTGGCATCAGCAAGGGGTGAAGAACATTACCAGAACGTGCTGCCAGTTGTTGAGAAGGACCGTAAAGAACAGCCCAACTTGCGAAAACGCAAAGGACATAGCGACTAACTGAAGAATCTACCAAATAACTACCATTGACTTTAAAACATTGCTGAATGTAGAATATATTTAACTATATTTAACATTTTAAACATTGAACAAATCATTTAGAAAAATGTTGAAAACAACACATACTGTCTGAATTCATTGCGATGAAACTATTGTCTCCGATGAGTTGAAAAATGTTAAAAGATGTAGTGAATGGTTAATTTGTTATATAATAAATACTTATAACACCCGTTGTATAAATTTAGCATCATACTATTGAATATAATCAGATAAAAACTGAGCATGTACTATTGCAATATCTATATACAACTCTGCATGCAATATTATATAACATAATGACATGTTTAAAATGAGTGGAAAAACTGGAAATATGCGCCAAATGGCGAGTTTTCGATATTTTGACAAAAAAATTCATTTGAATGGTGGACCACCTAAATGTACTTCAAACTTCACCAAACTCTGCCATAAATTTTCTTTTTTTTATATAAAAAAAAAACTAGACAAGGGACAAAATGATCCATTGAAGTTAAAAAAATATGGGGCGTATGATGCACCCTGCTGTAGATGTTTCTTGAAGGGGAAGTTCTGAATGCATCCAGACAGAGACAAAGTCCCAGATGCTGTCCTGAGGTGCAATCAGTTCCTAATGATAGTTTTCAGAAATGTAATTCTGAAGTTTATATCTTCCAAAATATTGGAGACAAAGTTGAGTAAATGGTCCCTTAAGACCAAGGCTGAATAGGTCATCCAACCTGCCATACTTCCATCTGGTGTCCTAAGCCTTCTCCAAGTCACAGAAGAAGCATCTATATGTCCTTATGAAAGCTTCTCTAACAACTGCTTCAAGTATGACAAGATGGTCTATTATGCTTTTCTGCTGTCTGAATCTCTACTGAACTTCTGACCAAACCTTGCTGGATTGGAGATACAAGATCATTCCATCATTTATCATATGTTCCATAGGTTTGCAGATGCATCTTGTTAATACTATGAGAGAACAGTTGCAAGGGACAGCAAATTCTTTTCCAGGTTTTGGTATTACTATCACTTCAAGCCAAGGCTGTTTGAAATTGCCAATTTTCCAAATGTTCGTGAAAACATTAAACAACAAATAAAGAGCTGTATCTGGTTTTTCAATAGTTGATAGAAGATGTCATCTGGTCATGGCTGTATCTGGTGTTTCAAAAGTTGATAGAAGATGTCATCTGGTCATGGCTGTATCTGGTGTTTCAAAAGTTGATAGAAGATGTCATCTGGTTATGGCATCTGGTCATGGTTGTATCTGGTGTTTCAAAAGTTGATACATGACATTATCTGGTCTGGCTGAAGTGTCATGGACTTCATCAATGGAGTCTTTAAACTCTTTGAGAGTGAAGGTGTATTTTAATTTTCATCTAATGCAACCATCATAAATTTAGTTAGGAACAGTATGCATTTTATAACAGCAGTCAGCTGTTTAGTAAGACTAATTGGTTGATAAGGGAAAGGTTCAGTTTCAAATCCTTTCAACTAAACAACATTACTTTGTTTATTGTAAACTATGTAAATGGTTGGAAATTTCAGCAAACATTGCAGCCTTATTCAATGTAAGGTGGTCGAAATATTTCTCCAATTAGCAGCATAATGATAGAGTACTATACTAAATTTAACTAATCTGGCTTTGTTGCATATTTTGAAAACATGATAAAAGCCATAATATATTTAAGTTAACATGGGAAGGGGTACCCTATGACTTTTGAAATGTTTAAGACCATAAACTTACCAAGTAATTTATGACATAAAACTGATCGTACTCAGTGTTCATGGGGTTGATCTTCCTATGCTGTTTTTTCCTCATATGTTCCTTCAGTGTGTTTCTGTCTCTGAAGGTTTTTTCACAGTACAAACACTGTAAACTGAAATTAAATAAAAATGACAGTTACCTGCAGTACATTAAGCATATAAACAAAAACTTAAACAAATGTTTATTAGCAAGCATAATTTACAGTGAGAAAATTTAATTTGCAAAAATATTACATCAAACAGCACTGAAAGTTTCTACAGGATTTTTAATGTTGATGAATAACTTGAACTGATTCATTTTTTAAAGCAAAAAGCATGTCTCTACCCACAAACAACCATGACAATGTAATTTTGTTATAGTGACACCTGTATTTTACACACTGAAAGAACTATAAAAAAATACATTTTTAAAGCAAAAACATGTCTCCTCACTACTTGGTAATTATTGATAACAAGATTTTTAACATGGAAATATTCTATGTCAGATCAGCATATTTCATTTGGGATTAAGATGACATTATAAGATGTCTTAAAGTGAAAACCGAATGATGGGACAATCTGTTCATGAGGCGTAGTAATAAAATTTTCAATAATGCTAACACAGAAGACATAGTGGATCTCAGGTCACTATCGTTTATACTGGTGACCAAAAGAGAAGTCTTTAAGTGAATCCCTTTGTCAATATAAAAATTTCAATAAGAAATAATAGCAATAACAAGATTTTCATGATGGCCATTGTGATTTCCACACTGGTAGTCTCACTAGAACCATTTTCATTTAGGACCAACTAGAAACTGTGATAATCTGTGAAACGTTTCATGACAATCCTTCCAGTAGTGTAGTAAAAGCAGTGATAACAAAATTGTACTACCGTATTTTCGCGCATATATCCCGCGGGTTATACCAGATTTTACAAACCCCGCAGGGGGGGTGCGGGTTATATAAGGGTGCGGGCTATATCACAATTTTTTTACACATAATGATATTTCAACATATTGTTTGAAAAACGTAACTACATAACATATATTGTTCTAGTTTTGTTTTGCTAGGGTTGGATATTATGGCTACTACGGTGACTTTACAACAACTTACGGTATCGGGACCAAATCAACATTTCGGGATAAAAACTTAAAATTTCGTATCCGTCACGTTTTCATAATCAATATTTTCTGTTTTCAATCGAAATAACTACGGTACCTAATTTTACCGCTGGGCCACGATCCACTGCTTCAGGTCAGCTTCAAGGTGAGGCAACTTTGCTTTAGGTCCGCGACGAGCACGTTTTCGTGGATTCATCTTCTCCAACGTTCCTTTTTCTTTTCTCCAACCTCGGATTACACTCTCATCAATATCAAATTTTGTGCCTGTGGCTCTATTGCCATGCACTTCAGCATACGCAATGGCAGTTAGCTTGAAGTCGGCTGTGTAAGACTTTCGTTTCGGCATTTTTTAAATTAAACAGAAAGAAATTATTTAAACTCGAATCTACACTTCACAAGAATACAAGATTATTTAAAAATGTCCGTGTTTATGTAGCCTGTAGTTGAGGCACAGCTCCTACGCACACAAGCACTGTGTACCGTGTTTTTCCTGACTTTTATTGAGCAAAGGTCGTCGGCTTACTTTGATGATGGCGCCGCTAAAGGCTCCAGTTGAAGGGTGAAACAAATACCTGTTTGTTATTGCTGCGGCAACTTCAGATAATTGTAGAACATTGAAACAGATTTGTTTTATTTGTTTAGTATATATCAGTGCTTCAAAGGTAATCAGTTCTCTTTGAAGTGTCAGCAAACGTATTTTTTCTTCTTCCATCTGGTATTTGTTTTTAAATTAGTGTCATCTGCTTGACTGTACTCATTTTACGTTTCCGCCTTCTGCGGATTCGGATTTTGACTAGTCAGTTGCATAAAGTAATAAGGCCAGATATCATCATTAGCGGATTATGATATAACAGTGCACTGTTAGTGTGGTTTGCCAGTATGAGACAAGGACTTGTTATTTTAACAATATATTCCAGTACATTGTTTCCTGTCATGGTGCCTTTGATTTTCTCTACTCCAAACGCAAGACTGTATATACGGTTTTTATCAGCCAAAATTGGTGTCGCCACAAATATCACCAGATGGTATATTTTGTCACCAAAACGGAAAACAGAATCGCAGTTTGCTACATCAGCGAAGCCCCGTGATCCTGTAATTGATTTCATTTCCGATTGTAGCTGTATAAATATATCTATGGTTGCAGGTTATACAAAGGTGCGGGTTATGCCAACGATTTTTTACACAAAACCCCAAAACCCGCGGGCTATATGAGGGTGCGGATTATCTGCGTGTGCGGGATATATGCGCGAAAATACGGTAATTTTCTTGCGTATATTTTTATCTGCAGAATGTAAAAGTAAACTGATAGTACACTGGGTAAACATTAAAATTTATTTGCAATGGAAGTTTGATATTTTCCACAGCTAAAATGACATCATATTAAAATTAATTGAACAATATACATTTCTTAATGAAATCCCCCTATTGAGTGAACAAATTCAACTGAGAGAATAAAATTTTCTTATCTTAGTGGTCAGCAGTTTTTTATACTGAATTTTATGAAGCGTTTTTTCATAATATGTGATTCTTGTTAGGCAGGATTTCATAAACTAATTCTTGTGAAGCATTTTTCATACAATGTGATTTTTGTTAGGCAGGATTTCATACATTGTAATTTCATGTGAGGCAGTTTTTCATACCATGTGATTCTTGTTAGGCAGGACTTGACACATTGTAATTCTTGTTAGGCAGTTTTTCATATATTGTAATTCTTGTGAGGCAGTTTTTCATACTATGTAATTCTTGTTAGGCAGGATTTCATACATTGTAATTCTTGTGAGGCAGTTTTTCATACCATGTGATTCTTGTTAGGCAGGATTTCATACATTGTAATTCTTGTGAGGCAGTTTTTCATACCATGTGATTCTTGTTAGGCAGGATTTCATACATTGTAATTCTTGTGAGGCAGTTTTTCATACACTGTAATTCTTGTGAGGCAGGATTTCATACATTGTAATTCTTGTGAGGCAGTTTTTCATACCATGTGATTCTCGTTAGGCAGGATTTCATACACTGTAATTCTTGTGAGGCAGTTTTTCATACACTGTAATTCCTGATAGGCAGGTTTTCATACACTAATTTTTGTGAGGCAGTTTTTCATACTATGTGATTCTTGTCAGACAGGATATCATACACTGTAAATCTCAATAAGTGGGGGAAAAAATCAAAGAATATAATAAAAGATTGCATTAAAAAATGATTTCCTTCATATTAATTAGGTTGGACTTATTTTTAATCAACTAGAAAAAATAGATTTCATTTCTCGTACCTTAGTGGGACTGAATATGACATTATTCAAGCACAAGATAGGTTGCATGAAAGATGGGATCGCATATTTCCATTTTTTATTTTAAAAAAGTGTTTACAAAACTGCATAGCCATTGTCTATTTCATTGTGAATCATGGTAAGAATGCATATACATAAAGCAAGTATGAAACACAATATATATAAAATGCACACTGTAATTTTTCAGGTCTGCCAAAATTCCTAAGTTTGGAACTTACCTGTTCAATTTCTCATCAAGCTTGGCAAGAAGTTCATCAGTAAAAACTGGAAATAGATGCATGAGACTAAATGAAATATCATTACTTCTGATTCATACATTTTTAAATTCAAACTGGAAATAGATGCATGATTCTAAATGAAATATCATTACTTCTGATTCACAAATTTTAAAATTCAAAACATGTTTCCTAAATTAATATACATAGAAAATTCAAGTACCTTGGAAACAAATATGGAATAAGTTATGAACCAAAAACTTGCATATCAAGAACATTGCACTCTCACTATAACATTGTCCATGCCACCTTATAATTAGGTACAGTTCCATTATATTATCTCTTAACCTTCACAGAACATCACAATAGTTTCACAGATGGATGGGGCAGATGAGGCCATACATTAAATACCCTATTAACAGAATATTGTTTTCTTCATATTTAGTTGCAATTATTGATTTATTAATAGTAGACTAAATATTTTGTGAAAAGTTTTTTATTATGGAAAATAGACCACAAATAACCACTAGTCACACATATGCATGCATGCACACGGATGGATGTACACATGCATGCAGACCTCTTAGCAACATTGGATACAAGATCTAGCTCAGCATTCATCAAAAGTTTCAACCTGAATGCTTGAGTAAAAATAGAAATTTTGATTTTAATTCTTTTGACTCCTTCTTACTTCTTTTATTTTAATGACACTACTTTCCATGTTTAATAACATCATTCAAATTAAATTATAATTTTTGTGTATATCAATTTCTGCACCGAGGAGCAATTTTCAGGTTTTGTGTGGACATTAAAATGAGGAATTGGATAAATATGGAGTGAAGTCGTCTGCTATTTACCAAACTCCACAATTTGCTTGCACACTCAAATTCAACAAAGTTTGTCGTGAAAAATATATAATATATAATATTTTGACATTTTAATTTCACAAAGCATCTATATTAAATAAGGTATTATTTACAAATATTGCAGTTTTCAAGCATTTTCCATGTCAGACATTTTTGGCCATCAGGTGTCAAAAACCTGAGACTCCATACATACTAAAGTGGAAGAGCTACTTGTATGTAAATATAGAACAGGTGTAAACAGTGCCTGAACCTGACAATTTTGAAATTCAGTTTTTGAACTAGGCCATCAATTTGTTAGACTTAATAAGACATAAGCAAAATGACCAAATTTCATAACCTGAAACAAATTAAAATTCCAACTTTTTAATTAATGCTATCCTTTTTCTGTTTTTTTTTCTTCAAACCATGTTGTTGTTTTCCCTTGTATTTGTGATGAGCAATTCCACAAACCAAGATTATCCGGTTGTCCTATATTGAAGTTGTGATCTTCTGCCATGTGGTCAAATAACAATGCCCTGAAACAGACAGCGTACAATATAAGACAGGAGCATGCACTCATCTGAGAAGCTATTTTATGATGATCAGTGACCAAAACATACATGACTATGAGAAGCTATCTTATGATGATCAGTAACCAAAACATACATGACTAGTGGTGACTATTTCAAAAGCTATAAATGAGAAAACAGATACATGTGATACACACACAGAAAATCTTACTGCCAAAAAGTAACACAAACTCAGCATTCTTCTTCTTGGTGAAATGCAGTTTTTATTTCAAACTGACTGTATCCAACAATAAAATGACTCAATTCTGTACATAAATATTAGAAAAAAGGGAAATTTAAATAAAGTATGATTCTCTAAAAAAAAAAAACACTTACCCAGTCAAATTAATGTTAGGAATTAGTTCTGCTATCTCCAGAATCCAGTCCTTATGTAGACTAAGCAAAAGTATCCACATCTCTACTCAAAGGGATGCAACTCTTAGACATACCTCACCTTATCCTGACAATTGGGACTTTGTATACTAAATATAGCCAGTCTTAACTTAACCACTGAGGTGAAGAGGGAGGGGGGCGGTGGGGGGGGGGGGGGGGTAGATGAGAGGGATTTATTGTAATGTTACTGGATAAGTATTTTTGGAGAAACATAATTTACAACAAAATTTCATTCCATTTAAAACATACCTTAAAGGTACCCTAGAGTCAAAAGAATACCCCACTTTCCGGGTCAAAACTCTCCTAATACTAGCTGACATAACTAAATAAAAACGTATATACATGAACAAGGAAAGATCCTTTAGACTCCCTTATCTGATAATTACAATGAAAGGTTTTCTGAATCTAAAATTGGCCGTTCCTACCCAGAAACATGGATGTGTCAGGAGTGGCAAGGTCTGGTGAATGTCTGGACAAAAACCAAAGCATCAACAAGGCTCAACTCATGTTTATTCAATTTTCATGCAATTAAAAAGTGTAAAACGTGGATCAGGCATGTCAATTAATTTATTCCAATGTGTACTGAATTGATCAACTGCACTGAAAGGCAAAGCTTGTTGAAACATTCATATTTTGTGAGCTGAAATCGTCATCAGATGTATCTCTTTTTATGAGAAATCAGATTATAATGAATGAATGATATCCTGTAGCCAGGAAGATAATGCTTGCGGGCTATGTTTTGTTTTCATGGCTTGAGTGAGAGAAAAAACCTCTGGCATCAAAGACCTGATAGACTTTGTGTGCTTTAAATATATTTGAAGAGCACATACCTGTCATTTGCCTCTCTTTAAGGATTGATCAATAAAGATGGGTTTTAAATTATTTTATGGATTCCAGTATATGGGAGTCTAACATTAAAAAAACTGCTCTGTCAGAATGAAATTGTAAAAATTCTTGGATCCATGGACAGGGCATGGAGCTCACTTACTTTCAATGCCAAAGCCAAGGCCATCAAAAAGCAAATTTTGTATGATAGCTGATCCAGTATCCGGTGGTCAAAGGGTCATCCAGTGGGATGGTGGTCAAAGGGTCATCCAGTGGGGTGGTGGTCAAAGGGTCATCCAGTGGGATGGTGGTCAAGGGACCATCCAGTGGGATGGTGGTCAAAGGGTCAAACTTTAAGAATTGAGCCATGAAAAAAAATAATTAAAGATTCCACATTGGGAACTGGAATAAGGTCAGTGAGCTAGGCTGGGATAGATCAAAGCTGGTCAGCAAGTCAGAAAGATCATTATCATGCTGCTGATTATGTCTGAATGTGTCAGAAACCATATAGCGATATCCCTTATATGTTATTGGTTCTAGTTTCACGCTTCAAAATAATTTAAGAAGTCAGAAAGATCTTTACTGAGACCATTATCATACTGCTGATTATGTCTGAATGTGTCGGAAACCATATAGCAATATCCCTTATTTGTTATTGGTGCTAGTTTTATGCTTCAAAATAATTTAAGAAGTTAGCCAGATGGGGAGTAGAGTCTGACTGATGTAACATCATCTGAATTATACCAATCAGAAAAAAACAACACTATTTCACCTTATATACTTTCAAACTGAAGAGCCATCTATCTGAAGATTGCAGTTTTTCTGCGCTAAGACTGTCAGATAATTGTTATGCATGAATTATAAGTTTCTCCAGACATGCTGATCTTGATGAGGGCAAGCCAAGAATGGATTCTATACAAATAATTGCAGAGGCAACTTTTGTGCTGCCTGTTTTCTGATTTCCTTGATATGTACCCAAAACACAAGAAGGGACCTGAAAGGAAGGAGCACTAAAGCTGTTAAATGGTGCAGTCTAAGCAAGGCAAACTACAGTAGAGTAATGCTTATTAAACCTTCATCACAGATGTCACAACACTATAATCTTAGGGGTCACAGATGGCAGAGTGGTCTAAATTGTTAGTCTTTACCAATCACTGTCAACACATTGCTGCCTGGATTAGTTTTGAGTATCAGGCTTGGCCAATGTGGATATATGAGAAAGCCTGCCAGTTGGTTCCAAGAGTCAGTGGTTCTTACTAGGTTTTCCTGGGATTTTCCTACAACAGTTATAACTGCCACTATGTAAAGCCTATAGCAGTGAGAAATGGTGTTAAACCCAAAACTACACCTATATGGTCTTAAACAATGAAACATAAAAAACACAACCAACATGTTTAGTAAAATCACTAAATAAATGATCTGCCTAACGTACAAAGAGAAAATTTAAAAGGAACTTAAAGCATTGTGAATTAATTACCAAAAATCCCAAAATTATTCTTTTATAAGTTTAAAATGTACTGAGTATTGAAAATTCCAGTATTAAATGTGCTGATATGCCAATAGTCTTGGAGAAACTGATGTACCAACTGTCTTTATGTATCACAACGACATTATCCAAAATACTCTTGAATGAATTCACAATAATCCCCAAATGATGTCTATGAGCACTTTGTAATACTAATAAATAATTTTTTTTAAGTCAATGATTCCTCTCAAATTATATCTGAACACAACAAAATATAATTATATAGACTGAACTTTAAGGAGGAATGGGGATGCTATAGATGACTGTGTTGGCAAGGATGACTGTTTTGGCATTACAGCCAGCATGGCTGAGTAGAATGTTCTACTTCTTTGTGTTGCACCGGCAAAACTGGTGCAAGTTTGTCAGTTTGATGGTTGGTTGGCTAAATGGCTGTTCCAGGCAACAAAGTCTATGTTTGAACACATAAACAATACCAGGCTAGATGGGACAGTTGATAGCTAGGACTGCAAATATATTACCATGATAAACTTACAGGATGGTTGGGTCAAGAGTTATGATACCAAATATTTCACATTCAGGAAAATGTTGGCTATCATAAGATACTCCATCATCTCATCATCTTTGTAAAATCTTTTGTTCTACACATCTTCATTGTGTTTGCTTATCAACATTATCATTGCCTAAGCTTTGTGAATGAAACTGATCACCAATGATTTTGTTTGCATCTGGCTGCCAAAGATGGCTTTACCATATTGAAGACAACTGGATAATTAGTCAGAGGTAGTATGTAAATATCTTGTTTGAATGGTTTTCCTCTTTTCTTTGACATTGAACTGTTTTTTTGTGAACAACACATCATATGTTCTAAAAAATCACACCTTGCAGGTGTTGGATGATATAACGATTTTGTGCATGTAAGGCACAATTCATGTCTGTTTTAAGCAACCTTGCACTTTTTCTTAATAGATATATGATCACAGATGATCTGAAGCTATAAAGAACAAAACAGATCACGTGTAATTACAGGTGAGATAGTGGATACTAACTATCAAGAAATGAATGCATGTTTTAACTAGCTTCAGTTACCGATTGAATTTACAAAGACAATACTAAATGGAAAAGAAATATATACTGATATTATTTTAAATATATCATAAGTATAAGATAATATTCAAATAAATATGAACAAAATATACAGTGGTATGATGAGGCAGTGTATAGATCTTATTGATTGTAGACACTTTGTTATAAAGAACCAGTAATGAATTCGGAAATATATCTTAAAATAATGTATGTATGCACTACATAGAATGAATAATGTACTGTGCCATCTAGAAAGACAGTTGGATGGCTAACATAAAAATTATAAATCCAAGTATTCATTGAGGCCTGTTGACAGGTTACAGCAAAAGTTAAAACTGGCTGCATCTGGTAAATGAATTGTCACCTAGTGGTGTGATGGGAGGTAATTTGTAGAAGTTATACCCCTTTGTCTATGCAAAGGTAGCAGAAGTAATTCCTAAAGTTAATCTGATTGTGTAATAAATGTGATGGAGAAATAAACTGTATGGATAACCAATCTTTACACTTATACCCCAACCATTGTAAGTAAAGCCTTATTCATTAAGAGAACATCAAAAGCTTGTGCTATTTTTTTCTCTATGCATAATATTCATGAGTTGTGCAATAACAGACCATCAGCAGAGTTACTTTATATGTATAGCTGTCTAAAATCTGATTTGACAGCATTTAGGTACAAGTCAAATTAAACTTAAAATCTCTGACACCATTACCTGGTTATTGCATCAATAATGTGATAAAAAATATTTTACCAAGTTACTGTATCAATAATGTCATACAACAATCCAATACCAAGTTACTGTATCAATAATGTCATACAACAATCCAATACCAAGTTACTTTATCAATAACATAATAAAACAAATAATACAACAATCAATTAACAAGCTACTTTTTTAATCATGTGATGCATCAATCCATTATCAATATGGTATGGTTCCCATGCTTTTCTAAATATAAATTTCCAGGTTTTTTTCCAGGATGAAATTAATTTTTTCAAGGTTAACATATGACCATTACTGAATGGAATTGATGAACATTTTGTATTATAAAACATGCATTTTCCAAATCTAAAGATATTTCTTTTTCAAGAATAATCCATAACCAAGTTACTGTATAAATTTTTTTATAAAACACTATTAACAAGTTACTATATCAAAAATATAATATAATAATCCATTAACAAGTTACTGTGTTAATAATGTGACACACTGATTCACTGCCAACAAATTGTATCAATTAAATAATAAAACAATCCATTACCAAGTTACTGTATGAATAATATATAATTCATAAAACCAAGTTACTGTATGAATAATGTAATATAATTCATAAAACCATGTTACTACATGAATAATGTAATATAATTCATAAAACCAAGTTAATGTATGAATAATATAATTCATAAAACCAAGTTAATGTATGAATAATGTAATATAATTCATAAAACCAAGTTAATGTATGAATAATGTAATATAATTCAAAAAACCAAGCTAGTATGAATAATGTAATATAATTCATAAAACCAAGTTACTGTATGAATAATATTATATAATTCATAAAACCAAGTTACTGCATGAATAATGTAATATAATTCATAAAACCAAGCTAGAATGAATAATGTAATATAATTCATAAAACCAAGTTACTGTATGAATAATGTAATATAATTCATAAAACCAAGTTAATGTATGAATAATGTAATATAATTCATAAAATCAAGTTACTGCATGAATAATGTAATATAATTCATAAAACCAAGTTAATGTATGAATAATGTAATATAATTCATAAAATCAAGTTAATGTATGAATAATGTAATATAATTCATAAAACCAAGTTAATGTATGAATAATGTAATATAATTCATAAAACCAAGTTAATGTATGAATAATATAATATAATTCATAAAACCAAGTTAATGTATGAATAATGTAATATAATTCATAAAACCAAGTTAATGTATGAATAATGTAATATAATTCATAAAGCCAAGTTACTGCATGAATAATGTAATATAATTCATAAAACCATGTTACTACATGAATAATGTAATATAATTCATAAAACCAAGTTAATGTATGAATAATGTAATATAATTCATAAAACCAAGTTAATGTATGAATAATGTAATATAATTCATAAAACCAAGTTAATGTATGAATAATGTAATATAATTCATAAAACCAAGCTAGTATGAATAATGTAATATAATTCATAAAACCATGTTACTGTATGAATAATGTAATATAATTCATAAAACCAAGTTAATGTATGAATAATGTAATATAATTCATAAAATCAAGTTACTGCATGAATAATGTAATATAATTCATAAAACCAAGTTAATGTATGAATAATGTAATATAATTCATAAAATCAAGTTAATGTATGAATAATGTAATATAATTCATAAAACCAAGTTAATGTATGAATAATGTAATATAATTCATAAAACCAAGTTAATGTATGAATAATATAATATAATTCATAAAACCAAGTTAATGGATGAATAATGTAATATAATTCACAAAACCAAGTTAATGTATGAATAATGTAATATCATTCATAAAGCCAAGTTACTGCATGAATAATGTAATATAATTCATAAAACCATGTTACTACATGAATAATGTAATATAATTCATAAAACCAAGTTAATGTATGAATAATGTAATATAATTCATAAAACCAAGTTAATGTATGAACAATGTAATATAATTCATAAAACCAAGTTAATGTATGAATAATGTAATATAATTCAAAAAACCAAGTTACTGTATGAATAATGTAATATAATTCATAAAACCAAGCTAGTATGAATAATGTAATATAATTCATAAAACCAAGTTACTGTATGAATAATGTAATATAATTCATAAAACCAAGTTAATGTATGAATAATGTAATATAATTAGAAAAAAACCAAATTAGTATGAATAATGTAATATAATTCATAAAACCAAGTTACTGCATGAATAATGTAATATAATTCATAAAACCAAGTTAATGTATGAATAATGTAATATAATTCATAAAACCAAGTTACTGCATGAATAATGTAATATAATTCATAAAGCCAAGTTACTGCATGAATAATGTAATATAATTCATAAAACCATGTTACTACATGAATAATGTAATATAATTCATAAAACCAAGTTACTGCATGAATAATGTAATATAATTCATAAAACCAAGCTAGTATGAATAATGTAATATAATTCATAAAACCAAGTTACTGCATGAATAATGTAATATAATTCATAAAATCAAGTTAATGTATGAATAATGTAATATAATTCATAAAACCAAGTTAATGTATGAATAATATAATTCATAAAACCAAGTTAATGTATGAATAATGTAATATAATTCATAAAACCAAGTTACTGCATGAATAATGTAATATAATTCATAAAACCAAGTTAATGTATGAATAATGTAATATAATTCATAAAACCAAGTTACTGCATGAATAATGTAATATAATTCATAAAACCAAGTTACTGCATGAATAATATAATATAATTCATAAAATCAATATAATGTATGAATAATGTAATATAATTCATAAAACCAAGTTAATGTATGAATAATATAATTCATAAAACCAAGTTAATGTATGAATAACGTAATATAATTCATAAAACCAATATAATGTATGAATAATGTAATATAATTCATAAAACCAAGTTAATGTATGAATAATGTAATATAATTCATAAAACCAAGCTACTGTCTCAGTAATGTGATACAATAATCCATTAACAAGTTTCTGCATCAATGTGATACAATTCATTAACAAGTTACTGCATCAATGTGATACAATTCATTAACAAGTTACTGTATCAATAATGTGATACAATTCATTAACAAGTTACTGCATCAATGTGATACAATTCATTAACAAGTTACTGTATCAATAATGTGATACAATTCATTAACAAGTTACTGTACCAATATTGTGATACAATTCATTAACAAGTTACTGTATCAATAATGTGATACAATTCATTAACAAGTTACTGTATCAATAACATGAAACAACACTCTTCCAAGGTAATGTATCAGTAATGTGATAGAAAAATGCATTGCCAGGTAGCTGTATCAATAAATGTACTATAACAAATCTTTTATTTTTCACTCTTGGCATCAACAGGAGTTACAGAAAAAACATTAGATTTTTAGTGCCAAGGCAACAGTGGTAAAGTGTCTTGAAGACACTACATGGTAGCCATCTGATTCAGCCATTGCAGGATTAAAACTAGGATACTTTTAGTCAGAACTTCAGCATGCTAACCACTGAACCACTTAAGCCCTGGGAAATGCCAAAGGGATAACTGAAATAATATGATGACACTCTTCTAGGTATTGGAGCATCATATGTCAATGTTCAGACAAGTTATTAGTGTATCTGTAATGACAATATTTAATACCATACAGTAATAGTATAGGTAAGTGGTTCATTTGTACAGTTGTGTGGTACAACTCAAATGACGTACTACATACAATAGATTAATTTAGCAAGGCGATTCAGATTTTTTTCTTTGTTTTTCTTGTTTGAGAAACTTACCTTTTTCCAGTAAAGTGTTGTTTGCAGAAGAGACATCCTCTTGAAAACTGGGTGTCTTCTCTTTCTCTCTGCTGACACCCCAATACACGCTCCTGCAAACAGAAAGACCAAAACTATTTATCACTGCACGACCAATACCAAATTATGGATGAATAAACCCACATCTGTTCTCATATATAGCACCAGCAGATCTGAATCTATTCCATTTTCTTAAATTATAAGTATTATACCAGACAGTGACCTGGATCTATTCTATTCTCTTTAAAAAAAATAGTGTCACAACCTGGATGGACACTGATCTGCTGTCAAATTATGTAACAGTTGAACTGGGTCTATCCTGTTCTCTTTCAATCCACAGTATCATAACCTGGAAGGCATTGCCACTGAATTATCAAACAGCAGATATGGGTCTATGCTGTGTTCATAAAATTATTAGTACAATAACATTGATAGATATTAATCTGCAGGTATAATATAGAACAGCTGATCTGGGTCTACACTTCTGTTGAAATCAGAATTATAATAAACTGGACAGACACACTGATCTGAAGGCACATGACTTGACAGATCTGAGTCTATGCTGTTATCAGGATATTTGTTAGCACAATAAACTGGATAGACATAGATCTGATAGCAAAGTATATCATAACAGATATGGGTGTACACCATTCTCATGAGATCTGATAGCAAAGTATATCATAACAGATATGGGTGTACACCATTCTCATGAGATCTGATAGCAAAGTATATCATAACAGATATGGGTGTACACCATTCTCATGAGATCTGATAGCAAAGTATATCATAACAGATATGGGTGTACACCATTCTCATGAGATCTGATAGCAAAGTATATCATAACAGATATGGGTGTACACCATTCTCATGAGATCTGATAGCAAAGTATATCATAACAGATATGGGTGTACACCATTCTCATGAGATCTGATAGCAAAGTATATCATAACAGATATGGGTGTACACCATTCTCATGAGATCTGATAGCAAAGTATATCATAACAGATATGGGTGTACACCATTCTCATGAGATCTGATAGCAAAGTATATCATAACAGATATGGGTGTACACCATTCTCATGAGATCTGATGTAAAAATAAACTGAATAGATCCTGATCTTCTGTCACATTATGTACTATCAGATATGGGTCTATGTGGATCTCGTCAAATCATAACTATAATAAACCAGATAGACACAGAATGTCTGGCACATAATGTACTATCAGATATGGGTCTATGTGGATCTCATCAAATCATAACTATAATAAACAAGATAGACACAGAATGTCTGGCACATAATGTGACATCAGATATGGGTCTATGTGGATCTTGTCAAATCATAACTATAATAAACAAGATAGACACAGAATGTCTGGCACATAATGTACTATCAGATATGGGTCTATGTGGATCTCATCAAATCATAACTATAATAAACAAGATAGACACAGAATGTCTGGCACATAATGTGACATCAGATATGGGTCTATGTGGATCTCGTCAAATCATAACTATAATAAACAAGATAGACACAGAATGTCTGGCACATGTGACATCAGATATGGGTCTATGTGGATCTTGTCAAATCATAACTATAATAAACAAGATAGACACAGAATGTCTGGCACATGTGACATCAGATATGGGTCTATGTGGATCTTGTCAAATCATAACTATAATAAACAAGATAGACACAGAATGTCTGGCACATGTGACATCAGATATGGGTCTATGTGGATCTTGTCAAATCATAACTATAATAAACAAGATAGACACAGAATGTCTGGCACATAATGTGACATCAGATATGGGTCTATGTGGATCTCGTCAAATCATAACTATAATAAACAAGATAGACACAGAATGTCTGGCACATAATGTAACATCAGATATGGGTCTATGTGGATCTCGTCAAATCATAACTATAATAAACAAGATAGACACAGAATGTCTGGCACATAATGTGACATCAGATATGGGTCTATGTGGATCTTGTCAAATCATAACTATAATAAACAAGATAGACGCAGAATGTCTGGCACATAATGTGACATCAGATATGGGTCTATGTGGATCTTGTCAAATCATAACTATAATAAACAAGATAGACGCAGAATGTCTGGCACATAATGTGACATCAGATATGGGTCTATGTGGATCTCGTCAAATCATAACTATAATAAACAAGATAGACACAGAATGTCTGGCACATAATGTGACATCAGATATGGGTCTATGTGGATCTCGTCAAATCATAACTATAATAAACAAGATAGACACAATGTCTGGCACATAATGTGACATCAGATATGGGTCTATGTGGATCTCGTCAAATCATAACTATAATAAACAAGATAGACACAGAATGTCTGGCACATGTGACATCAGATATGGGTCTATGTGGATCTTGTCAAATCATAACTATAATAAACAAGATAGACACAGAATGTCTGGCACATGTGACATCAGATATGGGTCTATGTGGATCTTGTCAAATCATAACTATAATAAACAAGATAGACACAGAATGTCTGGCACATAATGTGACATCAGATATGGGTCTATGTGGATCTCGTCAAATCATAACTATAATAAACAAGATAGACACAGAATGTCTGGCACATAATGTGACATCAGATATGGGTCTATGTGGATCTCGTCAAATCATAACTATAATAAACAAGATAGACACAGAATGTCTGGCACATAATGTGACATCAGATATGGGTCTATGTGGATCTTGTCAAATCATAACTATAATAAACAAGATAGACGCAGAATGTCTGGCACATAATGTGACATCAGATATGGGTCTATGTGGATCTTGTCAAATCATAACTATAATAAACAAGATAGACGCAGAATGTCTGGCACATAATGTGACATCAGATATGGGTCTATGTGGATCTCGTCAAATCATAACTATAATAAACAAGATAGACACAGAATGTCTGGCACATAATGTGACATCAGATATGGGTCTATGTGGATCTCGTCAAATCATAACTATAATAAACAAGATAGACACAATGTCTGGCACATAATGTGACATCAGATATGGGTCTATGTGGATCTCGTCAAATCATAACTATAATAAACAAGATAGACACAGAATGTCTGGCACATGTGACATCAGATATGGGTCTATGTGGATCACGTCAAATCATAACTATAATAAAGAAGATAGACACAGAATGTCTGGCATATAATGTGACATCAGATATGGGTCTATGTGGATCTCATCAAATCATAACTATAATAAACAAGATAGACGCAGAATGTCTGGCACATAATGTGACATCAGATATGGGTCTATGTTGATCTCGTCAAAACATAACTATAATAAACAAGATAGACACAGAATGTCTGGCACATAATGTGACATCAGATATGGGTCTATGTGGATCTCGTCAAATCATAACTATAATAAACAAGATAGACACAGAATGTCTGGCACATAATGTGACATCAGATATGGGTCTATGTGGATCTCGTCAAATCATAACTATAATAAACCAGATAGACACAGAATGTCTGGCACATAATGTGACATCAGATATGGGTCTATGTGGATCTCGTCAAATCATAACTGTAATAAACAAGATAGACACAATGTCTGGCACATAATGTGACATCAGATATGGGTCTATGTGGATCTCGTCAAATCATAACTGTAATAAACAAGATAGACACAATGTGACATCAGATATGGGTCTATGTGGATCTCGTCAAATCATAACTATAATAAACAAGATAGACACAATGTCTGGCACATAATGTGACATCAGATATGGGTCTATGTGGATCTCGTCAAATCATAACTATAATAAACAAGATAGACACAATGTCTGGCACATAATGTGACATCAGATATGGGTCTATGTGGATCTCATTAAATCATAACTGTAATAAACAAGATAGACACAGAATGTCTGGCACATAATGTGACATCAGATATGGGTCTATGTGGATCTCATTAAATCATAACTGTAATAAATAAGATAGACACAGAATGTCTGGCACATAATGTGACATCAGATATGGGTCTATGTGGATCTCATCAAATCATAACTATAATAAATAAGATAGACACAGAATGTCTGGCACATAATGTGACATCAGATATGGGTCTATGTGGATCTCATCAAATCATAACTATAATAAACCAGATAGACACAGAATGTCTGGCACATAATGTGACATCAGATATGGGTCTATGTGGATCTCGTCAAATCATAACTATAATAAACAAGATAGACACAATGTCTGGCACATAATGTGACATCAGATATGGGTCTATGTGGATCTCGTCAAATCATAACTATAATAAACAAGATAGACACAGAATGTCTGGCACATAATGTGACATCAGATATGGGTCTATGTGGATCTCGTCAAATCATAACTATAATAAACAAGATAGACACAGAATGTCTGGCACATAATGTGACATCAGTTATGGGTCTATGTGGATCTCGTCAAATCATAACTATAATAAACAAGATAGACACAATGTCTGGCACATAATGTGACATCAGATATGGGTCTATGTGGATCACGTCAAATCATAACTATAATAAACAAGATAGACACAGAATGTCTGGCACATAATGTGACATCAGATATGGGTCTATGTGGATCACGTCAAATCATAACTATAATAAACAAGATAGACACAGAATGTCTGGCACATAATGTGACATCAGATATGGGTCTATGTGGATCTCGTCAAATCATAACTATAATAAACAAGATAGACACAGAAATGTCTGGCACATAATGTGACATCAGATATGGGTCTATGTGGATCTCATGAAATCATAACTATAATAAACAAGATAGACGAATGTCTGGCACATAATGTGACATCAGATATGGGTCTATGTGGATCAAATCATAAATATAATAACTAATAATAATGAGGACTTTGTATAGCGTCTAATCTTTCGAAGCTCTAAGTGCTTTACAACATCTAAAATGATATGACTACACTACAGAAAAACAAAAAACAAAAACCATGAAATTGGAAAACATAAAAACATGCTGAAAACATATAAGATACAAAACATTATTAGTTCTCTAAGTTTGTTCCTGCAGTCAAAAAAGGTGAGTTTTAAGCACACTCTTAAAAGGGACCACTGTGTCTTTGTGTCTAATTTCAACGGGCAATTCGTTCCACATCGCCAGGCCTTGGTAAGCAAAAGAACGTTGTCCATATGACTTCATTTTCATAGTGGGAATAATGAGTATACAATTGTCAGAAGAGGAGTGTGAGTATCTTGCTGGTGTATACACATGGGTGAGGCTGGATAGGTATGTTGGACTGGAGTCTGTCAGTGAAACATAGCACAGAGAACAAATTTTGTGTTTGATTCTGTATTGAATTGATAGCCAGTGTAGGGTACAGAGCAGTGGTGAGGTGTGCTCTGATCGAGGTACTCTAAAGATGAACCAAGCAGCTGTGTTTTGAACTTTTTGAAGTTTCTGGAGTAGATATTGTGATGAACCAGACAGAATTGAGTTACAATAGTCCAGTCTTGAAAGTACTAATGAACACACAAGTGTTTTAGTGGCATCAACTAAAAGATATTTGTGATGGAACTGATGTGTCTCAGTTCAAGATATGCAGCCTTGCATATGTTCATGACATTTTGGTACAATGTGAGAGTACTGTCTAGAGTAACACCTAGGTTTCGTACTGACTGTGAGAATTTAATGTTGGTGTTGCTGATATTTATTGTCTGAGGTAAAGGATGTGAATGAGAAAGTCTTTGTGTTATGATCAGAATAGCATCAGCTTTATCATCATTCATCTGCAGCTTGTTACATGTCATCCATGATTTCACATCAGAAATGCACTTCTCTACTCCATGGATGGTAGCATAAACTTCAGTTGGGTGGCTAGACTTATATATTTGGGTGTCATCAGCGTACAATTGGTGAGACACTGGGTGATGATTTATGATGCTTGAGAGCGGCTGAGTGTATAGAATGAAGAGAACAGGTCCATGAACAGACCTCTGTGGAACACCACAACATAGATCAACTGGGCTGGAATGTATTCAATTTGCAGATAAAATGACTAAGTAGGACTTGAACCACTGTAAGGCTATATTCTAAATGCCAAATACATGCTGGAGACAGTGAAGTAATATATCATGGTCTATTGTGTCAAATGCTGCAGATAAATCAAGGAGGGTGAGGACTGTAATTTTTTCACTATCCAAAGCAGAGAGAATGTCATTAAATACTTTCAGAATAGTAGTTTCAGATCTTACACAGTATAGACCTCACTGATAAAGGCAGATCTTACACAGTATAGACCTCACTGATAAAGGCAGATTTTACACAGTATAGAACTGACTGATAAAGGCAGATCTTGCACATGTATAGGACTGACTAATAAAGGCAGATCTTACACATTTTAGGACTGACTGATAAAGGCAGATTTTACACATTTTAGGACTGACTGATAAAGGCAGATCTTACACATGTATAGGACTGACTAATAAAGGCAGATCTTACACATTTTAGGACTGACTGATAAAGGCAGATTTTACACAGTACAGAACTGACTGATAAAGGCAGATTTTACACAGTATAGAACTGACTGATAAAGGCAGATCTTACACATTATAGGACTGAATGATAAGGCAGATCTTACACATTTTGTGTTAGACAACAGAGAGATACAATTTTTGTCCTTGGTCATATGGTTTAAATTAATGAATGGGTGACAGTCTTACACATGTGAAGTATAATAATTACTATATAAACCAATGGGTGACAGTCTTACAAATGTGAAGTATAATAATTGCCTATTCACACCAATAGGTGACAGTCTTAAAATGTGAAGTATAATAATTGTCAATATAAAACAATGGGTGACAGTCTTACAAATCTGAAGTATAATAATTGTCCATACAAACCAATTTGCGTCTCTGTAAGAAGTCTCTTAGTTGCCTATCTTCAGGATGGGTGTCTGACAACAGGTAATATTCTTCCTCCTTGGTTTCTACAAATAAAGTAAATCAGAAATACTGCATTTTCTGTCCTGATTTTAGTACAGGTTTTAATTTTTAAATAAAACCTATTGTTCAGATCAATTAATCGTACAATTTTCTTCAGCTTAGTATTTTCAAAACATCTACAAGGGACAAAGTTTTAAAAAATCTGAAAATAAACGATATGGATAGTACCAGTTTTAAAATTGCTGAATTGACCATAAGTTGGGGACACTCAAGTCATCAACAGTTATTTGCAAATAAGAAATTGATTTTTCAGAAAGGAATAAAGATTATATCTGCTTGGCTTTATTTAAATATGTCAATGCATTAAAAAGAAAATATGATTTTATCAAACTGGCAAGGCAAATGAAAGTAAGAAGTGTGCATCTAGCAAATTACATCAGCCAAGCTCAGGAACTAAACATAATATACACCTTTTCCTGTCAAAGCATACATGTGCATTGCACAGCACTGCAAACGGCTGTTATGAAAACCCTGCAAGGCAATGATTATATTTGAATTTATCTGTCAAAATCAAGTATGAAAATAAGGGATATAAAGTATGAAATACATGACAATTAAGGGTTATAAAGTTCATCATTTTATTGAATTCCTAAATTTGATCCATAAAGTCAAAGTTATGCACTTTTTTATAGTTAAAAATTGGTTTGTTTATTAATGTGAGCAGAATGTGGCATACTAATCTAAATAATAATAATAATAATAATAATAATAATAATAATAATAATAATAATAATAATATTAATAATAATACAAAAACAAAAACAATAATAATAATAATACTAATAATAACAACAACAACAATAATGTACTTCATAAACATTATCACCTTGAATATATTTTTGAAGTCTATCAGTTCAGTTGTTATGAATACAATCTGAAGATATTGACAACATGTGTACTGTAAATCAGACTTCATCATATTAATTATTATGGCACATAGAAATTCTAACAGAACACAATTAATTCCATTTCAAACTGCCTAGTAAATGGAAATAAACATTACTGACTGACCAGGACCTTTACATTTTGAAGCTTTGCCACAATTTCATAAAATTTGAAATTAATTATGTTAAATCTGATTAGGAAGCTTCATACCCAGAGTAAAGCTAGCCATTCACACTTTCTGTGTCCTATACTCAGATGTGCTAGTCTAAAAACCCATTTGTCCTGATCTTCCTGTCTTGTATTTGGGGTGGGGTGGGGGGTTAATGTAGCTTTCACAGCTTTTTAGTCATATCGCTACAATGTCTACAGTATGACAGTTTATAGTGATGTCTAAGCACTGGGGCATCAAGCAGTGGACATGTAGTATTATGTCCCACCCAGTCACAGAATGCTGATACTAAGATGACCATCCTAACACTAACCGCTTAGTACTGAACATCAAGTAAGGCAACCATAAGGACCAATTTTATCAGTCTTTGGTATGACTTGGCGGGGGTTTGAACTCATGATCGCCAACATCCAAGGCGGTTGCTCTAACCACTAGGCCACTGGAGTAGTTATCTGTCATGTCTAAAGGACATATAGGTTCTAATCTACCTGTCATGTCTAAAGAACCCATTGGGGCTAATATACCTGTCACGTCTAAAGAACCCATTGGGGCTAATCTACCTGTCATGTCTAAAGAACCCATAGGTACTAATATGCCTGTCACGTCTAAAGAACCCATAGGTATTAATCTACCTGTCACATCTAAAGAACCCATAGGGGCTAATATACCTGTCACGTATAAAGAACCCATAAGGGCTAATATACCTGTCACGTCTAATGAACCCATAGGTACTAATCTACCTGTTATGTCTAAAGAACCCATAGGGGCTAATATACCTGTCACGTATAAAGAACCCATAGGTACTAATCTACCTGTCACGTCTAAAGAACCCATAGGGGCTAATATACCTGTCCCGTATAAAGAGCCCATAGGGGCTAATATACCTGTCACGTCTAAAGAACCCATAGGGGCTAATCTACCTGTCACGTCTAATGAACCCATAGGGGCTAATATACCTGTCACGTATAAAGAACCCATAGGGGCTAATATACCTGTCACGTCTAAAGAACCCATAGGGGCTAATCTACCTGTCACGTCTAATGAACCCATAGGTACTAATCTACCTGTCATGTCTAATGAACCCATAGGGGCTAATCTACCTGTCACGTCTAATGAACCCATAGGTACTAATCTACCTGTCATGTCTAATGAACCCATAGGGGCTAATATACCTGTCACGTCTAAAGAACCCACAGAATTTTCTGAGGTTCCATCAATATAAAGCTTCAATCCAAATCTGGTAAATATCCAAATTCTGCCAGCCAAGTTAGTTTACAGAAACTAAAGTTAGGTGGTTGGGACAATAACTCCACTAAATAATTAATAACTAATATGGCTCAAAATCGAATTCATCAAGGAACAAGTAAGCAAAAAACTGAAGACCATATTTAGGTTGAAATCTGACAATTCTGAGAAATGTTATCTGGCATTAAGCAAATATTTGATAGACAAGCAGCAGGCCAGGTATGTTATAGACAAACAGTAGGCCAGGCATGTTATAGACAAACAGCAGGCCAGGCATGTTATAGACAAACAGCAGGCCAGACAAGTTATAGGCAAACAGCAGCCAGGCATGGTATAGACAAACAGCAGGCCAGGCAACATGCTTACAACAGAGCTCCAACAACTTTACCAAGCAAGGACATACTGATGGACTCAATAAAAAATAAGTCTAACCTGTATATAGTGGTCACTGTTGGCCTTAACATTTGCATGAACATAAAGGGTCACCCTTGTGACTGGTCAAAACTGGCTAAATTTACCTCTTCCAATAAACTAATCTCTGAACTCTCATTTTTGGAGAGATACAAATGCATAGAAGTATTTAAGCAAATGACCATTGTGTATGTACTTGGGACCCTGTAACCACTGACCATATTTACCAGGTGACTACTACATACAGGATATTGTACAAAACGACACTGTTTAGGTGGGTATCACTAGAATTTTTACATTATGATATATTCTGATACAGAAGAGTGTATTACAATACTGCAAAGGGTATTGCAAAATATTATATATTTCACAATCAGATATTTAAATACATCAGTGGGAGAAAAAGTATATTACCCAGTGCTAATATAACTTTTAAAATGTCTATAAACAATCAGGCAGGAAGTATCGACGTTTTAAAATTAGTTTTCCACATATATCCTACAAATTATTGTCTGAACTTAAATGATTATGTCAATCATACAGTACTGTATGGCTTTTACACTCTACAAAAAAACGGACATATTTTTAGGAAAAAACTTAGTTAAATACAGTAATAAAATAGTTGAAACAAGAGGTAGGTCACTTTTTAAATCCCATCTTTTTAACTCAATGTTAGCAGCTAGGATGAGATGATGTTTGCAAATGGTGGCATTCATGTTTGTTGCTCGACCTAAGAACTTCACTGCCACACTAAACGCAAACAAATAGCAAAATCATCTTTTATTAACAGTACATATTTTTCTGAAAAGTTTAGCCAAACCTTCTGCCAGAATATGGTTTAGCCATTTTATATGGTGCTTTATATGGCACTAGGTCATGAAAGACAAAGCTCTATATCTTCCAGGCAGAGAACAAATATCAAATACAGGTTTGAATGTAAGGCATGTTTTTGTCTCATAAGTGAGATAAACTGCAGATTGTAAAATACATACCATTTTTGTCTTTCTTTTCTGTCTTTATGATGGAAAAGAAATCCTCAGGTTTCTCATCCTTCAATCTCTGTTTCCAGTATAGAATGTAACTGGAAAAGGTTAAATGAGAAAATACAAATTACAAGAATTGTAGGTAAAAACGAAAATTACCATAATTTTGAGCCAATTCTTAAGGATTCTGTATTGTTTTATATTGTTTATTTATTAGAAAATATGTGTGAAATAATAAAGCAGAATAAATGATTATTTTTATGGAATGATGAGGTATGAAAGATGTTTAGTGTAGAAAGAATTAGGGTACATGAAAAATTAGAGTGTAGGAAGAATTAGGGTACATGAAAAATTAGAGTGTAGAAAGAATTAGGGTACATGAAAAATTAGAGTGTAGGAAGAATTAGGGTACATGAAAAATTAGAGTGTAGGAAGAATTAGGGTACATGAAAAATTAGAGTGTAGAAAGAATTAGGGTACATGAAAAATTAGAGTGTAGGAAGAATTAGGGTACATGAAAAATTAGAGTGTAGAAAGAATTAGGGTACATGAAAAATTAGAGTGTAGAAAGAATTAGGGTACATGAAAAATTAGAGTGTAGGAAGAATCTGTGTATGTAAACTTTGAGTGAAGCCAATCAATGTTGTACATAGGATTACACTGAAAGACTAATTAGTTGTTATTGAATCCTAATATTAATTATTTTTCTTCTGACTGATAATTTAGTATGTTACTGGTATACAAATGAAAGCAGCCTAAACAGAAAATACAATTTTAATTCACTTTAGTCTATTGGCTTTTGTATGGATGACAGTTTATTGCAATGATACAGCCTGTTCTGGAAAAGTCATCTGCCTATAGATGAATCAACGCTAAATACCTTCCAGATTTCAGGTACTGGAGTAGATGCTCCTTCAGGCTCAGAGGTCTTGATAGGATTTTAGCAATACGAGTTCAGGACTCCTATTTTGGGGAAAAAACAAGTCCCACCAGGAAAAGTTGCAGTCCATTACCAGAAGCAAATTGGGCATACCAACAATGGCTATATTTCCAGATGAGTAGAACCAGTGGTCTCCTTAGAGTTTAATTTTCAAACTTCTTTACAGCACTGACATGTAGCCCTTGTTTGTCCATTAGAGTGAGAGAGAATTATGTCAAGCCAAGGTAAGATCTTATTCCAAACACTAAGTTAGGCATCACACAGTGTTCCAAGTGAAATGTCAGTTCTAGAAACTTCTAGTACTCTGTTGAATTTCATTACCATCTTTGTCATTTTGCCATTTAACCCCAAAATTCTTATCCAAATTTGCAAACTGCATTTTGTCTATTTCTCAACATGTCTTGATTTTGAATTCACATGCACTACTTATTTGGCTACACTTGGAAACAAACACAATAATGAAAGCTAAAAGTTGTTTATTTGATGTAATCTTATACACAGCACATCAATGGATTATTCTGCCTCTGAAATTAGTCATTTAAATATCAGCATATTTTATCATCATTCTGCAGCTACTCAAGTCTTTGAACTTGCCACCAAAACTTTGGGTCATGTTCTTCAGATGTACTCTTACCATGACAACATGTACATCTGGGAATCTTTCAGCCACTGAATTTTCTGACTGAAAATATCAGCACTGCTAAAATGATCAATTGATCAACACATTTTCCCACTCAACATGTGGTTGAAGCAGGACTAGCAAGCCCTTGAATTTGCCATCCAGCAAATTGTTGTGAATGGAGGACTCCTGTAAAAGTGATTTGTGTGTCCCAGATAAAACATTTGCATCCATATAACTGTAATGGCCTCACCACTTCATACTGAGCTCTTTAAGCTAAAGGTTTGTGAATTTAAAAGCCAGAGAGAGTCATTTCCCTTAATTCCATGGCTGTGATGTTACCAGTTAGGGAACAGTTACACAAAAACGTTATGCTGATTGCCACTAATCTGAGTGAAACTAAACTGAAGATAGTTCAGATAGATCAACAAGACAAAAAGTCACTGATTCTGTATGCTATAGCTAACCAACCAGCAAATAGGTTTTGAACATGTGGTGAGTCAAAGCAGCTCAAGACATAGGTTCAAATTGGGCTTTACTCAGCCATGTAAGAATGCATGGTAGATTCCATTTTGAACAGTGGGCCAAAGCCTTCAGTCAAGATGAATCAAACTGTGAAATGTCTTTTGTTTTGGCCTATATACTCCCTTCCAGTTACAAAGTCTATTCAATACTGATTACTGAATGCTCTGCCCCATAACTGTCACCAAGAAACTTCTTGACAAAAACTATCTTTTGCTATGGACTTTTACAATGGTGGTCATGTAACAAATGTTAGGCAAAATAAGAGTATGTAGAATGGATTAATGGTAGTACAAATTTTGTTTATCAATAGGAGTAGCTTTCATTGTGATGTCACAGTCCGCAACTTTCAATATGAACTGTCTACTAAAAAATGTCTACGTACTTGTACATCGATTATATCATATGCACCGCTTGGGGTGTCTAAACAATGACCTTCCAAAGGAATATGGATGTATACGAATCCAAATGAAGTGAATACTTGCCACATAAAGGTATGTAGAATCAAATTCTAAAACATTACACCAATTACTGAAATAGTTGGTGTTGAATGCCTGCCTGACCTGTGTGACTTGAACCATATAGCTAGAATATAACTCAAGCTTCTGCATAATGTTGTCTAAGAAATTGGAGGTCACAGATATGGAAGTGGGTCTGAAGTGAAACAAAATTTTCAGCATAATTCTTAGGAAGATTCTGAGACTGATATCCAAAACAATGGGGACTGCTCTGAATTGGACCCAAAGATCTCACTAGGAATTTAAAACTAGGATTCCAGGACTCCCATTTTGGTAAAATTAGGAGTCCCATCAGCAAAACCTGCAGTCCCCTCCTAGAAAACTTGCTAATTAGAAGAATTATTGGTTGCCATTGTGTTTAATTTCTACATTCATTATAACACTGACATATATATCTTGTTTATCCATGAGAGTGAGACTGAATTTTGTCAATCTAAGAAAAGGTCTTATTTGAAACACTAAGCCAGGCATCACACTTTTTCTTACAATTGGCTACTGTCCCATCCAAACTATCAGTTCTAGCAACTTTAGCACTCTTCTGAATCTCATTACAATCTGTCAATTTGCCAATTAACCCAAAACTACATATCCAAATTTGTGAATGGCATTGTGTATCAGCATGTCTTGCTTCTGAGGTCATGTACACTGCTTATTCAGCTACACCCAGAAATGAACAAATAAAGAAAGCTAAAGTTGATGTACTCTTATAATGTCAACATGTACATATGGGGGTCTTTCAGACACTGAATTCTGTCATTGTAAATTTCAGCACATTTTCCCACCCAGCTGCTAGTCAGTCTTTGAACTTTCCGCCCAGCTCTTTTGATGTACTCTTATAATGGCAATAGGTCTTTCAGTCACTGAAATATGGCATTGTAAATATCAGCACAGTTAACTAATCAACACATTTTCCCACAAAGGAGGTGGCTGAAGAAGTATTGTTAAGTCTTTCAATTGTGCCACCTACCTATTACATGTGTATGGAGGACTCCCACCTAAGTGATTTTCTGCATCCCATATAAAAAATTGACATATAAATTTCGAGATTAAGGATTTCTGAGACCTCTGGGTCCATATTAATTCTTGCAAAGACCCAGGGACTGATATTCAAAACAATGGGGGCTGCTTCGGATTGGCTGACCACAACTCTCATGAAGAAATGGGGAATTATATCCAAAACAGTGAGGACAGTTTTGAATTGGAACACCAATAATAACCTTGACTGTTCAGGTATACTAGTTATAGGTTCTCCACTTTGGTACACAGCATTCATTGCAAAATTCAGAAATTTCTTGGAAGTTATGAGGGTTGGAAAATGGAGGTAGTAATCTTGAAGATCTAAACTGACTGCAAAAGCTACATCTTAAATAGCACTGAAAATTCATCTCAGCATCTCCATTCAAAACCATAAACACCAAATGAAAAGTTGTAAGAGGTTTGATCAATAATTAGCTGAAGTTTGCCATTTGACCTTGGGCACTTGAAACAGTATGGAGTAAAATCCTGGTAAGTTTACATTTTGAAAACTCTGGAACCACCTTTTAAAAGGATATCATGTCTCTGAATGTGTATTGGGATGTCTAGCACACAAAGAACCCCTGACAATAGTAGAAGGGTGCTGAGCAAGATTTGTAGGCTCTCTAAGATGATTCACATGACCTAAGAATCATCAGGGCAAAGTTTTTCCCATTCTGGAGCAGTGTGTTAGGGTCTTCTCCCCATAAGGATGTCTGAAAATGGTGGCATAAGCATGGACTCATTTTCTATAAGCTAGAGGCTGAGGAGAAATGGAAGCAATCCTTCTCTTCTGATGATTTGCCATCAGTGGCCAGTGGAAACTGTTCTTGTCTTAGGAAAGGGCTTGTAGGATTGTTTCTTCATTTAGTCCGACTTCCTATTTCTTTGGTCACTCCTTGACTTGTGCAAGGTCTTTTTTTACAGCCTGTTTCTGGACTTCATGGAAGAACAAGTTGGACAAAGAGTGCGACGTTATGGTGTTTCTCAGAACTGCTCAAATGATTAAAGGCAGACAAATCAATTTCACAAAACTTTGTTGCATATGCATAAGCAGTAACTAATGTATGGAAGGGAGCTACCCAATGAAAAATACTGTTCTGCAGTACTCGTTTTCTCAGTAATTCTCTTAATCTATTCTGAAGAAAAAAACAATTAACAAAATGAATGGAAGTAGAAATTATGGTCTGATGCATGTACACCAAAAAAATATACAATTACTCCAAATATTACTTTCTGATTTAAAACAATATGGTTGCATAAAATTCTGATTATATGTTTTGCACACAATGAACTTTGACCTTTTTAGATCAGGTATAAGGTTAACATCAGCAATAACAAGTTTATGATTTGCAAAAAGATGCTGCAATAATTCTTTTTCTTGGGATGGAAGGTAAAACTTTGCTTGAGAGCACATCATGCATGGAATGGCCATATGTGATATCACAGTCCCTGCAGATCTTTGAGTATCCTCTTGAACTGAAGAGTCAATGCTGGCAGGAAATGACAGTGATTCTAAAACTGGTGTATCCATGGCTTACGCTGAAATAAAACATGTAAAACAATAAAAATGTAGTTGTGGTGGGAAGGGGAGTTATTTGAATGATGTAATATATTTGTTATTGCACAGATTACTCTTTTCTGGAAAATACCCTCAATCATATGATGAGAATTTATCCACCCATAGCAAATCTCCATAACATCCATGCCCATAACTCCTGACCCATGTCACCAGTCTTTATTCTTTTTCAGGATGTAGACTTTAACTAGTGGGACATTAGTGAGGGTGGAAGGATGAAATCTGGCAATAGCAACAGGTAAGTCATACAACATAAAAATTAGTTTCATATCCCCCCTACACTTCTCTCCCTCACTGTAGCAGTGTAGACTACTTTAAGATGTAGACTACTTTAAGATGAAGAGGGTCATGGGATCTATGATTTGTAATTAATCATCACATCTGTGTCATCAAAAAGGTCAAATCTGAGTCTTCTCTCTGACATTGTCTTGGCTTAGACCCAGCAACTACAGTACCAGGCAGTTTCTATCTTTGAATGCTTAGAAATCCTGTTTTTGAGCTTGCTGCGAGTTATCCAGTCTTGAAAAATCAGAGCTCAAGATTTCATATATATGAATTTACTCATCTGTTTCTCTGTTTTGGTAGCTTTAAGCTCTGCAACAGACATTGCTTCTGTAGGCATACTGTATTTGTGCCCTCTCCTGTTTCTCCTTTCAGACTGGAAACTGCAGTTGGAACTTCTTAATACTCAAATTCTATATGTCTGGATTTCCACTATTATCTGATTTGGTGAACAAATTGGGACCAGTTGTTGGCAGGAGTTCCCTTGCATGCCCCCTAACCCCACTTCTCTCTGTTTGCAGACAGTCAGATTTCAGGCGATGCACTTATCACAACCTCTGATTTTGTAATACAAAAAGGTCAGCAATGTTAAGTTAGTAGCCTGAATAATTTTTCAGTTATATTGCTACAATGTCTGCAGTGAGGCAGTTTATAGTGATGTCTAGCAATGGGGCATCATGCCGCAGACATGTAGCATGATGTTCCACCCAGTCACATTATCCTGACATCAGGCCAACCAGTCCTAACACTAACCTCTTAATGCTGAGTGCCAAGCAAGGCAGCTGTTAGTACCATTTTTGTAAGTCTTTGGTATGACTCAGCCGGAGATCAAACCCATGACCTCCCGCTACTGCAGTGGATGCTCAAACCACTAGTCCACCAGAGTGGTCCATTCTAAACAAGAAAAAAATGGCATCATATATTAAGAGAAATGTGCTTGACCAGAAATTGTTAAAGGGAAGGAATCATATCAAACCAAAAAAATACTGCATCAGGAAAACGGTAAATCAATAACACTTACAAAGTCTGAAAGAAGAATTTGACAGCGATGTAATACACCATTCATCATTTGTGGACTTCATGACCATTCAGCAAAAGTCAGACATGTAGTATCAATTTGTTTTGTGTCTGTTCACTCATAGTAAGTAGTAATCCAGTAATCTACATGGATTTTTATTTTTTTTATATATATATACAAAAATGTTAACTGCAAATCCTGGTAGGAGGCAACAATAATTGTACATTTTTCATAGTTATCTGTAATTATTGCATATAATATATAGATTGCTCTTTTATGACACTTATAATAGTAATAATTATAATTATACCTCTCATGCAGTTTGGCATTGATGAACCTACAACAAAGTAGTTCAGGTTTACATTTAATACAATTTCCCTTTGATTGGGTACATAGGTAACATATCATTTTAGGTACAACATGTACCTGGTAGAAGTTTCCTAAAATTCTGACAGCTTTAGCCGTGGGCTGTAGAAAAAACTAAATGGGCCACATGTTTAAGACCCCCTATTTACTTTAAATCTTTTAAGATCTGAATAAACAGCAGTTCATTTAATACACTTTTCACATTTTATTTTTATTTTTTCATTGACGAAGTACCGCAAAGTCAATGTCGTATGACAAATTATAGTTTTTAAAATTTAAATTTTGAGCATACATAATTTCAAATAAGAGCTTGTGGAATTTGAGTCAATGCTTGTGATTTGTGTTGGTCTTATTTTTTAAACACATAACTATCAGTATCCAGATCGATATCGTACACTATGGATCTCATCGGAAATCGAAAAAGTAAAGAAAAAACTTTTTTGGTCCAGCCGCATTCCAGATCTGGACTATCATACCTGGATATTTGTATTGTTTGGGTCGATCCAAACATAAATGTAAATATAAGCCTAAGAGTAACATCGTAAATGTCCATCCTGATTAAGAAAAGCATGGGGAGTATATATACAAATAAATAATTGTAAGTGTCTCCACGTACTATATTAAAGACAAAGTATTACAAACCATACATTTCGTGCAAAACACTAATTTAAATATGACATCAAACTGTGATACATGGGGGCAGACATTTTACTGATTCCGCACTTAATAAGGCATACACTAAAACACGGATTGGGCAGGTTACAATAACACCCGATGCAAGCTCCACACAAAAATGAGTCAAAATCCGACTTTCACTTTATTATAGCCTATTTTTCAATGACTTTTGCGTTTTTAGTGACATTCTCCGTATTCTATGTCTTATTTTAATGTGAATATATTTTCCTATAGCTTTCACACACCCGTATGCATTTAGATAATAATGCTTATATCGGACTGTCCGTACATCTAACTTATGTCCATTGTTCATTTGTCTTGTTTACAGGTATTTAACGATTGATAGAGGCATCTCTTCTCCATCGTTAGTTTAAATATGAAATAAAAAATATTTTTCTTGTATCTTGGAATATATATATATATATATATATATATATATATATATATATATATATATATATATATATATATATATATATATATATATATATATATATATATATATATATTGTAGCGATTGCAAAGGTTGGGGTGGGGTACTTCCAATATATTAATTAAAACATTATGGAAGTTCCACCCTGGCTCGTGAAGTTATAAAGTTAAATTACTGACGAAATAGATGTACAGCTCTGAGCCCCCAGTCAGCACTGCCGACGGTTAAATTATATAGAACACAAAGATGAAATTCAAAATAATAACAATTTAATAAAGTCGATAATTTTAAATGATAAACTCAATCACTCGTCCTCCAAGTGACAGCCTACATTATCTCGTGATTTTCAGTGTGAGTTCTATTTTCCCCTTGCCTTTGGTTCTACTCATCTCTTTATTTCGTTCCTCCCACTCCTCCTGGACTTCACCTCTCCCGACTTCTCTCCTTCCTTTTCTTTTCTTTCGTCTCTCTATCGGAGACACTGGGATCACTGTCACTGGTCTGTCCTTCGAAGCTTCCTTTAGAAGCTACATTTAGAATCCTGTCCTAAGATTTTTCTCCGCCAATAACACATGGCTGATCGGAGTTGCTATCTTTTGGCAATCTTTCTAGCGAACTATAGCGAACTAAATCTTGCTGGCAGGTTTAAGGATATCATACTTAGCCAAATTAGGGTCCCGTCCCTATCTCGATTATGATTGGATAGCGATGTGGCCCTGTCCAATCGACTAAGCAACCAATTCAACCTGGATGTCAGTCTGCGGAACAAAAAGATAAGGCACGTCCACTCCTTCAGGCAACTTCTTTGATCTGCACAAGCGCTTCCACACCAAGGTGATAATTGCGCTTCTGACGGCCTTGGTCGGGCTTCCCACCCTAGCCACGGCAAACTTACGTAAGGGATAGTGCTAGCCTGCGGTCATGTTTAACATTAAACAATGGCTTGTCCGAATTACTTTGATTATACATGTTTCAATAGTATTTTGGGTCGCGCAAAACGCCACACACCTCCACGCTTGAGAATAAAATCGGGATTTTATTCCCTCAAAATTACTCCAAATGCAAAGGCATTACTACACGAGTAAAAACAAAATCATCGTGACACTACACGAATAAAAAACAAAATCATTGTGACACTACACGAATAAAGAACAAAATCATCGTGACACTACACGAATAAAGGACATGAATATATATATACACACAGAGCGGTTATACCATTTTAGCACTTCTGCTCATGAAACCAGCGCCTACGTTCTCTGTACCTTTCACGTATCTGATATGTATTTGGTACTGCTGTAAGAACAGCGACCATCGCATCAATCGTCCAGTCGATAATTTCGCCTGCGTGAGATAGGCGAGTGGTTGGTGGTCGGTCTCCAATATGAACTTCCGTCTGTACAAGTACCGCTCGAACCGTGATATTCCGAATACGATTCCAAGGAATTCCATCTCCGATACAGAGTAGTTCTTCTCGGCAGCAGACAACTTCCGACTGCTGTACGCGACAAGGAAAAGCGTCACATCGTACTCCTGCAGTAGTACTGCTCCCAGTCCAGTGTCACATGCGTCGGTGCGAAGAACAAAGTCTTTTGCCAGATCCGGTAGACGGACAACTGCTTCGGATGTAAGTCTATCCTTCAGCGTTTGGAAAGCATGGTCACACGCATCGGTTCAAATAACTCTACCCGGGGTCCGTTTCTTGGTTAGGTCAGACAACGGCCCAACAATCGCGCTGAAATTGGACACATACCTCCGGTAATACCCGGCCAATCCCAGGAATGACCTCACCTCAGTTTTCGTGGTGGGCCGTGCAGCGTTTCTCAGCTGCTCCACCTTTGACTTCTCTGGGGACAGTGTGCCTTAGCTTAGGGTATGTCCTAAAAAATCCAATGTCAGGAACCCAAAGTGATATTTGGAAGGGCGAGCTGTCAATCCCGTCTGACGTAGCCGCTCCAATACGTCAGCTAACAGAGTGAGGTGTTCACTCCACGGCTCTGTGGCCAACAAGAGGTCGTCCATGAAGTTGTATGCACCCCTATCGCGCAAGGGCTCCAAAAACTCCCACTTCATCCTAGTATTGACGCTGGGCGCGTTCTGTACCCCGAACGGCATGACCATCCATTGGTAGGTCCCATCGTGGAGTAGCAAAAGCGAGCTTTGCCATATCTTCCTTCCTTACCGGAATTTGCAAATAGCCCTTGGACAAATAAAGCTTGGAGAAATATTTCGCTTTCGAGACAGAAGCAAAAATATGTTCCGGGTCAGGTAGCATTTCGACTTGAAATTCTGTCACCTGATTGATTCAGCTTCCGGTAGTCGACACAAAACCGATGAGTGCCGTCCTTCTTCTGCACTAGGACTACAAGAGAGCTGTACGGAGAGTCGGCGGGTTCTATTACTCCCAGAGCAATCTTCTGCTCGATCTCCTCACTTACGACTTGTCGTTTTGCGTGTGGCAAGGGGTAGGGTTTCCGCTGGACTGGCCGATAATCCACCAGCTTTAACCCGAACTCGACAAGCGAAATTCTACCGAGTATTTCCGTAAGCACATCGGAATACCCGGGGAGCATCACCTCAATCTCTTCCCGCTGTACCGCAGTCAACTTCACGTCAGAGGGTGTCTACGTCCTCGTTAACGGACAGCTCTGGACAGTGTTGGCGCCTTCCGTATCGACTTCGGCGTCCTCGGTGACTATCGTGGCGATGCCAAATCGCTGACGGTCTCTCTTTCCCGGTATCTCTTAAGGAGATTGGCGTGGTACAATTTCTCCTTCGTTTGCAGCCGTATTCGATATGTTTGACCTACGATCATCTCGGTGACGACGTATGGACCTCTCCAGGAAACTTGCAATTTGTTGTGCTATTGGGGCAACAGCAACAACATCTTGTCCCCTACTTCATACTGACGTGGTTTTGCGCGCTTGTTGTAACTCTTCGCCTGACGCGCCTTCGCTCGCTTCAGGTTCTTCTGTGCGAGGGAACAAACTTCCTCGAGTTTGTTGCGCAAGTTCTTGACGTACTGGTAGGTAGTGCGTACCTCCTCTACAGCGTGATCGTCCGTCCACAGCTGTCTTAGTACGGCGATTGGGCCACGTACGGTCCTCTCGTACATGAGTTCAAAGGGAGAGAACCCTAAACTCGCTTGTGGTACTTCCCGGTAAGCGAAAAACATGGCAGGAATATACCGATCCCAATCCTTGGGTTGGCCTTCGCACAGCTTTTTGAACGTGTTCTTTAGGGTCCCGTTGAACCGTTCGACCAGTCCGTTACATTGGGGATGATACGGTGTAGTCGTGAGGAGATTAATTGACATCAGTCGGTTCATCTCCGCCATCACACGACTCATGAATTGCGTCCCTTGATCGGTCAGGATCTCGTCGGGTACTCCGACTCTTGACCAAATCCCAAACAGCGCTTCTGCGACGGTTTCCGAATCAATATTACGCAAAGGGACGGCCTCCGGATAGCGTGTAGCGTAACCCACGACCGATTTCCGTGCGACGACACGGGTTTTATGGGTTCGATCAAATCCATTGCGACGCGTTGAAAGGGTTCATCGTATATATTCCCCAAGAGACGGGTCGATGATCCGTTTTCGGTACCATTCTTTAATGCTTGTCACAGGAGAGACAGAATCGCTTGACATCACCCTGGATTCCTGGCCAGTAAAATTCTTTGACAAGACGGTCACGCGTCTTGGTAATTCCCATGTGTCCTCCAATGAGACTCTCGTGCGCGAATTCGAACACTTCGCCTCGCTTGTCTTTCAGCACGACAACTTGCTTAAAGTGTTCGGTGCCTTTTCTGGCGTGACGATACAAGATCTCCTTCTTGTTTGCAAACTTCACCGCGCCATTCGTAGTTTCTTTCTTCGTTCCTGCTGCAGCGTGATAGTGCAACTGCACCAGAATTGCGTCTTCCTGTAATTGCAGCTTCCTCAACTCGGCCGGAAGAACGTTACTCACCGGTGACGATGTAACTTCCATCGGCTTCGCTTTCGTCTGTCGACTCTTGGACCTGGTATCCACAGCACTTACCGGTATCGGTGTGCAGGTTTCGGGGTTCGGTTGTGGAAACACATAACGGCATCCCAGTATGACGTCATGTGATAGACCATCCAAGCACGCAGCTTTAATTTTTCCCTTCACGTACGGCGAATCGATGTCAATGAGAGCCACTGGCAATGAGTCACACGCGCTCTTCGCGTACTGAACTTCGATTACCTCCCCTGTGTAATCCTCGGGCTTAACGTACTTCCTGTCAACAAGGGCTGGAACGCTACACCCGGTGTCATACAAGATGGTGGCACCTTCTCCGTTGACAGTTGCATACGCGAGATTTGAGGGTTTGTAACTTACTCCCGGCTCGTAATCCTTCCTAGCGACGACATTCACCTGGCTCTTTCTCCCCTTGGGACAGTCCCTGGCTATATGCCCCGGGTGCTTGCAGTTGTAACACGTCGGCGGCCCTCGCCGACCTTCAAATCCCGCTTTCAGGGGTGAGGCCTGTCCAGCTCTATGGGTGGCATCCCTACCTGCCTATCCCCCTCCAGCCCTCCCGTCGCACTGACGGTTACGGACAGCCGGCTCAACCTCAAGCACCCGGCGCGACACAGTTGGTGGGGGTCGGTCCGCATCCCCAGAACCTCCACTCTTCGAGTGCGCCTGTTGGTATCGCTCCGCCATGCTAGCGATCTCTTCGAGCATACGGTGCTCTCTCTCTCTCTCTCTCTCTCTCTCTCTCTCTCCATGCTAGCGATCTCTTCGAGCGTACGGTGCTCTCTCTCTCTCTCTTTCTCTCTCTCTCTCTCTCTCTCTCTCTCTCTCTCTCTCTCCATGCTAGCGATCTCTTCGAGCGTACGGTGCTCTCTCTCCCTCCTTCTCTCCCTCCCTCCTTCCCTCCCTCCCTCCCTCCCTCTCTCTCTCTCTCTCTCTCTCTCTCTCTCTCTCTCTCTCTCTCTCTCTCTCTCTCTCTCTCTCTCTCTCTCTCTCTGCTAGGAAGACTGTCAACTCGTGACGGTAAGTACTCAGGACATGTTCTTTGAGTATAACCATGCGTAACCCGTCGAACGATCGTTCGACTTCGGCCATCTTCATCCACTTCTCGAATAACCCTCGAACACGGTTGTGGAATTTAGAGTCGGTTTCTGTTGCATTTTCGTCGAGTCCCGAAAAAGTTTACGGTACGTTTCGGCGGTCAGCCGATAGTGGCAAAAAAGGGGCCTTGAGCGCATTATAATCGTCAGCATCGTCTGCAGCTAAGCCGCGGTAGACTTCACGAGCTGCACCTTGCAAAAAGGCTGAATCATTAATCGCCCAGTGTTGCTCAGGAACTTTATGAGCGTCAGCAAGTTTCTCAAACTGCACGCGAATATCGTCGATAGACTCCACCATTATCGTCGAACCGAGGCATGTCTATCTGGGCCATTCGGTGGTCGATGAAAGGTCGTCCGGTCTCTCCGTACCTCGTACTGGCGTCCTCCCTATCGAGGTCCCTAGCTGATAGCTTTACCTTCTCCATTTCGAGAGTGTGAGCAAGTCTGGATAGCTCTAATTCTCTCTCTCTCTCTCTCTCTCTCTCTCTCCCTCTCTCTCTCTCTCTCTCTCTCTCTCTCTCTCTCTCTCCCCCCCACCCGCTGCTTTCTTGGCCAGCGTTTTCTCTGCTGCTTTTTCTGCCTTCCATTCCTTGATTCTTTCTTCGATAAATGCTGCCAGGCGATCTCCCTCGTATCCAAGATCGTTCGACCCCATTGCACGCTACTCCTTGATCATTTGCCTTTCTGTAGCCATGTTGTTATACTAATATGAAGTGATACATTGTCTCGACACTACTAACAATGGACAAATATTACAAGTTCCTAGCCAAATACTTACCTGTCGACAGCAACTAATTTCGTTCAGGTAAGATATCTGTTCGATATTTGCTTCATAATTACTGCAAGTAATTAAAGATCTACAAAGCATGCAAATATCAAATATAACCAACACAAAATGAGAAAATCATAAAAATGCAAAATACACAGGATGGAAAATAACTCACAACTATTTCACACTTGTTCACTAATACTCCAAACAAATAAACTTTAGATATTAAAATAATATTTGTGTCTAATTCAAATCCCGGACGAAGCGCCCACTGTAGCGATTGCAAAGGTAAGGGTGCGGTACTTCCAATATATTAATTAAAATATTATGGAAGTTCCACCCTGGCTCGTGAAGTTATAAAGTTAAATTACTGACGAAATAGATGTACAGCTCTGAGTTCCAGTCAGCACTGCCGACGGTTAAATTATATAGATCACGAAGATGAAATTCAAAATAATAACAATTTAATAAAGTCGATAATTTTAAATGATAAACTCAATCACTCGTCCTCCAAGTGACAGCCTACATCATCTCATGATTTTCAGTGTGAGTTCTTTTTCCCCTGGCCTTTGGTTCTACTCATCTCTTTTTTTCGTTCCTCCCACTCCTCCTGGACTTCACCTCTCCCGACTTATCTCCTTCCTTCTCTTTTCTTCCATCTCTCTTTATCGGAGACACTGGGACCACTGTTACTGGTTTGTCCCTCGAAGCTTCCTTTAGAAGCTGCACTTAGAATCCTGTCCTAAGATTTTCTTCGCCAACAAGACATGGCTGATCGGAGTTGCTATCTTCTGGCAATCTTTCTAGAGAACTATAGCGAACTAAATCTTGCTGGCAGGTTTAAGGATATCATACTTAGCCAAATTAGGGTCCCTGGCTGTCAGTCTGCGGAGCAAGAAGATAAGGCACGCCCACTCCTTCGGGCAACTTCTTTGATCTGCATAAGCGCTTCCACACCGAGGTGATAATTGCGCTTCTGACAGCCTTGGTTGGGCTTCCCACCCTAGCCACGGCAAACTTACGTAAAGGATAGTGCTAGCCTGCGGTCATGTTTAACATTAAACAATGGCTTGTCCGAATTACTTTGATTATACATGTTTCTATACTATTTTAGGTCGGGCAAAACGCCATATATATATATATATATATGTATGTATATATATATATATATATATATATATATATATATATATATATATATATATATATATATATATATATATATATATATATGAGCTCTGTCTCATTTAGGGGTTGAAATGATAACACTCGCATGTCGATTGGGGGGTTTATTGTGAGATGAAATGGTACGAAATAAACCTAAAACAATACAAAGCGCATACATGGAATGCAATATAAATACAATACAGAATCTAATACAGAATAGAACCGACATAAATGCAAGACACAGTACACAACCCACACACCGGCATTTATAATTTTATCACAGAAAAATGTTGTTGTTCGTCCATGGATTCAACGAGAACCTTTCTAGTCATCTGAGGGTTGGAGGGGCTGGTTCCGTTCTGCGCGTGTGCAGGTGGCTGATAAGGCCAACCCTTGCACGGAATGTTCGTATGCACAAGGGACAGAGGATGATTGGGACATCTCCAGGAGGGTTGATGGCATGTGCTTTTCTGGCTTGCTTCTTCATCTCTGCAGCTTATGTCCTGCTAGATTCGCGCAGCTTGGAGCCTTTGTGCATATAGGAACTCCAAGTGACTCGATCAGTTAGTGTTTGCTCAAAATAGTTTTTCACGTCCTCAGAGAATTTTGCTGCATTGAGGGCAATGACTAACGATAGGCTCTTGGATGCACTTCGAGCACGCTCGATGAGCCACGCAGATATTGGGAATGTTAATGCCAGTCTCTTGCATGAATTCGAATTCGAAAAAGATATATTTACCTTTCTTCTGGTTATCGTCTTCCTCATTGATGTTTGGAATGGTATTTTTGAATAAAACATTTGTTTTCCAAGTGCACACTTGGTGACAAATATGACATAGTTCTTTTCCTCGACAAGCGCGCGTGTGTGTTTAGTTCAAAGGTCCTTTTCAGAGCCACTCATATGTCTCGAAAAGATTTGCTTTCCTCGATTCAACCCACAAACTAATGTGAAATGGTTGTCCCTGTATATTATTGTATGTCCAGTATTTTTTGTGGAGGAAGAACCTGGGGAAATCCCCTGGCAAGCTTTCTCACCTAACTACATTTGCCGAATCTTAGACTCGAACCCACGCAGACAGAGGTGAGATGGCAGTGATCCGTAACGGAAAGCGCTTTAGACCACTCGACCACTCGGGGCCCCACTCAGACTTCTTTAATACAGCCAAAGAGAAAAAAAGTCATTCTCAAGTCAAACAGCCTAACCCCGTTATCAGTCCAGATGTAGGCATTGGCCATGGCAAAGGCTTGAAACAGTTGCAGCTGATTTCTTCCCGTTCCTGAATTTGTTTTTAATACGAAAACAAACACCCAAACGGTCCTTTTCAGGGCCACTCACTTCTTTCGAAGAGAGATAGTATTCATTTTTTTCCAAAATCAATTAAAACTTAAAATCACTTTTTTTAATCCCATGGTGTACATGTGTGAGGGTATAAGTGTAGGACCTTATTGTAAAAAAAATCAAGACCAATAGACACTTACGTTTTTTCTGTCTGGTCTTTTCTGGTACCAATGTTACAATCCAATATCACAACACACCTTTATCAAGTTCATAGATTTCTTCTCTGGTTGTTTTGTTCACTCGTCTCTCTCTCTGTTTTTTTTTAAAATTAAATTTCTTCACTATCACAGGTTTTTCCTTCTCTTCTTCTTCCTCACTTTCGTCTCGTCTTTTTTTTTCTTCTTCTTTTCTTTTTTATCTGAACGGGTCTTGGTTCTTACTTCGGGTAGGGTACCTCTTCTTTTTCCTGTTTGTCACCATGCAACATGGTCTATTGGCATGAAAGAAAATCGAGTAGAGAGTGATTATTGGTATTTCTGTTTTTTTAAGTTTTCTTTTTATAGTTTTTTTTTTAAGAAAGCGATGATCATTCATTTTCATAGAAAATTGTTGAAGTGTTTGTTCAACATATTGCATGCGACATTTTTACAGGTTGGTATGATGTCCGTGCCATCACGTTGAGAAAATACATCTTTTTATTAGATCTACTGCAAGAAGTACTTTCTCTGATGTTTGCACAATGACAGCAGCGGCGTCTGTTACATTTAGATGACGAAAATTGTCTTTTTTATTTCCTGTCTGTTTAGTTTTAATTAAAAAATCGTGCAAATTCTTGGGTCTTCTATAAGTTAGAATTGGTTTATTTTTATAAAGTGATTTTACGCTGGTTTTATTTGATAAATTTAGGATATTATACTATTTCTTAAAGATACGGCCTATATTAGGTTGTATTGTAAAGCAGTCTCAATATATACAAGCTGTACTCGATGGTTATTGAGGATAAAAAAATTACCATGGCTGAGATCGACATTGTGTTGGCGATAATGGAAAACGACCGTAAACTCCAAGCATAGATACGGAACGGGATGGGGTGGAGGTTTAGTACATTTATTTATAGGTATTAAAAGTCGAGTAATTTCCTTAAAAACATACAAAAGTAAATAAATGCCAATAAATCAAGCAGACCTTACATCGCAGACTACTGAGGAAATACAAGGAAACGCATTAAATCAGCTCCATCAGATTTGTACCCCCCTCCCGAATTTGCATAAAATTGTTTGTAGCTGATAAACAAAAGTTAAAGAGCCCGTCAAGTTTTGCCTCACCCCCCCCCCCCCCCCCCCGAAAAATTGAAATGATGTCACTGGCAGGAATTACGACTATATTAACTATTATAGGTACACGAATAGGAATTGTTGATGAAACCATATCAATAGTAACAGGTTTCTTTGGCAACTCCAATAGAAAATAATCTCGTCAGAACTATTCAGAACTTCTAGCGGTGGCATCGTTCCGTATCTATGCTCGGAGTCGTCGGTCGTAATGAGACTGCGTTATGCCACCGCGAGAAGTTCCGATAATGGAAAATGATCGTAAACTCCGAGAACGGCGGTGGGGTGGGATTTTAGTGCATTTTCAGGCAATAAAAGTCGAGTAATTTGATTTTGAAACATAAAAAGTAAATAAATGACAAGAAATCAAGTAGACCTTGAACAGCAGACTACTAAGGAAAAAAACAGGAAACGCACGGAATCAACTCGACCAGATATATATCAGATATGGAATGCTCTCAAATATTGCCCTACTGTAAAAGCATATAATATCAACATACATCGTATAATTCAGGCATGGCAACTTCATCCAGGGCATGGGCAATACCATATGATGTAAATTTAAGGACAAAGCAGGCCATGGGCAATACCATATGATGTAAATTTATGGACAAAGCAGGGCATGGGCAATACCATATGATGTAAATTTACGGACAAAGCCAGGGTAATGGCTGTTTTGTTTCCACCGGGCTAGTACGTATGATCTTATTACTTCCATTAAAACTTCTGATATGTACCTACACCTGTAGCTGATATCATTCTATATATAAGAGATATATGCAGAATATATTTCATAGTATAAAGTCCATAAACACATCTGGCATTGACAAAAATTAGATATACAGCCTATAATTGATAGTATTTTGAAGTAATGTGTTAATGAGTGGTTTGGACCGCGATTATTCCTGATATAGGTTACGGTCTTTTATCTCCCATGACTTTTGCTTACATTGATAAAATGCCATATGTGTATGTGCAAGATACAGAATGTATTTTGCGACAATATAAGTGGACAGTATATGGTATAGAAGGCGGTGACCTATTTCAGTAACCGACAATATCACCTTTTCTATACTGGATGTATTACGTTTATTATTATTATTATTATTATTATTATTATTATTATTATTATTATTATTATGACCTTACATTAAGTGTACACTAAAACAGATCCAATCAGTTTCAGCGCAGTGGTTTCCGATTCCTAGTTGGTATTTACATATAATCTATTTAACCAATCAGTGGTTTCCGATTCCTAGTTGGTATTTACATATAATCTATTTAACCAATCAGTGGTTTCCGATTCCTAGTTGGTATTTACATATAATCTATTTAACCAATCAGTGGTTTCCGATTTTTAGTTGGTATTTACATATATCCTATTTAACTAATCAGTGGTTTCCTTTATGGAGATGTAATTAGTTAACAAAATCATTTATTATGCGGGCTTATCTCAACGAGTAATAATCTATTTATTTATGTTGCATTTCCAGCGTGCCTACTAATATCTCAAAGCGGTATTGTACATTGCTTATCTTTTACATGAACCACCCGAATCCATATGAACCACCCGAATCCATATGAACCAGTTTAGCAGAGACTTGAATTATCTGACTGGTGAAAGCGCGCGCAAGAATTCGAGAGACCAAAAATTATTTCGTGACAATGAATGCTTACCATTATAGGGAACCATGCATGGGCACGCATATAATAAGTCGTGAAATACTATTTAGACATGGCTTGATTTTTAAGGGAGGGTACGCGCATATGTTAACATCAGTCTCTTAACTTCAAATATGAGGTTTTTATTTTCTTGTTAAGCAGAATGATGACTGAGAGAGATATACCGCTGACGAGCTTTAATCCATATGCCGGAAGATAATGTTTTTCTTAACTGAGGAAAAGTCAAACTGGTTGTATATGGAGTGATGAAAGTAAATTACATGGAATTATGGTTGATATAAATTACAAATAGGTGGCATGCATAAAATCTCTGACACGTACTTGATTTAAATAATATCTGGGCCTTCTACCATATCGTTTCGTACACGATGGACTCATCTGGGGTTGAATTAGAACCGTTGTAATTTATATGAATTGCAGACATTGGTTTTCTCAAAAGATTGTCATATGTCAGATAGATAGATAGATAGATAGATAGATAGATAGATAGATAGATAGATAGATAGATAGATAGATAGATAGATATGACAGTTCAATGACACTTGGACAGAGTCAATCCAAAGTTATATGCTTTGGAAAATATTACTTATATAAGAGAACATGCCATCATGAATATTGTAAATTTGCTAGCACAGTATTGGTACAGGTTCTAGTCTATCTTAAATGCGTCACCGTACTCAAATCATCTAATTGGCTTTGCCAGCCACGCGGATTAGTTCGCATGTATTATCGCTCTCGTCTACAAAGATCAGCAAGCAATGCTGTTATGGAACTTACGATTATAGAAAAATAAAATAAAAAGTACCCGATGAAGTAGAGGAATAAGATACAGAAATAAATGAAATAATAGTAGGGATTGAAGCGATTGATTCCGATTTTGGTAGATTAAACAAAATTAAAACAATTTAATGACCGAATTTGCAATTAGAGAACGATTTCCCTTCTGTATGTAAGAATGCCGATTGTGTTTCACGTAAGACAAATCGAAGCAACAACGTGGAATACATATAACAAGCCGTATGCAAAAAGCGACATTCTTGTTTTATTAGGACCTTTGGAGTTTCCTTTGGAGACGCAAAGTGGTTGTCGCGTCCTCTGTTGCTATGGGGTTAAAAATATTTTTACGATTTCAACCGAATATTTGATAAAGTCCGACACGATATCTTGATCTCGGGTCATGCAAAATTATCGTTACAAATTATGTGGGATTGACTGAGCGTGACTAAGGAAATTTCTAAAGAGATTATAATCCATATCACCGCCGCACCAAGTTTGCCAAATATTTCGTAGCGTATGTGTGTCAACTCCGTTGAATACAGCAATAATATTGCAGTTATCTCTGATCACTTTTGGTATTTGTGTGTATCGTTGAGTGATATATATCACGTCAGTATTTTTTGCCTACCTCTGGAAAATATCCTAGCGAGATTCTTTTGATTGTCTAACATGACATCATCATATACTACTAAATTGCAAATACTTCCATCAATAACATCAATGCTCGGTGTTTCCTCGATATCGGTTATAAACCCAATAATATCCTCATCGATTTCCGATTTTGCTTTCTCGTTAAAATAATTTAACACCTCGTAACATCGCTGATCGTCTACACTCGGGGCTATTAAATACAACTTGTCCCATTTCATACATCTCGTTATCAAATTAAGTAGCAGTTGTGTCTTGCCACTTCCAGATGGTCCGATTATAATCATGCGAATAGAATTTGGTAGCGCTGCATGATGCTTAACTGGTTCTCGTGTTTTTGTGGCCGAAAAATCAATTACATTCATGTTATTATAAATAAATTATGGATCTATATTGTGTGAAATGTAAGAAGCGTACGAGCACAGACAACTTGACGATTACAACTAAAAATAACAGATCAGCACTTGCTGGTAAGTGTGTATAATGTGGTACCAAAAATTTAGATTTGTTTCAATGAAATCTGGAGATGTTTAAAAAAAACGAGGAGGTGATATTGCAGCCATGTTAGTAAAACTCCCAAGAACACCATGGGCAAAATATCCAGGAGAAAAACACCTTCCAGGATATAGTTATTGTGGACCGGGACCAGACTCGATATCAGACTCGATGACCAAAACCAACCCCGACCCGGTGAAAACCCAATAAACGCTATTGATAAGGCGTGTCATGCTCATGCTGTTGCTTATAAAAGCAATAATCTGCAACACAGACATATCGCAGATGTGAACTTGATTCATGCGTTGAATTCTATCACTGATAGATCCTTCAAAGAAATATTGGCTTTATGGTTGATAAAATCGGCGATGAAAAGTAAATTGATGATGGGTGCTGGTAATTAATAACATCATGGAATCTATTTCTTATTCTCCAAGATTATACTGGAGGGGTAAATCAGCAATCAGTAAACTCGCTAGCGCCGCAAAGATGAAAAATACTACAGCAGCGGATTGGTTATCCGAACAGGCGATATGGCAAATTTATTTACCACCGCCTAAACAAATTAACTTCTCGCATTTTGATGTCAGCGCACCTAATGAGGTTCATCAGGCTGATATATTATTTCTGCGGCATGATGGCGTTTACAAGTATGCGCTAACCGTAGGTGATGTTGCGAGTCGATACAAACAAGCAGAACCGCTAAAGACAAAATCATTAAACTGAAGTTGCTTCTGCGTTTGAAAGGATTTTTCGAAGAGGTCCTCTGCATTGGCCAAGTCTATTATAAGTTGATCCTGGTAAGGAATTTCAGGGTGCAGTGTTATCAACAATGAAGCATCATAATGTCACCATCAGACAAGGACAAACTGCATTACATCGCGATCAGGCAATTGTTGAACGATTTAATCGGACACTTGCTGAGCGGTTTTTGGATATCAATACGCGAAGGAATTTATTCAAGATAAACGATCTCGTGAATGGGTCAAGATATTACCAGGCGTAATTACCGCGCTGAATAATGAGATTACTCGAACAATTAATATGAAACCTAACAACGCGATTTAAAAAAATTATATACCCGTAAAACCGCAAAATGATTTTTTAAAACAACCAATACTCGGCAATGTCACTGTTAGATATTTATATGAATCAGAAGAGCTCGAAGGCGGCAAAAAAGAGATACTGATCCTATTTGGAGTGTTACTGCACATAAAATATTGTAATACGCACAGGGGTATTCACTTGACCGAGCGGTGTCAAAACCCTGGCGCGAGTCACGCTGGAAGTCATAAGTTTTCCCCAAATTTCCAAAGACTTCCATACAACATGAGTTGTAAAATGGAAAGAGAGACGTGTCTGCTATAACTAATAATCTTTGCTCTAATCAATTGGCGACCCAGAAGAGATAACTTGCCCAAACGTCCATTAACTGCACCTTAGCATGGTTTTTCTCCATTATCATCCCATTTCCGTACCGCAAGCCCGTCATGCCATGGAAATTCCACTAGTATTCCATTACTAACTGGGAAATATTTAACTGCGCGCCTCTAGGCCAGTCAATCCACAGAATTTCCGGCGTATCACGCTCATATACATACGCCCATTTTCCACTATGGACACATAAACGGTACCTACCAAGTTCCAACTTATTGATTCCATTCTATAATTTACTGATTTCCAACCATAAATGCCGCCTTTTCAATCACAATACTTATATACACCACTGAATTTTAATATGGACTATGTTACTGAAAGGGACAGTCATTCGGCTTGTGCCTAAAATCACTACTAACGAACCCAGCATGGTTCAAATTCACTAACACTCCTCTCTGTGATGTTTTCTCCTACTAACTGGCTAACTATTTCGGGCTAGCAACTCCAAATTTATTACAATATCTAGTATAACGAGATCTACGGGTAGACCGCCAGTCTATAGGTTGGATTCAACTGCTCCTCAGCAAGGATTTACTCGTGAACGATTACAAGTGATACCCGAGGATATTCGATTACCGCCGCGTGGTCTTAACTAGCACCTCTACGTCTGTTGCACCCAAGACAAGTCAGCATCACATTATATCTGGTATGACCAATACTGCTATTTTTTCTGTCTACGGTAAATTGGCGAGAGTCTTTATCCGACCAACAACAACGCATTATACAATTGCAACTCGCGCAGTGATTATTCTGTTGTTGTTTCAGAGTGATTATAAATTCGGCATCAATATCAAATTTTCTGTTATTTTTTTTTTGTCCTGTTGTTTATAACCAGAGAGTTTTTTCTGATTATGTCATCGCTGACAATATCACTTATTGTAGTGTCATTCTCATCTAAAACAACTCTTCGAAGTTGATTTATTCTTAGTACTCTGGACACCGCAAGATAACTAAATTCGACCACTCGATGCAATTAGCTATGATCCAAACAATTGTATCGGATATAGTCAACCCCTGCGAAGAATGTATCGTCGCTGCGTATCCTAGCTTCCATGGGGATTTATCAGCACGCAATGCATCTTCGACGACATTGATAACAATTAGCACAATATCATTTAACACTAGAATCTGCTTCTCTGTCCCTGACTTCGTCAGGCCTGGAATATCAACTTCGATATTTTGTCTTCGTGTATCCTTGGGTGTATAACACAGCGGCACTGGAAGTGTTGCAAATTTTTCTTTATGCGTGTTAAATAACTTCATCTCATGTGTATCTCTGACTATCTTTCTACTTGCCACTATCAAATCATTTGGTCTTCACGCTTCCCAGAAATCATTTAATGGGGTTTCCGAAATTATTTCACGTGCTATTTCACACTGGATTCTATCCGGTTGTAATCTGATTCATTTCTTGAACTCTCGTAATTTACTATCAAGTGCTCTATGATCGGTATTAATTTCTTCATAATAGTCTACAAAATTCTTCAGCCAATAATGTGGAGACAAACCGACAAATGGTGGTGGTTGACTATGATCGCCACACATTATCACTTTTGTATTCGCCAGCAATAACCAGTGGAGAAACCTTTGTTATACATCTAACGATACCGTGCATATCTCATCCCAAATGATGATTTCAGGAATATATTTCTCACCCATTCGATCAGGAGTTCATTCGTCACCTTTCCATCGAAATAAACTGTGATAAGTGCAAGCATTCATTTCTCGTCGTTTCATCTCTCTTGCAAGTCCGTGTGTTGGTGTTAGCACAATCATGTTTGATTTCCCTCGAAATAATTCGATCGCATGAGTCGTCTTCCCTGACCCACCACAGCCGTTTAAATAACTGGTTTTATATGTACATATTAGATCGGAACACGACGGTACATTAGATAGTTCTGATAGCTGATTATTTTTCAAGTAATTGTTTTCAATTGTAACATCTGCAGATTTAGAGTAATCACGCAGTATTTCCTTTTTAATTCTCCATGATCCCCAACTATCGTCTGAATTAGTGAATTCAGCCACTGCTTCTTTTTATTTTTTTCTATATAAAATGAATCATTGGCGACCCTAACTGCGGTGTCATGAAATCTATTTATCATCGAAAGTAAATTAATAGAAGCATAAGCCAGCATAGACGACCTTAAGTACGTATGTTGAGGATTTTCTCCATCTGTGTAAGTAACCATTGTACCTAATTTGGTTCCATTGGACAAGAAAGCGTCTTTACGATCGACGTATATACCCCTAGATGTTATATCTGCAATTATAAAATCGTATTCCGCATAATCTATAATTAACCGCGAAGAATATCGTTTGTGGTCGTATTTTTCACCCTGTGTGAACTTACCAATTATTCTTCTACGGAAATCTTTTGCGTGTTTCTTTCTAACTTCAAAGATTTCTTTGGACCATTTCACGATATATTCTTCGTCGAGATCGGGGAAATGTTTTTTGTTTTAGGTATTTATACTATGTAGACTATCGGGTTGTGGTAACCAGACTTCAGTTTGTTTCCGATATGATATAATTGCTTCACTGACAATCAGCGATATCAGCATTTTGGAATCAATCATGTACCGTAATAACACAATTGGCATCCAGTGTTTTTCAGAGATGTTTCTACCAAACCAAACATAACAGCAACGATGAGGTCTATAAAGCCAATTCCAATGATACCACACTAGCCAATCAGGTTAAATCAAAATCTGGCAGTGGTCCATTAATAGCAACACGGGTCATCTCATCTGTGGGATGTCCAAATTTTTTGAAGTACTCAGAACACTCTCCATACCCAAGAAAACTCCCTGGATAACACGCAGTCATATCAACCGAAATAATACTTTTGGGGTCATATTTTGTATTCCATAATCCACCATGGCCGTATGCAACGCAGCTTGATTCGATATCTGAGAGAAATTCTGCACTTGTTGGCTTCCATAGATTTCTGTTTCTCGTACAATGAGCTGCAACTGACGGTATTGTAAAACAGTTTGTTAGTAATTGCTCGTCGTAATCCGTTGAAAAACCACTAGCTTTTTTTTCATCTCGTTGTGGAGGGCTTCAGTACGGTATAACTCGTAAATAAAATGAAATAAATTTCCCGTGTAATATTGTATTGGTCTATCCCACGGAAATATTCTTACCGCAGGTGTCCAAGCGTGTGCATTATGGTCAATAATTTTGATTGGAGCTCCTTTTGTTTTATATTTCGATTCGTGTAATACCTCTCCTGTTATCTTCATTACGGTTATTGAGAATCTTAATGATGTTTCTAATTTGGCTATATCTTGAATTGTTGCTCCGCTCTCCTTCACTATTGATCCCCATTCATTAATTTTTTGGGTGTCTTAGATCCGTCAATTTGTTTCCACGCAACGCATTTGTAAAATGTTCTATTATTCGTTCTGCTACACAATTTATTCTTGACGAATATTTCATGGATTTTAATTTTTAAATACTCGGTTTATCATTTATCGGATAGATCCCATAAACAACTGCTGTTACAGGATAGGACCTCTCGTAATACGGTTTGTCAATCCCAGTCAGAATTCCTGGTTTGGAATCCTCACTCACAGTGACAGTTTTCTTATTTTTCTGGATGGGTTCAAATTTGTCGCGTATAATCCAATTCCCCGTTTCTGATCGGATAATGAATTTCACTCTAAAAATACTTTTTCTTGTCAAGATGTGAGATTATCACTGCTGCTCTTTCGTCGTTCATGGTAGCATCAACACTACCATCGCGCTTGAATTCATTAAAACAATCATGGATTCTACCCAACATGCTTCTATCACTTATTAGATTCTTTGGTACATCAGTGGAGACTCTATCGAGATTGAATTCAACATTTTTCCAAGGCGTAATTTTCGATAATCTCTCGAACTCCTCCATATTATAATTAAAACAAGTATTTAAATAAGAAATTTATTATATAATAAATCATTGCAAATGGCTTATGATAGGGCCAGTAACCGCTTGTAACAAATCATGTAGAAATGAATTCTGTGGATATCACCTGAGGGGTTCCAAATGGGGATGTGTTGTCTTATATTGTAACCTCTGGGTCCCTCCAATGTGAATAACACCTGAGGGTTCCAAATGTGGTTTCTCGTGTATAACAAGTTCATCATATATAACTTGCATAATATCTCTAGGCGCAATAAGATGTGAATACACCTTAGAGCAAATGGAGTTCATCATATATAACTTGCATAATATCTCTAGGCGCAATAAGATGTGAATACACCTTAGAGCGAATGGAGTTCATCATATCATACGAAAAAACGGGTCAAAAATTGACCCCTAATGTTTTTTTAATTTCATATTAAATGTATAATATATTTTAAATATGAATTTTGAAAATATGAATGTCATTATTAACGAGATTTCAAATTTGAGAAATCAAGGAATTCAATTGTCAGATAAATTAGATTGTAATCAGATTCTTTCTGAATTTCAACATATTGATGATAGCGCTCGGAATAATAGGTATGTCCTTACAAGGGTATATGGACTGATCAAACGAATTCAGCATGCAGTAAATAATTCCCTTGCATTCTGTAACGACATCAATAAGTTCGTCCTGTTATTCACTGCTGTCGAAAAGGTCAGAAGTGAATTGGAGAAACAATTCGAAAATCAAAACAATAAAAGAGATTATCCGTCAAAATGAAAATCCCTCCTTGATTGCCTCAATATAGTAAATGATAATTGACACTCTAAACACACCATACATACATGAATAATACAGATATGAAACAGACATTCTATAGACAGGTATGCGCTTACTAGAACGAAATTCTATAGACAGGTAAGTTAGTGTTCGGTGATTTAATCACTACGCGGAAGTATAATTCAAAGGAATTTTGGGGGTGAGTTTTCACTTGCAATTTAAATCGTACATTAATTTATAATGGTAAATGAAGCACTAACGACTAAATTAGCATGTGAACGATTATCGTCGAGTAAGAAGTTTATTCCAGTTCGTGATTCCGTTCGAAACAAACTAAAAGCAAGACAGCAATTTCAAACTGTTTTCACAACGGATACTGCAAAATTATTTAAACCAATAACCACTGCTACTAAGGATACTGTACCAATACTTGAAAACATATCAACGCTGTTACAAAAAACCCTCATAATTTAAAAAAAATGAAAACATAGTAGAGGAATTACGTGCGAGATTTAATGAGGAGGGGTTAGCAGCAATTGATAAGACTGATAAAGCGGAAATTCCTGCGCTTATTGTTGCGACTTATGAAAACAGAAAAAAAATGTTGAAAACAGGACAACACGCGTATATTAAAAGTATGAAATATTGGGCTGATGTGTTTTACAAATCAAAACTAACACAAGTCGAATTGATCAAGGCAATGCATCATACACTGGATATATCAATGCGGTGGGGAATGTGAAGAACTAAAAACAAAACCAAAAAACCGCAAAGATTGCAAAGAAAAAGACAACAGCCTTCAAGGAAAATATCTTTCTCAATTCAACGACAACTACCACATGACGATGATGATAAGCCATCATTGTATATGCCATCTGATCAAGATGAATCTAATGATGATTTTTTTTTTTTTTTAGAAATTTACAAGATCAGGAAAAGGATACACAGGGTACAACTGGTTATTGTAGTGGGGAGGGATTTTAGGTAGTGGTCTAGTTCGTTGTCCTAGTAATATTTCTCGGGGATATATCACGAGAGGAAGTTCTCGTAGGAAGGAAACGAGCTGGAAATAACTTACCGGAAGTAATTAATGAGGCAGCTGATATCTGCAGACGACTATTTGAGGATCATGGATATTGGTGTATACCGAGAGTTTATTGATGAACTAGCAGACGGTGTCCATAGTGATTAATTTGATGACTTCGTCGAAAATTCTTCGAATGAAAAATCCATAGGATTGGATATCGTTTACGATGAAAATCCTAGGGATTGGAAATCGTTTACGATTTCGCGATTAGATAAATAACATTTAAATAAGAAGATCATACACTACAACCACAACAAACCAACCATGGTCTATGTAGTAAACTCACGATTGCCAGTTTATAGAGCGTACTATGGAGATGGTCTCGGCAATACCGTTGCAGGGTTATTTGCAAGAATGGCTCCTAAAATAGTACCAATCGCAAAACAGTTATCAATGAAAGCTAGTGATGTTATTCGTGATAAGGGTATTAGAGCTGTTGGTGATGTTGCCGGGAAATCATTTTCCGCAGCTAAGGAAAAACTACTATCGTTAGTTCGGCAAAGAAAGAAACCACCAATGACTTGTGATAAAATCACTACGACCACTACCATCTACGGAAATTATGCCTGCAAGTATTGGCAAAATAATAAACAACGCAGTGGATCAAAAAATAGCATCACTGAGCAGCGTCCAGGATAATATTACTGCAAATATGATAGCGGGAAGTGGCTTGAAATCGCGAGCGAGATCACGATTTAGATCAAGAAATATATAATAATATGTTCAAATCGGCTCCTGATACAGCGTTTGATATGGACGCCCCAGTACCCAAGAATGATTCTATTCTCAATTATCAGTATTTTTCCTATGATGCTTTACAACCAAATAGTCGATCAAGAATCGAACTTCAAGTCTAGGATACCAGCAAATACTTTCTACCCTGTGAAGCGTTTATCGATGTAGAAGGAGAAATTGTAACAAATAACCGTGTTGCTAATGATCCGCCATATGACCTAAATGCCAAAGTCGGCTTTGTCAATAATGGTATCATGGCGCTTTTTGAGAGTGCAAGATATATGATTGATGGAAGAGAAATCGAATCTGTAGAACATGATGTTGATGTTACCGCAACAATAGTGGGATTGGCAAGATACTCCGATGATTATACAAGATCGGCAGGTCCATCTATGATGTTTGCTAAGGGTATTACTGATTACGCTGATAACAATAAGTATCTTAAAGTAAGGACACCACAAAATACTGCATCCGATCCATAACCAGTAGCAGTTGGTAAATACGAAGGTAGACCAGGTGCTGACTTTGATATTGTAAAAAATATTAATACTCGTTACAACTTAGGGTTTGGAACACGCGTATCAATGTTGGAAGGAGAGCGTAGAGTTTTTTTTTCCTGCGCGATTCCACTACATCATATTTGGATTCTGCAGAAATGTTAGAAAAGTTATCTATGGAGCGAAGCATACAGTAACCTTAGTGCGAAAAGGTGATGATAATGATGCAATCTGGAGGATGCCAGCAGATCCTGCAACTCCCACTAATGACCGTGGCAAGGTGAATATAACAAAACTATCACTGTGGATGCCAGTAATGACTCCATCAATCACCACAGTAAAAAGATTACTATCATTTATGAGTACAGACGGCAAATCATTACTGAGTTGGCTAACAACTGCCACGGATACGATGGATAGTACTGTTAATGGCATATTTACTTGGTAACTGGCATCAAAACAAGGTGTTTCTGCGCCGCGGCATATATTTGTTGCGTTACAGGATAAGGCGCGATTGGGTGCACAAACACGCAGCCATATGATATATTATAATTTTGGTGTTAATGAAGTCTCTTTGAGGATAAACGGCCAACAGGAACCAAACGAGGATATTTTAGTTAATTACGGACAAAACCAAATAGCACGCGCATATCATCGTTTGCTATCATTTATGGGACGCGATAACAATGTAGATACCGGTCTGCAAATATCCCAATATGATTTTAGGAAACAATATCCTATCTACTACTTCATTGGAACATCTTGACTTAACCAGACAATCCGTCGTTGACATACACTTTCGAGCTCGCGTAACCGCTCCTCTTGCTGGTGGTTACAGAGCAGTTGCTGTAATTCTCAGTGACAAATCAATGCTACTCGAAGGCGTTGGTGAACGAATGAAAGTAGCTGATGCACCAGTGGAAAATATTTAATGTAACAATTAGATCAATCTGTTATTAATAAAATGTCATAAAGTCATGTTAGTGTTACGTGAACTCCGGGTCAAATTAACAAATTACAATCGGAATCAGCTAAAAAATTTGGAACCACAGTATCGCTGAAGCACAATCAGATGTCTGGTGGTCAGAATAAACTGTGATTGACAGCTCGTCAGATAAAACACTTCAATGATGCCATCAAAGATAAAAAAGGTGTTCATGTCACTCTCTCTGCGGCCGCGATCAAAATCATGATAAAATCAGGTGGTATATTCCCACTTTTCGCTGCGTTACCAGAGTTGATTGCGGCAGCGGCCCCAGAGGTACCAAAAGCCTCTGCGCTAGGAGCCGTTGGTACAGCGGCAGGGATGGCACTAAAGAAAGCTACCGGACAGGGATACAAAAAAGAAACGATCAGGAAAGGGTCTAAGATTACCAGGAACTCCGTATTCATGGTACAGCGGAAAAGGCCTGAGATTAGGAACAGTTTACTAACTCTAGAACCGAAGGTTCCATCGCAGATATCGCCATGTCAACTTTTGATTTACTCGACGCTGCTAAAAAAAAAACTAGCGATAAAAACTTTAGAGGTGTCTTTATGAAAGATCAATTACCACAACAACCAAACAACGCTGAAACAGGTATCATTAATCTCGATAACAGCAGAGGTCCTGGAACTCACTGGGTTGCATACGCGATTGATCCTCGTGGTGATCATCTATTTCGATTCATATGGGTTTGCGCCGCCTAAAGAATTTATGCATTATATAAACCGTTTAAAAAGTCTTATCTGGTATTCTACGCTACCAACACAGAAAATGAATGACCCACCAATATGCGGCATAGAAGTATTAAATGTCCTCAACGCTATTTCATCATCGGGAAAACCACCACATAAAACAGTACACGAATATACGAGTAATCGCTTTTTAGAGAGATCTTAGAGTATAATGATTGATATTTGGGGGAAATCTCTGTCAAGCCTGAAAAAAACCCACCACGGAAATATCTGCAACCGGTGATGTAAAAAAAATTAATCGAAGATGAAATAGCTGAGATGTTAAACCTCACAAGTGTTGATCCCAATGAAATAGTTGTATTTCAAGATCGTCAGGGTAAATTGAAAACTAGTAATGTTTCCCTTGATGATATTTTAGTTAAACAACGCGGTGTAACGGAAAATGCTATTGCGATTTTTTTCCGATCAAGGTAAACTCAAAACAGATGTACTTGTTTCAACTATTGCGGAGAGAATTAACAATTTAGAACCATTTAAAAAAAACTACGTAATGAATACGACGACCATATAACTAAATTCGATCGGTTTTCTGAATTACAAAGAAGTATAATTGACAGCATTGACAAACCTCTATTAGATTTCTTTGGAAATCCACCGGTGACCACACCAAAACTCACGGAGATAGAAACCTCCATGGATAATTTGTCAAAGTTGCGATCCGATGATGACACTCATGTATCTCAATTTACTAAGTTACCTAAAAACTTTAACAGGGCTGATGACGCCATTGATAAATTTTTTGGTAAAAATAATTCAAAACCCGATGATGTTAACATAGATCTCGCTGATATTAGCACAAAACTCGATGAAATGACAGAGATTAATTGGCGAATAGAAGTTGTTCGCGAAGATATTAAAACGACCAACGATGTCATCAGAGATGATCTCCCGAGGATGATAGAAAATCTTGAAAAAATAAAAATCCCTCACGAACAAAAAAATATCATAAATAACGTGTACGTGATCCAACACGGATCATTTACGTGGACACCATCCACTAACATATTAAATATCACTGCGTCCGTCAAAGGGATTTATCGATTAACACTAGTGTCGCCGACTCAATTTAATATTTCATCAACGAGTTCATCTGGGGTCAACAATATGATATCAACGATCATCGACAAGGAAACAACTGAACGATTTTGAATTCTATAGGAATGGTTTCTCTGGGTTGCATTTTGAATTTGAATACGGTGATAAACAAAGTACATACACGGTTCTATTAGATGAACATATTAATGCATTTTTGAAAACAACAAATGAACATTTCGAATCTGATAGAGAGAGAGACTACGGCAAAGTTTTCAAAAATATCTTTTGGATGTAACGGGTTCACGTGATAAAATCATAGAAATAATAAAAGATATGAACACTTATATAAAAGATATTAAAAAATTAAATGATTTTTTTAATAAAATCTTTTGATGAATCTGACGAGCGAGAAGGAGAAAAACAAAAATTTCTATCCGCATATAATATAACAAAAGAAGAGTTATTAAATTTTAAATTACCAGGATATAACGTCCCAGGGATGGCACAACCACAAACAACAACAATCCTCAAGCATAATAATGACCCATATGGTGGTGGTAGGCATATCGCTCCTCAAAACGTCAATATATCCTCGGTGATTGCATTGAATTTAGTATGTGATGTTATCGAAAGAAGTTACCAAATAAATCTTGAAAGATCAAATCAAGCCCAACAAGGATATATTTTATATTCATTTGCACCAACAACTCCACCCGGATTTTTAATAATTGAGGATCCAACTAATCCAGTCTATATGCGATGTCATAATGATTCGTTAACGAGAATTAATTTTAAACTCACTGACCAGTTCAATAATCTGATTGATTTACGAGGTGAGGTTTTACAAATTAGTCTGTTTGTGAAATCGTAAAAGGATTTTTTTCTTAAGACTTTCATCGTAAAAAATATTTTACCCCATAACAGCAGAGGAGATGCGACAACGACTTTGCGTCTCCAAAGGAAACTTTTTTTCGATTTTGGAGGAAGCCTTGGTTTGCCAAATAGACGCTTCTATAAATTTGTCCGATTCGCCCCTTCTGCTGCCAGGTGAGATGGCAGTGCTCCTTAATGGTGAGTGCTTTAGACCACTCTGCCACTCGGGTCTCTGCATTATTAGGTATTTTCAATGATATTTAAAAAAATGGTCGTATCATATCTGCTATTGCTACCGAAACTGCTGAGTATGTTCGTGAACAAGAACGTCGTCGTGGTATCTTACATATGTCATTGCTATTGAAAAAAAAATACAGCAATTATGAGTACCTGAATTTAAGTTTATACAAGGGCAGTAGTGAATTAGAAAATACCGAGACAATTATCAGAAATAAAATCGAGCATATAAATACGACATAAAACATCTATTAAATATAATTCCCGGAATGATATCACTGTTATAACGATCTGGTACCCCAGGAGTTGAAGCAGGGATTGGGGAATCGCTGTGAGCTCACCCAGAAGAGCTCAGTGCTTCTTACCGCTAAATATTTTGTATGGTGGTATTTCTGAACATACACGATTCGTACCACGTTTACTACAATCATATTAGGGACCAACATTTAAGAGACAGGTGCCTGACACATTTTTAAAAAATTTCCGTCAGTCGATAGTTCAAACATAATATTGCTTTGATTTGTAGCAAAATAATATCGTATATCTTGATATATTTTGGAGAAAAAAATGAATGAACTATCTTGAGATATAAAAAACAAAGATATAAGCTCTAAAGAATATCACAACCCCCTTCCCAGAAATGAAATATTCAGGAACTCGCAGTAGATCAATTGGCTTTGTGTTTTTGCCTAATCTAAATGCTGTAAATAAAGTTGATGATTAGGCTTACATTACAGCTGTTACTGTGAAAGACATCGTGCTAATATTAGTGAGCTATTGATAAAAATAGGAAATGATGATTCTGAAGTTTATACCGTTTATATAAAAGACAGGTAGGTTTTGTGTACCTTATCAACACCCGGCTAAGGTCTTTATCAGGCTAAGGTCTTTATCAGAGAGGGCTAGTAAACATAAAACACCCCTACTTATCATACGAGAAAATATTTAGTGGACTTCGGTAACCGTCAGACAAGTGCGTTCCTAAAAATCGTATTTTATAAGGAAATACATATAATGAATACATTCACATATGCAAGTAAAAAAAAATATAGTATTAAAAAAAATCTTTTTTTTCCACCCGAAAGATTCCGAAGTTGTATTTGGTCCGAATATGTTTCGCACTCTTTCATTTGGCTACCGCTTTGACATACTGACACAAGTGAAAAATATTGCTAAAGAGCCTTGCATTTTATTATATTTATAATATTCACTATTAATTTTTGAGAAGAAGAAAAAATAAAAAAGGTTTAAAAAAACAAAAACCAACAAACTATTTTTGTGCTGAATAATGAAAATTTGATATTATTAAAATCCTAACAAGATGTATTGGGAATTTCCGTAATCAATGGAACAATGACATTGTTCAACAGAGCAAGAAATTATGTCGACGGAAATGAGATTGAATCAATTCTCGACAATGTTAGTATTGCCAGGACGATTCTCAAATGCTAGATACAATGATGATTATGCGAGATTAACTGGTCCAACCATGATGTATATCAAGTACACTTCTAATCATACAGATCATAGACCATATCCTATTGGAAACGACAGAAATGCGGCATGGGAAGGGGAAATGTCTACTTAACGTCCACAAGAATTTAAAACCTGGATTATTACAGAGTCGATTACAACTTGCGGAAATCTCATTGCGTTTTCTTGTTCACTAGATTAGAACAAAAACTATAGCTAAAAGACAAATTACTTTCTTTAGGAAGAAAGTCTGCCAAAAACGCAGTTTGGCGTACACTATGTACTGCTGGCAATGATTTTGCGGAAACCCTTCACTGACTACGCTCTCACGTTTGTCGGTTATGCAACGTTTAGTGGCTGTTATTTCTTGCACGTACCACATTTTCACACAAAAAAGTGAAACTGTGCTACAATTTACATGGAAATATATATATATATATATATATATATATATATATATATATATATATATATATATATATATATATATATATATATATATATATATATATATATATATATATATATATATATATATATATATATATATAATATATATCATGGTCTAACCGCACAAATAAATATGTTCGTGGCGTTTCAAACAATAAATAGAGACAAGAGCCAAGGATATAGTAACATGATATTTAACAAACTTGGACTGACTGAAATTTATTTTCGGTTAAACGGTCATCAAGAAGGTTTTGAAGAATTTTTTCTTAACTTCACAGTCTGTGGTGGTACATGAACCGACCTGAAAACGTTGATGGTTTTAAATTTTCGTACATTATACCCGATGTATTACTTTTCATTAGAACATTTGGAACTGTTCAGGTCATCCGTTGTGGACATGTATTTTCATGCGCTTTAAGGTGCGGGTGGTGTAGGCGGTTATCGGTGGTTTCCTATGATTCTTTTTTTAAAACCAAGATTTGTTGTTGGAAAGCACAAATGGTCGCATAAGGGACATAGGCACACCTCTAGAAAACTAGAAAATAAACATGTTACGTTTTCAAATAATAACGTCCTATCATGAAGCAAAGATCAGTCTTACGAAAACCAGCATGAAAAATTAAAAATGCAATAAGAAACGACCAAGTATTCATACAGAGGCCTACTCCATCAAACTTCAATGAAACTCTAACATTTTGGCTGATCCAAGCACAACATAATCAAACGAAGAAAAAGAAAAAACATCACAACAGGGACATTAGAATGATCAAAGTCAGAGGTGAAGCAACTGCAAAAGACCAATGTAATTCCTTACGGAGATTCGAGTGTTGCTAGCAGCGGTTTCATCAGCGCTTGCAAAAGCGGCGACGTTAAGGGCTGTCAGAACAATGTCAGGAATGGCTTTGAAAAAGCTGTCGAATGGGCGCATACGAATATGAAATAGGAATAGGCCATCAATTACCAGTAACAAGTCGCGGAATACCGTCAGGCAGAGATAATCGATTTTCACATCTACTGAAAATGTTTTTGATTGACCTAAACATCACATATTTAAAAAAGTGAGTATGGATCATATTTTTGTATGATAGCCAGAGGGAATTGTGGTGCATTAAAATAGGAATGTTAAAAAAAGAAATGGATATTATCTGAATGAGCACTTTGATGTTTGTGTTTAAGATAACACATTTCATTATATATAATTAATGGATTTTGACCGTAGCGATGATTTATAACCTAATAAAGGATGCTAACATAGATAGTAATTTTATTCCATTTGTCAATAAATATCTTTGTCAATATAGCGTTACAGGAGCCCCATACAAAATCGTTAACTGCACCACCATACACAATCGTTAACTGCACCACCATATGCGTAAACATGAAAGGATTTTTTCTATGAGGTAGTGGAATACACCACTGAATATATTGCGTTTACATTTCCCGTTGATTATGTCCCACTAACATTTATCAGAGTTATCATAGACAAGAAAGATCTCGACTGTTATTCAACAATGACGCACTTGTTTCATGAGCGAAGACAAGAGCGATTGTTTCAGATATTAGTCAGTTATGTAAGCATTTTTATTTAAACTGAAAAGTGGGCTAGGCTTCCCACACAAGGCATAATTGCCAACTATTTAAATTGTCTGTCACGTTTCTCAACAGGTACTTTTTCTAACACCGGAGAAGGTGGACTATTAAAATTTATATAGCTCCGAGTTCCAGTAGCAATGAAAATCCGGACTGTCCAATTATTATCATTCGAATAGAATGCGGTAGTGCAGGATGATGTTTGACTGGTTCTTGCTTTCGTGTCGCTGAAAAATTATTTACATCCATGCTGTAGAAATATAATCAATAATATAGATCTATATTGTGTTCGATGCAGAGCACCTACCCCCTCAAGTGGACTAACAACTATAACAACAACAAAAATAAAAGGCGTGCGGTCACAGGCAAGTGTGAAAGAGGTGGTACAAAAATAAACATTTATTTCCAAGAATCGCTACGTCGTAGGGATAATTACCAAGAGCTCCATCAGATAAAACCCAAGGAGAAAAACATCTTCTGGGATATAACTATTGCGGTCCTGGTACCCGACTTGATATCAGACTTGATGACCAACACCAACCAACACCTGAGGAATTTCCAGTAAACGCTATTTTCATAAAGCGTATCACGTTCATCATGTTGCTTATAAAAGTAAAGATCTTCAACAAAGACATATTGCAGATGTAAAGTTAATTCATGTACGAAATTCTGTTGTTTTTAAAAAAAAATCTTTTCGAGAATCTTTAGCTAACTGGCTGGTAAAATCCGCGATGAAAGATAAACTATTGTTGGGAGTCGGTAATTAATCACCCGATTACTAAAATAATAAAATTAATTTATTACAGTCCAAAAGGATATGATAAACGAATTGATTATGCACATTTAGATGTCAGCGTGCCAAATGAAGTTCATCAGGCGCATATATTATTTTTACCACACGACACTGTAACAATTAGAAGACGTCAATTAGCGTACAAATATGCCTAACTGTCGTTCACGTTGTAGTAGATACAGGGAAGCAGAGCCGTTATCCGCTAAAACAGTAACTGAAATTGCTTCTGCGTTTGAACGAATTTATTGGCGAGTATCTAGACCACAAGGATGTCTATCATGGTCATTGTAACGCGGTCTTTCGGTCCCATTCGTTATTGGTACAATATTGCACAAGCCCACTGGTCAGAGGTATTGCGCAACTTGGAAAAACAACACCATAAACCGTCTCCCGCTAATACTCGTTATCTAAGGAATGACCTCTACAGTGTGATTTGCCCGGTTATAGAATGGATATGGCAGTCTGAGAGAATATCTTGAACAAAGACAACACACGAGCCCCCGTAAAGATAAATAAAGAATTTAATCAAAAGAATCAAGAGAAGAAAAGACACAGTAAATTACAATTTTCTTTCCTTCCGAATACTCTTAGTTCAGAAGCACTCTAAAACCGAAGTTTTAAAATAATTGATACATTAACTAAATTTCAAACACTAATAAAATAGACAAATTTAGCCGTTAATGGCTGATAGCAAATTTCATCACGAAATCGAGTGTTCATTAACATTTGACCACTTGGTAAATTCTCATGACCTGCTCGACGACTGTTTTTTTCTGCTTGCGTCTCGACTTTAACTTGCCCTCTGGATGAACGTGGGTTCTCACAACTCTGACTTCTAAATTCTTTTCTCCCCTTTGGATCTCTACCTTCTCGCTATTTCTCTCTCTCTCTCCAAACAAACTATTTTCCTTTTAAAAGAAAAGGGTAAAACGCTCTAAGTATCTCGTTATGCTTTAAGAGTTGAGATTGTCCGTTCGTCTTTCTGGTTCGAACAATCAGATCTTACTATCAGTGATAACCTTTATAGGGCTAGCAAATACTACACAAGTCTTCAGATCACTACAGCTATACCGCTAATTATCGACATCAGAATTTGGGGAAATCACATATATTCCCGTAAATCATTACGTAAAATGAGGCAGTAAATCATAGCATACAATCAATATTTTCTAATATGATAAATTCAACGTGCCAAAAATGCCACCTGGGGTTGTATTTAACACCCTGTCGTTTCTCTCAAATCACTTTTGACAGTTTCGTGTGAATTTCGCCTTTCTACCTGTCATACAACTAGTTCGATTTTACTACAAACATACTAACGGTGTGACCCGAGTTAGGAAAACATTTCTCCTCCACAAGATAACAGTTAATTGTTGGCTAGACTAAGAATTAATTAATGGATTTTACTGACAAAAAATTTGGTACTTTACAGTCATGCCTGCTTTATGTTGATCCTGGCAAAAAAAATGTAAGGTTCAGTGTCGTAGATCATGAAAAAAAAAACATTATGTCGAAATTAGACGAGGGCATATGCAATTCATCGAACACTTGCCTAGGTGTTATTTGGATATCAATACGCAAAGGAAATAATTCAGAAAGATACGACATCTTGCGAATGGGTTACAAGTGTGATAGCTGCATTAAATATCGAAATTACTCGAGCAACTGCTATGAAACCCGTTAATGCAATCACAAACAAACAGATGCCAATAAAACGAAGTGATGTTTCAAAACAACCAGTTATAGGTAATGTGACAGAAATATATTTATATGAACCTGATACACTTGAAGGTGGTACAAAAGAGCGACAGATCCTATTTGGAGTATTACAAAGCGTACAATTTCTAGCGTGGTAAGATCTACGGGTAGACCCGAAATCTACCGGTTGGATTCAACAGCTCCTCAAAGTGGATTTACACGGGAAAAATCACGAGTAATTCCTGAAGACACAAATACCACCTAGATCACTTTTGTAAGGTGTCAGCACCTCCATGTACAGGTCAGCATCACATTTTCTTGTGTATAACCAAGACTAGTATTAATTCTATCCATGGTATATTTTTATGGACTAAAAAAAGTGTTTACCCCAACATCACTGTGTTAAGTCAGAACAATGATTATTCTGTCAAGATTCAATGTCATAATAAATTCGGCACTGACATCAAAGTCGAATTTGTTGTTGTTGTTTTTTTTTTGTCACACTGCTTATTACTCATTTTTCTTTACCATATTATTGTCAATAACATCACCAATAGTTTCTTTAAAGTCTATGACAATTTTCCCCAGCTGAGATATTCTTCTGACTCGAGATTGCGAGATAAACTAAGTTTGACTATTCGATATGATTATCGACGATCCAATCTTGCGTATCAGAGACAGTTAATCCTTGCGATGAATGAAACATAATTAACGTGTCCATAATTAACGTGTCCATAATTAACGTGTCCATAATTAACGCGCTCTCAGTAACACTGACAGCAACTTAGACAATATCATTTAATATAAGATTTTGTTTTTCCGTCGAACACGGTATATCAACGTCGATAGTCTGTCGTCGTGTATCTGCTGGTCAATAACACAACGATATGGGTATATTTGATTTTTTCTGAACAAGTCCCTGCCAAACTTCCTTGTAGATTTTCTCTTGCAATTTGTGTGGTGACCCTTAAATATTGTTTCTTAAAGAGTGTTTATATACTGGTCTAGGTTTGTTTCCAAGCCAAACTGGTTTGTTAAACGACATGGTACAGTATTGTCACTTTCAATCACTAAGTCCCACTAAAGTAGGTAGTGACAATTCGGAGACCATCGAGCATGTTCCAGGTAAGTGTAATCCTTCTGTTCCCACTGGTAAATTGACACACCACGACTGAAACACTTGACTTTATCCCCTTCGCCCGAGTAGAAAAATTCGGCTCTGGCTAATTCTTCAGGAGTTGGTCCAGGTAGATATGTTGGCCAGTTTTCTTTGAAAGTTTGGAATCAACTTTTAAAGTTAAAGTATTCAGGCAATCGCACAGGGAACGAATATTCGTCTTTCACAAGTTCATTTCGATACAGGTGCGGTGAAATTACCAGGAGGTTACTTTGGATTGAATGACATCCGTAGGATAGTAGCCGCATGGTCTCACGCGGAGATGGCATTGGTTTTGCATCAAGAGTGATTGAGAAGGTACTGTGACGTTAGGACACGTACGTACTCCAGAAGTACGCTTCTCGGCTACGATGTCTCATTCTCTCTGTCACTTTTACTTTGTTACTGACCACGATATCTACCAACAACTGTATTTCTTTATTTGATTTTTTAAAAAAAATATAAAATACTAGATTTATTTTTTAAATAATCTACTCTTATTTGACAGCAGCGACAACGACTTCTACTCTTACCACAGTTGCTACACCTACAAAGCGGATCCTTCCTGAGACCAAAGCATGAGACAACGCAAGCAAGTTGTGAAGTTTAGTGAATCTATATAAACAACAACTGTCAAGCCTGCTATGTTTCAATTCTGTTTGTGATAATAATTTATGATATTTCACATTATCCCAAGTGGAAGGTTACAAACCGTACATAAGTTATATGACTTTAGCTTTTGACACTTACACATACTTCTTTCTATCGTGTGATTAGTAGATTTGCGTTTTGGCTTCTGCCTGTGTGTGATTTGTATGGTTTGTTTTTATATGTGTATTTTCCTTGAATAGTGTTTAGGTGTGTTCCCAAAAAAAATAAAAGGAAGGAACAAATCTAAAAAAGTCAGTTTGAATTGAGGATTCTCTCTGCGTATACCTTTTTTCAAGCTGTTATTACACGGCAGATTACATCCGCATACAATATCAAAGTGAAAGGCCTATATACAAATATCATTGCCTTTCTTTAATTCGGTTGTATTGCTTAGCCATCGTTAATCTTTAATTATTTCTTTAAACGCATTTCTTTTTTAATAGACGATTTCGGGCTTTCTATTGTTGTAACGGTATTTATGTTGTTTAGTTTGTTGCTGAAATTATCTATACTATAGTCTATAGCAAAGCGCTTAAGTTTCTTCAGTATTTTAATTTCACGTTCGCAAAAGGATACCAAGTTTGTCTTGAAAGAGGATTGAAACTCTAAGATACGCGGACGTGAAGAAAAACATCTCTTTGTTGCTACAGTTAGGTGTTGTTGTGTTCATTCTAATCATGCATGCCGTATATCTTTGTGTTTTGCAGGTCATATTGTTTTTTATGTAAATATTCACATCAATAGACAGACAACTTGGGTTTTTATCCTTGAGGTTCATTGAACTTGCTTCGTTAATTCGTACAAATCCCAGATTCACAAGTTTGAAAAGAAAAGAAGAAAAAAAAAAAGAAACAAAAATCCATGCCACTTAATACTGCACCACTCTTGACTATACCGATGTGAGTGTGTCCGTCAAAATGTTTAAGTGAGATACAAATAAATTGTCAGTTTCAAAATACGAACCAGTACTCTGACTGTTCAGTAGTTGATGTGGTAAGAAGAAATGTTACAATACACAACGAAGGGATTAAGTTCACATTCCAGTCTGCACTGCAATGGGAACAACTTGAGAGCTTATTTATTATTTTGCTATACTACCTTCGTACAAAACATTGCATCACTCATCATAAACAGTTTCATTGGCTAGACTAATTGTCTTACCGCGTTCACTTCGAATTGACTTAAGTAGCTCTTAACCTAGTTTCGAGATAGGTCGTGTTTTTCACAGCTAGATTATTTATATAAAAAAAAAGAAGTAAAAAACTAAAGCATGAACAATCGTACCCTGGGCGATCGCACGGAAATTATGTCAATTTTAGAGTCAAATACATCATAGCGTATTTGGATTAACTATTTTGTGAGAACATTTTAGTTGTATTTGTCATCGGTTCACTCTGGTGATATTTTAAAACCGTGGACCTTTCCTATGGAATTGATTTTCTAAGTGGGATGTGTGTTTCTTTGAATTTTTCTAAGGGAAAATATACCACAAAAACAAGCGTTAAGTGTCGATAGAACAAAGCATATTTTGTTGCTGCTTTTGTTTTTTCCTTCGCCTTAGATTGGTTACAACTTGGCAACATTGTTTGTAACGTGTGCTGAGAAACACAGGACATCCCTTAAATTTGAGATATGTTAAGAAGTCAGTCGACAATAAATATCATACTATCATTTTATTAAATTGATGAATGAAAGAAAACAATGAACATATTTCACATAGAATGTATGATGTTCTTAATTATCCTTGTTTTGTTTTCCTTTCCTTCTGTGTGTATAGGAGATTGTGTGATTTTAATTTCCTTCCCATCTGTTTTGATAGGAGATTGTGTGGTTTGTTTTCAGGGCCACTCATATACCTAGAAAAGATATTTGCTTTCTTTGCCTCCATTTTCCCTTGTCGCTAGACAGACCCATATACAAATACAAATAATATTTCCCATGTTCAATTTCCCTTGTCGCTAGATAGTCCCACTATCTTAAATATCCCTTGACGCTATACAGACCCACCATGTTAAATTTCCCTTGTCGCCAGAAGGTCCCAAATAATATTCCCATATTAAATTTCCCTTGTCACCAGAAGGTCCCAAGCCCTTTTTGACTGAATTTTCCATTGTCACCAGATCGTCCCATATTACTACTCTCGTCATCATCGCCTAGCATTCCTCGGCGTGCGGAAAATCCTAAGTTGAAATTTTCATTCATTGATGCAAGTTCAGTTCCAGCGGCGTTCATTGTTACGTTTCTGCAACTTACAACCGAGTCTAAAAATTGCTGACAATTGGATACATGATAAATATATTTCAAAGTACGGTGATTATACTCTTGCTCGTAATCTTTATTAAAGTAGTGTACAATTTTAGTACATAAATAAATAAAATTAATCTCAATATATTTTAGTGGAAAATTACTTTCAGCAACAGTTTCTGTTCTTTATGTCAAGTTACAATGAATGGATAGTTAGTATTAGCATAGAAATAAAAGTCTTGTCAGTATAGTTAGTATGTGTAGTTATTAGTTATGTAATATATAATTAGTATTAGCATTGAAATAAAAGTCTTGTCAGTATATTTAATATGCGTAGTTATTAGTTATGGCATTGTGTTCAGAAATATGCAGATTTGTTTTGTGTTTAGCGTTTAATCAGTCATAATATTTAAGTAAGTGAACAAAAAAAAAATAAACAAACAACTAATATGACTATGATTCACAAGCAACTTTTAAAATGGTAGGGATTATAAATATATGCATGTCAGTCCCACATTAATAATGCATTTTATCTCCTACACTGATAGATATACGAACTATGCATTTTGGGATAAGACTCCGGGTAGTCTTTAGATTGTGTGTTTTTAGAATTTTCATTACAACACTTGTGATGAGACCAGTTATTGTTAAAAATTTAAAGTCTTGAATGTACAGATTTGAAGTTGGTTTGTGTGATTTTTTTTAAGGCCATACTTGATTCTTTCGCACGGATGGTTTAACGAAATAGGCAAACTAGACGGCCGCCTAGAGCGCCGAGATTAGGGGTTGTGGTGTTAAATACGAAGTACATTGTGATTTTTAATTAATTTTTTAAAAATTCATTATATGTAGACTAAATGGTGAAATTAATAAATGACCAAGCCGAACGTTGATTCTTACTAATAAACGGGGGCCCCGAATTGCCGAGTGGTCTGAATCGCTTTCCGTTACGGATCACTGCCATCTCACCTGTCTGCGCGGATTCGAGTCTAAGATTCGGCTGATGTAGTTATTTGAAAAAGCTTGCCAGTAGTTTCTCGTAGGTCGGTGTTTTTTTTCCGGGGTTTTTCTTGGGTTCTTCCTCCACCAATAATACTGGCCGCCATGTATAGCCTATCGTGTGCTGAAATGTGGCGTTAAACCCTACAACAACATACCAATAAACAGTTTACGATAAGTGATGCGACAAGGGAAAGGGGCGCAAGGTTTAAGGTTCGCCAAAATACTCTTGCACCGACCCTGTTCTTTCGAAATATATATCATTAACCCCAATAACATTAACCCCATTTCTGGAAAGTTCGTCAAGAGCTGAGTTTTGTTCAAAATATTTCCTTTTATACTTTCATGTCAATAAGCTGGCGGTATATGGGATTCACTTTTTGCTCGTGTGTGTGTGTGTGTGTGTGTTTTTGTGTGTGTGTTAATCGGTTTCAATGTCCATGCTTAAACTCTCATACTGCTTCGATTACCAACATTTAACTTTCACAAAGGGTGAAATTGGAATTAGTATGTGTATACCATGCATATGAACAAAGGGCTCGTCCTGTTAGTATTTATGTGTGTGTGTGTGTGTGTGCGCGCGCGCGCGTGTGTGTGTGTGTGTGTGAGAGAGAGAGAGAGAGAGAGAGAGAGAGAGAACCACAGGAGTCTGATGTTTTATCAAAAAAGTACGACATAAAACATGAAATCACCTTAATATTTATAAAAGTGAACAGTCTGACGTTTTATCAATAAAGTACGGCAAAATCTCAGAAAACATGAAATCACCTTATCGGTTATATAAATGAGCACTAAGTTGATTTATATAACCGATAAGGTGATTTCATGTTTTTAAGGATTTCGCTGTACTTTATTGATAAAACGTCAGACTCCTGTGGCGTAAACCTTCAGTCAGTAATACTCCGAGATGTCCCCCCTCCTCTCCAATCACGATAAATTTACTTGCTTATCCATTGCTCTAAAATTGCGTACAAAAGTGCTTTTGCTTCCAGGAGAATACATGGCTATGCATTTAAACTTTTCATCCCAACTGACAGCTATAGATGCTAATATCACATAACTTGATACGAAGGCATAAACATCCACTCGTGCATTTTGCGCCTTGGATGGAAAGATTGATTTTTCACTTAACCGTTTTACCGCTCGACCAGCACTATTTTTAGACGAACATATCCTGCCTATGTCGAAGGTTGGTCGCCTTTAAACGCTTTTTTTCGCCGTTTTAAGATGCAAAATAAAGTTATTTTCAAAAATTTTCGACAAGTTGAATCTACTATCAAAAAAAGAATGCATAGTAAAACTAGAGAAAATGTATTCAGTGGTGCTCCATGAAAACTTCCTATATTATACGACCTTTCCCAGGTCTGGCCCTATGGCAAGGCGAACGAGGCAACCGCTTTGGCTCCTACGCTAACCCGCAATGCAGTTTTGTTACTTGGAGACCCGCGTACATTGCTTAATGCACACATGGGTGGACAGGGTATCTATCACACCATTATAATACATTTTCTAAATTGACGGTGTTCCTCACTCGACTCAAACCAGCTGTATGTGTTGGGGAGATACACGAGGATCAACCCCCCCCCCCCTTGCTGCCTTGGGCCCCGCATATTCTATGGCCGGCCTGACTTTTCCTCTTGCGGGGGGTATCTAGACTACATGACTCTACTTTCTGGGTGACCTGTGGAAAACGTTCACGCGTGGGCACGTGCATTTGATATGAGGACAAAGTTTATGTTGGGTAGAAGGTTTTAACCTAGATCAGTAAATAAAAATATAAACAAAAACCTATATTAGCATGCATCTAAAACCTACCAATTTAGGAAATATCCGTTTGATTGCATAAGAGTATTTTTTCCTTCAGATTAAACCCACCGGGGAGGGGGGGGGGGGAGGAGTGGTGCCATTGCGATGTCTCTGGATAGAGGTCACATTTTATATTTGGTCCCAGTATATTTTTCGAGCAGTTTGTTGCTCACTGGTTTAATGATAATTGGCTTAGATTACGACATTCTTGGTATTGATTGAAAGGAAGTTGCTAATTCTTTAAAATAGGAGCATTACGGTATTGCATATTGGGCAATGAGACATTGTGACCCATCTAAAGTTGCTTTTTTATTCTTCTGTCCAGCCTCTAAAAGAAAAAAAACAAAACAAAACAAAGATAACCTACGACAAGAACTTGACCATAAGGTAATCTTTTTCACGATACTTTAGATTAAAACATGATTATTATGATTTGGACGCATGGTCAAGTCAGAAACTGAAAACCAAATGTAGAGACTAATATAAGGAAAATAATTGTGAGACGAATGCAATCCACTAAACAAGATAACAATAAGTCACGTGATCATAAAGGACTTACCGTGATCAGTAAGACTCTATTTTAAGATCGGGAAGTATAAGTTGGGAAAATACATTACTTCTTTTCGTTGCAATGTCGCTGACAGACAGTCGTCAAAATGCCTGAAGAAAAGTGGAGGCCATCTGACCATAAATATGGCGTCGGTAAGATATTTTACCAATTTTTTTAATTTATATTTTTAGTGTCGGTTTAAATGTTGAAATGAAACGGCATATCTTATCGCGTTCATGGTTAGAACGTGGATTGTTGCGTGTGTATTTATGCGGAACAGTCACAGGCACTCGATTCAGAAGAAAGTGGTATGTACACTCAACATACAACATGCTATAAGGTGAGTGTACACATTAGTTTCCCCAGAATCAAGTGCTTGTGGAAACTGTGACACAAAGAAGTTCACCGTTTGGATGTCATAAAAAAAATGTTAATATAGATTTTTAATTTGTATTAAATTGAGATAATATTACGGAATCAGTTGCCTCTTATTTCTAGATTGAGTCTGACTATATGGGCTTGTATTAGATTCATGTCGTATGACGATAAATAGACATAACAACAAGCAATACAGGGGATGACTCTTTTCTCATTTTTTCTGCGACCTATTCAATAATTGGCACATATATTTATCACGCTACACATCTTAGCACCGAGATTTATGTGCGACCTTTGATATTTTAGGGTTTTATCATAGACCAGCAAGTAGGTCTCCGATTTTTTTTCTGACAGTATTTTCAGCGATGTTTAATATTAATAATAGGTCTGTCAGAAAAACAAAACAAACATGCGGAGACCTATCTGCCGGTCTAGGTTTTATCAATGACAGTCCGTTTCGCAACGTTTACCGCTGGCTATAATCGCGCACCTGATAATATACATGTGCAATGAGCTTCATGAACGCTACACTACCAAAATAAAGGCTATCAGGCGCATGACATTATTATTATTATAAATGTACACAACCCGTCTGGTCTTATCACAGCCATCAGTCTATAATTTGTTAAACCTGTTTCATGAAGCTGCTAAACAGGGGAAGAATAATTTTGAGTTTCAGTCTATGTTGAGTGATTTTCAAATTTTGCTTGAAGCTAAACTCTTCAAGAATTAGAATCCATTTATTTCTCGCACATGTATAATTTCATATTGTTAGAGCAGTACATAACATTTGTATCTGTGAAATAATATGCATACACCATAGTATCAATATGTATTGCAGTACATAACAAATTAATATACAAGTTGATATACCTTTAATATAAAAAGGCGAATAATTAATAATTGATCTAGGCCACTTTGATTTAAAATAACTGTGACAAGTAGTCCAAAGCTTATTCTCCACCACCTGTCATGTAAAAAAAAAAAAACAGGTGGAAAACAGCTGGTTGGACTAATGTTATAACTTAAATATTATTTTTTAACAGATTCATCACCTTTTTTTATCAATATTTGTATTGAAACTGCATAGTAAATTCATAAATTCATCATTGAATCATTTCAAAACTATAAAATTTATATTTCGGTAAACCGTAGGAAGTTGCAGTTCAACATTCCAATAACTGGTATGGGGGTTGATTGAACAGATTTGGACTTTTCACCTCAAGAAAAATGGTTGCATGGTATTGAGTTTTAGTTGTCATTTTCTCCCAGTCTCAGGCAATGGATTTTTCTACCCATGTTCTGATATAATCAGGTCACTGTGTTAAAATTAGACTATTAGGGTATCTACTATGGAATAGGTAAATGGTAACTGTGATAAAATTAGACTATTAGGGTATCTACTATGGAATAGGTAAAGGGTAACTGTGATAAAATTAGACTATTAGGGTATCTACTATGGAATAGGTAAATGGTAACTGTGATAAATTTAGACTATTAGGGTATCTGCTATGGAATATGTAAATAGTAACTGTGATAAAATTAGACTATTAGGGTATCAACTGTGGAATAGGTAAAGGGTAACTGTGATAAAATTAGACTATTAGGGTATCTACTATGGAATAGGTAAATGGTAACTGTGATAAAATCAGACTATTAGGGTATCTACTATGGAATAGGTAAATGGTTACTGTGATAAAATCAGATTATTAGGGTATCTACTATGGAATAGGTAAATGGTAACTGTGATAACATTAGACTATTAGGGTATCTACTATGGAATAGGTAAATGGTCACTGTGATAACATTAGACTATTAGGGTATCTACTATGGAATAGGTAAAGGGTAACTGTGATAAAATTAGACTATTAGGGTATCTACTATGGAATAGGTAAATGGTAACTGTGATAAATTTAGACTATTAGGGTATCTACTATGGAATATGTAAATAGTAACTGATAAAATTAGACTATTAGGGTATCTACTGTGGAATAGGTAAAGGGTAACTGTGATAAAATTAGACTATTATGGTATCTACTATGGAATAGGTAAATGGTAACTGTGATAAAATCAGACTATTAGGGTATCTACTATGGAATAGGTAAATGGTTACTGTGATAATATCAGATTATTAGGGTATCTACTATGGAATAGGTAAATGGTCACTGTGATAACATTAGACTATTAGGGTATCTACTATGGAATAGGTAAATGGTCACTGTGATAACATTAGACTATTAGGGTATCTACTATGGAATAGGTAAATGGTAACTGTGATAAAATTAGACTATTAGGGTATCTACTATGGAATAGGTAAATGGTAACTGTGATAAAATTAGACTATTAGGGTATCTACTATGGAATAGGTAAAGGGTAACTGTGATAACATAAGACTATTAGGGTATCTACTATGGAATAGGTAAAGGGTAACTGTGATAAAATTAGACTATTAGGGTATCTACTATGGAATAGGTAAATGGTAACTGTGATAAATTTAGACTATTAGGGTATCTACTATGGAATAGGTAAATAGTAACTGTGATAAAATTAGACTATTAGGGTATCTACTATGGAATAGGTAAAGGGTAACTGTGATAAAATTAGACTATTAGGGTATCTACTATGGAATAGGTAAAGGACAAATTTGATTTAGTAGGTGTATGCTTGGCAGTGTGACACAATAAAGATCATTTAAAGTACCATATATTCTCCAATGACAAGACCAAAAAGCCAGCCTAATGAATTTGTCAACAAGTGTGGGTGAACCTATTATCACATAAAAATATCTATAGTAAATACATGTATTTGTGAACATTTTGTTCAAATGGGGCTGAAGTTGTCATTAAGAATGGGGTTTATCAGTGGATAAATATTGGTAATATAATTCACTGGTAGTCTAACCATATTTATATACTGGCGTTGCTCCTTTTTGTAAAAAAAAGCTTGTAGCTTTAAGTTTTAGGGATATCTCAGTTTTGCTAATAGGAACACATTATTCAAAGCACTGAAAAGATACATGTAACAGGGTAGCTGACTGACCCATGGGGGGGGGGGCCTCGAGTGGCCGAATGGTCTAAAGTGCTATAAGTTACGGATCACTGCCGTCTCACCTCTGTCTGGTGGGTTCGAGTCTAAGATTTGGCTAATATAGTTATGTGAGAAAGCCAGTAGCTTCTCGTGGGTTGGTGGTTCTTTCCGGGGGTTTTCCTGGGTTCTTACTCCACCAATAATACTGGCCGGCATGTATAGCCTATCATGTGCTGAAAAATGGTGTTAAACCCTAAAACAACAATAACGACTGACCCATGACCAGTTTTCAATCAATTCTTATTTATTGATCACAGTGGAATACTTCCCAAAAATTACCATATGTACTTGTTTATAAGTCAAGACAAACTGCAAAAAACAGAAGATCAGGGTCTGTTTTGTTTGTTCTACAGATTACCCTGAACAAACTGCAAAGACTAGGATCTTCAGGCAATTTTTTTGGACTTGTCTTATAAGCAACTATATATGGTATGAGTCATTATGTAATATTATCTACATTAAAACATGGTCAAAGGTTTCAGATATGATTACCTTAGCTCTGTCCAAATATGTTTCTGCAAAAGTGTGGCAGTATCTTGTTTACATTTTATTTTATTTTTAAAAAATGTCTTTGACAAAACAAATTCAGGATGACTACCACCAGGTTTCATATATATCCCATCATATTCTTTACAGAATATAAAGTAACATTATTAATATCAGATAAAAAAACTGGTAGCATTTTGCCAGTGTGTAGAAACATGAATTTGTTATACCACACTTTTAGTGTGTTTGTATGTACATGTGTGGTTCTTTGCTAGATTTTACAAGAGAGAGTTTTAAATGAAGAAGCTTTAGCAGCAAGTTAAACATACTCCACTCTGCTTAAATAGCCTTCAACATATGTCCAAAACCATAATGTTATATGTTGTTTTGAATGCATTTATAACGCTGATTTATGAATCATTATAAAGGGGATATAATGAACATGTGTTTGTTGCCCTTGGAAGGCAAGTGGTGTAAACTATTTGCCTTTGCATGCATCTCTGTCTGCATGGGTTTGAATTTTAGGCTTGGCCAATATTTCATTGTGGAAAAACTTGCAGTAGTCTGGCATGAGTCTGTGGTTCTTCCAAAGTTTTCCACCACCATGTATAATCTATCATGGGCTGAAAAATATTAAATGTTCATGTATTCCAAGTATTTACTAATATTTTATATTGCAGATATGTTAATATATGAAGCAGTCATCTCTCATTAAGTAAATTATTTACATATTTTTAGAAGGTACAAAGACAAGAATGCATAAAATAACAGCAGAATTTATAAAGATATTTTGCGATTACATTCAGGTATGGATGTATTTGAAAACATGCACAGGTACAACCTGATGTTTCTGCACAATTGCAGATCATTACAGGGTTAAATTATTACACTGAAATCAGATCATTACAGGGTTAAATTATTAGATGGAAATCAGATCATTACAGGGTTAAATTATTAGATGGAAATCAGATATAAATACTGTGAACATCGGTGACATAATTTTGTTTGATTTTGTGAATTTAATGGCATTAATAGAATGAAGGACCTATGGACTAAAATATAATATGTATATATTCATATCTAGATCCTTCTTTTCATTACAGGTATATGTTGTGTACATTTGTCACTAAATTCATCACTGTTGACCAGGTGTTGTACATGAGATCCAGTCCTTTTAAAACCAGTATAAAGCAATAATGAGGAAGTTCAAATGTAATAGGAAGTAGAAATCATAATTTTAAAACTGATTTTTATTACCTGTCATTTTACCTATGCAGACTATACTAGGTGCCGCATGACAAAGAACCAACTAGACTGTAACAAATATGTATCGTCCTTAATCGAACAACTGTCACAAGAAACAAAACAATTTTGTAATAATTATAATTGTATTGAATTAATAAAGATAGAAACTTGAAAACAAAACATACCAATAGTTTTGATAATAGTCTTCAATGTTTGATTTTAAACTTATTTTCATTCATAAATAAAAGTAGAAATCATAAGTAGGTACCTAACACATGTGTGTTAAATATTTTTGGTCATGTAATATATCCAAATACATTGTAACCTTCTTTAATGCACCACTGGTAAATGATTAATTCATAATAATTAACAATAATGTCATCACTCAACCATAAAGAAACCTCTATCTAGCTCATTCAAAGACACATTACTGTTTTTACCTCACATGCCTGTAAGGTCATTTGAGTTTAGAGTAAAACCATAAATCGTTGCAAGTCTAAAAAATGCCTAGACATGTTGTGACCAATATTGTCCCAGAGTGATAAGGCATGGAGGACATTAAAATCTTGCATAAGTCATACTGATTTGCTATCAAAATACTGTATATACTTGCTAATAAGTCAAGTCAAACTACAAACAACAAAGTTCCTGATATTCCAATGCTTAATGCAGATGCATTTCAGGGTCTATGTTGATTACTCCAGACAAACTAGAAATACCCAGATCTGCTGGGCACATTATGTGACAGCAGAATTGGGTCTGTGCAGTTTGCAGTTGGGCTTGACTTTTAAGTGAGCACATAAAGTAGCTTTTTAACAGCAGTGAAGCATCTTTAAACCTCTTCTAAAACATTAACACAAATTTAACAAATCATCTTTGAAGAAAGACATCTAAGATGTATTCAAATGATGCTCATCTGCCCTCCAATATGGCCAATATTTCTCTAAACTAAATAACCCACTGTTTTACAGAAAAATCTTTAAATTGTTTAGCAAAACAGCTTAACCGAATTTGACCAATTTGACTGGGCTGCTAAGTGTGTTCAACTGATGGTGATCACTATTAAATATAACCATCCTGACTCAAAGTAGGAACTTTTTAAACTTGTTTTTCACAAAACCTGCTTAACAGAACTTGATCATATTTGCTGGGAAGAATCTTGGCATGACGTTCTTCCAAGCTTTCACAAATTATGTCTGTTTGCCATAAAAATATGGCCACTTTAACTAAAAGTATAAAAATTGTTAAATGGCTTCGTTTAAAAAACCATCAAAGAGATTTTGGTAAAATTTGTTATAAAGCACCATGATCTGAAGACCTTTCAAAAAGATGCTAATTTACAATCAGATATGGTCACTGTTATCAAACATTGAAAAATAAATCTTTAATTTACTCCTCCTCAAGCACCACTGACCATAAATTGATCAAATTTTACCTCAATCATCCTGGCATTGGAAATTAGTTTTAACTGATGCATATTTGTCAGCTAGTAATAATGACTTCTTTTCTAAATATATCAAAACCGATTTTGATCATAGTTGTCAGAAATATTGTTGCTTCTTGATTCTAAAAAGGGCAAGATAATTATTTTCCTGAAAGGGGCACATTAAGCACCAAAAGGGCACTTAAAATATGAATCTCAAAACAATAAAGGCACATTATTTCATCATGAAGTGTCATTGTTACATGTACTATTGTTGCTGTTATTACTTTTTTTTTGTTATTATTATTGCCATAAAATATTACCACTATTATGAAAAGTAGAAAACAAATTTCAAGGATTTCTTTTGAAAAACTGATAAAGAGAATTTATTTAAGCGTTATTTAAAGCGTCCTAGCTTAGAACATTTGGAAATAACTATTTGCATATCATTTAACCACACAAAGTAGAAATTCTTGTGCCGTTCATCTAAAAAAGTGATGGAAAAGAATTTTATCAACTTTGACACAAATCCTCTTGGCATTAGGCAATTCAGTATTGAACTGATGCTGACATGACATTGTTTAGGATAAAGATAGAGAAAGTAGAGGAGTCTTAAGTCGAAATGAAACAATATGGAAAAGTGTGCTATGATATGGTATTCTTTTGAAGTTATTTCCTCTTCAGCCACTTGGTCATTGTGATTGCAAACAATTGAAATACCACAATGTATAATTGCTTAAAAGATGATTAATGAAAGGAGAAAGCTTTCAAACATACTTTGGATATTGGATCAACACGCTTGAGAATTTTCCTTACCAAAATGACAGGAATGAAGTTGATATAATGTCTTATGCATACATACTTGCTTAGAAGTTTATAATGTGCCAGTATATCTGGGTCTGTGCAGTTTGTTATGAGTAATCAGTAGAACAAACAACATTGTATTGACCCTGATCTGCTGACACATTATGATATGGCATATCAGGATCTTTGTTATTTGCAGTTTGACTTGTAAGCAAGTATATCAAGTATTGAGCTACAACAAAAAGGTTATATAAACTTCCCATGACATGTACATGTTTCTCCTATTAAGTCCATTACATTTTTGACTGGATTATAGAGTAATTTGGGCTTTTAGATGATATCATCTATCCATCTGGCATCAGTCATGATGTTAGACACTGCTTTATGTTTATTTTGAGAACTATTGCCATCAGTAAAAACTAGATCACTGTGACCTATATTTAGTTTTGTGACATTCTTGATGAGATTAGTAAGAAAAGTTAGCTGGTTGTTTCTGTGTGTTTTTTTGGCAAACATTCCTTTGTTTTAAATTTAGTATTAATTTATCAGTTCTTTATGATAATGAGAGATAATGACAATTTATATCAATTATGTTCATCAAAAATTGAAACCAAACCAAGCAGAAAAAATAAAATCAGAGAATTTTGTGCTAAAGGTCATACTATGACCATGTTGTTTTGCCATTCGTCTTTAAATCCTCATCAACACACCTTTTTATGGACAGTTTGCTCCTTCAGGTCCTCCAGAAAGTGAGGAAAATATTATTTTATACATGTACTAACTACATTATTTATATAGTTAGGTTTACGGGCTTAAACTAAGTAACAAGACAAGGTAAAACCTAACAAACATTACATTTTCAAATTATAAATGTATTTCCTTAAAATACTAAATCAAACAAAGTGAAAAAATTAAAAATAACATTGTATAAATTCCTAGAATAATAGCCAAAAAATCTTTATTAGCCAAGGTTCTTGGCATATCGAACAGATATTTCTGTGCTTCATGTCTGTGAATTTCATTGGATTTAGTGGCATCCCGTATATAGCCACCACATAGACACTGATATAATATCTTATGCATACATAATTATTGAATCACTTGAACATTTAGAACATTGGATTGTGAAACAACTTGACCATCGTGTCTGACCTTTTCTAATTTTTGAGCCAAGCAACAGCTAGGATGTGCATATCTCAACAGTACAAACATACTCCTAGGATCATGTGATATTTTCATGACATCCTTTCAATCTAAGGTGGGGTGTACTTTGATGGAAGTAGTGTGTTTACATGACCTTGACCATGATTTGTTAATGAAATTTTACATGTATTTTACATATGCTTTTACTTAAGGTAAGCCAGCCATTGAATTTAAACAATTAAAATATGAACATAAAAAAAACCAGAAATGTAATACAGATATCCATAACAGAATTTCTTTATATTCTATGTTCAAAAGGCTAAAGAAATTGCAGAACATTTTTTATATTCTTTATATTCTATGTTCAAAAGGCTAAAGAAATTGCAGAAATGTAATACAGATATCCATAACAGAATTTCTTTCTATTCTATGTTCAAAAGGCTAAAGAAATTGCAGAACATTTTTTGTAATGCAGTTAAGCTTCAAAGGAAAGTTCCGTTCTTGTGTACCATCTCCTATGGTTCAGATATTTGTTATAAACTGCACTTTAAGAAAAAAAATCTTCAAGGCCTAGGGGACATCATATCATACTGGTTTAATTTCCATGGCTTTGAAAAGAAATATATGTTATTCTCTTGATGGGGTAATTTTGATGGCTTTGAAGACAGATCATGTGTAATTATAGTTTGACTTTCCATGAGATACTGATGCAGTATTTACTGTGTACATGTATAATGTGCACACATCATAAAGTAAACTGTTTTAATTTAATAATATTATGTGCACAGATTATTAAATAATCTGCAGACAGCTGGATATTTTCCCATTCTGCTAAAGTGGGTATTTAATGATACTAATTGTGCAGAGTATTAATGAGTATTCAGTCATCTGGAGTTTTATTTATTAAAACAGGAAATTTAAATTATACACAGAATATTGATGAGTCTAGACCCATAGTTTTACTGACTCGGGTTTTGATTTTATAACATACATTTACTTTACTGGATGACAGTATTTTACAATGCTTATTAATATCAAACTTGTAGGTGTCTGTAGATAATAATTTATAATTGTGTTAATAATAATTTATAATGGGTTAAATACTTATTTTAAATGGGATAATTGTAAATTATTGTCTACAAGTTTTTCATACTTTACAGTTTCTAATGGATGATTATGTACTGTAAAAAATAGAGATGAGATCCCTAACTTGTGTAGCTTTTGTGATATCCCCAAAATCATACATTTTGTTTTACCTTCATTAATTACCATCCTATTTTGTTGTGCCCAGTTTTGGACTCTAATAAGGTCTGAGTCGAATCTTGTTTGAAAAACGTGTCAGAACTAGATGTATACAAGGTTGTATCATCTGCAAACAAATCTGTATTTGTAGATTCAGTATTTAATTGTAGTTCATTTACATAGAAAAAGGATAGGACCTAAAGCAGAGCCTTGAGGGACCCCAGAATGATTGTAAGTTTTGGAGCTAATATTGCCAATGTTTACTTGTTGAGACCTTTGGTTTAGGCATAATCTAAAACAGTCCCTCCCCACCAGATAAATGAAACATTATTTACCAAGACAATGCATTTTCTTCACTTAGGTGGCACAGGTGGCATAAACTGTTTTATTGTTTTTTCCTGCTAGCTGTTTACTTCAGATTATCTGCTTCACAATGGCAGATTTCTTGGTCCTTTAATTACTTATGGTCATATTCAGACAAGGGCAATTTGCTCCGGAGGTGACTAGGGTTCTTTCAAATTCGACAAATCTGAATACCTACCATACTGGTACCCAGAGATATGCCTGTTAGTGTGTGTCAACACCATCTAGAATACCTACCATACTGGTACCCAGAGATATGCCTGTTAGTGTGTGTCATCACCATCTAGAATACCTACCATACTGATACCCAGAGATATGCCTGTTAGTGTGTGTCAACACTATCTAGAATACCTACCATACTGGTACCCAGAGATATGCCTGTTAGTGTGTGTCAACACCATCTAGAATACCTACCATACTGGTACCCAGAGATATGCCTGTTAGTGTGTGTCAACACCATCTAGAATACCCACCATACTGATACCCAGAGATATGCCTGTTAGTGTGTGTCAACACCATCTAGAATACCTACCATATTGGTCCCCAGAGATATGCCTGTTAGTGTGTGTCAACACCATCTAGAATACCTACCATACTGGTACCCAGAGATATGCCTGTTAGTGTGTGTCAACACCATCTAGAATACCTACCATACTGATACCCAGAGATATGCCTGTTAGTGTGTGTCAACACCATCTAGAATACCTACCATACTGGTACCCAGAGATATGCCTGTTGGTGTGTCAACACCATCTAGAATACCTACCATACTGATACCCAGAGATATGCCTGTTAGTGTGTGTCAACACCATGTAGAATACCTACCATATTGGTCCCCAGAGATATGCCTGTTAGTGTGTGTCAACACCATCTTAAATACCTACCATACTGGTACCCAGAGATATGCCTGTTAGTGTGTGTCAACACCATGTAGAATACCTACCATATTGGTCCCCAGAGATATGCCTGTTAGTGTGTGTCAACACCATGTAGAATACCTACCATACTGGTACCCAGAGATATGCCTGTTAGTGTGTGTCAACACCATCTAGAATACCTACCATACTGGTCCCCAGAGATATGCCTGTTAGTGTGTGTCAACACCATCTAGAATACTTACCATACTGGTACCCAGAGATATGCCTGTCAACACCATCTAGAATACCTACCATACTGGAACCCAGAGATATGCCTGTTGGTGTGTGTCAACACCATCTAGAATACCTACCATACTGGTACCCAGAGATATGCCTGTTAGTGTGTGTCAACACCATCTAGAATACCTACCATACTGGTACCCAGAGATATGCCTGTTAGTGTGTGTCAACACCATCTAGAATACCTACCATACTGGTCCCCAGAGATATGCCTGTTGGTGTGTGTCAACACCATCTAGAATACCTACCATACTGGTACCCAGAGATATGCCTGTCAACACAATCTAGAATACCTACCATACTGGTACCCAGAGATATGCCTGTTGGTGTGTGTCAACACCATCTAGAATATCTACCATACTGGTACCCAGAGATATGCCTGTCAACACCATCTAGAATATCTACCATACTGGTACCCAGAGATATGCCTGTTAGTGTGTGTCAACACCATCTAGAATACCTACCATACTGGTACCCAGAGATATGCCTGTCAACACCATCTAGAATACCTACCATACTGGTACCCAGAGATATGCCTGTCAACACCATGTAGAATACCTACCATACTGGTACCCAGAGATATGCCTGTTAGTGTGTGTCAACACCATGTAGAATACCTACCATACTGGTACCCAGAGATATGCCTGTTAGTGTGTGTCAACACCATCTAGAATACCTACCATACTGGTACCCAGAGATATGCCTGTCAACACCATCTAGAATACCTACCATACTGGAACCCAGAGATATGCCTGTTGGTGTGTGTCAACACCATCTAGAATACCTACCATACTGGTACCCAGAGATATGCCTGTTAGTGTGTGTCAACACCATCTAGAATACCTACCATACTGGTACCCAGAGATATGCCTGTTAGTGTGTGTCAACACCATCTAGAATACCTACCATACTGGTCCCCAGAGATATGCCTGTTGGTGTGTGTCAACACCATCTAGAATACCTACCATACTGGTACCCAGAGATATGCCTGTCAACACAATCTAGAATACCTACCATACTGGAACCCAGAGATATGCCTGTTGGTGTGTGTCAACACCATCTAGAATACCTACCATACTGGTACCCAGAGATATGCCTGCCAACACCATCTAGAATATCTACCATACTGGTACCCAGAGATATGCCTGTTAGTGTGTGTCAACACCATCTAGAATACCTACCATACTGGTACCCAGAGATATGCCTGTCAACACCATCTAGAATACCTACCATACTGGTACCCAGAGATATGCCTGTCAACACCATCTAGAATACCTACCATACTGGTACCCAGAGATATGCCTGTTAGTGTGTGTCAACACCATCTAGAATACCTACCATACTGGTACCCAGAGATATGCCTGTTAGTGTGTGTCAACACCATCTAGAATACCTACCATACTGGTACCCAGAGATATGCCTGTTAGTGTGTGTCAACACCATCTAGAATACCTACCATATTGCTACCCAGAGATATGCCTGTTGGTGTGTGTCAACACCATCTTGAATACCTACCATACTGGTACCCAGAGATATGCCTGTTAGTGTGTGTCAACACCATCTAGAATACCTCCCATACTGGTACCCAGAGATATGCCTGTTAGTGTGTGTCAACACTATCTAGAATACCTACCATACTGGTACCCAGAGATATGCCTGTTAGTGTGTGTCAACACCATCTAGAATACCTACCATACTGGTACCCAGAGATATGCCTGTCAACACCATCTAGAATACCTACCATACTGGTACCCAGAGATATGCCTGTTGGTGTGTGTCAACACCATCTAGAATACCTACCATATTGATACCCAGAGATATGCCTGTTAGTGTGTGTCAACACCATCTAGAATACCTACCATACTGGTACCCAGAGATATGCCTGTTAGTGTGTGTCAACACCATCTAGAATACCTACCATACTGGTACCCAGAGATATGCCTGTTAGTGTGTGCCATCTATTAGATGCAGCACATGCTAGTAGTTTTTTTGTGAAGACCATGCCACTGTTTAAATTCTGAATTTAGGGAGTTTTCAACCAGTGACATTTTTTAGGGCAAAAATCATGTTGATGTTGGAGTTTTGAGTTTGAATTTAGGGAGTTTTCAACCAGTGACATTTTTTAGGGCAAAAATCATGTTGATGTTGGAGTTTTGGGTTAGGGAACATTGAAAAAATATTTGTGAGATATAATTGGTCTGGAGAGGTTGCAGAAGAGGTCATTTGACATGCAAGCACCTACCCTTAACCGGTTACCATGGTCTTCCAGTTTTCCAAGGAGATAAGACTTGATGACTCTAGCAATTACCCCATACCCTCCAACTGTAGCAATTACCCCATACTCTCCAACTGTAGCAATTACCCCATACCCTCCAACTGTAGCAATTACCCCATACCCTCCAACTGTAGCAATTACCCCATACCCTCCAACTGTAGCAATTACCCCATACCCTCCAACTGTAGCAATTACCCCATACCCTCCAGCTGCAATAACTGTAACTGGGTTTATAATGACAAATATTCCCAATGGTGTTTATATGATGAGATTGGATATAGAGGCAAGGGATGTTGATGAATAATGGGTGGCTTAGGTGTTACCTGTGTTAATCATGACAAATTAGAAGTTGATGAACCCAAAAGCAAGTGTATGCTATAATATCTTTCAGTGTGGCTCGATAACTCACCTACTGGGTCCTGTTTGTATCCACACTAAATAGATTATGATAAAAGTAGAATGGAGACAATCTCAGTGAGTATCCCATTGCATGATGACATAAATATAATTGATATGAAACTAAATACAAAAGTTTTTAACATAGGTCACTTACATGTACAAGGTGTAGTGGAAAAAATAGATCAGATTTAGTTAATGTTGACTTATCTTACAAGGAAAATAATATCCATGTTTTAGGACTCGATGAAATCAAATTTAATGCTAACCACAATGGTAATCTATTTCACTGTCCAAAGTACCATGGAATATGATCCAAAATTTGGATGACATAGATAAAGCTCTGAGGGTGTGGACTGATTTATTTATGGATGCCGTCTCGAAGCATGCACTACAGAAAGTACATCAGGTCCATAAAGAAATCCAACCCAGTTGGTTTACAACTGAAATCCTAGATGCTATTAAAATGCGAGACCAATTCAAGGCAATGGGAAAGTATCGTGAAATAAAATAAGTATGATTTAAAAGCTCTGAGGGTGTGGACTGATTTATTTATGGTTGTAGTCTCTAAGCATGCACCAGAGAAAGTACATAAAGTCCAGAATGAAATTCAACCCAATTGGTTTACAACTGAAATCATAGATACTATGAAAACACGAGATCAATTCAAGGCTATGGGAAACCATGTACAATATATAGTATGGTGAAATAAAATAAGTATGATTAAAAAGCTTAAACCCTATTATAGATCATTGCTTGAAAACAAAAGAAGCAACACAAAATCCTTTTGGAAAATCTTCAATGAATTCTCTGGAGGAACACACAAAGATCAGACAAATAAAATTCACTCACTTCTGGTAAATGACACCATAGTCACTGATGATACTGACATTGCCAATGTTTTCAATGATTTTTTTCACCAACATTACCACAAAGTTTTTTTTTAAAAAAAACAGTGATAGAAAACAACTTTAAGGAACTGAACAAGTTTTGCAGCAGTAAAATGTAAGGAGGTATGTTTTTCTTACCAGTATAAAAAAAGTCTGAGTGAACTTGATACCATTCAAGAAGGCTACATGACTTGATCAGATTGGTCCAAGACTCATTAAATCTTCTGCCTCTGCTATTTTAGATAGCATAACATTCATTATCAATTCAAGTATTGCAACCTCATCTGTCCCCAAAATATGGAAAACTGCAAACGTAACTCCTATTCACAAATCTGGATCTATGAATGATGCTGATAACTACCAACCAATCTCAATACTACCAAACTTGTCAAAATTTATTGAAAAGCTTGTCCATGTTTTCATTCATGCAATGAAATACACTGGCGTTCCAATGGGGTCTGTTCTTGGACTTGTTCACTTCATTCTGTACACTCAGCTGCTCTCAAGTGTCATAGATCATCATCCAGTGTCTCACCAATTGTATGCTGATGACACCCAAATATAGAAATTTAACCACCCAACTGAATTAATGCTACCATCCAATGAGTAGAGAGGTGCATTTCTGATGTGAAAGCATGGATGACATGTAACACTGCTGCAGATGAATGATGATTAAACTGAGGCTATTCTGATTACAGCACAAAGACTTTCTCATTCATATCCTTTACCTTAAACAATAAATAGGGGCCAGAGTGGCCGAGTGGTCTAAAGCACTGTCTGTTACGGACTACTGCCATCTCACCTCTGTCTGCGTGTGTTCGAGTCTAAGAATCGGCAAATGTAGTTATGTGAGAAAGCTTGCCAGTAGCTTCTCGTGGGTCGGTGGTTCTTTCCGGGGGTTGTCCGGGTTCTTCCTCCACCATTAATACTGGCCGCCATGTATAGCCTATATTGTGCTGAAAAATGGCGTTAAACCATTTAAAAAAAAAACAAAAAAAACAAACAATAAATATCAGTAACACCAATTTTAAAATCACACATTCAGTACAAAACCTAGGATAATTGTGCTCCAATTCTGACAGTTGTATACTCATTATTCCCACTATGATAATGAAATCATATGGACAATGTTCTTTTGCATAACAGGGCCCAGCTATGTGGAATGAATTGCCCATTGAAATTAGACACAAAAACACAGTGATCCCTTTTAAGATTGCTCTTAAAACTTACCTTTTTCGACTGCAAGAACAAACTTAAAGACCTAATAATATTTCCTACCTTAAATATTTTCAGCATTTTTTGTTTTATAATTTCATGTTTTTTTTTTTGTTTTTTTTTTTGTAGTCATATCATTATAGATGTTGAAAAGCGTTTAGAGTGTCTAAAGATTAGACACCATACAAAGTCCTCATTATTAATATTATCGTATTTAGTCAAACACTGGATGTTATATTCTAATCAATCAGACTTTAGATAGAAACATTCATGTAAGACTGCCTTGATCTCCCTAACTGATAAATAGCTTAAAGCACTTGACCAAGTAAGATTAATAGGATCTGTATTTGTAGATTTCTTGAAAGCATTTTACATGGTGGATCATAAAATCCTTTTGAAAAAACTGAAAATCTACCAATGTAATGAAAGCACATTTAGATGGTTTACTTCATACTTAAGTGAGAGTACACAACATGTTTATATAAATAATGTTCTGTCTGGAACAATTAGATATGGTGTACCACAAGGCTCAATTCTAGGTCCATCACTGTTTATTATATTTATTAATGACCTACCACTTTTACTAAGAGACCCAATATCCTCTACAGATCTCTATGCAGATGACACAACACAAGACACCCAAAACACAAAGCATCTGCTTCGTTACAAAATGGACAACTGGTGCACATGCAGTGGCATGGTGGTAAATACTGGTAAAACTAAAATATTACTTATCTCAACATGGCAAAAAAGGACAACTCTGGATAGTGATGAACTATATCTGACATGGAAGGATACAAATTTGGTCTGTCATGACAGTGTTCTGGTAGATAATAATCTGATAAAATTGTGTTTGTCTTTTTTCATTTTTTGGGCAAGTCTTTGGTTTTAATCAGAACCTTCTATAATTAGCAACATTAGTGTTCAGTTCAGTTTGTTTTAGCTTTTGTTGCCATTATTATGCTGAGGTGCAATTAAAAGCTAATACATACATGCATACATATGGATGTATCAGCTTGGGTTGGCATTTGTGGCGTGTATCCAGGCAATGTACTGTGCTGTAGCACTAACTAAACATGTTCTGCTGTTCTTTAAAAAACAGAATAAAACCAAATCTATAATTTTGTCAACAGATTTTATTGTGCACGCATGTATCGTTGTATGGTATTCTTGAGTGAATATTTTGTGCATATTTTATTTTGTCAGTTGTAAAATAATAATGAAATTACCTTGTATAATTTAACTGGGACATCATAAGTTTATTCCCTAGTTTTCACATTTACTGATATATACTAATACTGATACATACTAATACTGATACACACTAATACTGATACATACTGATACATATTAATACTGATACATACTAATACTGATACATATTAATACTGATACATATTAATACTGATGCATACTGATACACTAATACTGATACATACTAATACTGATACATACTAATACTGATACATACTAATACTGATACACACTAATACTGATACATACTTATACTGATACACACTAATACTGATACATACTGATACATATTAATACTGATACATACCAATACTGATACATATTAATACTGATACACACTAATACTGATACATACTGATACATATTAATACTGATGCATACTAATACTGATACACTAATACTGATACATACTAATACTGATACATACTAATACTGATACATACTAATACTGATACACAATATTACTGATACATACTAATACAGATACATATTAATACTGATACATACTAATACTGATACATATTAATACTGATACATACTGATACATACTAATACTGATACATACTAATACTGATACAAACTAATACTGATACATACTAATACTGATACATACTAATACTGATACATATTAATACTGATACATACTAATACTGATACATATTAATACTGATACATATTAATACTGATACATACTAATACTCATACATACTTGTACTGATACACACTAATACTGATACATACTAATGCTGATACATACTAATACTGATACATATTAATACTGATATACACTAATACTGACACATATTAATACTGATACACACTAATACTGAGACATACTAATACTGATACATATTAATACTGATACATATTAATACTGATACATACTAATACTGATACACAATAATACTGATACACACTAATACTGATACACACTAATACTAATACATATTAATACTGATACATACTAATACTGATACATGTTAATACTGATACATGCTTTTACTGATACACACTAATACTGATGCATATTTATACTGATACATACTTATACTGATACATACTAATACTGATACATATTAATACTGATACATACTTGTACTGATACACACTAATACTGATACATATTAATACTGATACATACTTTTACTGATACATACTAATACTGATGCATATTTATACTGATACATATTAATACTGATACACACTAATACTGATACATATTAATACAGATACATACTTTTACTGATACATACTAATACTGATGCATATTTATACTGATACATATTAATACTGATACACACTAATACTGATACATATTAATACTGATACATACTTATACTGATACACACTAATACTGATGCATATTTATACTGATACTGATATTCTGCAATGTATAGTATTTGGGCCTATCATGTCTGCAAGAGTTTTATTGGGTTAATTTGTGTGTTATATGATCAAGGGTTAAACCATTATGCATTATATATTCTAGTGGTTGGCATTTCTGCTCATTGTGAGAGAGTTTAATTAGGTCACAATTTTTATTGTTGTATCATGAGTGATAAGACTGACACAGAATGCCAACACAGAAGGTGAGCTCCTATGAGGTACATGTAAGTCATTTTAAGGTGAGTGAGTTACAGGAATGTATTTCAAACTTGCATTTTAAAATGACCTACTTGGGGAAATGGTCAGCAAGCGGTAGTTTGGGTTAATCTATACGGGGTTGTCTGTTGTAAATTGTTACTTTAAAGGCTTCTCATGGTATTGATCTGGGTCTATGATGTTCACGGTATTGATCTGGGTCTATGATGTTCACGGTATTGATCTGGGTCTATGATGTTCACGGTATTGATCTGGGTCTATGATGTTCACGGTATTGATCTGGGTCTATGATGTTCACAGTATTGATCTGTCTATGATGTTAACGGTATTGATCTGGGTCTATGACGTTCACGGTATTGATCTGGGTCTATAATGTTCATGGTATTGATCTGGATCTATGATGTTCATGGTATTGATCTGGGTCTATGATGTTCACGGTATTGATCTGGGTCTATGATGTTCACAGTATTGATCTGTATCTATGACGTTCATGGTATTGATCTGGGTCTATAATGTTAATGGTATTGATCTGGGTCTATGATGTTCACAGTATTGATCTGTGTCTATGATGTTCATGGTATTGATTTGGGTCTATGATGTTCATGGCATTGATCTGGGTCTATGATGTTCACAGTATTGATCTGGGTCTATGATGTTCACAGTATTGATCTGTGTCTATGACGTTCATGGTATTGATCTGGGTCTATGATGTTCATGGTATTGATCTGGGTCTATGATGTTCATGGTATTGATCTGGGTCTATGATGTTCACAGTATTGATCTGTGTCTATGACGTTCATGGTATTGATCTGGGTCTATAATGTTCATGGTATTGATCTGGATCTATGATGTTAATGGTATTGATCTGGGTCTATGATGTTTATGGTATTGATCTGTCTATGATGTTCACGGTATTGATCTGGGTCTATGATGTTCATGGTATTGATCTGGGTCTATGATGTTCATGGTATTGATCTGGGTCTATGATGTTCATATTTTGTTATTACGTTGATTTTTCCAGGATTTTCACACATATGTGATTTCCTTCTCAGGCATTTTCATACAGAGATATTCTTCAATTTTGAGGATGGGGTGGTAGGGACACTTTTAAGTGATAACATCAACTATGAATATACCCGTCATAGTATATTTCGGATCTATCCAGTGGCCAAGTGGTTAGAGCACCTGTCTCGGATGCATGCTGTTGTGGGTTCAGTCCCTGGCTGAGTCATACCAAAGACTTATAAAAATGGGATTAACAGCTGCCTTACTTAGCATTCAGCATTAAGAGGTTAGTGTTTGGACTTGTCAGCCTGGTGTCAGAATAATATGACTGGGTGGGACATCATGCTACATGTCTGCGGCATGATGCCCCAGTGCTTGACATCACTATAATCTGCCACATTGCAACTGAAAAATTGTTAAAGCTACATTAAAAATCCTAATCACATCATGGTATGTTTCAACACATGTGTGATAATTAATTTTGAATTAATAACCATAAAGCTTCTATTTGATAATCTTCATTATCAACATGTTGGCAGTGGTTGTGTTAAAAAATTCGTTATCACATCATAATTGCATTAATACGGCCTTTATCACTAGAAACATTAGCGCCAGATATTGAAATGTACAACCCAGCATGTGTAGTTGACAAAACACAAAAGGTAAATTAATAATTGATGAAAGTATCTCACTGCCCAGTTGTAAATAGTTACATTATACATGCTGGTATTTGATCTAGAATCAAGCAGTTGCATGATCAGATCAAGTTTTGTTACAAATGTTACAAGTTTTGTTTGTAATGTTACAAGTTTTGTTTGTAATGTTACAAGTTTTGTTTGTAATGTTACAAGTTTTGTTGCATTCAATGAAAATTGACCGAGCATAGTTTCATATGCTGGATGATCATTTTTAACTTGCCTGGCCATAAAACTGTGTCCATCATCCATCCATCAAACTGTTTCTGTCTTCCATCCATAAAAAGTTGCTTGTTACCATGCTTGAGTCCAAATTTATGATTGATTTTAGAATATGAGCTTTGTAATCTTTGGCAAGCTTGATGATGTGGTACTGCTTATAATTTGCTGAGTGTGATGCCACTTGAATATTTCTGACATGATTTTAATTTGACTTGTTAAATAGGCTAATATCATCAAGATTTTGAATATTTTTAAAAAAATTACAATAGAGATCTATTCATATTCATAAGGCAATCTTGCAAATGATTGGCTGAGTCTTTTTGAACGACACTGGAGAGTATAATAGTCAGATTCAAAAGGCTGAGAGTGGCTGAGTAGTCTAAAGCTCTCCTCGTTACGGATCACTGCCATCTCATCTCTGTCTGCGTGGGTTCAAGTCTCAGATTCGGCCAATTTGGATATGTGAGAAAGCTTGCCAGTAGCTTCTCGTGGGTCGGTGGTTCTTTCTGGGGTTTTCACCGGGTTTTTCCTCCACCATTAATACTGGCCGCCAGGTATAGCCTATCGTGTGCTGAAAAATGGCGTTAAACCCTACAACAAAATTGGCTGAGACTTTTTGAACCACACTGGAGAGTGTATTTTTAATTGTGGTTTTATTAAACTTTGTAAATATATATGTGTCTTAGGGATCTTCATTGGGTTTTGATCAAACTTTGTAAATAGGCCTATGTCATTGGGATCTTATTTGGGTTTTGATCAAACTTTGTTAATAGGCCTATGTCATTGGGATCTTATTTGGGTTTTGATCAAACTTTGTAAATAGGCCTATGTCATTTGGATCTTAGTTGGGTTTTTATAAAACTTTGTAAATAGGCCTATGTCATTGGGATCTTAGTTGAGTATGATTGTAAGTGAAGTTCACTTATATTATCATATGCATGACCTTGCATCTGATTGGTTGAACTTGTCAGTAAATAACTATATTATCTAGAACTTTTAAAACATGAAATTTTTATTTTCAGCAATCTACAGCTTTAATGGTACAGGAATCAAGGAAGCCTTGTCACTACAGCTGGGAGATACTGTTCATATTTTTGAACAGTATGGGACAGGATCTCAAAGTATGTTTTATCAATTTGTCATTCTGTCTGCATTTCTGTCCATTTGTTTGTCTTTATCAATACCCTTTCATGCTATGTGTCTGCATTGTATAAAACCAAGCAATTTTCCTTTTCTGTCTAAACTTAGTTCTTTCATTGTTCTGCATTTTTTATACCCTACCTCTAGGTAGGGGTATATAGAAAACATTGTATCTGTCTGTCTTTCCATCTGGCACACAATCTTTTTCACAGAACTGGTCCTGAATTATCTGATGAATAATTGTGAAATGTAGTGCTGGTCATCAATCAAAAGAGATGCATGTTAACAGATCTCAATGCTTTAGAGATTTCTGTTAGAATTGTTGTTTTTTTTTTTTTAAAATTGGAGTCATTTTTATATGACAGAATATTGTCAGTGCCAATACTTTGTTTTCAATGGATATCCATGAAACTAATAAATATTATGATGATGCACATATGTACAGAATCATTGTGATCACTTATTTGTTGTTAGAGTTATCTGCCATTTTATCCAATCCTTAATTGAATATATACTGCATAACAGTACTGTGAATTTACTGTTTGTTTAAAGGTGGTAGCAAATTTTGTAGATAGACTATGGACAGAACCAGTAGTATTTTCAGATTATTGGTCTTGTGGACTTGCAGAATATTTTGTTGAGTTTCACACACTGCTCCCATGTCACTTCCTCCTAAGGACATGGCAATGCCCAGCCACTCTACTTTTAGTGTTATGGATGATATTGCTTGGAGTGTTATGGATGATATTGCTTGGAGTGTTATGGATGATATTGCTTGGAGTGTTATGGATGATATTGCTTGGAGTGTTATGGAGGATGTTGCTTGGAATGTTATGGATGATATTGCTTGGAGTGTTATGGATGATATTGCTTGGAGTGTTATGGATGATATTGCTTGGAGTGTTATGGATGATATTGCTTGGAGTGTTATGGAGGATGTTGCTTGGAGTGTTATGGATGATATTGCTTGGAGTGTTATGGATGATATTGCTTAGAGTGTTATGGATGATATTGCTTGGAGTGTTATGGAGGATGTTGCTTGGAGTGTTATGGAGGATGTTGCTTGGAGTGTTATGGATGATATTGCTTGGAGTGTTATGGATGATATTGCTTGGAGTGTTATGGATGATATTGCTTGGAGTGTTATGGATGATATTGCTTGGAGTGTTATGGAGGATGTTGCTTGGAATGTTATGGATGATATTGCTTGGAATGTTATGGATGATATTGCTTGAAGTGTTATGGATGATATTGCTTGGAGTGTTATGGATGATATTGCTTGGAGTGTTATGGAGGATATTGCTTGGAGTGTTATGGAGGATGTTGCTTTAGCTGTCCTTACTGATTAAATTGTATTTTAGGTGGATAACTATATATTGATGCCTCCTACCTGGCAAACCAACTTCTCTCAGTTGGATGAGGAGTAGATCTGGTCCCTTGATAAGGTGGTAAATGAAGTTAGCCAAATTCATCTGGTGTACAGCCCCAGAAGATTCTTTCCATTTTGGGATCTCTATTGTCGCATAGGACTGGGTGTAGTCAGTAGGTTTCCTGTTTTACTAACATATGCAAGTATCTGTGGCTTCAGGACATCAAATGGGATAGGTTTTGTTGGTATTCAACCAGATTTGTTCTAGCTGAGAGTTTCTTTGCATGAGGAAATTGGTTTATTTCTTCTGTTTTGAAGATAATATTGTAATGTGTTCCAAATGTAACTGAGACATGAAATTGGTAATTATCTTTTCACATCATTCATATTGTACAAAACAAAGGGAGTTAAATGAAGCCACCATTGAATGTCTTAAAAAGTTGGATAAAATTCACTGCAACCAACAGATAGTCTGTTTGAAAGATTCTTATCATCAATGAAAATGGCATTTAAATATATGATAACTATATGCCTATCTGTAGTCTGCATGCTGGAAAACAACCAAGGTCAACATACATGAAAGGGCACCACCTACCTTCCAAAGATGGAGAGACCATGAAGATCATATATGTATTGATATGTATTGTATCGCAAGCTGCATATCATAAATGGTATTGATACTTGGCACAGGTGTATCATTTGATCACCTATAGTAATTACTCATTGCTAGTTTGATGCTGTTATTCATTGTCTGTTTGATGCTGTCAAGACTGATGGCCATTTTGATGCTGTCATTACTCATGGCCATTTGATGCTGTAATTTCTCATGGCCATGTTGATGCTATCATTTTTCATGGTCAATTTGATGCTGTAATTTCTCATGGCCATGTTGATGCTATCATTTTTCATGGTCAATTTGATGCTGTCATTACTCATGGCCATTTTGATGCTGTCATTATTTCATTGTCAATTTGATGCTGTCATTATTCATTGTCAATTTGAATCTTGATGTTGTCATTTCTCATGGCATTTTGATGCTGTCATTACTCATGGCATTTTGATGCTGTCATTACTCATGGCCATTTGATTCTGTCATTACTCATTGCCATTTGATGCTGTCACTAATCATTGTCAATTTTATTTAATAATTACTCATTGCCATTTGTTGATGTCATTACTCATGGCATTTTGATGCTGTCATTACTCATGGCATTTTGATGCTGTCTTTACTCATTGATGCTGTCATCAATGTCAGTTTTATTTAGTAATTACTCATTGCCATTTTGATGCTGTCACTAATCATTGTCAGTTTGATGCTGTCATTACTCATTGCCACTTTGATGCCATTTTTGGCAGAGTGGTCTAAAGCGCTCTCCATTATGGATCACTGCCGTCTCACCTCTACCTTCGTGGGTTTGAATCTTGGATTTGGCCAATGTGGGTATGTGAGAAAGCTTGCCAGTAGCTTCTCGTGGGTCGTGGTTCTTTCCGGGGGTTTTCCCGGGTTCTTCCTCCACCAATAATACTGACAGCCATGTATAGCCCATTGTGTGATGAAAAATGGCATTAAACCCTACAGCAACAATAATAACACTAACAACAACATTGCCATGTTTTTACTGTTTCCATATATTCTCACTTTTAAGTCAAATCAAACTGCAAACAACAAGGGGACCCTGAGCGGCTGAGCGGTTTAAAGAACTCTCCATTACAGATCACTGCCATCTCAACTCTGCATGGGTTTGTGTCGCAGATTCAACCAATATGGGTATGTGAGAAAACTTGCCAGTAGCTTCTCGTGGGTCAGTGGTTCTTTCCAGAGATTTTCCCGGGTTCTTCCTTCACTATTAATACTGCCTGCCATGAATAGCCTATTGTGTGCTGAAAAATGGTGTTAAACCCTACAACAACAATGGCAAACAACAAAAATCTTGATCTGCCATAGGATTATACTTCTGCAGACCAGGGTATATGTTGTTTATTTTATTGATTACTCAAAAAAAAAAAAACAGCACAGACCATGTTCATCTGGCACATTATGCCATGGCAGATCTGGGTTTGTGCATTTTGCAGTTGGATTCATCTTATAAGTGAGTATATACAGTACTTAAATAAAGTATTTAAATAGCAGTCTGAATTCATAGTATAATGCAGACATCAAATGTAAATGAGAATCATGTCATGTATATCTGTCTCAAGCTGCAGTTGTTTTGAAATTATCACTAATTGTTGCTCTGTTTTTTATCCTGATGAGTCAGTGAGAGATATCTACTAATTTCTGCCATGGTCATAGTAATTAATCATGCATGTACTGCTGACTTTATTACAACTCTAATTTCTCTTTAGAAGTTTATTTTACTTATTTCCATTGACAGACTGTATTACAAGACACTTAAGAGAATTTTAGTTGGATGGTATCTGTTTTATTTATATTAATAATCTGGGAGATTTATGCCAAAGATCACAAACTGTAAACTGTCAGTTTCTGTAATTTACATTGCTTATCCATGCAATGCACACAAAGGACTAAATGCAAAACCACGAATCTGACGTACATATGATGTGCGAAATTGTTGCTGATTATTTTGACAACATGCTTTGTGGATGCCTGTTTCTGAATGGACCAGGAATAAATTTATAATGCAGCCTATATTGAACCCTGGATACCCATATAAATAAATTAATTCCCAGTAGACTTATATAAAAATAATGTTTGCATTCAAGTTTCTGTCATCAAAAAATTTCATTGTAACTTAAAATGGCCATTAAAATATAGGTCAATAAAACTATCACAAATGATTCAAAGAAATTGTTGTGGTGAATAGAAGGCTCTGATTGAAACTATGTCCCAACATTGACTGGCTTTAATTCCATCGATGAAACTCTACAAATCACAAAATGGGGGAAATCAATAGATGATGGCCACTGGGTCAAGTTATAGATTTTAGCAACAGACCAGTCTAGCAATTGTACAGATACTTAGTTCTAACTTACATCTACTTGTATTTGTATACAGCTTCCATCTTGACTCGTTTAAACTGCAAACTAGACAGACCCATATCTGCCATTAACAATACACTGGCAGATCTGGCTCTGTGCAGTTTGTTAGTGGTAATAGGTACAACAAACAACATAGACCCTGATCTGCTGGTGCATTATGCTATGGCAGATCAGCATCTTTGTTGTTTGCAGTTTGACGTGACTTATAAGTGAGTACATACAGTACAGATGTAAATATATAGGTTGAGGCTATTCATTAAAGCGTGGTGATATTTATAAGGCATGTAAGGTCATGAATCACATTTTTTCAAGTAGGAGTAAAATTCCATGTATCATTTCATCTTAAAGGGTCTCACTGTGATATGCTTTCATTATCACCAGGGAGTACTGTGTCATTTACTTCATTGTAAGGTGGTATTACTATGAAATGTTATATTCTCAGACTTTCATGGACATTGTTGTCATGAGGGAGTACTGTGTTATGTACTTCATGATAAGGTGATACCACTAAAAAGTGATATATTCTTTGGTTCCCATGGACACTACAATGGGCAGTACAGGATCATGCATGTCATTATTAAGTATTCTCACAGTGAAGTGATATATAGTTTATAGACATTGACTTAGGGAAGACTGTATCATGTAATTCAATGTAAGGTAGTCTCAGTATGAAGTCATTCTATGACTTCAGTAGACAACCATTTTAATGTGAGATTTCTGTATCATGTACATGTTCTTCATTAAAAGATGGTCTCACTATACAGTGTTATATTTACACTTTTTTCCCTATTAAAATACACATTAAGCCCACATGTGTATGGATTATTCTTTTCTGGTACAGTAAAAGTGAAATCAAAATAAAGCAATAAAAAGTTGTGTTTCTCATTTTTATCATCATCCCTTTAATCCCATTCATTATATAAATCTTTTAAAATATTCTGAAAAAGAAAACTTTTGCCAAAGAATAGTGTAAGAGTCTATTTTTCCATCCCAGATGTACTTGTGTTTTCCTTATTTTCTATTTATAGCAACTGTATTGGACACATTTCCAAGAAAACATGGGTTTCTTTCATTTGAAACTTTCCCTGACAAATTCATTGTATTGATAATATAGTATGTTAGCAGACCAGTCTGTACTTTTACAGAAATTGTGCCAGGTGTTAAGCATCACAGACATGAATGATGTGACATGTGGCTGAATGAAAAATGTTACAGTAGATGGATCTTTTCAAAGATCAAAACATGTTAGATCCTAAATAAACAGATAAGTTAAATCTCAGAGCTACTCCTCACCCAATGCATTTGACATTTAGTTAAATTTCACACTATATTTTATATATAACATATTCTTTGGCATAATGGGGGCAAGTCCTGTCACGGCATACTGCACAAACCCAGCCCAGCTTTGATGTGATGTGATTATAATTATTAATATATCTTTAACGATTTTTCAGTCATATTGCTATGATTTCTGCAGTGAGGCAGTTTATTGTGATATCTAGCACGTAGCATGATGTCCCACCCAGTCACATTATCCTGACACCAGGCCGACCAGTCCTAACACTAACTTCCTAATGCTGAGCGCCAAGCGAGGCAGCTGTTAGTACCATTTTTGTAAGTCTTTGGTATGACTCGGCCTGGGATCCAACCCATGACTGTAGAGCTTCCCTGGCAGATGCTCTAATCACTAGGCCACTGGAATGGTCACACAGCTCTGAATTTTTGTGTTGCATAGGAATGCCTCAGGAAGAGAGACTTGTGGGAGTTTGTAGGGTTGTGAAGTGTGTCCGACACCTGTATGTGGAGCCACGAAGTGCTATTACGAGGTATATAGGGACCTGAAACTTGATGAGTTGGATCCTGAACATGCCATGGCAGCAAACATCAGTGATACTCCCTACATGCACCATAGGAAGAGGGTATGAAGTGTATATCATGGGGAATATAATTTAGTGCCTTTAAGTTCCAAAGCCAAGTTGTGAATGCATGAAACTTGGCAATGGCCAGCATATCTAAATTTAGTTACTAGCTTATGAACATATACTGGCCACAATGACATCATGTCTGGCAGCACAACCTTAGTAGACAAAGAGGGGCCCAACAAGGTGCCAAAGAAGAATGCACCATGTGTTACTCAAACTATATTTAATCAATTAAATTACAATTAAATCCTTTTTGTCAGTTCAGCTATACAGTTTCTAACTTGGTATAGACTATATTTTGTCGAATAATTTGGTATCATGTGACATAGGTCTGTCTTTCTAGAATAGTTAGGATTCTGAAACATTCAATATATAAATATGTTTGAGAGAACTTGGACTATAAATACTATAAGGGCTACATTTCTGTGGGATATGCTTTCATTGCACATTACATCTATATAAAATGTTGCATTATTTAACATATTGACCCATGTCACCATGTTTATGGGGCAGGGGGTAGTAGCCTACTTCCCAGCTCTGTAGTATCAAGGTCATGTAGGATACACTACAATGGGTGGTATTATAGAAAGATAAACAGATTTAGCTCTGCATTGATACCAATTAATCTGGATGTTTTAGTTGCACTACAAAATACAGAGAAAAAAACTAATTTGTTTTAGACGTTTTATTTTCACCCAAAATTTGCCTGTGCATGGTCGGAATCCAATTATGTGTCCAGATTTTAGACTTAATGGCCTCAGATCAAAGACAGACTGGTCTGAACTGCACACAAACAGGTGAAACTGTGCAAAAAGTAGGATAAGGTGGGCATTTGGAATAAAGAGTTGTCTCGATATGAAAATGATGCATTAAATTAATTCATTTTTTCTTTTTTTTTTAAATAAGCAAACCCCCCTCCCTCCAAAAAAAAATAAAATTAAAAAAATAAAACAACAACCAAACTCCCAACTTTTTTTCCCTTCTGCTCCTGCTCCAGAAAAATCACCAATGGAAAACAATATCTCTAACACATCTAGGTATTATGCTACTGGAAAATTGCTTGGAAGTTGATGTATTAGTATATATTCAGATATAGCAAAATGTGTTTCCTACTCGCATTTCAACAACAAAGAACAAACACCCCCATGTGTTATATATGTTAATAGGAGATATCATAAGTATACAGAATTTAATAGAACTTATAATTTATAACACTAATAGCATGTTAAATTAAATAGTAAATTTGTATGTATATTTAATTTATATGGTGTGCTTGACCTTTGTCCATGATTGAGGGTAGAGTTCTGGCCTACCTGACTGTTGTTCTGGCTGAGGGTTGTGTGTTCATGATTTTGTCATAATTTTACTAAAAATTAAGTTTAATACCTGACCTTGTTTACAAGTTAGTGAAGATTGCCAGAAAATACTAATGCATCATTGATCAGGTGATAGTGTATACATAAAGGATGTGTAATTTTTTTAATATTTATTCCTGTTTAAAGTTTGGACATTGAAATCATTTACTGTTGAGTTCAGTTATAATATGTGAGGAATTATTTAAATTATTCATTGGCACTACAAAGTGCTCATTGTAGTTTTGGACACGAATTCATAATTTAAAGACATTCTATATTACATCATTGTGATACATTAACATTATTGGTACATCAGCACATTCAGGACTATTGGAGTTCATTTGGAACATTCTGTAGTTTTGGATTTCTGATAGAACATTTAGCAATATTTGTGATTCAATTCACAATTCTGTAACTGTCTTTTGAATTTTCACTTTGTGTTCCAGTTAAATAAATATTATTGAAGTTTACAAAACTTACATGTTTCACTTGTGTATGATACTTAGTTTAAGAATAGAGTCATGACAAATTACTATTATCTTTTGTTTAATGTACATGGTTATACTTGATTCTCAGGAGGATGTCAAGAGAGAATAGTCCTTGAAAATATGAGTCACCCTTACTTTAGTAATAAAGTATTCCTGTTACTTATTAGTAGTTTTACTATTATATTAGAAAAACACCCTTGCCAGTCAGCTTGGTAAGACATGTATACAAAGATAATGCAGTGCCATTCAGAATTCTTTTTGGGTTATTTGATAGCGTATCTTATGTATAACATTACATAAATAAAATATGTATAATGTCTGCTAGTGGTGTGCTAATAATGTCCTGTTGAGTACTCAATGTGCAGTGTGCACACACCATGTGTTTGGAAGATTTTGTTTTGTTGTTAGAGGCTTTAACACCATTTTTCAGCACACCATAGGCTATACATTGCAGCCAGTATTAATGGTGGAGGAAGAAATCTGGGAAAGACCACCAATCTACAAGAAGCTACTGTCAAACTTTCTCACATACCCACATTGGCTGATCCTGAGACTCGAAGCCCCACAGAGTTGAGATGGCAGTGATCCATAACGGTGAGTGCTTTAGACCACTTGGCCACTCGAGGACACCATGTATGGAAGACTACACTCCTCTAAATGACATTGTAGTCAACATCAAGCATCATATATCTAGATCTGTCATTGCATAATCAGAGTCTGTGCGCATTGCTTTTAATGATTGATCTGTCAGGACATAATTTACTAACCGATCAGGGTCTGTTGTCTTTGCTCGAAATTACAGGTAAGTCATGACATAATGTACTGTTAGATCAGGGTTGAAATTCTAGGTCTGTCATGACATAATGTACTGTTAGATCAGGGTTGAAATTCTAGGTCTGTCATGGCATAATGTACTGTTAGATCAGGGTTGAAATTCTAGGTCTGTCATGGCATAATGTACTATTAGATCAAGGTTGACTTAAAAAATTTTTAGTTTTCAGCTTTCTGTGTCATCAATTAGAGAAATCATTGCCCTTTATTAACTTGACTCCTAAACTGAGCTTCTGCAGTTTTATATGGATGAGGTGTTGAAAAAGCTTAATTTTCAGCATAATATGATATTATTTAAATGAATTATGCCCCTGGTTGTCTGTGTTCCAGTCTGGTTTCCACACCATAACTTTATTAAGGTTTGTTGGATTTTAACAAGTCAGGTGTGTAGTTTTTTCTTGATGAGACCATGAGTGACTTCTAGTTTTGCTCAATATGATTAACAGGAGTTATCCCCCCCCAATTGTCTGTTCTCTAACTTTGGTTCCTGCAACATTAGTTAATCAATGATTGCTGAGAGGGGATATAGTGTTACAGTACTTATGTCTGAGTGTCATATCAAGTCTTCTCTCATCACTTTCATCAGAAATTTCATTGATTGAAGCCAGATTTGATATGAGGCATTTGATTAACAATTTCTTTCCAGTATTTCAGATTCAGCTTTAACCATTTTCAACCAAATATCACGGACTTTGACTCGTAACTTTGCCCTTCATATTGTCATTTTAGCTGAGAAAAGTTTGAAGGACTTGAGGAATTAAATTTAAATTTAGTATGAGGTTTTACATTAAGAACAGTTAGGTTAAAGGGAAAGGATATACAGCAAACAAATCCTGCTCAGGTTGAGCCAGGTATGACATGCACACCATAATGCTGTCACCTGTTCAGTAAGATTATAGCAGGTGGATAGGGGAAAAGATAAGTGTCTGTTTTGTTTAAACAGCATTATTTTGATTGTTGTAAACTTTGTACATGTTTAGACATTTTGGTTATAATTGCAAGACGACTCTGGGATTGAGGGCTGTATTAAATTCTGTTATGATCAGTACAAAGTCACCCAGAGTGTGTGTGTCATATACAAATTCTAAAATTATTTTCAAGACAAAGTCACCCAGAGAGTGTGTACTGTATTAAATTCTAAGTTGTGCAGAGGTCACAAACACCTGGAGAATGTGCATTGATATAAATTCTAAGTTATGTTCAGGACATAGAGACCTGTGAATTGATATATAGATTGATACCAGTACTTCCTGATCAGGATAATTAGGGTACTCAGCTGTTCTTTTTTTCAAGTGTTTGCATTTGTTATAAGTGTACCGTATACCTTTTATGATTTTGGTGTTGCTTGAAAGACGAATCAAAAGTAAAGCAAAATTCAATACATAATACAAATATCCTCCTCATTTCAATGGATAATTCTTTAAAATACTGTCTAGACTTGCCTTAAATAACCTCTGACCATAGACCATTGAATATTTTGAAAACAAATTCTTAATACTATTGCAGTCAAAATGTCAAAGACGTATTCAACTGAGATATTCAATTATTATTGTAAGTCATATTAATTTTGTTTGATGTACAATATTTACATTGGGCAAATATTTTCATTACCTCTCAGATTGTATGCTTCATTTCAGATTAATTACCAGACTATCCTTACAGTGTACATGTATCTTCCTTACCTATTAGACTGTAAATTTGATTCACTTCACAACAGTTACAGTTTACATATATCTTCCTTACCTGTTAGATTGTAATTTGATTCACATCACAGCAATTACAGTGTAAATGTATCTTCCTTACCTATTAGACTGTAAATTTGATTCACTTTACAGTAATTACAGTGTAAATGTATCTTCCTTACCTATTAGATTGTAAATTTGATTCACTTTACAGTAACTACAATGTACATCGATCTTCCTTATATATTAGACTGTAAATTTGATTCACTTCACAGTAATTACAATGTACATCGATCTTCCTTATATATTAGACTGTAAATTTGATTCACTTCACAGTAATTACAATGTACATTGATCTTCCTTATATATTAGACTGTAAATTTGATTCACTTCACAGTAATTACAATGTACATTGATCTTCCTTACCTATTAGACTGTAAATTTGATTCACTTCACATTAAGTACAATGTACATGTATCTTCCTTACCTGTTAGACTAAATTTTATTCACTTCACACCAATTATATTGTACATTGATCTTCCTTACCTATTACACTGTAAATTTGATTCACTTCACAGTAATTACAATGTACATTGATATTCCTTATATATTAGACTGTAAATTTGATTCACTTTACAGTAATTACAATGTACATTGATCTTCCTTACCTGCTAGACTGTAAATTTGATTTACTTCACATTAAGTACAATGTACATGTATCTTCCTTACCTATTAGATTGTAAATTTGATTCACTTTACAGTAATTACAATGTACATTGATCTTCCTTATATATTAGACTGTAAATTTGATTCACTTCACAGTAATTACAATGTACATGTATCTTCCTTACCTGCTACACTGTAAATTTGATTCACATCACAGTAATTACAATGTACATGTATCTTCCTTTTTCATCAGAGTGTATACTTTATTTCAGCTTGGTTTAGGGGAGTTGCCCTCCGAGACAAGGAGACCATGGTAAATATTGCAAGCATGACATACATTCTACATTTATTAATCAGACAAAAATCATTCATAATAAATTTATGAGATTTACCAGGATCAGATAAATGGATAAGATTGGGAATTACATGCAGTAACTAAATGCAGTCTTTATGGAATTTTGGGTATATTTTGTACTTCAAAATGAAACAGAAACCAGAACTAGAATTCATCGATAGAAAAGAGGACAATGGCCCTTTGATATTTTGAAAATGGGTTGTCAGACTTTGATGGGGCAGTATTTCACTTACTTTTTCTTTGCCTTTAAATAGAACAAACGTGCTTTTTATTCTTTTATCACCCTCTGCAATTAATAATATTTAATGCAAATAAATCAACATTTTAAAAGAATCTTCAAGTAAAATCTTTTTGTATAATTTTAAAAAGATTATCCACTATTTGGTAGCAAAATGAGAATTTCTTGATGAATTGCCAATAAAAGATAGACAGGCCCAATGTAGAAAAGTCAGAAGGTTTCTCCAATTTTTCTTCCCGCTAATTTTACATAAGATGCTTTACTAGATTGAATTATTATAGTTATCTTAGATGAGAAGATACATTTGTATTTAATTCACTTGATACATTTAATTACTCTTCAATTATGATAGAGGGCTACATCTGCGTTTACTGTCAAATTTAGTAGCTGCAGTCCTTGCAATAGATCGCTTGAGTGGCCTAGTGATTAGAGTGTCAGCCTCAGATGCGGGAGGTTGTGAGACCAATCCCCTGACGAGTCATACCAAAGACTTACAAAAAATGGTACTAACAACTGCCTTGCTTGGCGTTCAGCATTAAGAGGTTAGTGTTAAGACTGGTCGGCCTGATGTCAGGATAATGTGTATGGTTGGGACATCATGCTACATGTTGGCGGCACGATGCCCCAGTGCTAGACATCACTATAAATAGATACACTGCAGACATCATAGTGATATGACTGAAAAATTGTTAAAATCTACATTAAAATTCCAATGTATTGCTAAGTTTAGTATGTATAGGCTGGCCAAAGGTAGTGTAACCAGCTTAGCTATAACATCAGTCTCAGTAGGTCAGATGTTAATCTACATGATTACATTACAAGTCTGGGGCAGAATTCACAGCCAGGAACAAGGTGTGCTAAATTTGCATGAATTGATTTTGACACCATTGAATGTGTCATTTATTTTTGAGTGGGCAATCTTTAGCACAAAAACATGGCCTAGATTGAAACCTGAACCATATTATTTTACATTTCCCCAAAACAATAGAATATTTGAAAATCAGAGACAGTATAGTAATCCCCATCATTGCATCATATAAATGCCAAGTCAGATAAATAAGATGTGAAATACTCAGACATGAAGGTATATGAAGTTTAATAAATCTTAGTTATGGAAAAGAAGTTCAGGAGGTAATTATGGTACTCTAAAGATTGATATGCAGTGTATAATACTAGTATTTTGCTGTTAATAATCTGCTTTCATTTATTTTTTTCTCTGTTTTGATCTTTGAACTTTGACCACGGCAAGTTTTAAATCAGAGCATTGTTAAAAGCATGATTTTAGTTTATTGTATACAGTTCTTTCTCAAAATATTTTGGTTTGACATTTTTCCATCATGACATGAATTTTGTGTTTTCACTCACTCAAAATAACTGTGGTCTTTTTTTTAAAATATAGTTTTAATTTTTGGATACAATTCTGATGGCATTATTGTTTATATGTGTATATATATATATATATATATATATATATATATATATATATATATATATATATATATATATATATATATACATGTATATATATATATATATACCTTTGTTTAATGACCATACTATAAACCATATAGTACTGTTCGTTATAAATAGGTTATGGCAGTTTGATTAACAGATTTAAAATGGATTGGTTTATGCATACATGAGATGTATCATATTTGGTTTTTGTTCTTGGACATTTTCCAGTTTTTTCAGTCGAGTCTGAAAATGTAGAGTCGTATCCTGTATGTCTACCTGTAAATTATAAGCTCCTTTAATGAACAGAAATATGGTTGAAAATCATGCAGTTAAGAAGCCCAGATCTTATATACGTAAATATGAATCTCGTGATGAACTGCAAACAGGTTCGATTCTGTAAGCAACTTTCACATTCTTTTCTATCTTTTGCGGCTACTTTTCACTTTCCATGTACAATGTGTGATTTGACAGAGAAACGGGCCACTGAATTAATGAGTAAAAAATTAAAACATCAAAGTTTGCTATGAGAGAAACATGTTTTTTAAGGAAATAAAAACTAAAACAAATAATGCTTATATATATATATATATATATATATATATATATATATATATATATATATATATATATATATATATATATATATATATATATATATATATATATATGTGTGTGTGTGTGTGTGCATTTGTGTGTGTGTGTGTGATGCTAGGGAATGGACTCAGGACAAATTTCTGCATCAAGATGTAGATCCATGTTACAGTTGTCGAAAAACATGGTGTTTATCACAGTATTTTCATCGTCTAGCAATCTTGATACCAGTGCTGATTTCATTTGAGATCTTGTATACTGATATGTAAAGAGAGTATAGTTTTAATCACACATTTAGGTCTAATAAATTTCCACAGCCTTGGAAAACGTCCATGATACATCCTGTATAAAACTAAACAAAGGAATACAGAAACATCTCTATCCTTTTCTTTCTACAATAATATGTACATGATTCTTTTATGAACTATTTGAAACACATATGATCTTATTCATGATAAAAAGAAACCGCTCCGGTGACCTAGTGGTTAGAGCATCCGCTGCGGGAGTGGGTGGTTGTGGGTTTGTTCTCCGGCCGAGTCATACCAAAGTCTTGCAAAAATGGTACTAACAGCTGCCTCACTTGGCGCTCAACGTTACAAGGTTAGTGTTAGGACTGGTCGGCCTGGTGTCAGGATAATGTGACTGGGTAGGACATCATGCTACATGTCTGTAAAGCTGCGTTAAAAATCCTAATCAAACAAACAATATTATTCATGACAATCAGTTAATATTTGGCTTTTAAGAGAATCACTTTTACAAAAAAGCACTCATATCTACACTTGATAAATGGTTACAGGCATTAGATAATGGACAAATGATTTTCATAATGCTACGTGTTTAGGCTCTTACAAAACATAACAATAAAAAGTGAAGACAACAAGCTTTATAAAATTTAAAAAACAATTTATTTCCTTAGAAAAACAAGGTAAAATGAGAAAAAGATCTTGCAGTTTATAAATCAAATCCAAAAATAATCCAAGAATTAAAAAATAGAAGTCCTAGTAATAAAAAGTCCTAATGAAACTGAGTTTGAATCCCAATGAAATCCAAAATGGAAAGTGATGATGTATGCTGTAGTCACTGTCATACTGATTTGCCAACAGTTCTTTTTTTAATCACAGAAAATAATATTCCAGTGTTTGAATTCTGTGTAAATTTCAGTAACTGTCCTTGTCCAAGAATTAATTTAGAGCACTAGTATTTACATGGAAAACAAACTTGTAATCCAACTAAATTAAACTAAACAAAATAATTATCCCCAAAACTGGTCAGAACATAAAACACTTCAACTTCTCAGGTGTTAAGGCACTAACGACTATTCTTTCTCAAAACATGAATAATAAATCTAGCTACAACACAAAACAGATGCTTGTATGTGGGTCAGTTCTCTGGATAAACCTAATTGATACACAGTACATGTATTTGTCACATACTCTAAGTATGGCCTCGATTTCTTTTTTTGAGTCTTACTCTGAAAAAGAATTGTTGTTTACCAAAAGTCTTACTGGTTCTGAATCAAGGTCAGGAACTAGGTCAGCATTAGATACAAAGTTCCTATGATTAGTTGTTTACTACTGAATACAGTTTCTGAACAGTGTCAAATCCAGTAAATAAAATTACATTAAAATAACATAATGGAATAAATAAAAATGAAAACTAAATGGTCACCTTTCTGAAAGTAATAATATGAATTGTGGAGTACCATAAGGCTCTATCATCAGACCTCTGTTATTCATTCTATTTATTTTAAGTTAAAAATAGCAGTTTCTTCCACAGACTGTTATGCAAATGATTCTACACTACCAGAGTCCAGAAAAACCATAACTGTATTTGAAAATAACTTAAAAGATGCTCTTAACAGACTTTAAATATGGAGCCAGGAAAGTATGATTATAAATTCAGAACAAAATCTCTACTAGTTACAACAGAATAAATAGAGCAAGGCTAGATAGTTACAAGCTCAAGTTCCTTTTGACAATGTTATCCTGAATATGACATAACATTCTTGTTGATAACAATCTAACCATTTTTTTTTGGCATTAAATACGATTTAAAAAAACCTTAATTCTTATATTTGGCTAATTAAGAAAATAAGAACAATTGTTCCTTTTCAGTATAGGGTCATCTAGTTAATTCATACATAACAAAACTTGTGTGTCTCCAAAAGATGGCTTGATTGCCATTTCATTGTAGGTCAGTGTATAGAAAGTTATCAGGATGCAATGAATTATATATAGATTTTACAAATATATGAAAGACTATTTTTTTGAAAGGCAGAATTGATGCATAAATTGTGTAGAAAAGCCACTATGACTACCTACTCAATATCTTTCGAAAAACATGATGATGTGGTATTCCAAATCTAAGGTCTGTTAGAAGTCAAAATTACATGATACTGTACCATGGAAAAAAGAGGAATTGTTGACAAAGAACTTCAATATACTGTGCCACTGGTATGGAAAAGCATTGCAAGTAACATGAGGCAGGCTTCTAGTATTTCTTAATTTTAAAATCAAAGACTTAATTGGATGGAATCTTAAAGACACTCTAAAGGTCTTAGTAAAACAAATAATTTCTGCTTTTCTCTGCATATACATCTTGTTACAGATGCATTTTTTAATTACAGTCTATTTATTTGTGGTCACTGATACTCGCATACTACAAGCTTGGAACTTTGTTTCTTTTGTGTTAAGACAAATTGTTGTCACATTGTGTTGTACATATCGTATATAAATTTAATAACAGAAGGTGTCTGTGTAGAATGTTTTCTGTAGCTACATGTAATTGAGTTGCCCTCTCTCAATAAAATCATCATTACTATTATTATTATTATTATTATTATTATTATTATTATTATTATTATTATTATATGTATTATAATTCATACTTTCTGTGTTTCTGACATATCAGTTTATGACATGATTAACACAAGAATACTTCGTTTTTTAAAACTGTTCTTATTTATATTAAAATAATAATAATAATGATAATAATAATATTAATAATAATAATAATAGTGAAGTTGAATATTACAATTATTTTAGTGTGGGTCTTGTCATTATTTTTACTATATAGGAAAAAAGTGCTAAGGGTTCGCAGTGAGAAACAGGAACAGCTTGAAACACATTTTTGTGTCTTTTTTTTATCATTCATCATTACTATATTTTCAAATAGCTTGTAATATTGTTTGGGTTTTTCAGGCTTGTTCAAATTATCAGTGAAGTTCACTTTTTTTTATTTATTGATATCATTTCTTTCCATACTTGTTATGAGCTTATTATTTAAATTTTGACATCTATCCATGTAATTTTCAAACTGAGTAAGTTGACCCATTAAAGTATGCTTATTTAATTTAGAGTTTAAAGATTGTGATTGAATAGAAAATGTATTCTTGCTGTACTTGTTCTTCAGTAAAGGCTAAACACAATAAATGATTCATTTCAATAAGACACCTCTAAAACATAGCAGTTCACTAAACCGGTAATTGAAGCCATCTGTAGAAAAATTAATTAATAAGTGTTAATTTGAGGATCGAGAAATACTATGTATATTAACATTTGCAAATGAAGAAAATGATTGCTGCATGTGCAAGTTAATAAAAGAAAAACTGAAAGAAAGTTGAGGGAGTTTTCAGTGGATTTAATTAAATGTCATAAGAATTGCAAAAGAAGCTGAGCTAGAAAGAGGCATATTTCATTGAAAAATTCTGATGAAATAGATTTTTGTAAGTAAGAAAATCTAAACTGATGAATAAATACTCTGCTTGTTTTGAGGCAGAAATGACAAAATATGACATTAATTGACATAAATGACAAAATATGACATTAAATGACAAAATATGACATTAAATGACATAAATGACAAAATATGACATTAATTGACAGAAATGACAAAATATGACATTAATTGATCAGCTGAACTAATAAAGACTTACTGAAACTATGTGTGAAAAGATGAAGTGACAAAACTGGAAGCAGAAACTGGTTTTAATTCAAGTACAGGAGAAAGGCAACCTTAAAGACACTGGTCAGCAAAAATATCCTCAAGAATTCAAGATTTTATATAAAAATGTCTTTGAAAACTGTCTCAAACAGAAATCACTTGTCTTTTTTAAAAAAGAATGTCAGATCATTGATGCAATAAGAAAACTTTAAGGAGCACTTTGTTGAATTCTTTGAAATAAATGATAAAGTCAATATAATGTAATAATGATGTGCAAGAGACGATACATGTAGTTAAAATCCAACAAATTTCTTACTGATTACACACACCAGTTAGCTGACAGCCCAGCAGCACCATACCTACACCATATAGTAGCTTGCAATAGAGGACATTTATGCAGATTTCTAGTCCCATTCACCAGAGTCGATGCATGCAAAAACATCTTCCCATCAGGAATTCCCTACCATCCATCCTATTTAGCACCTTATTGATTGATGCTTTCAGAATAGGGGTTGGTGCAGGGATTGTTTCTCTCCTAAGCAAAGCTTATAACCTGTTTTTAGATGCACTTGGACCTCTCACAATATGTACATAGTTTACATCATGTGTGAGTATACTTCTAAGGTAGCCAGTACATTATTATTATTAGACGAAGACAATGTTTATTGCAAGTTAACGATACAAATCAAAGGTTTAAAGATAGGAAGGACAGCGTGTTTTTAGATGTTAATCAGAACATTTCTTGCCAGTGTTGTTGGTGATGAGCTGGTTGTGTTTGAGTATTAGGCATCAAAACATTGCACTGATGACAACCCAAAAAGGAAAGTAACATCTCTTTAAGGCTGACAGAGTTGTTAAGACGTTTTATGAAGAACTCTTTAATGAACAACTTATTCCTATGTTCAATGTTATAGACAATTCACATTTTTCATCAAGTACATGAAAAAAGAATGACATTGGGGAGAGAAGGAAAAGAAATCAGCCGAATCATTGTGGCAGTGTGCAGAGAAGAATTCAGTGATGAGTTGATGGTAACTGTGTTGATTTGTTTCATGGTCTAATTTGGTAAAAAGATGGAGATTATGCTTGTATCAGGAGTGTTTTATCATTGGAAAATAGTGCCTGGATAATGCATATGTAGGGCCAGAATTTAACAGAACCAAACATAGTGCCTGGATAATGCATATGTAGGGCCAGAATTTAACAGAACCAATCATATTCCATCTTCACCAGAGATGAAACAACTCTGAAACTTCTTCAAAACTGCAGTATAATGTAGGTAATAGCATTTTAGCGTATAAGCACATTTGGTAAATTGACAAAATATATGACATCGATGAGGATGATGAAGACTTCATTGTTTTCAACATGACCAAAACAAATGTTAAAGGAATCCATGCATTGAAGAAACCTAAAACAAATGATGAAATGTGGGTGTTTGAATGACAAGTAATTTGTAGTATTGAGGAACCCTTGCTAACTGGGAACATGCAGTAGAGCTTACACATTTGAAAAAGGAAACAATGTACACAGTACGAGTTGTTTTCTGATTACAGTGAATGACAAATCATGAAATTACCTTGTATCCCATATCCATATTCCTTAAGCACAGTGAGGAGTCCATAACATGTAGTTTCTGTGCAACACTCTCATGTAATGGTTTTTATCGCAAGTTTTATGCTGTAGAAAGTACAGGTAAGCACATTTTGACAAGGATTAGAGTTACGATAATTGGCCTACATTTGTGCATATATTATGTTATAACCTCGTAATAAAAATATCAAGTAATAAATGCAAATGTTAAATTGAATTTTGTCAACCATAGTGAGTTTTTTTGTAAGTGAAATAAAAATTTTGACTTGTGTGTTTGTTTTTAGTTTGGTTTTAGCACACTAACACCTGATTCCTACATAACAAAATTGTTAATCTTTCCTAATTTTCTTTATATATGAGATTCAATTTCTGGCATGTATATATATTATTTGTTGATAGAAATATGTAGCATCTTAATTATTTTCCAGCATATTTTTGATGATTTTGAAAAGCAATTATATTTGAGCAAGAATGAAACATTTTGTGTGGACATTTACTTCTTTAATGCAGAATCAACGAACATTTAACCTTTTAGTGACACCTAGGAAAACATATGACATGGAGAAAAATGTAAAATGTTGTGATATCTACAAATGAGTATATTTAAGCCCATTTGAGATTAACCATTTCTGGCCACATTTATTTCCAGAGGTGTCTTGAAGAAATCATTGATTTCTCCTTCTTCATGGTTATATTGAAAATGGACTAGTAAATCTTTGATGGATAAGGGGCCCCAAGTGGCCGAGTGGTCTAAAGCGCTCTCCGTTACGGATCACTGCCATCCCATCTCATCTCTGTCTGCGTGGGTTCGAGTCTAAGATTCGGCCAATGTAGTTATGTGAGAAAGCTTGCCAGTAGCTTATCGTGGGTCGGTGGTTCTTTCTGGGGTTTTCCCTGGGTTCTTCCTCCACCAATAATACTGGCCGCCATGTATAGCCTATCATGTGCTGAAAAATGGCGTTAAACCCTACAACAGCAGCTTTGATGGATATATTTTCCCATTTGTAAATCAAGGAGGTAGACAGCTGAAAAAATATAAAATTTATGCTAAAAGAAAATCTTATTGATTTTATTTTCATAGTGTTTGATATTATTATGCCAGAATTAAATGAGATTGAGTGAATCACTATAATACTACAGAAAAAACGAATGATTACCATGTTACTGTTAGATGCACGCTATCACGTGGAGCCCCATTGCTGGTGAGATCTTCACTATGGTCTCGTTGGACAGTGTTTTTGGCAAATTCTCATCCGACAATGACCCATTAGAGAAAAATAGTCATAATATTACATTAAAGATACAAATAAAACTAACTAATTATTTTTGTTGAAAGGATGCTTGTAAGATTCTGACTGAGGTATTAAGGTTAGTTCTTTTTGCAACTAGTGACTTTTATACTGAATCAACACTGCAACCAACCCCTATTTTTTACATTTCTTTTTGACAGGAATGAGCTATTTTAATTTTTCCTGTGACTAAAAAGCTAAAAGAATCAGCATGTGCCTTATGCATGAATAAAGTTCACTAGTACTATAAGAGATTAGCATACTTTTCATCACCCCTTGACCATCTAGATTTTTAGATATTTACCTCTGTAGCAGTCACACGTAAATATGTAAGCCAAGTCGCTGCTCATTTGCAACTTAGTACATTTGATCTCCAATGCTAGTCTAACTGTAACAGGCAGTCACCAACAAGTCAACCCATTTCCAAGCCTAACTCAAAGTTAATATTAACCACATTATAGATTTAGCTTATGTGTGAATTTACATATGCTATGATTGTGATAATTAGGCTCATACCTTCTACCTTAAAAAATTAAGGAGGTGTCAAAATATGAAACTATCCAGTGAGACCTATAACATGTGGCCCCATTTCTGGAGATCTATCCAGTATAACCTGGAGAATTATTGCTGGTGATCTCTCCAGTATAACCTGGAGAATGCTGGTGATCTCTCCAGTATAACCTGGAGAATTATTGCTGGAGATCTCTCCAGTACAACCTGGAGAATTATTGCTGATGAGATCTTCAGTATGACCTGGACAATTACTGCTGGTGATCTCTCCAGTATAACCTGGACAATTATTGCTGGTGAGATCTCCAGTATAACCTGGAGAATTATTGCTAGTGAGATCTCCAGTATAACCTGGAGAATACTGCTGGTGAGATCTCCAATATAAAGTTTTGCAGAGCTTACCTATGGATATTCAAGTGGAATAAATGAAAGCATATAAACAGTTTTTGCAACTGTTAAAAATGTGTTTTTTCTCTCCACAATTGTGAATATACAAAGATTTTTTAAAAAATCATATACCTTGTATTATGTTCCACCCTTACATACTGGGCATGAATTTTATTTCATTTTTACAGGGCATTTTCCCAGCCACATTCATTCATATCAAACCAGCAGAGGTAGACAATAAAGGGTAAGTTAAACTTCCTAATCACTTCATGCCTCCAAAGACAAATACCAGTTATGGTGCATGCTATCAGAAGTGCAAGAATTACTTGTGTAAATTTAGTGCCACTTTTTCTTACATAATTTCTATGCTTCCATAATTTACAATGCATAATAGTATTTTCAATAACTTAAAAAAAACTTTATTTTTCAAATTAAAAATAGCTATGTAAAAAGCTGGTTTTTCTGATTATTTTTGAGATCACATTAGTAGGTAGCAAGACATGGTCACTTTTCTGACATTAATAGTATAAAGATTTGTTTAAAGTTTTTCATTTGATTATATTTCCTAAACCCCCTGATAAATTATCATCATACTTTGGCTTGAATGATTTTGAAAATTATTTCTTAGGCAAAGATGCCTGTCCTTGGAATCAAGGTCTTTGTCGGTGAAATGATTTGTCTGGGTTTTTAAAGTTTTTTTTATTGATAATAACTATACCCCATAAATAAAAAATCAGTGTACTTAGTATGATTCCTTATGAAACAGCAACAATTCATTCAATGATATGCCCACTTACTCCTATGATTATAGGCTTATGATTACAGCCATACAAATTTGTATTAAGGTTTTAGTTAAAAATGTTTATGTATATTTATTTCCTAAACCCCTTGATGGATTTGTTTTAAATACTTTGGATAAATCATTATGAAGTTAAGACATTTCATTCAGTTGCAATATTGTTTATTTGCCCATTTGACCATTGGGTCAAGGTCACAGTTATAGAAAATGGGCATTAAGTTTTTTTTTACGTTCTTGCTTTTTCTTTATTTTCAAATTTTATTTCCAAATACCCTGTTTTGATGTTCTTGATAGATTTCATGAATGATAATAAAGTTAATAAAATTCATTTGTTGACGATATTGAATGCTAGCATTTTGACCATGAAAATCAAGGTCATATCCATAGTTTGTGTATTGAGTTTTTGCTTAAAGCTTTCAAATGCCTACCTATTAAAATATGAAGTCCATTCATCTGTCTGTCTGTTACCAGTTTTGTTTCTGGGTAATAACTTTAGTTGTCCACCATCTACTGTTACCAAAATATATGGATGGCTTGCACATTGTGTAAAGAATGAAGAAGATCAATTTCATTGACAGAGGTCAAAATTCAAGGTCATTGACTGAAAGATGAAAAATGATTTCTTCAAATAACAGATTCTCCACAAGGCTTGCATGTAAGATATTAATTTTTATTGTCAAAGGTCAAAGGTGAAAGAAAAATTGCTTTAAATTTGCAGAATAACTTTATTTGTGAGTGTATTTCTTGACCAAACTTCTGTGGATGTCGTGCACTTAAGGAAATTTTAAAAAATCTTTAGATTCTAGGGTCTTAATGTCAGCGGTCCATTTTATGATATTAGATTTGTTAATTTAAGTTCCAACTAAAATTGTGTTGGTGGAATTGTTTTGGTCTTTATTTCACCAAGTCTTAAAGCTTTATGTATAAATTTAAGACAGTTGATTCATTGAAATAAACTCTGACATAAATTTCATCCAATCAAATTGATGGATTTAATAATTGAGTTTTTAAGTTTGGTTGCATTGTTGTTGGTTAAAATCCCAGGGTTGGATTGTTTTGGTTGAAGTTCTGTGGACATGCTACTGAGATAATAAAGTGTCTGATTTTATTCACAGTTGATCCTTAATAATCAGTTTTTTTCAGTTTATGATTTACATAAATAACAAAATCATAGACAACATGTACTTATGAGAAAAAAAAAATTAAGTTCACAGTAATCAATAGAATAGAAGTTGATAAAAGTGACTTTACATATTGAGGCTGCAAACATGATTTTTAAATTTTCAGTTTTTTACCCCAAGCATTTGAACTTTATTCTGTATATGTATTGCAGAAAATATGAGACAGTGATACCAATAGAAGATCCCGTTGTGAAGGAAGCTACATATGTTCTGCGAGAATGGAGCATCCATTTAAAGATATTATGCATGGTAATGTAATATGGAGATGGCATTGCTTCAACTTATTGCTTTTCAAGCGGTATAGATAAAATATGTCACTTAATGACTGGACTAGTAGGGCTTGACTTTGAGATAGATGAACTGGGTTCAGTTCCAAATCATGACAGGTAGACTTTATAGCCATTGTCATTACATTTTGGGGCTCATCTTGGCAGCTGGTGTCCCATTTGAGAAGGGATTTTGACTACTGTGAGATGTTGAATTGGGTGACATAAAATAATGTGGAACTCAGTAAGTAGGGACAAGTGTCAGTGTAGGTGTATGAGGCCACTTACTAACGAGCTTAGCAAAGATTTTCAAAACTGTGCAGTATTTTGTAGCACATTCACAAATTATTGTATCCTATGCATATTAACATTATAATCATCAGATGATAGCTATCCATTATCTAGTATTCCAGTGTGTAGCATGTATAACAAAGACATTCAGGATATGACTTATATACTCACAGAACAAGACCCCTTACTCACAGAACAAGATTGTTATAAATGAGGACCCTTACTCACAGAACAAGATTGTTATAAATGAGGACCCTTACTCACAGAACAAGACCTTATCATTTCCTTTTCAGAACTTACTTTCAGATGCCAGAGACTTTCCCAAAATTTGGAACACTGATTTGATTAACAGGCAGAGATGAGGTCACATAAAAACAATTTTTTGTTGATCAGATTTCTTTAATGTTTCCTGTAAACATTTATGGACTGATTGAGACACACGTTCCACATTGGCATCTGTTTAATGATGTCCTTTTGAACTTGCAAAAGAAATTTTGCCATGAATGATCACTGAAGTTATTCAGAATAAATTGGGAAATGGCCTGAAATATTTTTGTAGTCTTTTTTGTACAAAGCTTGATCAAAGTATCTTCTAACAGTATCAACAAGCAGTGAATCATTTTACCAGACTTGCGTATGGCAGATATATCATACAGCCACAAAATTCTGGTTAAATGAGACTAGGGTTCTTAAAGTTGCTGTAGATTGTTCATATTGCTTGGTAGATATTTTATAGCATTCAACAGATCCCATAGAATCATTGAAGGTTTCTTTTTCTTCAGAAAAATCATTCTCTGTTCAGCAAGATCTATGAAACAATGCTTCAAATGATGCTCCTACGAGTACAGCTGATGTACATCTCCTTGACAAAAGATGAAGCAACAGAGTTGAAAAAAGAAATTACAGCAAGAATAGATTGGGGAAATAGGTAAGAAAGGAAATTTGGGTAGTGCATTTGTGAAAACACGAATGTCAATTTTGGGCTCTCTTTTCATCCGTGGTTTTGTTAAGATATTTGTCCTTAAGGGGAATTATTTTGCCTTGAGCATGGAATTTTTAGATTTGCTTTAGTTACCATATTTTCCTCTGTATAATGATTTTTGGCCCCAGAATAAGGGGACACATTCTGCCATAACATGTAATATATTTTAAACTCATGATACCTTAATCTCACCATATATCATCAACAGCAGGTTATTTTGGACAATGCACATATGATCTTTTTTTACACAACATTTTAATTGTTTACAATAAACTAGTGCTTAATTGTTTCTCTGGTATTTTCTGGATAAAAGAATAAACAAGTGACATTATTGAAAGTATACCTTTCTGATACTTTTGATGGCCTTTAACAGGGCAGTTTTAAGGTTTGCTTTCTTCTCAGAGTTCAGTCTGTTGCATCAAATCCCTCTTCTTCGTTGTAAATTGCAAAAAGTCACCATTTGTTCTCATCTGTCATTCTTCTCCATTCCATAACAGAAGAATATTTTACAATGAACTCCCTCCCAGTGGCTCTTTTTGCATATGCTTATGCAAAAGCCAATTTATATTTCAATATTTACAATATTTATATCCATATAATTTGTAATTAGTTCAAATCCCACTAATAATGATCATTTAGAATGCTGTGTTGTTTTCTCTGCAAGTAAAATAATGTTGCTATTTCCAGAGCATTACCCTTTGTCAGTAAGTTGCATGAACACATCCAGTACCTGGGCATCATCTGATCTTTGCATAAACCAAGCGTAGTTGACAGATTGGTGGCAAGTACAAAAGCAATACTACTTAAGACACTTACATGAGTAGACATTTACACTGTATCATATATACCAAAGTAACAAAATTCAATGAAGCAGAGAAAGATTGAAAAAGTATACCAATCATCACATTTTCAAACACTAATTGAAAATAAATGTTAATTAGTAAATGTTGTTAATTGCCTTAAGAGTTAAGGAATACAATTAGGATATTATCTCTACAGAGGAGATGATTTAATCTTGATACATGTGTAGTAGTTAAGGCACAAGCAGGTGTGAGAGAATGTTGTTGAGATGAATTCACATAAGCTTTTGGTATTTATACTAAACTGCTTACAGGGGCCCCGAGTGGCCGAGTGGTCTAAAGCGCTATTCATTATCACCACTTACAGGGGCCCTGAGTGGCTGAGTGGTCTAAAGCGCTATTCATTATCACCACTTACAGGGGCCCCGAGTGGCTGAGTGGTCTAAAGTGCTATTCATTATCACCACTTACAGGGGCCCCGAGTGGCTGAGTGGTCTAAAGCGCTATTCATTATCACCACTTACAGGGGCCCCGAGTGGCCGAGTGGTCTAAAGTGCTATTCATTATCACCACTTACAGGGGCCCCGAGTGGCCAAGTGGTCTAAAGCTCTATTCATTACGGATCACTGCCATCTCACCTCTGTATGCATGGGTTTGAGTCTCAGATTCGGCCAGTGTGGGTATGTGAGAAAGCTTGCCAGTAGCTTCTCATGGGTCGGTTGTTCTTGCCAGGGGTTTTCCTGGCTTTTAATATGAGAGGGGCCCAGTCGGATTTAAAAGATTATGGTTCTTCCTCCACCATTAATACTGGCTGCCATGTATAGCCTATATTGTGCTGAATAATGGCGTTAAACCCTACAACAACAACATCACCACTGATAGGGAACAAGTAACAACTGCATTTGAACCTGGCATTAAAATTTTGAGGCAATCCTGCCTTATCTGTGTCTGATGAAACAAATGCAAGTTTTCCATGTGGATCTTGAGTTGTTGAACCTAAACACTATGCTTATCTCAAACCTAAATACTAGGCTTTTCTCAAACCTAAATACTAGGCTTATCTCAACCTAAATACTAGGCTTATCTCAAACCTAAATACTACCTACATACTAGACTTATCTCAAACTGGACCTCAGAAAAAAATAGCTCTCCAAATTAGTGATGGATAAAAAAGTTTGAGCATTTTTTAAACATGTGGGAATTTCATGCTGAGGAAATGAGGCACATTGAAGCAGCTGACCCAGGCTGGCCTTGTTGTATAAGTAACTATTTTAGCTGCACATAAAGAAGATTCTTACCTAATTTTGCATCATTGCTTGGGATTTTCATTGCAATCAGTTGCATTACTTTTATTGATGAGATTTTAGTGTACATAAATTTATGTTGTGAATAAGACTAGAACAAAATTGAAGCTTATAATTATGATAAATAATAATATTGTTAAACTGAGAGTAATATCATTTTTAAAAAAATCAAACAACTTATTCCCGTTTAGACCTTTGAGCTTTGGACAGTATATGAAATTCAGTATGTCTATTTGCGCATGAATGACCAAATTGACCATCTATGCATCATTTCTGTCTACTTCCCAAACTGACCATCCATGCATTATTTATGTCTAACTCCCAAACTGACCATCCATGCATCATTTCTAACTCCCAAACTGACCATCCATGCATCATTTCTGTCTAACTCCCAAACTGACCATCCATGCATCATTTCTGTCTAACTCGTATATCAGTATCCTTGCTTGAACCAAACTTGATATGTGAATTCAGATTTTTGTTAAAACTGGATTACTGTTGCACATACTGTTGCCACAGAAGCTGTAACAGTGATGCATATTGGAGTGTCTGTTATGCACTTCAACTAGGTCACTACAGCTTTCTTTAAAAAAAGAGTTCAATGAACATAGCTACAAATGCAAATTTTTCCAGGATGGCATTATATTGCTAATCATCAATTTCACTTTTGTTTTCCAGTCAGCTGGAAATGGATCTGGTGCCACGGATCAACGGGGTACAGATAGATCCTGATCAGTGTAGCATTGTGAAACTACATCGCATCCATGAGACAACTTCACATCTAGTTAGCTCACCGCAGGTATGTAGTGCTCTAAATACCATATAGAGGCAAATAACAATGCATTTAGCAAATAAATTATATATTGTCTTTATTATTCAGGTGCAGACAATTGAAGCTCAAAGGTCAAGGCCATTGTGACTGAACGAAAGATTGTTATTTCTGAACAATAACTCAAGTTCTTCTACATTTACAGTTAACAGACTTTGTGGATAGCTTGGGGTGAGGAAAACATCATGCTGATTTCAGGAGTCAAACTGTGAAAGTTTATTGTCACTGTGACTGAAAGAAAACAATGCATTCTCTGTAGTTACCAGACATTGTGGATGGTAATTACAGGTGTAAGGAATAACCCTTTTGATTTAGAAGTCAAATGATCATACCTTTAGGTCAATGTGAATGAGTAAATAAATGGTTTCTGCACAGTAACATTGGTTATACATGACAGACCTCAATCAGGCTTTGCAGATAGCTTGCACTTGTGGTTAGAAAGGTAGTTTGGGATCAGATGGTCAAAAACGTCAAGGTCACGGAGGGATGAAAAATTGTTTCAACACAGACCTGACTCAAATTTTGTGCCTGGCTTGCACTTAGAGCAGGTATGACGCTTGTCGATTTTGGGGGTCAATGGAGGAAAGGTCAAGCTCACTCAGATTGAAAGAAGAATAATGGTTTCTGCAAACAAAAAGTTATTTAGCTACATTCAGGACCATTAAACATGGTTGGGTGTATAATATGCTGTTCACATTATCCTTCTTTTTTAAACCTGCATGGATACTGTTCTATGGGACCCCTAGTGGCAGAGTGATCTAACTAAGGCACTTTTCTTCACAGCATACCACAGTTTGTGTGGATTCAAGTTTGGATTCAGTCAATGTGGGTATGTGAGAAAGCGCTTACCAGTAGCTTCCTGTGGATCAATGGTTATTCCCTAGATTTTCCCTCCACATAATATAATGGTCATGTATAGCCAGCCTAATACAATAATTCTAACACCATCAGCCCAGTGTTCATCCCAGACTTAATTCTGTAGATTAGTGTGACCTTCAGAAAGGTCAAAAACTATACCTTTATTGTGACATATCTACTTTGTATAGAAATTTAAAATTTGATGTAAAGCCCTAAGGCCCTTTTTATTATACTGGCTAAATTATTACAGGCATTTGTAGCATAAAATGTAAAAGGTGAAGGTCATGTGAGTAAGGGCTCAGAAAAAGTTCTGGTAATATTGTTTTTATAGGCTAGTCTACAAGTTTACTTCTTTTATTTCTATATCAGCCTAAAGTCAAGAGTCTTGGTGCAACTTTAAGATGGAGTGGAGATACCCCAACTGTAGGAGGAGTCGGGATGCGCCATGTGTTGGTCAACATAAAAAACTTTGGTTGTGCAGTGGGAGATAATTCAGATACACTTTTCTCTCTTTACCATGTGAGAGATACTGTCTGCACGTGTCTCACGTAAGTCTTGTTTACATTTTATTAATAGATTGAGAACAGAAGATGGGGACAATTTCATTAAAATTTGAACTTTTTTTAACTTTGTATTGATTGTTGAGAATATGTTTTTATCTATGTATGCAAAGTACTGTTAGTTATTCCAGATGTCAACATAAAGTAGTCTTTGAGGTGGAAAGAAACAGGAAACTGCAGGAAAACATTGATCTAGACTGGTATATATATAATTGATTGCATTTAAAATTCACTGGTGAAGTCAATTAGCCGAAATGTATGGAATCTGTGAAGAGCTTTGTTTACTACAAGATAACTCATGAGCATGCTTATGATGTGAGGTCAGGCATGGATCTCATTTTAGTTTTATGAGAAAATACTCCAAAACGGCCCATTTTTGTTGAACATTATGAAAATGGTGATCAAAATTGGTAAATGAAACCTTGATATATTGCTTGTTTTATTATTTTAAAAAATAGTGGCTTGTACCAGAACTTTGAATCAATATCACATAATTCTCTTCTTTTATTAAGAATTTCTAATTGTTGTGAAATTTTCTTTCCGAACAAAACTAAATAATAACATTGAAAGCAATTTAATCAACAAAACAGTCACTAATTTATATTGTTGGCAAACCAGTGAAAAAAATATTTTCAAATTAAATTGTTTTTTCCGTCTTTTAATTTGGTTTCAGTGTAATCAAATACGCAATACACCCTCTTGTATTAAAACATGAAAAATGTGCTGACCTTGTTTTGATCTCCAACTTGAAAAAGTATGTCATATTAATAGCAGATCAGTTTTGTATTATCATGTTAATTTTTTCTTTTGTATTATATAAAGAGGATGACATTAAAGAAAAGTTAAAAGACAAGCAAAAAATACCAGATCACAGCCATGTGTCAGGTCAACTCATTTTAATTGATAAATTAAACACTTTTATAAATATTTCAATGTGTAGAAGATAAGTAAACTTCCTTACATAAGCCTACACATTTGCAAACTTGATCAAACATATGGCAACCAAGTGAAATGAGTACTAGCTGAATAAAAAGCCATGGTTCATTATGGTAAAGTAATTTTATAGTAACTTAAAAATTCCTGAATAGGCACTGGTAGATTTACTCGTGGATGAGAAATTTTGCTGTTGCTTGCAATGAAATAATGGCATTGGTATTTAACTAAAAGAACAATAAATAATTTGAAGTTGATGGCTGTTTAATGACAACAAATATGACTAGTTTTTAAAAAAAGGAACCCAGTTTTGTTTTGAATCAGTAACAAGAAAAAGCAGTGATTTAATATACAAGATTTTTGTATACCCATGATGGTTGTTCAGACCACTTACAAAATATTGTAGATGAACATTCTGATTTTGAATATTTTGATCAAAAAGGTAATTTATAAAAAAAAGAAATAACTTCATTAGTACAAGCTCATGAGTTACCCCAAATGTGATTGGAAAGCGAGTATTAAACAGTACCATTACCCCACTTTGGTTTTATCAGCCAATAAACAGCACCATTACCCCCTTCCATAGCTGGTTATATCAGCCAATAAACAGCACCATTACCCCCTTCCCTCACCTCAGTTTTTATCAGTCATTAAACATCATCATTACCCCTTTCCCCACTTCAGTTTTTATAAGCCATTAAACAGCACCAATAGCCCCTTCCCCCACCTCTGTTTTTATTAGCCATTAAACAGCACCAATAGCCCCTTCCCCAACCTCTGTTTTTATTAGCCATTAAACAGCACCAATAGCCCCTTCCCCCACCTCTGTTTTTATTAGCCATTAAACAGCACCAATAGCCCCTTCCCCCACCTCTGTTTTTATTAGCCATTAAACAGCACCATTACTGCCTTTCCCCACCCCAGTTTTTATCAGTGTCCAGCAGTTATTCCTTTAAATGTTTTTTGCAGTTTTGAGCTTGATTGGTAACCTGGCATCCTTGTTTTCTGTGCAGCCCATTGAGTATTAGTTATTAAGGAAGAGTTGGTGGGTGGGCGCATATGTGTGTGTATTTAACTTTATCAGATACACTGTCACACATTCATTTAATTTCATTTTCAGAGAGTCCTTTATTGTTCGTCATGACAGCAAACTGGTGCCATTGGATCTAGACAAACTACAAAACTATTATGGTCTGTTCTGCGTAAGTAGGTCTTATAAAACATGATATGTTCATGTGCTGAAGATGTAGACTTTAGTTTTTGAATGAAAGAGTATGAATACTACATGGTTTTGTATGTAGAGTTAGAGAGAGATGTATTTACGGAATTTTATGTGTCTGTATAATACTACTTAATGGATCCCATAAATTTGTATATGTCAAAAGAATACTGTTTCAGTGGAGAGTAGAAGTTAAATATGTAGCAGTATTTCAGGTAGGAAAGTAATGCAGTTAAAAACAATACATTTTTTAAGTATTTCATTCCACGGAGCTTAGTTTATTGGATCTAAATTAGAATGAGTTTTTCTTTATTAACAGTTGCTTTTATATTGGGCTTTTCTGGACTTTAAGAATCTTCCATTTTTTGTATGTTCATTTCTTCTGGCAAATGCCACCAGTTTTTATTGTTAGGATTTTCTGTATTGAACCATCTGTTTTAAAATCTAAACAATACAACTGTATTTAATTTGGGTATGTTTTCTTACTCTTAGACAGCTGTATTTAATCTGGGTATCTTGTCTTACTCCTAGACAACTGTATTTAGTCTGGGTATCTTTTCTTACGCCTATAGACAGCTGTATCTTACTCCTAGACAACTGTAATTAATCTAGGCGTCTGTTCTTACTCTTAAACAACCATATTTAATCTGGATATCTTTTCTTACTCCTAGACAGCTGTATTTAATCTATGTATCTTTTCTTACTCCTAGACTGCTGTATTTAATCTGGGTATCTTTTCTTAGTACTAGACAGCTGTATTTAATTTGGGTATCTTTTCTTACTCCTAGACAACTGTAATTAATCTAGGCTTGTGTTCTTACTCCTAAACAACCATATTTAATTTGGGTATCTTTTCTTACTCCTAGACAGCTCTATTTAGTCTGGGTATCTATCCTTACTCCTATGCAGCTGTAATTAGTCTGGGTATCTATTCTTACTCCTAGACAGCTGTGTTGGTTCTGGGTATCTATTCTTACTCCTAGAGAGCTGTATTTAGTCTGGGTATCTATCCTTACTCCTATGCAGCTGTAATTAGTCTGGGTATCTATTCTTACTCCTAGACAGCTGTGTTGGTTCTGGGTATCTATTCTTACTCCTAGACAGCTGTATTTAGTCTGGGTATCTATCCTTACTCCTATGCAGCTGTAATTAGTCTGGGTATCTATTCTTACTCCTAGACAGCTGTGTTGGTTCTGGATATCTATTCTTACTCCTAGACAGCTGTATTTAGTCTGGGTATGTATTCTTACTCCTAGACAACTGTAATTAGTTTGGATATCTATTCTTACTCCTAGACAGCTGTGTTGGTTCTGGGTATCTATTTGTACTCCTGGACAACTATACTTAGTCTGGGTATCTATTCTTACTCCTAGACAGCTGTATTTAGTCTGGTATCTTTTCATACTCCTAGACAGCTGTGTTGAGTCGGCATCTATTCTTACTCCTAGACAGCTGTACTTAGTCTGGGCATCTATTCTTACTGCTAGATAGCTGTATTTAATCAGGGTTTCTATTCTTTCTCCAAGTTCACTGTGTTTAATCTGGGATTCTTTTCTTACTTCTAGACATGTGTATTTAGTCTGGGTATGTATTCTTACTCCTAGACAACTGTAATTAGTTTGGGTATCTATTCTTACTCCTAGATAGCTGTGTTAGTTCTGGGTATCTATTTGTACTCCTAGACAGCTATACTTAGTTTGGGTATCTATTTTTACTCCTAGACAGCTGTTTTTAGTCTGGGTATCTTATCATACTCCTAGACAGCTGTGTTGAGTCTGCATCTATTCTTACTCCTAGACAGCTGTACTTAGTCTGGGCATCTATTCTTACTCCTAGATAGCTGTATTTAATCAGGGTTTCTATTCTTTCTCCAAGATCACTGTATTTAATCTGGGATTCTTTTCTTACTCCTAGACATGTGTATTTAGTCTGGGCATCTATTCTTACTCTTAGACAGCTGTATTTAGTTTTCATATCTATTCTTACTGCTAGACAGCTGTAATTAGTCTGGGTATATGTTCTTACTCCAATATAGCTGCATTTAGTTTGTATATTTATCCATACTCTAAAACAGCTACATTTATTCTGGGTATTAATCTTTTATTCCAAAATAGCTGTATTTATTCTGGGTATCAATCCTTAATTCCAGGATAGCTGTATTTATAAAGAGTATCAATCTTTAATACAGCTTTCTTTATTCTGGGTATCAATCCTTACTCTATGACAAGTCTGTTTATTCTGGGTATCAATCCTTACTCTATGACAAGTCTGTTTATTCTGGGTATCAATCCTTACTCTATGACAAGTCTGTTTATTCTGGTTATCAATCCTTACTCCAGGAGAAATCTTTTTATTATGGGTATCAATCCTTCCTCCAGGACAAGTCTGTTTATTCTGGGTATCTATCCTTACTCCAGGACAAGTCTGTTTATTCTGGGTATCTATCCTTACTCCAGGACAAGTCTGTTTATTCTGGGTATCTATCCTTACTCCAGGTCAAGTCTGTGTGTTCTGGGTATCAATCCTTCCTCCAGGACAAGTCTGTTTATTCTGGGTATCTATCCTTACTCCAGGACAAGTCTGTTTATTCTGGGTATCTATCCTTACTCCAGGACAAGTCTGTTTATTCTGGGTATCTATCCTTACTCCAGGACAAGTCTGTTTATTCTGGGTATCTATCCTTACTCCAGGTCAAGTCTGTGTGTTCTGGGTATCAATCCTTCCTCCAGGACAAGTCTGTTTATTCTGGGTATCTATTGTTACATCAGAATAAGTCTGTTTATTTTTGGGTATCAGTCCTTACTCCAACACAACAATATAATCCAGCATAAATTTGGGTCCCTGTTGTCTTTTTCCTTCTTTACATGCCCAAAAATCGAATCACTTAAGTGCATGATGCTTCATCTTGAAATTTTACACAAGAACACCCCCCCACCCCCCCACCCCATTGAAGAGCAGTGTTGTTAGGAAGAGGAAACTAAGTCTAGGAAGAAAATATGCTGGACGGCACAGATTGTGTCTATGAATAAAATATACTAGACTGCACAGACTTGCTCAAGAAAGAAAATATGCTGGATTGGACTGACTGGGTCTGGGATGAAAATCTATTGAACTGGACAAACTGGATCTAGGAAATACAATTGTTGGACTGGACAATCTGGGTCTTAGAAGAAATTTTGTTGGACTGGACAAACTGTTTTAATTTTCTTTTAAATTTATTTAATACCTTAAATGAGTGACAGTTTTTTTATGATTTTGCCATGTTTCTTGACTTTTGTGGATTTTGTTATTGCACGAAACCATGAATTTAAAGACTCCTTGAAAGATGAGTTACTTGTGTTGGGTGTGTGATAAGACCAAGTGAATGATGAGCCATTTGTGTTGGTTGCTTAATAAGACAGTTTAAATGATGAGCCATTTGTGTTGGTTGTTTGATCAGAACAGTCGAATAATGAGCCTTTTGTGTTGGTTGTTTTGATTAGAATGGTTTGATGAGCCATTTGTTTTGGTTGGTTTAATTCATATTAATTAGCCATTTGTTTTGGTTGGTTTAATTCATATTAATTAGCCATTTGTTTTGGTTGGTTTAATTCATATTAATTAGCCATTTGTTTTGGTTGGTTTAATTCATATTAATTAGCCATTTGTTTTGGTTGGGTTAATTCATATTAATTAGCCATTTGTTTTGGTAGGTTTAATTCATATTAATTAGCCATTTGTTTTGGTTGGGTTAATTCATATTAATTAGCCATTTGTTTTGGTTGGTTTAATTCATATTAATTAGCCATTTGTTTTGGTTGGTTTAATTCATATTAATTAACCATTTGTTTTGGTTGGTTTAATTCATATTAATTAGCCATTTCTTTTGGTTGGTTTAATTCATATTAATTAGCCATTTGTTTTGGTAGGTTTAATTCATATTAATTAGCCATTTGTTTTGGTTGGGTTAATTCATATTAATTAGCCATTTGTTTTGGTTGGGTTAATTCAAATTAATTAGCCATTTGTTTTGGTTGGTTTAATTCATATTAATTAGCCATTTGTTTTGGTTGGGTTAATTCATATTAATTAGCCATTTGTTTTGGTTGGTTTAATTCATATTAATTAGCCATTTGTTTTGGTAGGTTTAATTCATATTAATTAGCCATTTGTTTTGGTTGGGTTAATTCATATTAATTAGCCATTTGTTTTGGTTGGTTTAATTCATATTAATTAGCCATTTGTTTTGGTTGGTTTAATTCATATTAATTAGCCATTTGTTTTGGTTGGGTTAATTCATATTAATTAGCCATTTGTTTTGGTTGGTTTAATTCATATTAATTAGCCATTTGTTTTGGTTGGTTTAATTCATATTAATTAACCATTTGTTTTGGTTGGTTTAATTCATATTAATTAGCCATTTGTTTTGGTTGGTTTAATTCATATTAATTAGCCATTTGTTTTGGTAGGTTTAATTCATATTAATTAGCCATTTGTTTTGGTTGGGTTAATTCATATTAATTAGCCATTTGTTTTGGTTGGGTTAATTCATATTACATGTAATTAGCCATTTGTTTTGGTTGGTTTAATTCATATTAATTAGCCATTTGTTTTGGTTGGGTTAATTCATATTAATTAGCCATTTGTTTTGGTTGGTTTAATTCATATTAATTAGCCATTTGTTTTGGTTGGTTTAATTCATATTAATTAGCCATTTGTTTTGGTAGGTTTAATTCATGTTAATTAGTCATTTGTTTTGGTTGGGTTAATTCATATTAATTAGCCATTTGTTTTGGTTGATTAATTCATATTAATTAGCCATTTGTTTTGGTTGGTTTAATTCATATTAATTAGCCATTTGTTTTGGTTGGTTTAATTCATATTAATTAGCTCAATGCAGCAAATTTTTGTGTTAACTTTTTATTTAATGCTTTTTGTCTTTATACAATATTTAATATTTGTTTTTTCAGGATCTAACTCAGGATGACATTGAAAAAGACATCTTCCTTGTTGCACACATCTACAGAATTGGTAGGTTGATAGAAAGAAAAATATAATTTAACCTTTGTATTGGGGGCATGGTAGGGTGGAGTAGGTTTGTCAACATGTCCATCTTTTAATATTTGAAACCTGAAAGTGGACTTGACATATTCAGTCAGCTATCCTTTATAAGTTTACTTGGGTTCTTGATGTTTAAAGGTTTTTAAATTTTTACTTTTATATTTTATTTGATGGGTGATTTTACAGAATTTTGACATCTTACAGTACTTTAAGTTTATTTTGTTTTGGAAGGCTCTGTCATTTCAGAGTTTCTTGCATTGTTACTTATTTACGTACCATATAGTCAGTTTTATGCTGAAGTGCTGTCCAGGTTCTTTATCCACCATTAATACTGGTTGCCATGTATAGCCAATCATGTGCTGAAAAATGGTGTTCAACCTTACAACAACAACAACAAGTTATGAGCTCCAAAGTGGATTAAGCCATTTTCACAATACTTGTAAATAATGATCATGCATTATTTAGAAAAATCTTTAAATTCCAAAATGAGGTACTCACTGATGGGAGATTAATGTTATATTGAGGTCTTATTTGTACAAGACAAGTACAACGTATATGTATAAAACATGTTGATTTGTATTCAGACACTTTCAGATTTTGGGAAGGTAATAAATTGCCAAACAGTGAGAGTGTCGTGAAAAGCGTTTTGTTTTCAACCTTTAATATTGAAGCATTTGTGGCCATGACACTGAAGTAAGCATAATAAGAGTGTAATAAGGCAGGTCTTGGGTATTAAAAGATCACTGGAGTTATTTTACCAAATGGAGTGAAACGGAACATTTTTATGTAAAATTCAAATATGATATTGAATTTTTTTAATATATCTTTTTAAAAAATTGCTTAAATTCAAAATTATTTAGCCTGACTTGCATGAATTTGTCACAATTATAACTTTGAAAAGAATTATTTAAAATATTATGACAATTCATTCAATTTTATATAGAATATAAATGTAATTGACTCTTATATTCTAAAAAAAGAAAGAAACATTTATAGCAAATTTTTAAATTAAAATTTATTAGATATTAAACAGTCCAAACTTTTTCATGTACTTTTTTGGTGCAAAATTGGTAATCATCATGTGAAATAGGGTAATAAAGTATACCATTCTGCCCCCAAAATTATTTCTACTATTTAATGCTGTTTTACCTCAAACTGAATGCAAACAATAGCTAAGTAAATTGTTTTTTTAAAAAGTCATCATTTTCAATCCAGCTTCATATTAATTTGTGTTGCAAACTGAAAAGTTGGCATGAGAAAAGAAGTATTAATGATTAATAGTTTCTGATTTTCTCAACTTATTAAATCAGTAAAATCTTGAACTTTAAATAATATTTTCTTTATGTATGTTTAAGTTATACCTTTTTTTATTTCAAAATTTTCTTAAATTCTTATAAATTTAAAATCATAATAATGACATATGGCAAAATGGGATTTAAGCAGACAAAGTAATGACAAAAAAAAGTAAGAAAAAAGTGCACCAGTTGAGGTTGAAAGATTTGGTATATTAAACTGCCAATTAAATTGTCAAGTCTGGCTTTGGACCAAGTGTACATGGAAAAGTATTTTGATTTTAATGACAATAATTCATTATGGGTGCATAGAAGTTAGGTGTCCTACTTTGAGAGCAGGAATTTTCATTGAAAAATATTTTTTTTGTTTTGAAGGCTGGCATTGAGGAACAATTTCTTATTGATTGTGGCAGATCGTTCCATTATTTATAAGTTTTGGAATTTGATTTTTCTTTAAATCAAGACCTTTTACAGTGATATTGAATGATACTGTTTGAGTTTCTCAAATTATAAGATGGGAGTAAATCTGTTGTATAATTCGTTGACTGGTTGTTGATAATTTAAAAAAAAATGTACAGATTTTTTTTTGATGTTTCGTTTTGACCAGGCCATCCATTTTTAAAATAAAGTGCTTCTATGTTAAAACATTTTGGTAGTGTAAAAATTATTTGTTTGATTAAAAGTAATGATGTCCAGTTAATTTGAAAACATGACTATTTCCTTCAAACTTTGGCAGATTTTCCCAATGCAGGTCTCTACTTCCTGCTCAGACTAAGCAACCTAAACCCAACAGTAATGGCATCATTTACATTTTCATTGATTTATATAGGGAATGGCAACTCATCTGATATGCATATTACAGAATGGATCTATTCATCATACAACGAGATTTGTAATGGAAGGGAGGAATTTTTTATCTGCTTATCTTCTCTGGAATGTGCTTTTCCCTCAAATAAATATACCCAAAAGAGAAAATGAACCTGAAAATGCATTGATTTTCTTAAAAGTCATCCAAAGTTCTAGTTGCAGAATATTATCTGACTTGATCATATGGACCTAAGGGTGATTCCAGTCCATCTTTTTATCCATGTTCTTTATCAGCAGCATATGTCTGTGACCCGTTCATGTCAATCAATGTCAATTCCAGGATCCATTTAAAGAAATTCTCTCCTGTTTGTAATTATAATAGAGCTTTAACAAGGAAAAATGGTAGGGCTTGAACATGTTCTTTTTTTCATTCTGTTGAATTTTCAGTACACTTTTTGAGAAATAAGCATAAATCCATTCATTACACATTCTGGGGTGGGCTCTGATTTGGTAAGTGCTTTGGTTTATATGTGAAAATTAAAGTGCCTTTTAAATGTTAGAATTTTGTGCTCAATAATAAAAGTCCTACATGGGATGGTTACATTTAAAGGTGTTATGTGAAATACATACAGTATAATTAATTAATTAATTTATTAATTATGATTAATTTTATGGTTGATAACTTATTAAAATACAATCTATATCTTTTGAAGAGTCTGCATTGTAATTAGTGATGTCTCTTGAGTGGGGATGGTTGGGTGTTGAAATGTAAACTTAATGTGTCATATGTAGATCAATTAACAAAAATATCATAACACTGAATTTACAGTGGTGCAGAAAAAGTGTCATACAGATAATTTGTAAATTTGATTTAGGTACAGTCTGATTCCTTTTATTAGTGCTGTGAGTCATCAGAAAAAAGATTTGTTTTGAAGATTATTAATTCCAATATACTAAATAAATCTACAAAAAGAAGAGCCAAATAGTCACTTGCATGAGTCTTATATGTTAGTCATGGCAAGGAGTTGCTGAAAACGAGCATTGGAGCACCTACAGAATGGATATTTCCTGCCTGTATTATCACTGGGACAGAAAATGTTTGTTTGCACCATTTCAGCCTATCTGTTACATGACATAGTGTATTCTTCACAATGTGGGGCAGTTTTGAGGTGAAAGAACCAGAAAATGGGGCCAGGGAAAAATTCACCATCCAATCCTTGGGAGACAGCATGCACTTGCACTTGCTGGAACCGGAGTTGAAACCAGAACTGCTGAGTTACAAAGCAAATGTGTTACAGCTGCAGTATATATGCTCTCATATCTTATGAAAGATTTGCATTTGTTAAAACTTAAGGATGAATAGTTCCTTTTCTGTTTTTTTATTTTTAGGTCGGATGCATTCAGAAAACTCCAGGAAGACTCCTTCCACAACTTACAGAAGGCCATGGGGTATAGGAGGTGATATGACTTCATTACATGTTTTGTTTATAAGAATTTCACAGTAAAGATAAAGAATGAAAGATATTGAAGCTGTTTTGTGATGTATAAACTGTTTCAAAGTAAAGTTTTCAGTTTTTATTAAAAGCCAGCAAAACGTTGTTGAACTTTAATTCATTCTCTTTTTCCCTCTGTATTTTATTGGTTATTTGCTGCATTTGAAAAAAAATCAGCAATGACATCTTGTGGCGCTGAATAACTAAGCTTACATGTGGATTTTATGTCACTGAAAGTTCGGTATGTTTAAAATACCTTTCTATGGTATGTCTAAGAAGTATGTCTAAAATACCTTTCTATGGTATGTCTAAGAAGTATGTCTAAAATACCTTTCTATGGTATGTCTAAGAAGTATGTCTAAAATACCTTTCTATGGTATGTCTAAGAAGTATGTCTAAAATACCTTTCTATGGTATGTCTAAGAAGTATGTCTAAAATACCTTTCTATGGTATGTCTAAGAAGTAGCCAATGGATTATTAATGTATATTGAAACAGACTGTTAATTAGACAAACTATGGAGAAAGTCACTCTGCTGAGGACAGTACAGTAACATAATGTTTTAGCAAAGACAATTGGCAATTTGAAAATGAGAAGTCATATAATAAAATATATTATTATTGTAAATATATTATTATTGTATCATGGTATAGATGCATGCAAGTCTGTCATGATTCTTAGCAATTCAAAGTCACAAGTGCATTTAACAGAGGCAAGATGTGTAACAGCAAGCACTTTGCCAACCAGTTGGTACAGTACTGATTTACTAAATAGAGAACTCGTTTGTAAGATACTGGTTTACAAAATAAGGAACTGATTTGTAACTTCTTAGTAAGACACTGGTTTGCTAAAGAAGGAACTGGATGTTAAGAACTTAATGTTCATTCAGTATATATGGGTTTGAAATTGTATTGAAAAATGTTAATGTGGATGAATTCTTAAACAATGGCAAACAAGCTTGTGAGTAGGTCAGTGAAATAGGAATATTTCTCAGGGTTGTTCCATTTAAATGTTCATGGTACCCAGGGAAGGCAGTTTTTAAAACATATATGTCATGGTACTTTGATTTCACAGAGTACATGCTAAAATGACAAGAAAATTCAAAATTGCATCTAAGAGTGAGTCATCATCATCATCATCATCATCATCATCATCATCATCATCATCATCATCATCATCATCATCAGTCTCTTGACCTAGTGTGGTTGTTGAGGTACTGTACTGCTAAACATCTGACCAATTCCCTCCACTTGTCTCGATCATGTGTCAATGCCAGTGTCTCTGCAAAACATTTCCTGTCCATTCTGTGATGTTGTAACTCCGCTTTTTTCTCTGTCTACCTCTCCTTCTACCACCTTGGACACTACCATGCAGTACTGTTGTGGATAGACTGTTGGCTCTAGTGACATGGCCATACCATTTTAGCTTTCTCTTTTTGACAGTGGTGAAGAGGTCTTTATAATAGCCTACTTTGTGCCTGATGGTGTTATGCATTTCTTTATTTGTTATGTGGTCCATGTAAGAGATGGTTCTGTAGCATCTCATTTCAAATGCCTTGATTCTTCATTGTAATTCTGCTGTCAGGGTCCAGGTTTCACATAAATACAGAAAGACTGAGATGACTAGTGCTCTCAATAGTCTGATTTTAGTTTTCAGACAGATATTCTTGTCTCTCCAGATCAGCCTTAGCTTTGACATAGCTGTCATTGTTTGTGCTGCTCGTGACAAATTTCTGCTCTTGATCCCTCTTTTGTGATTATGGAACCAAGATATTTGAATTGGTCCACTGTTTCCAGTTCCTGTCCTCTGACTTTAATCTTGGTTGAGATTTGTTTGCCACTATTTGTCATCAGCTTTGTCTTCTTGGCGCTTCCATGTCAAATCTGGAAGATGGTTCATCCAGGTTTTTCACTAAGGTGGCAAGCTCATCTTCACTGCCTGCCAGCCCATCAATGTCGTCTGCAAAGCACGTTACGTCCTCCAATGCTGACTGTCCCACAGTGGTTTCTAGGGTTTCGCTCATGATGTGCTCTAAGTAGATGTTGGAAAGTGTGGGTGACAGGAGACAGCCTTACCGTACTCCAACTGTTGTCTTGAACCAGTACCCCACAGAACCTTGAGCAATTACTGCACTGGTAGCCTTGGTGTACTGCTGTTTGATTGTGTTGATCAACTTTTGACCCATGTTGTACTTCTTCATTGTGGCTCACAATGCCTCATGCCACACTCTGTCAAAAGCATTTTTGAAATCTATGAACACATCATAGATGTCTTGTTGATGTTTTGTGTACTTTTCACACAGAACCCTAAGATTGAATATTTGGTCTGTTGTGCTTCTTCCACTCTGGAACCCTGCCTGTTCTTCAGCGATTATTTCTTATGCTTGTGGGTTCAGTCTGTTCAAGATGATCTTCAGCATCACCTTACTATCATGGCTGATCAAACAGATAGTTCTGTAATTTTGGCACAGTTGGAGATTGCCTTTTTTGGGGAGTGTTATAATCAGTGACTGGGTCCTCTGTGTTGGCCATTCGCCCATCTGCCAGAGTGAGTACCTCACTTTAAAAGTGCCTTCCCTTAGTTGAAAGTATAATTACTGGAACAGCCTTCAGTACACATTCACCAACCTGTTATACATTAGCATGCTTTACTGTAATGTTATTTTTAAAAGTCTTTGTACATTTTTGTAATTCATTATATGGAATAGCAGTGATGGTCAAAACTATAACTAAAAAAATCGGTATCTTTTCAGTTGTCTACTTAAATTTGTCCAAGCTTCCTGAACAAATCCGTGAATACGATTATCAAATAAAGGTTCAAAGGTAAGCTTTTGATTCACTTTTCGTTATCCATGACCATACACAGTAAACCTGTGTTATTGATTTATATCATTTTTTTCTCACAGGTTTGTCAACCATTAAAGATTACATTTGACAGAAAGGATCCCAATATAACATCATAACCATTTTTTGTGTGCAGATGATGTTTATACCTATTCAAAATAGCTATTCTTGTTATAAAAAGATCAAGAATATAAACGACTTCTATTTTGAATCCATTACAAACGGCACTCAGGTATGTAGCAGAATAAGTGATACAGATAGTGTGGATTGGTCCCACAATGTGGCTTCTATCACTGGAATAATGATATATTTGTTGCAAGTTCTGAAACTTTGCCTGATTAGACTAAATCTATGATTTTGACAATTTTTCAGGACTAACTTTGGCTGACTTTCACATCATGCATTGTGTATCTGACTTTCACATCAAACTCCTTTGACTGACTTTCACATACAGCATCCTTTGACTGACTTTCACATACAGCATCCATTGACAGACTTTCACATCAAGTATCATATAACTGACTTTCACATCAAGCATCCATTGACTGATTTTCACATCAAGCATCCTGTAACTGACTTTCACATACAGCATCCTGTAACAGACTTTCACATACAGCATCCTGTGACTGAGTTCCACATCAAGTATCCTGTAACTGACTTTCACATCAAGCAGACATTCACATACAGCATCCTGTAACTGACTTCACATCAAGTATCCTGTTCCTGACTTTCACATCAAGCATCCTTTGACTGACTTTCACATACAGCATCCTGTTCCTGACTTTCACATCAAGCATCCTTTGACAGACTTTCACATCAAGTATCCTGTGACTGACTTCACATCAAGCATCCTGTAACTGACTCGCACATCAAGTATCTTGTAACTGACTTTCACATACAGCATCATGTGACTTTCACATCAAATATCCATTGACAGACTTTCACATCAAGCATCCTTTGACTGACTTTCTCATAAAGCCACCTTGTAGTATGCCTTTTATTATTAAAAAATATTAATTAAATGTTAGGGCATAACCGATTAGCATTTATCTACCGATTTCCGATTCCGGATTTTGGGCATGAAATTTTTTCTGATTCCGGATACGATTCGATTAATCGGAAATGCTAAATCCGTATTTTTTTTCTAAAAAATTTCATCTTCCGTTTCTGGGTTTCTGGTATCTGGTTTTGCCGTGTCTAGCATGTTACTTAGTACTTTACCATATCCGGCTTCATTTCCGGTTTTCACCCGTCGGTTCAAATAGATTGTCTCACAGTGTGGTTGTGTTGACCATATTGGACTTTTCTGACTTCTTATTTAACTTTATTAACGCACTATCGAATGACACGCAGTGTTAGACATGGTGCTATAGAAATTCAACTTTATTATTTTTATTATCCGAATCGGTCGTTCCTGTCTTGTCCGACTCCGATTATTCGGAAGTTCATACTATCCGGTGGAATCCGATTTCCGGATCAAAAGTCGGTTATGCCCTATTAAATGTATCTAATTCATATAGATCAAAGCAGGCCAGGTGAACAATATTAAGTCCAATTAAAACCTATCCTAGCAGGTGAAAGCATATTTGGACATGTTCCAAAACGACAATATTTATGAGTCTCTTCTCTTGTATGTATGAATTTTTAACCACTGTGTAAACTACATTAACACACAAATGACAACTTTAAGTGGCTTCATGTGTGTCCTTGGTAGACAGATTTTTCCATCACTGGTATTGCTTCCTTTACCAGTTGGATTAAAGGTGTACAAATTTATATTTAAATTAGTTTCATTGGCACTATTGCTTATATGGTCATGAAACATTAAATATGCACATATCCAGAGTAGCACTGCATCACCATATTCAAAAATATCTAGTACTCAAATACCATTTATACTTACTTACAAGTCTGCGGACTGCACAGACCTTGATGTCTGTTACTTAATGTGCCAGTAGCTATGCAGTTTGTTAGCAGTAATCAGTAGAACAAACACCATAGATCCTGATCGGCTGGCACATTATGCAATGACAGATCATGGTCAGTGTTGGTGGTAGTAGGACATGACTTACATTAGAGTATATACAGTATATGCAGGCACTATTTGCTGTCTTAGAGCTTTACCTTTTGTATTTTAATATTTAGCTGTACAGAAAACACCGAGTCTTCCTTTTCAAGTCTACATGAGCAATTAATCAAAAAGTTGCAAACAGGGACACTCGGCTCTAGTACGAAGGACAGATTAGGACCAGGTAAGGATTTAAATTAATTGTAAAATGCAGTATTTTAATGTAGGTTTTGATCCTTTAATAACTTATTAAGCAATTAAGCTGTCATTGGGTACTTTGGTACCTGCCCATTGATAATAACCAGGGTAATAAAATGGACAACCTGGTATTCGTTAAAATGTTTTTATAAAGGCAACATATTTCAAGATTTAGATCAAAGACATCAGAAGTGAGCAAGACACAAAATGAGTACAGTTTGAGTCTTATGTTTTGTGACTATTGATTGCTGCACAGTTATCCAGCATTAGACTTCTGTCTGATTGCCTTATTTTCTATTTATACTAACTTTTCCATCAAAATGAATGAGTTTCTTGAAGACAAAACCATGTGTCACACATTCATTATATTTTGATACACACATACTTAGCGAACTAGTCTCAATTTTAAAAAAATGGCACCAGATATTAACTCATTCGGCCACAATCCTGTCAATGCTTGCAATCCGGTTTCCGCATTCAATGGCTGATCTCGTCAATGCTCAAGGATTACTAATTGAGAGCAGTTTCACTACATGTGTTCTGTTCTTGAAAAATTGTAAAATGATGGCGGAAGCACTAGTGATTTTTTTTTATGGTGATGAGGGCTTTGATCTCGAAAATATTGAAGAAGCAAAGGATATATATGAGTTGGAAAATTTGTGAGATTTAGAATGGGACATTGAAGATTCTTGAGATTGAATCATCAGAAGAAGGGGATGCTGATAGTGAAAATGAAAGAGTTTCTGCTGATCTAGCAAATTGGAGCGATCATCTTCTGCCTGTCCAAATCAATGATTTTAGTGGACTGAATCATGGACTTACAACAAACATTGACAAATTGACAAGGAAAAAGAGAAATCTAGTTTCTTCACTTATTAATTATTTCCAGAGAAACTGTACATGGACATTGCAAACGAAACTAATCCATATGCCCAAAAAATGCATATTGTATTATTGGTATCACCAAACAAAACGTGGTATCCAACCTGCAAAATGTGTTCATTGAACAAAGTTCAATCTGAGCCAAAAACTGGATGTGATCATTGCCATGTAAATTATGTTCAAATTGTTTCAAACCATATCACATATTAAATTTTTCTGGTTTATTTTAATGGAATTAAGTGATGATGATGTGATATTCCTAACAATGTTTCACCTAATTTTGTAAAAAGTGTATAAATAAATTGTAAAAGACTTGGACAAAAAGAAAAAAAATACATCACTGTGTAGACAAACTCATTTGGATTAATTGCTGAAAATTTCATGGATTACTATTGGATACAAGAAGAGAAATTAAATTAAGTGTGAAGGCATTTGCATGATGTTTACAAAATTTTCCAAACAGGTAAAAATACTCTGGGGCACAAGCAGCTAGACACAGCTTAGTGTTGCTAGGGCACGGTAGCAGTGTTATTGACAACTGTGTTGGGGCTGAATGAGTTAAGAGAAATGAGCTTTATTGATTGGACACGTGAATGTTCTAGAAAATGTTAGAGGAGGATTTTTTGAAACTTAAAAAAATGTTGCATTATGAAAAGGACAAATCAATGCTGCCCTATCTCTAAAACCATATGACACTAAAATACCTTGCACTGATTTTCAACTTGGTATAAAAAAAATCCTTATTAGTATGTGGTAGGCTATTTTAAAGGATGCTGTCAATAACAATTTCCTTGTTTTCCATCTCTTCTTAGAATGGCCTCCTTCCTACAGAACCACCCATAAGGATTAGTTAGTCCTTGCACGAATTAGAATTGGTTAAACTTACATAACTCACTCCTATATACTTAAGTTTGAGGATCCACCAGAGTGCGTTTCATGCAGTGGACCCTTTACCATGATGCAGTTTCTAATAGATAATTGTTTTCATCTTCAACAATGATGAGTTTTGGGGGTCTTTTGTTTTAAATTATTTGAAGAAAGTTTATATTTATTCAAAAATATGGCATATGTGCAGCCTATTTTCTTGCAGTATTTTTAAGAAACTTAACAGATTTATATACCACACTAAATAGTTACTCTTAATATAAACCATTGATATTTCCCATTGATCGGGAAACATATTATCCTGATCATCTCATCATTTTTTTTGTTGTCTTTTTTCATCTCCATGGTAATGATCCATGTTTCCTACATAAATCATTTACAACACATTTTTTGTGGACCTATAAAGCCTTACAGTGCTGGTAAGCCTTAAAACTGCAATCAATCAATAAATCAATCAATCAATCAACAGCATAGACCCCTATCTGCCTATGCATCATGTGACAGCATAGACTCCAATATGCCATTGTATTACATATAAGCATAGACCCCTGTATACCAATGTGTCATGTGATATGTGATAGCTTAGATCCTGATATGCCAATGCACCATGTGACAGAATTGCCCCCGATATGTCAGTGACAGCATAGACCCCAATATGCCTATGCATTACATATCAGCTTACACCCCTATATACCAATGTGTCATGTGATATGTGACAGCATAGACCCTTACATGCCAATGCATGATGTGACAGCTTAGATCATGTGATAGCAGATAAGTCATCTTTTATTGTTAGCAAATCATGAGGGTCATTGAATATACTGACAGTAATATTATATTAGAATGAGATATAATGAGCTTCTGAGAGAGACGGAGACAGACAGAAATATAGTGAGTGTGTGTGTTACATTTGTTTGAGCAGAAGTAAGATTGTCAAAGTTTTTTTTTAAAAGGGGGTGGGGAGACTTTATAATTAGAAGTGGATTGTCAAAGTTTTTAAAGGGGGTGGGGAGTTATTATAATTAGGAGTGGATTGTCAGTTTTTAAAGGGGGTGGGGAGACCTTTTATAATTTGGAGTGGCTTTATCATCAGATAAGTTATAGTAGTTCTTTACATCAATATGCCAGCTATAATTCTTAATCTTCATTAAATTTTTTAGAAACAAATTATCATTACAAGTTAGATTTTAAAAAATGTTCAACTAGAATGATTTTCTGTCAGTATGCTTAAAGTACAGTACTTGAAAGCATAACATAACATGTCTTAACTCATTTAGAAATGGTATGATAGAAAAGCCTTTTTTTCCATTCAAGGTCTGTCGATATCAATTCAGCTGATGAAGGGAGATCTGAATAGAGTGAGGAAGGATAACCCTGTAGTATTTAGCAAGGGAGTTACCCAGATTCAGAAGCTGGGATTCACTGACATTATTACCCCAGGTAAGATAATATGTCTCTGGCTACCTGGTTGTGTGTGAATAACAGATAAATGGTTCTATGCCATGCATTTTTATTTACTATGAAGGTCTTGATGCATTGATATACATCACTTTTGTATCGTGTTATGTTTACGATATATTCCTTGTCCACAAAAGGTTAAGATACATGGATATTTATTATATACCAATTTAATCTTATGTGCTTGATTTGGGCATTTCAAAACAGTTTGTATTTCAATATCACAACCAGATGCTTTCTTTGACATCTACACATATATATTTTTAGACACAGTGAATTAAACTTTTATAAATCCCAGTTAATTTTGAATTTCTGTCATATAGAAAGCTACAAATATTTAGAAAGCATAAAATAAATACACAACCAGGTTTGTGTTTTGTAAGATTGGGAAAAAAGAAAACCTTATTTGATATGGCTTATTACGATATCTTGGCCTGCCTGCCTCAACATATCTGCAGCATATCAAACTCTTTCTTTCTGCTGACCCAGAACAAAACACATATGCAGTTTCTGTGTCCTATCTTCATTTGTATGCATCATATGATACATTATTATGGGGGCACCGAGTGGCCGAGTGGTCTAAAGCGCTGTCCGTTACGGACCACTGCCATCTCACCTCTGTCTGCGTGTGTTCGAGTCTAAGATTCGGCAAATGTAGTTATGTGAGAAAGCTTGCCAGTAGCTTCTCGTGGGTCGGTGGTTCTTTCCGGGGTTTGTCCGGTTTCTTCCTCCACCAGTAATACTGGCCGCCATGTATAGCCTATATTGTGCTGAAAAATGGCGTTAAACCATATTTAAAAAAAAAAAAAAATACATTATTATGTATCATACTTTACATGTTATGCATCACAAGATACATATATATGTATCATGTGAGACTGCTTTAGTGGCCTAAGTGGTTAGATGCAGGAGGTTGCAGTTTTGAACCCAGGTCAAGTCATACTTATAAACATAGTACAGGCAGCTGTCTTGCTTGGCATTCAGCATTAGGAGGTTAGTGTTAGGGCTGGTTGGCCTGGTGTCAGGATAATGTGACTGGGTTAGTATTAGGGCTGGTTGGCCTGGTATTAGGATATGTCTGGGTGGGTCATGGTGTTATATGTCTGTGTCGTGATGCTCCAGTGCTAGAGACATCACTATAAACTATCACTGCAGATGACTAAAAATAAATTTCTATCCAAAGCTAAATCTTGAATGAAAATTACCAAGTGTGTGACTATTATTTATACTAGTATTGACCTTCAATGTTTTTTTTAAAAATAACTTGCTACACAGTGTAAAATTACTATGCATATAGGCTTCCCACTTTATAGCACTATTTATGGGTGCCATAAAATTGAACAATGTTTTAAGTGATAAAACCTTATATTTATGAATGTCCCAACAAGGCCATGTCCTTATAATATATTGCAACAAATGCAGTTTACTTGTAAAGCCTATATACTCACTTGTAAATCAGATCCAACTGCAGACTACAAAGACCTTGATCTGCCATCACATATTGTGCTATCAGATCTGGGTCTATGCATTGTCATGTGACCAATCAGTAGAAAATACAGCATAGACTCCAGTCTGCTGGTGCATTGTATTGTAACATTGGGGTTTATTTTATTTGCAGTGGAACTCAAATATAAATATATAGAGTATATTAATATATACACCTTAAAGAATATATAGAGTATATTAATATATACAAATTAAATGCATAGAGTTGGCTCTTCAGTATGGGTTCCAGGTGGCTGAGTGATTTAGGGCACTTGCCTTTATAGACCTTTGAAATCTCGCCTCACTCTTCATGGGTTTGAGTCTCAGCTTGGCTAGAAATTGTACATACAGTATGTGAGAATGCTTGCCATGGTATAGCATTAGTACAATATGTGAGAAAGCTTGCCATGGTTCAACAATGGTTTAGTATGTGAGAAAACTTGCCATGGTACAGCAGTGATATAGTATGTGAGAAAACTTGCCATGGTACAACAATGGTTTAGTATGTGAGAAAGCTTGCCATGGTACAGCAGTGATATAGTATGTGAGAAAACTTGCCATGGTACAACAATAGTTTAGTATGTGAGAAAGCTTGCCATGGTATAGCATTGGTACCGTATGTGAGAAAGCTTGCCATGGTACAACAATGGTATAGTAATTAAATGGCATTAAACCCCCAAAAGCCAGAAATCAAATGTTCTTCAAGAAATGCATCTGTACTGTGTCTGATTTTTTTATGTTAGGTGCATGAGAAAATGAAAAAAAATATGCTTCTCATATAAGCTTTTTAGTTACTTTCCATCTTTCCTCAAATTTTAAGTTGATTCAAACTTCAAACAACAAAGATACTGATCTGCCATAGCATAACATGCCTGCAGATCAGAGTCAATATTGTTTGTTCTACTGATCTGCTCTGAACAAACTGCACAGACCATGATCTGACAGCCCATCATGTGCTGGCAGATCTGGTTCTGTGCAGTTGGATTCGTAAGCAGATTCACTTTGATTAACATTCAGTGTCCTTTATATAATGATAAAAGTGTTCTGTATAAATTGTTAAGATATGTTTCGAGATTCAAGTAATTTCTGATCATTGTTACTCATCCTATCAACTAAATTTTTTGCATTAACATTTTAAAGGATTCCATGATTGGTGATTTGTAAAATTTAGAATGTGAAATATTTAGATAACGATTGTACAAATCTTTGTTACAAAGACTAATGAACATCAGATATATTGAGTAAGATTGTAATTAAAGAATGCTTTTACAGATTAAAATCAATTTTTTAGGACTGTATTTTAATTATGGTCTCTTCTAATTTCTGTAAGACATAAAAAGAATATTCAGCACTTTGAATGATTATTTAAAACACTGAATTATGAACAGAGAAAATGCAGGTATTTAAAAAAAAAAAACTTTTAGGTTGTATATTGTTCCCTGGCTCGCTAATTATGATAATTAACTAGAATTGTTACTTTTTTAAGGGGAAAATTTTGCTCTTGACAAGAGCAATTCCGGTTCATTAATAATAGCAAAATAGTCATGTTTCCTAATATTCAGAGAACGACTGAAATAGTCTGGTATAATATTAACCCTTACAATTAAGAATTTGTTATACCTGTTGCTTAAATACAGTAGACTCTCAATATACTGAAGTCGGGGTGGGGGTGGGGGCAAGAAGAAAACTTTGGATAATGTTTGGGTTTCAATAACTGAAGGTCATGAAGGTGCATTGTACATCAATCAACTGAAATAAAAACAAGGTACCTTTGCAGTTATTCTTGTATTCTGTTTTCTTATTGTACATCAATCAACTGAAATAAAAAAAACCAAGGTACCATTGCAATTAATCTTGCATTCTGTTTCCTTATTGTACATAAATCAACTGAAATAAAAGCAACGTACCTTTGCTGTTATTCTTGTATTCTGGTTCCTTAGTAGGTATCTAAGAAGACATTTCATTGGCACAGCATAAAACAATGAGGAATGTAGCTTTCCATGGGCTTATATGATTTCTGACTTTATTTTATCAAACAACATAACATTACTGCTACTAATTGAATTAATAATGGGATTATGGAACAGCAAGTCAATTAATGGATAAGCAACAAACAATAAATATTACCTGCTAAAAATCAATACTCACAGTATGGATCAAGAGGATTAAAGAAATCATGATGCTCATGATGGATATAATCGGATTAGAGGATTAAAAAAATCATGATGCTCATGATAGATATAATCTGATTAGAAGATTAAAGAAATCATGATGTTCATGATGGATATAATTCGATTAGAGGATTTCAGAATGCAGAATTATTTTGATTAAGACAGTGAACTCAAATAATTGAAGTTTGGATGATAATAATAAGCAAGAGTCTACTGTATTTATGATGTTTTATTTTAAATTCTTTCCTAATTTCACAGTTGCCATTCGAAGGGGTTGTATGCTGTTAGGTAATATCATCTTATGCAGTGTTATTACACCAGTCCTTGGCCTTACCTATATATCTGCAAATATTAAATTGATATTTGTATACTTTTATGTTTTCAACCTCTCAGGTAATTCCTGTTGCTCTGGAAGCAGTTTCAAGTTGTTTTAGCAAATAATCAAGAAATAATAATTGTCAAACCTCAATAATTATTCAGTGATATATTTCCTAATGCTTCAAGGAATTCTGATCATTTTATCTTGCTTCTGCAGAGTTTGTACTACATGTATACACACTGACTTCTGCGTGTTCACACATACAGCTTATACATATAGACAGAATCTCTGCCACTTTTCTTTCCTTGGATATAGGCACCAGTTTGGGATGTTTTTTTTTAAATACCTAACACCAGAGAAGTGGCTTTCTACATAGCTGTACATTATTTGCATATTCTTAGGTAAGTATTTGCCTCAGCTCAGGTGTTTTGCAACTTTAAATATCCAGTTACACCTGGATTCATAAATCTTGGCAAGTTAATACGTCTTGACATGTACTACATGCCCATTCAAATGTTGTTCGATATAAACCTTACTGCAATGACTTGTTAGAATTTTAATGTGTTTTCTCAAGCTTTGTACAATGCTTGAATCATGAAATTATTTGATTATAAACATCTGAGTTAGTACCTAACCCCTATGACAAAATAAAGTCCATGAAACCAACAGTTCATATTTTACTGACTTCAGTTAGGTTTTTGTGTTTATTTTGCATAAATTGTTTATAATGCTATATCTGGACCCATTACACTTAGTAAGGCAAGGCATTTGGATGAGTACTAGATCCTTATCAAATAATAAAGTTTATTTATGATCATAGAATTTAAAAAAAAAAAATCCAAACAATGAATTCAGTACATCATTTTAAAGATGTTCCAGTTCCAATCTTGTAACTTATGGAAGCCTTCATTAATATGTGTGGAAACATGAGATGAAAATGATGGATCAGTGATTTGTGTCAAATATATATATATATATATATATATATATATATATATTTATTCTTGTGTTTATATAATTGCTGATGAGTTAGTCCAATGTAGTCTTTTTACAACTTGTCAAAGAAATAACATTTAAACTTGCAAAGTTGGTATCATAATGCATTTAGAATTTTTTAAAATTCCTGTTTCTGTAGTAAATATTTTGATTAATAAAATAACAGTACTTACATCTGTTTCTGTAGTAAATATTTTGATTAATAAAATAACAGTACTTACATCTGTTTCTGTAGTAAATATTTTGATTAATAAAATAACAGTACTTAAATCTGCATCTTGTACATTTTGTTGATGAACCACCTGTAAATAATTTTATTTAATTTAGAAATCTTCAGAATTCTTAGTTCCATTCCAAGCAAGTCATCTCGCTTTTGTGAAATGATTAACATACATTTCTCACCTGCATCCAAAACTCTTAGTTCCACGACATTTCAACATGAAGATTGGTTTGATGAGAACAGTGATGCCATACAGTTCTAATGCGTACAATGGTCTGAAAATTCAAAATTTCAAACTTGTGAATTTTAACAATTTGCCTGAAGCTGAAGCTGATACTGGCAGCTGAATGTTCTGTCAGACAGAGCTGATAGGTATAGGTAATTATAGGTATAGGTAATTATAGGTATAGGTAATTATAGGTATAGGTAATTATAAGTATAGGTAATTATAGGTATAGGTAATTATAAGTATAGGTAATTATAGGTATAGGTAATTATAGGTATAGGTAATTATAAGTATAGGTAATTATAGGTATAGGTAATTATATTAAATTTAATACTTATATTTTTTATATTAGCTTGTCCAAAACTAAAATATCAAGCTTTTCTCAGCTTCAACTTCAGGCCACTTTTTAAAATTCACAAGTTTGAAATTTTGAATTTTCAGACCATTGTATGCATTACTTGGCCAAACTGAGATTAATGAACCTTGATGTTACATTTCTTCTGATAATAGCATATATTAATAAAGCCTGTACCATATTTGTGTATATGGTAATTTGATAATACATTTATTGCTAACTAATTTTTTTGATTTTGTACCACTAGCTGAGGTTCATTATGCAGAAAATATATTAGAAACTTCCAATTTATAGGCTTCAAGTCAGACTAGCCACAGTCAGTTATGTTTTTATGTTTTCACTGGCCATAAACCTAATTGGAGGTGCCGCCACTGTACAGTGAGGGCTGGCTGGAAATATTGTCAAAAATTTATCTTTTTCAACAACTGTTTATAAGTGTTGTGTTTGCTACTTGTTTTATTCCACTATAAAGCTCTTCTTTTAATAAAAATTCTGGAAGAACTTTGCCACCAGGGTCTAGTCAGCTTCTACAGAATATGTCACTGGGCATAGTGACAGCTTAATATAAAATCCAGTACAAATGAAATATGGTTATAACTGGAATTAAAATGAAATATGGTTATAACTGGAATTAAATTGAAATATGGTTATAACTGGAATTAAATTGAAATATGGTTATAACTGGAATTAAAATGAAATATGGTTATAACTGGAATTAAAATGAAATATGGTTATAACTGGAATTAAAATGAAATATGGTTATAACTGGAATTAAATTGAAATATGGTTATAACTGGAATTAAATTGAAATATGGTTATAACTGGAATTAAATTGAAATATGGTTATAACTGGAATTAAAATGAAATATGGTTATAACTGGAATTAAAATGAAATATGGTTATAACTGGAATTAAAATGAAATATGGTTATAACTGGAATTAAATTGCATCTGAGAAATGTTTTAGTGTACAATGGGGTCTGTACATGTAATTACAAAGTATTGATGTAATTTCCTAGATTTTGGATTATGCTTGTGAATCTTATCATAGGGCAACCAATTGAGAATTTTCACTCAACAATTCTGAATTTTCACTCTTCAATTCTGAATTTTCACTCATCAATTCTGAATTTTCAAATTTTCACTCACCAATTCTGAATTTTCACTTACCAATTCTGAATTTTCACTCACCAATTCTGAATTTTTAGTCAGAAATTCTAGCATTTAAGTTGCAGATTGGAGCACTGCAATATCAGACTCAAGCTCAGAGTTTTATATTCAATAGAATGATTCAGGTTTTATTATGTTCCATGCTAAAAATGGTATTAATTGTTTTGTCATCATGATAATTTATTTACTTCCTATCTAGTATAATCATTAATCAAAAGTGATTTAATATCTACATCATTTGTTTTACATGCTTACCAGTAAAGTCTTGGGATTTGTATACACATGGTAAATTCTTTAATCTTTCTACTGAATGTTTTTTTTGCACATATGCAAAGTAACCCTCAGTTTCAAAAGTAAGTACATAACTGACATCAGAGTGGCATTTCTCCAGTGTTGGATATTTGTTTATTTGTATAGACACTGGATTTGATAGAGTACCAATAAGCAATGTTCATTTGTATTTTAACATTTCTTTAAGTATTTAACTTATTTTGCAATTGAGGGTTGACCTGTATCATCATAATCAGAGTTTAGGAATTTAAAAATCATTTTAGAAAATTTAAAAATCATTTTAGAAATATATTACCTGTGATTATTGCTATATTCCATGGACTAAAGTGTTTGTTCATGTGTAACAAGATCACTCATTGAAATTTGAGTTTTTAAATGTCTTTTCAGCCAATCTTGTATCTTTTTATGTTGAATAAGTGTTTGTCTCCCCAGTTCTTGAATTATTTCAGTGTTTTTGAGTTCCTGTTGCTAATTTTGAAGATTTTTTTTTTAAAATGCCCTGTTTATCAGCTGGTTACAATCTTTGTCAGTAACCGGTGATTGGTAAGTTTTACGTATCCATTTTAGGTTCCAGGATTTAAAGGTTACTGCATTTATGTGGGAAAATATGAACAAGTTTTTTTTGGATGAATACTGCATGACATTGGGAGTGCATTATATCCATCTGACAAAATGAGTTTATTTTTTCCCATACAAATGCAGTAACCTTATTATATGCTCATTTTTTAAAATTCTACCTAAGGCTTAATTATGTAAACAAAAAAAAACTACAAGAAAGGAATTACTTGAATTTATGCTGCATTCCAAATTAAATACACAAGCGCAGATTCATCAGTACACAACAACAATATTAAAAACACTTCCCAGAAAAATTTGAACTTAGTTGCGTACTTGATATCACTTTCGAAAGAAATTGTTATTTTAGTCTGCTTAAAATTGAAATTTGGAGTCATTGAATGCACAATGCAACAACTTTTCCATTTGGTCTTGACAGGATTTTAGTATTTTTGTCAGTTCTATTAAATTTCATGACTAGTGACTAGACTGATCAGTGTGAATTCAAAATGAAGTACATCTGATTTGAGCAGCAAGGGAGGCGCCTGAACTAATATACATGTGTGTTTCTGTTCTGTCACTGAATGTTTGGAATCATAATGTGGGAAATGTATACTCTTTCAATTATAATTATGAAAAAAGATGTATGGATTATAATGTTCATTTCATTGTGAGAACAGTTCGGAAGATCATATTGCACATGTAATGTAGTCAAAATTACAATACAGTTTTGAAATGTGTACCCAAGTATGAGAACCCATGACATGGCTCGTGTAATTCCGATTTGCAGAACTAAGAAAGTACATTTTGAGGAAATTCAGGAGGTAAAACTGTAAGTATATCTTTTGCCATTCTTAAAATCAACTAAAGGAAACAGTTTATGCCTTGTCATTTTTATGCTCTTTGTAGGGACCCCAGCAATGTTATGACCTGCATGGCATATATTGCTAGCCTAAATCCGAAAATTGTATTAAAAATGTTAACACTGAATATTGCAAATCAGCTTGTATGTGGTAGTCGATGAAACAACTGCTTTAGTTCATTCAGCAACAAATTTAATCAGCGAAAACTAAAAGCATCTACTGCATGAGTGTCCATTACTTGTTTACAAAGTAGTTCCTAATATTCTCTACTATTGGGTGCATGTGCATGCAATATAAAGGTATTCAATATTGTAAAATACTAAATGATTCTGACAATGTAAAGTTAATGAATATGAAAATGAGCATATAATGTTTTCTTTTCAGTTTTGTTTTCTTTTGATATTAATATGTTGCGAGGTTTGGATATGTGTAGGTACGAAAAGATCCTGTGTTACACATGCTCTCTGCCTACTGTGCACTGGACAGATAGATGTCAGATATATTTTTTATGGATAGATCAAGTGCAGGTCTCTCCAGTAAGTTGCCACACATATGGGGTGAGGGAGTAAGTACCCACACCGCTTTGTCTTTGCAAGATGAACCCCATCCATTCCCAGGATTGGTCTGGATCAACTCTCCATGTGGGGAATAAACATGGAATGATTACTGTGGTTCAGAAGTTACAAAAAGGCATAGGATTCCTGATGTGTGATCCATGCCAACATTGCCAGTGAAGGTTAAATTGTTGATCCCTCAGAAGGGAAGACAAGCATCTGAGAGTGGCATTTACCAACCCAGCAGGATGGAGCAGTGCTCTCTCAAGGTAAATGTCAGTGACCAATTTCGAGAATTACACTTTCCCAAAGACATGGAAGAGCAGCAGTTGTCATCTGATAGACCATGTACCAGTAAAGTATTGGATTGACATTCTTCTCTATATTTCTTATCAGACCCAGTTGTCCTTCCCTTCCATCTGGGTTTCCAGCTTCTTCTCACCTGTTGGATCAGGTCTTAGAGGAGGATGAAGTCTGGGCATTTGATAAGGCAGACTTTTGCCCTGTGGCTGAACTAAGATTCATTGAAAAAGCTTTCAGGGCCCTACTCTCATTCAGATCTTCTACTGTTCTCACATTCTGCTATTATCTGGGAGCATTCATAGAAGTTTACCTGGAGTCAAACGTTCACCAGGAAGCAGAATGGGTGGTTTGTTCCCCTCCCAATCTATCCTTCAGCTGCTGGTCTCTACCTCCAGCCTAGCAGGTTCATTCCCTACTTCAGCTTCATTGTATCCCAGGTGGGGATATTGACTTTGGACCTGAGCTCAGCTACTGACAAAAGCCTTAATGGCCAGGGAGCTTACATGATCAAACCCTAGCCTCCCATGCCAATCACTTATCAACTGCCTCTTTCAGTCTCTTGAATGAAAAATCATCTGCAGTGGTGCTAAATGCTTGCTGTAGTTGTGGTGAAAATATCAAGGCATGTGATATCTGTGTCAATGTCACTTTCTGCAGATCTTTGCCACATCTGCAGAGATATTGCCATGTCTAAGGTCTTGGTAGATTACAGCAAGAACCTCTTGAGTGCTGCACCACTCAAGGTGAAGATCTCATAGGTGGTTACAACCGCTTCTTAGCACTAGCATCTGGCCATGAATCAAAGTATGAGACTGACCAGAAAGTACACACACCCTGACTGACTGGGAACCTCCTTAAAAGTTCTTCAAAATGGGTTAACCTCAACAGACAGACAAGCAACCTTTTGGTAGATGATCTTGTTGAAGAGGCCAAGGAAGGATGTCGTCAGACTCACCCACATTCCTAATGAGAGAGGTCATTGACCCTAGGAAGTTGCACTCTAGCATGTTTCTCTTCACAATGGAGTAGGAGGTGCTCAATTAGTCCTCTGATCAGATTTTGGGTGGGGCACCATATATGATGTGGGGGTTCTGTCCAATTCACAAGAGAGATTCTGACTTCACTTCCAGGAACAACCTCCACAATGATGGACCCCACATTTATTAAAAAGTCTGTACTGGTTCATTTGAGGGAATAGTTACACATCCTTTGCAGGTTTCCATTCCCTTGGTTGATTTGTTTTGAAAAAAAGGCAGAAAGTTTTTATCTTTACAGCTTAAACCAGTTTCTCAGAGAAGAATGCTTCAAGATAGAGACAACTTGCATACCTGGTTATAGGTTTGAATCCTGCAATAGGATTTGATTAGATTGGTTGCTTTGGATTACATTGATACTTTACCAAGGGCAGCTATCTTTTTCTCCATTTGCTTAGCACAATATAACATAGTGTTGCTGTGTTGTAAAACACTAAAAATAAGAAAAGAAATTTTATTATTTATTTTACTTAATTTAAAGTGTTTTGAGCTTGTGAACATGGTTTTTATAGACGGTACAAATGTTCTAAAATATATATATATATAAAAGTTTGAAAAGTTCCTGAAATTACTTGCCTTTTCTTCTTTTGTGAACTTCTTGGAATGGATGCACAGGAATACAAATTGATTGAAAAGACCAAATCAAGAAGACTCCACCATAAGTAAGGGGACACTAGAGTATTCAGAGGAAAAAAACAGAAAGTGGTTGAATATGGGAAGGTAGCTGTGGAGATGGGGCAGGGTATAAGATAGTTATGGAAAATATGGGAAGGTAGCTGTGGAGATAGGGCAGGGTATAAGATAGTTATGGAGAATATGGGAAGGTAGCTGTGGAGATAGGGCAGGGTATAAGATAGTTATGGAGAATTCGCTGTATCTTTATAGTAGGAAGATTTTTTTACATTTATTTATGAAAGATTGCTTTAGATATTTGTGTTTCTTTATCTCTGTGTTATTAATTAGGTGTCAACAATGAGGACTCCTTGAAAACTTTAGTATTTACATACAGTTTTAAGATTTTTAAAACCCCTTGCAGAGCAAATTTTATTTAAAATATGTCTTTATTGTTTAAGTTTTAAATTCTTTCATGTTTCAACACTAACAGTACACTAATATTTTGTTACAGTTTTACATATTGAGGCATTTGAGCAGATACACACACACACACACACACACACACACACACACACACACATACATAGGATGGTGGGAGTTTCTTTGAAAATGAGAAGGAGAGGCTGTAAATATTTAATTAAACCAAGAATTCAGAATTTCCATCACAAGATTTCTTTCTAGGTTTCAGATTTCAGAATACTTGTGTAGCAAGTAAACAGTTCTAAATTCTGATCATGATGAACATTACAGCAATGAAACATCCTGTCTTTTTACATTTATTGTAATGTCTTGTTTCTGGTTATTTTTTCTTCATGCAGGCTTGTCTCTAGCATTGTAATAAAGTCTATCATGCACATTTTCATGCATGATCAGAAAGATCAGTATTTGGATTCTATAGTTAGATGCTGATTTATGATATCCCTTATACATGTTATAAAATGATAAGTAATTTAAATGGTGCTACTTTTAAGCTGGAGTACTGCCCACTATCACAATATACCAAAAATGCTCACTTATAAGGTGAGTCAAATTGCAAACAACAAAGATCCTGATCTGCCATAGCTTAAACCATGTGCAGATCAGGGTCTATGTTGTTTATCCTACTGATTACTCTTGATAAACTGCATTGACCCAGATCTACTGGTGCTTTCATGTGACAGAAGATTTGGGTTTGTGCATTTTGCAGTTGGGCTTGTCGTGTAAGCAAGTCAGAAAGGTATCTACCAAACTGCAAAGAGTGTTGACTCCTATCTGCTTTGGAATGGTGTGACAGATCATGATTTTAAATGAAAACATACGAAACAACACAAACTTGGATAAAATCTCACATTATACCATGGGTCATGTGGTACGGAAACAGGTGTGGTAGGAACTGTTTGTTATCTTTAAATGTCATCGTGCTATTATCAGCAGATCAAAATTATGGTTGCATATTGTTTTTGTTTAAGAAATGGCCAGTTGTGAATAATGTTGTCATAATGTGCCAACAAATCAGACTATTTGTTAAAAGCAAACAATATAGTGCCTGGTCTATGGGTGTGCTTTACTAGTAATTTTTGGTTCTATGTTGTTATATAGCCAAGGATGTCTTAGAATTAAATGCTGATCTTTCACTTCTTGATTTGAATGTATTGGGGTTTTATTTTAATAGGTGGAAGAAGAAAATAAACTATCATACAATGACTCATTGCTGCAGACACTATAATTTTCTGTTTATGCTTGTGCAACATCTTTTGCTCATTTTCTAATGTACACCTCTTCATTCACTTGCATGCTATTCTTATTTTGCAGATTTTTTCAGGTAAAATTTAAAAAGAATACTCTCAGTGTTGTATATACATTATTATATATAATATTATCAGGTGAAAGGCAATCATATACACTATGTCAAATTGGTCGTTAAGGAACTTTAGGCTAAAGATTTTGGGAATGGGTTGTATGCCTTGGAGATGTATGGATTATAATAAAGTTAAAATTACTAAATTACTACTGCATGTTAAAAACACAGTGTAATGTGGCTGCCATTAAAGTGAATTGAATATAAAAATTAATGAAAGACAGTATAGAGGCCATAGTTTCACTAAAAGTCTGGAAGTTTCTCATCAAACTTTAAAGTTTTACATTATCTTGTGGATTTCAAAATCAACTTTTTTGACAGAATGAACAAAGTAGACCTTGATCTGCTTTTCTTTTCACAGTTGGATGGGTGTAATTTTAGAAATACATCATACAGGATGGAACTGCATTTTTGAACTCTCTCCTTTTTAGGCATCAGAAGATTCCATCACTTAAAGTTTATGGCATGCTGTCTGTTTCTAACATAAGGCACTTCCCATGTTTTATTTTCTGACCTTTTTGACCTTTAAAGGCCAGTCAATGTATGTAAATGGCCACGCCTCAGATTCTAATCCTGGGAGGAAATGATTAATCCAGGTTTTTCCTGATGTAGTTTGACAGGTTCTTCAATACTTAATCAAAATCATTATTCCATCAAATCGGTTTGGCAGACATCAACTGCCAAGTGAGAACATTGTACTTGCACGCAGAGTGAACAAATTAATGAAAAGAAAAAAAAGCTGTGTATACACAATACAAATACTTTTATATCACATCTATTTCAATTGTATGAGGTATGCAACACTTAAGACGGGGAAAAAAAGTCATTATGGGAAAAAACAGTTCAGTATATTTGGTTTTTTCTATGACATGAATAAGATAACTGTCAAGATGAAGTTTTGCGACCTTATGAATAATAATAATAACAATAATAATAATAATAATAATAATAATAATAATAATAATAATAATAACAACAACAACAATAACAACAACAACAACAACAACAACAACAATAATAATAATAATAATAATAACAACAACAACAACAATAATAACAACAACAACAACAACAACAATAATAATAATAATAATAATAATAATAATAATAATAATAATATAGCATTGTTAATAGAGGGCGATTCATTAATCAAGGACTACTCTCCCTTTAGGCCTTCTTATGTATCCTATAACAATGCCCATTGCTTAGAAAAAATGAATTCATATTTTCATGTTCAAGTTTAGTAACTGTTTTATCATGTACTGATTTTGCTTTTCTACCTAAGGCTGAATGATAAAAAAGCTACAAGAATCAAACTAACTGAATTTCTGCTAGATTGAAACCTAAATACACAGCTGTAGTTAAAGTAAATGCACAATGACAGTATTCATATGCAGATAACACTGCCCAGCAACCTTTGAACCTTATAATATACCATGCACTCTGTCAATTGTTTAAAAGAGAAATCAGATTTTGTTTTAGTTAAAATTAAATTTAAAGTAATGCTGTGAATGGCTGTACCTTGGAACAGCTTTCCCAGTTGAAATGAATGGATTTTGATTTTCTTTTGATACTACTAATATTTGCTTATCTAGTTTTGATGGACTGTAGTTATTAGTTAGGTTGGTTGCATGTGGTTGGAGGGAATGGCCTTATCTAGTTTTGATGGACTGTAGTTATTAGTTAGGTTGGTTGCATGTGGCTGGAGGGAATGACCTTATCTAGTTTTGATGGACTGTAGTTATTAGTTAGGTTGGTTGCATGTGGTTGGAGGGAATGGCCTTGTCTAGTTTTGATGGACTGGAATTATTAGTTAGGTTCGTTGCATGTGGTTGGAGGGAATGGCCTTATCTAATTTTGATGGACTGGAGTTATTAGGTTGATTCCATGTGATTGGTAGGAATGGCCTTATCTAGTTTTGATGGACTGGAATTATTAGTTAGGTTGGTTGCATGTGGTTGGAGGGAATGGCCTTATCTAGTTTTGATGGACTGGAATTATTAGTTAGGTTGGTTGCATGTGGTTGGAGGGAATGGCCTTATCTAATTTTGATGGACTGGAATTATTAGTTAGGTTCGTTGCATGTGGTTGGAGGGAATGGCCTTATCTAATTTTGATGGACTGGAATTATTAGTTAGGTTGGTTGCATGTGGTTGGAGGGAATGGCCTTGTCTAGTTTTGATGGACTGGAATTATTAGTTAGGTTCGTTGCATGTGGTTGGAGGGAATGGCCTTATCTAATTTTGATGGACTGGAGTTATTAGGTTGATTCCATGTGATTGGTAGGAATGGCCTTATCTAGTTTTGATGGACTGGAATTATTAGTTAGGTTGATTCCATGTGGTTGGAGGGAATGGCCTTGACAGCAAGTGCACATGTATTTCTGTTTTGCCATAAATAGTTTGGAAATATAATGTGGAAAAAAATATCAAATTCTTTTTTATCAAAATTCTCAAGAGGACACATGGTCAAGTATATTTTATTAGGGAATATCAAATTCTTTTTATCAAAATTCTCAAGAGGACACATGGTCAAGTATATTTTATTAGGGAATATCAAATTCTTTTTATCAAAATTCTCAAGAGGACACATGGTCAAGTATATTTTATTAGGGAATATCAAATTCTTTTTATCAAAATTCTCAAGAGGACACATGGTCAAGTATATTTTATTAGGGAATATCAAATTCTTTTTTTATCAAAATTCTCAAGAGGACACATGGTCAAGTATATTTTATTAGGGAATATCAAATTCTTTTTATCAAAATTCTCAAGAGGATACATGGTCAAGTATATTTTATTAGGGAATATCAAATTCTTTTTTTATCAAAATTCTCAAGAGGACACATGGTCAAGTATATTTTATTAGGGAATATCAAATTCTTTTTATCAAAATTCTCAAGAGGACACATGGTCAAGTATATTTTATTAGGGAATATCAAATTCTTTTTTATCAAAATTCTCAAGAGGACACATGGTCAAGTATATTTTATTAGGGAATATCAAATTCTTTTTATCAAAATTCTCAAGAGGACACATGGTCAAGTATATTTTATTAGGGAATATCAAATTCTTTTTATCAAAATTCTCAAGAGGACACATGGTCAAGTATATTTTATTAGGGAATATCAAATTCTTTTTATCAAAATTCTCAAGAGGACACATGGTCAAGTATATTTTATTAGGGAATATCAAATTCATTTCATTTTGGAGTGTCCATTATTTGGCATATGATTTTGATGGAAGTGAAGACTGTTGTTAGATTGCATTGCTCCTAATACACAATGCTATTTTTAGATATGTATCACACAATATGAAGCAGTGCAGTATAGAGAAATAGTGCATGAGTCTCATACTGTAATTTTCACAGAAAAAAATGTATCAAATAATAAGCTTTCTCCATGTCCAGAAACAATGGCAGCAGTGGGTTCTTTTTCTTTAAGAAATCTTGTCCAATTTTTCAAGTCTGACTAAATTATCAACTGTGCTTCTCTGGCATCTGAATCCACATTGAAATTCTGCTAGTAGTTTGCTGGATTAAAAAGAAGCCTGTCACTTACAATTTGTGCCATGTTTTTTTTTAAAAAAAGTACAGTTTGATTGTGCTATGTGATGATTGTTGAAAGGTTCAGTGTGCTGTGCAGGATTGGCTACATTTATCCCTGTTGATTCTTGCTATGATTGCAAGAAGTTGTTACTTTTGCAAATTTGATTGAAAATATTTAACAGTTTGATAGTGAATGAGATCGATGTATATTAAGGATTTGATCTGATTGGATGACTTACTTCCAGGTGATCTTACTTCTGATTGGATGACTTACTTCCAGGTGATCTTACTTCTGATTGGATGACCTTGTTACCATTCTGGTGACCATGTTACTGATCTGATTTTCAGTAAATTTTGAATATTAGCTGATAGCAAGATCTTGGATCTGATTAGTTGAGATTGGTTATCACTCTTTAAGCTGTATTTTTGATTAGATTAAACTTGAAATATATGCTATATCATCATGATCTTAGATACTGCCAGTAATGAGAGAGATATATGTATAATAATGATATATATATATATATATATATATATATATATATATATATATATATATATATATATATATATATATATATACACACACAGTGGAGTCTCATTAATCCGGACACATTCGTTCCCAGTGGATATGTCCGGACTAACGAGTTTTCCGGATAATTGAATCATGCAAATTTTTTATTTTACGATATCGTCACAGCGTCTATATGTACATGTCTATGCTAGCTTTAAATGTAATGTACTGTATATTCAATAATGGTTATAATAAATTAATGAATACATCTGTTAATTTATTTACCATATGTTATGGTAAACTAATAAAACACAGTCATTTTTATAAATAAAAATTACGGTAAGTCGTATTTTACAGCTGTTACAGTTGCTAATGATTGACATCCTATTTTATTCAGAAATGAAGCCCTATACTGTCCACAGCTTAAATCTGTCAACTGTATTTATATAGCCATCAATAAACTGTTATTGTTACATACAATTGGTAAACAACAAAGATGCTTAATGACAATTTTAATTTATTTGAATATGTTATGTCAAAAAGCATGGACGATTTGATCCCAGTGTGTTTATTTAATTATTAACACCCCCGCCGGCAACTAGCTAAAACATACATTGTTTATACAATCGCTGGTTATAACATGGTCACACTACTTAGTTATTGATAGTGGCCATACATTCTCAAGGGCTTCACTATTGTGTTTTATATATTATTCTACTGACACTATTTTCATATAGGATTTTTCGACTTTTCTTATTTTTGGACAGATTATTTCCGGATTATCGAGACAAGTTTTAATGTACTTTTACACTTTGGTCCCTAATTTTGAGTTTTAGATATGGAATTCGGATTACTTGATTAACAGAGCAAATTAACGTTTAGGAATTCCGTTCCTGTTGAATTATGTCCGGATAGTGAGGTTTCCGGATAAACGAGGTCCGGATTAATGAGGTTCCACTATAAATATATATATATATATATATATATATATATATATATATATATATATATATATATATATATATATATATATATATATATATATATATATATATATATATATAATAATAATAATAATGAGTGAGATATATGTATACAAGGAGTGAGATATATGTATACAAGGAGTGAGATATATGTATAATAATGAGTTGGTCTGGTTTCTGATTCACTGTGGTTGTTGTCACGCTTGATGAAATATTTCTGATCCTGTTTTTTTGGATGAGGCTTGAATCATAGTCTTTTAAGATCAATATCTCACACAAATTCATTAATGAGAAAGATTTCAACATATTCATGAAATGATCTTGTATATGATTAGCTCATGCTGTCAGTGGTTTAATAGTTTTATTCTGATTAGATTTTTATTGAACTTGCTAAATCATCAAGATATCTGGTGAGTTTTATTATGAGCTAGAACTAAGTATATTAATGATATGATCTGTGTACATTAGGGATATCATCTATGTACATTAATGATATCATATGTGTATATTAATATGATCTGTGTACATTAATGATATGATCTGTGTACATTAATGATATGATCTATGTATATTAATGATATTATATTTGTATATTAATGCACCTTTAAAAACACACAGGATAAAGAAAGACAACCAGCTAAGCTGGATCTCCCCATAAATTTTAGAAGCAATAAAGCAAAGAGACCAACTAAAATCAGTAGGAAATCAAACTGACTATAGAATTTGGAGGAATAAAGTTCATAAAATGATTATGTCAACCCAAACAAGTGCACAACAGTAAAGTGCTGGATGAAAACCAAAATAACCCGAAAGCTATTTGGAAAGTATTTACAGAATTTGGTGCAGAGAAATGTTAAGAGTAAAACTGAAATTTTATCCATCAATCATGAGGGCATTTATACTGATAATTGCACGACATCTCAAATATTGTTAATGAAATTTTGTTCAAATTGCTGAAAAACTTAAAGAAGTAAGAACTTCATTTGATCAACTGGAACTCGGACATTTTTCATTCTAAAACAACTACAAAAAATGTAAAGTTTGAAATATCTGAAATGAGTCCAGAATTTGTGTTGAAATATATTTAAAAAATGGATGATTGTAAAGCTGCAGGACTTGATATGATTGGACCAAGGCTACTGAAATGTAGCCGCACATGCAGTTGTCTTGAGTATAGCTTTCATTTGTAATGAAAGTATTAGGTCTAATAAATTTCCACAAAGGTGGAAAACTGCCAAGGTTACACTATTTCATAAAGCCGGAACAATGTAAATAACTACAGACCCATCTCAGTCCTTCCTTGTCTCTCCATATTACTAGAGAAACATGTAATTGATTCATATGATCTTATTCATCATAATAAGTCTGGCTTTCGACAGAATCACTCCTGTGAAACTGCATTTATATCTTTGATTAATAAATGGCTGAAAGCATTAGATCAGGGGGAAATGGTAGGCACTATTATGGTTGATTTTCGTAAAGCTTTAGATCATGTAGACCATGAAATTTTGCTTGGAAAACTAAAAATTTATCAATGCAGTGAAAACTCGCTAAAGTGGTTTGCTTCTTAACCGAGTGCAAAAAGTAACCTTTAAGTTTCTCAAAGTAAAAATATTTATTCTATTTATCAATGACTTGCCTTTTAAGATTGGAACTTCATTTTCTTCCACTGACCTCCATGTTGATGACACTACACTGTCTGAGATGGGTAAAACTAAAATGGTACTTGAAAATTACTTACAAGATGCTCTCAGCCTGTTAATATTAAGATGTTAGATAATTTTTGTACAAAATATATGAATATTTAGATACATGCATATTTATGAGGTACTTTTGAATCTGATTGGCTGATCATTTTACTCTATCTGGAGACTACATTTTGTATAGGATTTTGTTTTAACAAGTTTACTTATATCATCACTATTTTAGATAGGTTCAGTAATAAATGAACTCAACACATATTAATGAGATTATAGAGCTGTGATGGCGTTTTGGTGGAGTGCCACCTTCACAATCCAAAGAATGATGATTCAAATCCTACCCCAATCAGTCTCTATCAGATTTTCTTGCATGTACCCTAGCACGGCACTCACTTTAACTGAAATAGTCATTGATGTGCTGTTAATTAAAAACCATCCAAACCAGATTCCATTGGGTTCACTGAACTTGTTACAAGTTTAGATCTTGATAAAACTTTGTAAATAGGTTTATGTCATCAAGATCATGAATGAGTTCAATTTGACCAGAAGACTATTCATTGTTAATTGTGTCTTTATCTTTAGAAAGACTTTTTATCAGACTTTAGAAAAATATTTAGCAAGACATAAATTGTGGGTAATAGTTTACATCGGTTCTTTGTGTTCATTAAATACTTCAAAATCTATTATTAAATATGTAAGATAGGTGAATGATATAAGACCCTCTTGTTCCTCTTGCAAGTTACAGCACTTTTATGAAATTTACATTTAATAACAGTAATACATCACTTGTCACTGTTGCCTTGTTTACCTTCTGAGATGCTTAATCCCAATTATTTGGAACATTTAGAAATTTAGAATTAAGAGAATCCTGAACCAGTTTGACCACCATGTCATTGGTCTGTACAGGATACTTTTCCTTTTTTCCTCCAATGCTTTTAACACTAATAATACATGTTCAATTCAGTTGACTTTGTTAACATGTTTAATATCTTTTTTTTTACTGAATTTAAATAACTTTATAGCACTGCTTTAAGGGTACTCTTTTGAATAAGTACTGATTTAGTACACTGTTTTATGTTGCATCAAATAACTGTATTTGCACTACATGTACTTTGAAATCAGATGTTTGCTTACAATGAGTCCTTAGCAATCAAGGTAGACAGTCCACGATCCCAGAGGGTATATAATTTCTCTAATGAAGCCAAGAGATTTAAAGATTATGAACAGCTGCAGAGTTTCTATCAGGGTAGGAACCTCAAATCCCAGGAGCAAATGGGATCTGCCCTAGAGTAGAGGGATATAATGCCCCTGGAGACTATTCCATCAGATCATCATGGCCTGATCTGCTTTTGACCATTGACTGGTGACCAGTCACTGGTCTTCATGTACTGGTCACTAGTCTTTGGAGTCTCATCAGTGGTATAGTGATTAGTATCAGATCGTTACTCACTCTATCACCATTGTACCAGTCTACCTTGTTGGGTAGAATCAGTTGGCATTTACTTGTCAAAATATTGATAGTAATTGGATCAGCATCCCCCTTTGTCTATGTTCCCATTCAATCCCAATTTAATGTGGGGACATCCATTTCAGGGATGCATATCTTCTATCCCATTAGTGGTGCCTTGGATGCTCACGCTTGTAGTTAATATTTGGCAGGTTACAGATGTACATCATTCATCTGTTCTTGTGGAACAAAGCAAAAAGATGGGTGCTGGTCCTGTTTCATCAAACAATCAAGGAGAGATGAGATTAAGGGTGATTACACTATTACCAATGAGCAGTGTTGCAATTTTGTATACTCCAGTAGGAGGAATGATAAACATTTTATGACCTCCTAAAAGCCTGCTGCCAGGGACACACCCACCATTCTCCATGGGTAGGTGTGAGACGAGGAAAACCATATCTCCCTGTATCCGTCACATCTAAGAGGCACCCAGGAGCACGTTAGTGATGTCCTTTTGTTGGTGAATTCAAAAGAGTTTTGCTGAGGAACCAGCTAAAATGGTCCCCTACCTCCTCCCTCTTGTCAGTTCAGGTGGAGAAGGATGAAGAGATATTGTCTCTTAACCAACCCTTGGAGCCTTCATCAACAGTCTTTGATGAAAGGATGCAGTCTTAACTGCCTAGGAAGCAACAAATAATTCAGACCTCATTCTAACCCATCTTTACTAGACAAGGTGGCCAGCAGAGTAAAGGGATGATCCCCATGTCTGCTCAGCTAATGCTTATTTAAGAGGTTTGGTCAGACATAATGGAAGATATGTGTGTCCTGTTTGTACTAAACAAAGGATACTGGCTTAATTTCTAAGACGATTTTCCACTTGTAAGACCCCACTCTCTTTCACTAGTCCATACTTGCTGAATTAATGGAAAAGGCAATCAACCAGCCTCTGGCTTTTTTCTCCCGAAGATTTTCCTGGTCTCCAAAAAGGCAGAAAGTTTCAATTTATTCTCAGTCATTAGGAAAAACTTTTTTCAAGTAATAGACTACTAGTCTCAGTCTGAAGCACCATAAGGCTTGCCGACTGGATACTTTCCATTAACCCTTCAGAATGTACATCTTCACATCATATTTATTTCTACTCACTTGAAATATCTTAGTTTACATCAACCTTCAGAATGCACAGCTTTACATTGTAGTTATTTTTACTCGCTTAAAATATCTTTGTGTCCATCAACCTTCAGAAGGCACATCTTCACATCATAGTTATTTTTACTCACTTGAAATGTCTCTGGTTTTTACCTGAACCAGTGTTCTGCATAAGACAATAATCTGGTAGTCAGATTGGTTTTGGATTCTCTCTGTTCAAGATTTCTAGAACATTCATTATAATGGGAGGATGAAATTATGAGCTTGGACAAGGCAATTTAGCATCACAGAGGGAAAGTAAGGCAATAGTGTCAGATAAGTATTACATTATCATAATTAATATTACCCAGAAAAATGCTTACATATTTATTACAAAATTATAATTAATATTACCCAGCAAAACGATTACATATTTTTTACATTATTATAATTAATATTACCCAGCAAAATGATTACATATTTATTACATTATTATAATTAATATTACCCAGCGAAACAATTACATATTTGTAAAAGTGTGTTGAGAAGGGAATTTGTTGTTGTTCTGTAATACATTTAAAAACAATCTTCATGATAATATTATTGCATGCAGTCTTACCAGAGATATGCAATTCAATAAAAAGTCACACTCTGTTCCTTTATTCTGCATGACATTTATTTTGGGCATGTGTTACTGACTTTTTCAGCTGAAATATCAAATTATGCAAATTGTTTCATCTTCTAGGCATTGTTAATTATCTTTCTTTTCATTGTTAGTTATCTATCTTTAATTTTTGTGACATTTTCAGTAGTCTTGCTAAACAAACATTATTACTTTTGTATCACGTGATAAATGAAATAGTTGTCACTGAAAAACAATCACAAAAGCATATTTGAGTTTTGTTTCATCACAAAGCACCTAACATGTCTGCTCTAACATAGTGATTTATGGAATACAATATTTCTTTTATTTTTTATTTAATGCAGAAGATGATTGCAGTTTTAAATTTAAAATTTGATGTTTTTTTTTATTGCAGGGGCAGTACGCAATGATCTTTATGTAACTCTGCAGAGTGGAGAGTTTGACAGGGGTAGCAAGACTGCTCAACGAAATATTGAAGTCAAGGTCACAGTGTATGATGCACAGAAACAACAAATTGAGGTTTTCACAAAAGAGTGATTTAACACTTAAATGTTTCATTAGATCTTGCATTATATTGATGTGTCATGTAAGATAGCTCCTAATAACCTGTGACATTTCTTCAGCTATACTTGATGTCTACCATATTTTAAGTCAGTGTTACTTTTTTTATTCTATTACAATTCTAGAATATAATTGGTCTGTCTTTAAAGATCAAGTATATGACATGTAGAATCACCTTTTCTTGAAACATTTTCATATCTATAATTATCATCATACTACTTTTAAGGCTTTAATGTATTTCTTCAAATGTCCAATGACTTGAATACTATTTCTTCTCTCATATCCAGTACAGCATCTGTGTTGAATGTCCATGGCAGAATTGACATAATGTATCCAATGTAAACAGTCTAATTAAAATTCATGTATATGATGTCACAGCTGCTAAAGCTGACCTGACTGTGTGAACTGTGTGACATTACACAGGATTATCCATTATGGAGATTTAGTGTTGAAAATAATGTGTCAAATGTTTTATTGTTGGGAAGGACTATTTGACTTATTGAATTATGACTTGAAAATAATATCTACTTTTATATGTCATTAGTTATTGAATTATGACTTATAAAATAATATATACTTTTAAATGTCATTAGTTATTGAATTGTGACTTGAAAACAATATCTACTTTTAAATGTCATTAGTTATTGAATTGTGACTTGAAAACAATATCTACTTTTAAATGTCATTAGTTATTGAATTATGACTTGAAAATAATATCTACTTTTAAATATCATTAGCTGTTGAATTATGACTTGAAAATAATATCTACTTTTAAATGTCATTAGCTGTTGAATTATGACTTGAAAACAATATATACTTTTAAATATCATTAGTTATTGAATTATGACTTGAAAACAATATCTACTTTTAAATGTCATTAGCTGTTGAATTATGACTTGAAAATAATATCTACTTTTAAATGTCATTAGCTGTTGAATTATGACTTGAAAATAATATCTACTTTTAAATGTCATTAGTTATTGAATTGTGACTTAAAAAACAATATCTAGTTTTAAATGTCATTAGTTATTGAATTGTGTTATAATGCTTCAGCTTATGTCTGGGACTATTTTTCATGTATGAGAGCTGCAAAGTGCAGTGTCTGAGCTAAAATTAGATGAAATTCCAAAAATTGTTTGTTATTCTTTGAAGCTAGACTTTTTAAGCTCTAAATAAATACGAGGTGATAAAACAGAAACTCAAATACTTAATTATACTATATTGAATTTAGGAAGCTTGTTGAATAATTTCAGGCATTTAACAAACTGCATAGATCCAGATCTGCTGGTACAGTTAGGTCTTTACAGTTTGCAGTTGGACTAGCTTTAAAAGCATCTTTGTATTTTTTTCACTCAGCTAGTTCAACTTTTTTTTAGTATCATGAAACCTTTTGTTTTTTTTTTTTATGGTTTAATGCCATTTTTCAGCACAATATAGGCTATACATGGTGGCCAGTATTATTGGTAGAGGAAGAACCCGGAAAAAACCCCGGAAAGAACCAACGACCCACAAGAAGCTACTGGCAAGCTTTCTCACATAACTACATTAGCCGAATCTTAGACTCGAACCCACGCAGACAGAGGTGAGATGGCAGTGATCCGTAATGAACAGCGCTTTAGACCACTCGGACACTTGGGGCCCCCCTTTTGTTTGTATTGAGTGATGTAACAAATTTAACCCATGACAATTTTTGTTAGCATACTTAATAGGTACTACACTTACTCTCATGCAAAAATTCATTTGTATACAAGTTAGTACCCCCCACCCCACCCCACCCCCACCCCCAACTGAATAGATAAAACTTTAAAAAGTGCTTGACTTATACATAAGTAGACCCTTGAGTCCAGCCATATTGAAATATCTTTTAATTGCAACTCCATCAAAATGGATTGTTATCTTCTCATGGGGTTTCAGTACAGGAGATCCTGTGGGTTCAGGTTAGGGCATTTGATATCATCTTTGGCAGTCTAATATATTCTGGTAGGCAACGAGATAACCTAAAAATTTCCAAGTTTAGTCCTTGTCTCGTGGATATGCTGACCTCTTGTCTTCTAGGCCGTCTTGTTACCCTCAGGGAGAGCTAGTGGGTAACATGACATGTGTTTGGTGGACAATTTATCAATACATCTCTAAACAAGTCAAATAATAATAATAATAATAATAATAATAATAATAATAATAATAATAATAATAATAATAATGACTTTATGTAAAAAAGAAGCTCATTTGGTCTACTGACCAATCTTCCCAGAGGCCTTCTACAAAGACAATTGTGCTATATATATATATATATATATATATATATAATATATCTATTTTTTAAGATTAAATTAAGTTTTCAAGCTTTTTTTAAAAACCAAAATTCAGAATCAGGGGCGACCAAATTGGGACTTTTTGTTGTAAATTTATGAAAATTGGTACCCATGAAAATCAATACTTTCACTGTATGCATACATATATTGGTAAATTTTGTTTTAAAAGAATTTCTTCTTTTCATGTGATATTTTAGAACTGCTTTAATTATGGCTGTGGAGAGCCTCCTAAATCAGAATTCCGTTCTTCAGTGTATTACCATAACAACAAGCCAGAGTGGAAAGAAACCATTAAGGTAACAAATACTCGGAAAAAACAAAGTTTATCAGCAATGGATTTTTGTAGAATTTAAATGAGCATATTTTCAACATATTTTAAAGAAGAAAAAAACTCTATGTCTATTGTGTGTAGTATAAGAGTTGTTCCAGTAAATCATACTTGAGATTCAGGGCAAGGCACTATCACAGTGGAATAGTCACCCATTGATGTAATTTATATTTTTATCAATTTACTATGAACTCCATGAAAAAGCAGGGTATCGTCATGGGATAGATCTTTTTTTCAATTTATACCTTACCTGGGTATCATGTATGTTTAAATGGAAAAGATGTAACAGACACTTAAAAGTAACTGCTTTCATAAACCAAATAATTCAGTAGATTTTCAAACGTATACTATTGTAAAATTTTTGATAAACATTTATTGCCTTTGATGTAGCTTATAGCTTTGTATTTTTAGCTTTACTAGACCAGAAGTGCTTATGGTATTTTTTGTTGTCCATCATCCATCACATGTCATCATTCCATCAGTTAACACAAGTTTTGTTATCACTACTGCTCCTAAACATTGTCAGGATTGCCATGAAATTTTATACACACATTTGACATTTGTCTAGTTGGTCCTGAATGAAAATGATGCTGCTAGGACATCCAATATGGCAGCATATCAGCCATCTTGAAAATATTGTTATTGATACTCCTTCTGAATGGATGGTCATATCAACATGGGGTTTTCTTAAAAAAGAATTTGTATGATGTTTAGTTGGTCTTAAATGAAAATGGTTCAGATCTGACGTTCAGTCTCTCCACCACAGCCATACCTGTCAACCCTCATGCGGGGAGAAAAAAACTCTGAATTTTTGGAATCATTCCATGCCTACTTTCCAATTCCATAATGTCACTGATTTTTGCATGGAACTGTGAATTATTATGATATGTCTGTCAATTTGAATTTCTCCTAAATAAAATCCTGGATAAATAGATATACCTTATGCAATCCACAGAAATAATGTTCTATTTTATCACATGTGAATATTGTTGCCATGAAATAATTATTATCACACTTTAAAAAAAATTTCTTCAGTAAGTAGAATGTTAGGTTTGAACATTATTCACTTCAATTGATGGATTTTTATGATTTTTTAAAACTATACAACAATATTAAAATCAGAAAATAATCACAAGGAAAAATTAACCTCAACAAGAAAATTGTCAGCAATTAGTTTCAGTCTAATGAATGATCATTGTGATTGCCATAGTATCTCCAGTTCCACCAAAGAAACTCTGCTAAAGATTTTCCTGATTTTCTCCCAACTTTAGGTTTCAATTTCCCTATAATTTGATTATATATCACAACTTGGATTTTGAATGCTGACATCTATGTACAGTAGCTGTCTTAAAAGATTTTGTTATCTCCTTCTGAATGGAATAATATTTTCAAATATTATTATCTGTAGTCGTTCCAAACAGATGGCTATATTAAAATGGGGTTTTCACCAATAGACTATATTCTTGGTCCTAAATAAAAAGGGTGCCAGTCACATATTGAATATGGCTGCAACAATGACCATCTTAAAAATCTTGTTGTCTCCCCTTGAATTGACAATCATTTTGAAATGTGGATTGCACCAAAACACTTCTAATGATGCCTGCTTTGGATTAAATGGAACTGGTGCCACCATGTACAACATGTGTACCACAACAGCTGATTTTAATATGTTGCTATTACTGAATACTATGAAAGACAGTTTTAACTCTCAACAGCTAAAAGGAAGAATAGGTCTTAATCTGAAGTCCCATTTTTTGCCAAGTCTCTTTTTTGAAGGACATTTGTTTGTTTTAAAAGTTGCATCTGGTTAACAGTCATTAAGTTTATGAAATAAATATATGGATCTGATACTATATCATAGAAGTCATATTCATAATAAGAATTAATATATAAAAACTGATTACCAGTATGTACAATTCAGCATGAAATAAAAACTAAGATAGACCAGTTAAAGTGGGGTATGTAAATTTTATTTTCCATTGGGATAAAATAAAATTCAGTAAGGTACAAGGAATGCATTTCAGTGCAAAGAATTTATATATTTTTCAGTTATCAATACCCATTGACAGATTCCCAGGGTCCCACATGCTGTTTGAACTGTTCCATTGTTCAGGTCAGTGAAGTATTTGTGAATTTTTATCACATTAACTTAAATGAAAACATTATTATATACATGATACAATTAATTCATTTATTGTGAATACTTTTTCTATGTTAACAAAATTAAATCTTTATTGCTTCAGAATAAGTTAGATACAAATGCAAACAACATAGACCTGATCTCCCATCACATAATGGGCTAGCAGGTCAGACTAATTATTGTTTGTTCTGATGATTACGCCTTTAATAAAAGTCATATAGGACATGTAGGCACATTTGCTCATTTTCAATTAAATATAAATTGTCCTTTTAAAATCTAGCAGTACTTTCCTTTAACCAGAGTCAGTTCAACCATAATTTTTTAATGATCTGCATCTTAACTATCATCAAGAAACTTCGCAATGAAAATAATCGATCTTTATGGTCTTTTACAATGATCTATAAAATGACACCCATTACGTAAATAATTATCGATGTGGAATGTCTACATGACCTGTGTGACCTTTACTATAACAAACCACATTGACTCAGATCTGCCAGCTCATTGTGTTCAAATGCTGAGTGAATATTTTTGAAATACCATAGAGAAGGCACATAGCTGCCATGTATTCGAAATTCTCTTGAATAAATATATATAATATTCAGAATAGAGATGGTCACATTGGTGGATACTTGTTTATCTGATCACCAACGATCCATTCTTAGTTCTGCATTTCAACTTAACACAAAATACAATGTCCACACATTACCCATATTCATTCTTTACAAGCTGTTGTTTTATTACTCCAGTAATTGATAGTTTAGTCTTTGATTTCCAGCAAGAACCCAAGCCTGCTACTGTAGCTGTTTGAACCATAATGTTGGCTTTGGGTAGGAGTAATAAGTAAAGCCACATAATCATTTATTCTATGTTCTTATGCTACCTCAATTATATTACCATTTTTTTTTATCTCAAGTCAATTGAGACCACAGGAATTCAACCCCTCCTCTCTTCTCATGACATTAACATTGAACTTTAGCCAAGGGTACACTTTTCATTATTGTAATACTGGTACGTTTTAATGAGTTTGGCATTTCCTTATCAATTCTTTCAGTCATAATTGTTTGTATAAATATCCCCCAGAATTCCTCCAATTGATTACACCAGGCCTCCAATTGATTACACCAGGCCTCTCATCAAGTCATGCTAGTCTTGTACAGCAGCATTTAAGCTAAAAGTTGTTAAGTTCATGGAAGAGAATGGTATTTTTCAATTTTCATTACATAAAGTGTATGTTTTGAAAACATTGTCTATTAGATCACTGCTTTTTCTGTGTGAATGTGGATACATTCAAGTATTACTGATGATTAACAACAAAACAAGATTTCCTATTCGTCAAAAGCACATGACATTTAATTAATGAAACAACATCCATGTACATCCAACTCAGTTTGATGGCACAATTTGATTGCAATTAATAATTAATTAATTAATTAGAGTGCTTTCTGCTTGTCCTTAGGCAAACATCTGAGTGCCAAATCAGACATTTTAAGTTGTTACATGGGAAATAAATTGTTAATGATAGAATAAAGCTTTCAATATACCAAGTTCACCACTCCTTTGATAACTCGTGTCCTGAAAACTCACTAACCAAGCTTATAGTGTGGTCTGTTTTGGGATCCGTTGTGCGCAAGTGATCAAGGGAGTGGTGTATTTGCTTACTTTTCTTGCTCTCATTGATCCTGTTTGTGAATTACATGTACGTAGTAAGATAAACACAGATTAATGTTAGATACTTGAATTATCTTGCATGCATACTGATATTTATAATGGGGTGCAATTGGTTAATTGAAATGAGTTGACCTGACATGCTGGCTACTAGTTCTGTTATACCCACTGGCTAGGATTTGCATGCCTTTTAAATTTTTTGTCTATGAATCTACTGTGGTGTGATGCAAAAAGTTTTAAATAACATGATAAAACAATGCAGATTTACTTTTAATTGACTGTAACAATGCAAATTGGAAATGAAAACACAGTTGGCACTTAATAATGGTTCTCAGAAACACTTGCAGTCTTAGCTGTGTTTGGTAGATCAATGCCTTTTATGTTCGAATATATGAGGGCAAAATGTGAACATAATTGATCACTATGTGACTGGTGCATATTACATGCTGGCTTTAGCATTATTCACAATGGAAGTGTTAAACAAAATTTGTGCAGTGAACACTTTGACTTTAACAGTTTTGCCTTTTAATAAAGGATGACGAATTCATTTGATGTTTTTGTACCATTGAAATTATCTTCTTTGCTGGAGAGTAATATAGTTTTAGGAGTAGAGACATTTTTGAAACTTGATGATTGTCTCTATATTGCTCATCGACACCAATCTAGCCTTGGAAAATTTTCATAAACTCCTGCATGAGCTGTGGGACAAGAAGCAATGACACATTTTGTTACTGACAAGCTGATATATGGGGCAGTCCAAATATTTGTCATTTTATTGAAGAGCAGGGATAACTAATTTATTTTCTTTGTTTCAGTGAAAAAGAAAGAGATGAAGAAGCCATTTGGGTTTGCTCACATGAAAGTGACAAATGAAGAAAATATTGTACAGAAGGACACGACTCATTATCTTTGTGTACACAAGGTTAGATTTGAGACATCTGAGTACATATATTGCATCTTATTGATAGTAAAATGCTGGATTAAAATATAATATAATGATCTCAGATTTGCTTACCTTTAAAAGAATGGTACTGCTTGATAGCCAACAATCTGGGACAGATTAACATTATTGTACAAGTGAAAGCTAATTACAGGTAACCAGTGAAATATGGAAAAAATATGGATGAAATTCAAGTGGGGTTTTTTAAATCTCATTCCTGGACTGACTGTCAATAAAATGGGGTTTAAAGGTGGGAGAATTAGATTGGAAAAAAACAAACAAAAGCAAAAACATAAAAACAACTGAATTTTGGAGATTTGTTGCCAACAATTATAAGTTTTCATGGCATGTATTCATGCACTGAAAGGATGGATCATACAAGCACAAGAGAAGGGTTGGGTTAATAAGATAATCCTGGACTAAAGAATGTTTCTCAAAAACATTGTTTTATATTCCTTTAAAATAAAATTTAAGTTGGAGTGCATTTTCCAAAGTGTAATTTTCAAAATGATTTAAATGTTTTCTCACAACTTACAACTTAAAAAAAAAACAGTACAACTTGAAATGCAGTTGTTAAATTATAGATAATATACTTCATTATGAGCTGATACACTCTGACTTTCATGAACAACATTATAATGAGGGAATAATATTCATGTTTTAGGATGTATTCATTGTTATAACTTCTATTTCTATGACTCTTGCTTGAACACAGTGCTTTACATAGGACCAATATATTAACATTCATTTCTATGACTTGTGCTTTACATAGGACCATTATATTAACATTCATTTCTATGACTCTTGCTTTACATAGGACCATTATATTAACATTCATTTCTATGACTCTTGCTTTACATAGGACCAATATATTAACATTTATTTCTATGACTCTTGCTTTACATAGGACCATTATATTAACATTCATTTCTATGACTCTTGCTTTACATAGGACCAATATATTAACATTCATTTCTATGACTCTTGCTTTACATAAGACCATTATATTAACATTCATTTCTATGACTCTTGCTTTACATAGGACCAATATATTAATATTCATTTCTATGACTCTTGCTTGGACACAGTGCTTTACATAGGACCAATATATTAACATTCATTTCTATGACTTGTGCTTTACTTAGGACCATTATATTAACATTCATTTCTATGACTTGTGCTTTACATAGGACCATTATATTAACATTCATTTCTATGACTCTTGTTTTACATAGGACCATTATATTAACATTCATTTCTATGACTCTTGCTTTACATAGGACCATTATATTAACATTCATTTCTATGACTCTTGCTTTACATAGGACCAATATATTAACATTCATTTCTATGACTCTTGCTTTACATAGGACCATTATATTAACATTCATTTCTATGACTCTTGCTTTACATAGGACCAATATATTAACATTCATTTCTATGACTCTTGCTTTACATAGGACCATTATATTAACATTCATTTCTATGACTCTTGCTTTACATAGGACCATTATATTAACATTAATTTCTATGATTCTTGCTTTACATAGGACCATTATATTAACATTCATTACTATGACTTGTGCTTTACATAGGACCATTATATTAACATTCATTTCTATGATTCTTGCTTTACATAGGACCATTATATTAACATTAATTTCTATGATTCTTGCTTTACATAGGACCAATATATTAACATTCATTTCCATGACTCTTTCTTTATATAGGACCAATATATTAACATTCATTTCTATGACTCTTGCTTTACATAGGACCAATATATTAACATTCATTTCTATGACTCTTGCTTGGACACAGTGCTTTACATAGGACCAATATATTAACATTCATTTCTATGACTCTTGCTTTACATAGGACCATTATATTAACATTCATTTCTATGACTCTTGCTTTACATAGTACCAATATATTAACATTCATTTCTATGACTCTTGTTTTACATAGGACCAATATATTAACATTCATTTCTATGACTCTTGCTTTACATAAGACCATTATATTAACATTCATTTCTATGACTCTTGCTTTACATAGGACCAATATATTAACATTCATTTCAATGACTCTTGCTTTACATAGGACCATTATATTAACATTCATTTCTATGATTCTTGCTTTACATAGGACCAATATATTAACATTCATTTCTATGACTCTTGCTTGGACACAGTGCTTTACATAGGACCAATATATTAACATTCATTTCTATGACTCTTGCTTTACATAGGACCAATATATTAACATTCATTTCCATGACTCTTGCTTTACATAGGACCAATATATTAACATTCATTTCTATGACTCTTTACATAGGACCAATATATTAACATTCATTTCTATGACTCTTGTTTTACATAGGACCAATATATTAACATTCATTTCTATGACTCTTGCTTTACATAGGACCATTATATTAACATTCATTTCTATGACTCTTGCTTTACATAGGACCAATATATTAACATTCATTTCCAAGACTCTTGCTTGGACACAGTGCTTTACATAGGACCATTATATTAACATTCATTTCTATGACTCTTGCTTTACATAGGACCAATATATTAACATTCATTTCAATGACTTGTGCTTTACATAGGACCAATATATTAACATTCATTTCTATGACTCGTGCTTTACATAGGACCAATATATTAACATTCATTTCCAAGACTCTTGCTTGGACACAGTGCTTTACATAGGACCATTATATTAACATTCATTTCTATGACTCTTGCTTTACATAGGACCAATATATTAACATTCATTTCAATGACTTGTGCTTTACATAGGACCAATATATTAACATTCATTTCTATGACTCGTGCTTTACATAGGACCAATATATTAACATTCATTTCTATGATTCTTGCTTTACATAGGACCATTATATTAACATTCATTTCTATGACTCTTGCTTTACATAGGACCATTATATTAACATTCATTTCTATGACTCTTGCTTTACATAGGACCAATATATTAACATTCATTTCTATGACTTGTGCTTTACATAGGACCAATATATTAACATTCATTTCTATGACTCTTGCTTTACATAGGACCATTATATTAACATTCATTTCTATGACTCTTGCTTTACATAGGACCAGTATATTAACATTCATTTCTATGACTTGTGCTTTACATAGGACCAATATATTAACATTCATTTCTATGACTTGTGCTTTACTTAGGACCATTATATTAACATTCATTTCTATGACTCTTGCTTTACATAGGACCATTATATTAACATTCATTTCTATGACTCTTGCTTTACATATGACCAATATATTAACATTCATTTCTATGACTTGTGCTTTACATAGGACCAATATATTAACATTCATTTCTATGACTTGTGCTTTACATAGGACCATTATATTAACATTCATTTCTATGACTCTTACTTTACATAGGACCAATATATTAACATTCATTTCAGTGACTTGTGCTTTGCATAGGACCATTATATTAACATTCATTTCTATGACTTGTGCTTTACATAGGACCAATATATTAACATTCATTTCTATGACTCTTGCTTTACATAGGACCATTATATTGACATTCATTTCTATGACTCTTGCTTTACATAGGACCATTATATTAACATTCATTTCTATGACTTGTGCTTTACATAGGACCAATATATTAACATTCATTTCTATGACTTGTGCTTTACATAGGACCATTATATTAACATTCATTTCTATGACTCTTACTTTACATAGGACCAATATATTAACATTCATTTCAGTGACTTGTGCTTTGCATAGGACCAATATATTAACATTCATTTCTATGACTTGTGCTTTACATAGGACCAATATATTAACATTCATTTCTATGACTCTTGCTTTACATAAGACCATTATATTAACATTCATTTCTATGACTCTTGCTTTACATAGGACCAATATATTAACATTCATTTCAATGACTCTTGCTTTACATAGGACCATTATATTAACATTCATTTCTATGATTCTTGCTTTACATAGGACCAATATATTAACATTCATTTCTATGACTCTTGCTTGGACACAGTGCTTTACATAGGACCAATATATTAACATTCATTTCTATGACTCTTGCTTTACATAGGACCAATATATTAACATTCATTTCCATGACTCTTGCTTTACATAGGACCAATATATTAACATTCATTTCTATGACTCTTTACATAGGACCAATATATTAACATTCATTTCTATGACTCTTGTTTTACATAGGACCAATATATTAACATTCATTTCTATGACTCTTGCTTTACATAGGACCATTATATTAACATTCATTTCTATGACTCTTGCTTTACATAGGACCAATATATTAACATTCATTTCCAAGACTCTTGCTTGGACACAGTGCTTTACATAGGACCATTATATTAACATTCATTTCTATGACTCTTGCTTTACATAGGACCAATATATTAACATTCATTTCAATGACTTGTGCTTTACATAGGACCAATATATTAACATTCATTTCTATGACTCGTGCTTTACATAGGACCAATATATTAACATTCATTTCCAAGACTCTTGCTTGGACACAGTGCTTTACATAGGACCATTATATTAACATTCATTTCTATGACTCTTGCTTTACATAGGACCAATATATTAACATTCATTTCAATGACTTGTGCTTTACATAGGACCAATATATTAACATTCATTTCTATGACTCGTGCTTTACATAGGACCAATATATTAACATTCATTTCTATGATTCTTGCTTTACATAGGACCATTATATTAACATTCATTTCTATGACTCTTGCTTTACATAGGACCATTATATTAACATTCATTTCTATGACTCTTGCTTTACATAGGACCAATATATTAACATTCATTTCTATGACTTGTGCTTTACATAGGACCAATATATTAACATTCATTTCTATGACTCTTGCTTTACATAGGACCATTATATTAACATTCATTTCTATGACTCTTGCTTTACATAGGACCAATATATTAACATTCATTTCTATGACTTGTGCTTTACATAGGACCAATATATTAACATTCATTTCTATGACTTGTGCTTTACATAGGACCATTATATTAACATTCATTTCTATGACTCTTGCTTTACATAGGACCATTATATTAACATTCATTTCTATGACTCTTGCTTTACATAGGACCAATATATTAACATTCATTTCTATGACTTGTGCTTTACATAGGACCAATATATTAACATTCATTTCTATGACTTGTGCTTTACATAGGACCATTATATTAACATTCATTTCTATGACTCTTACTTTACATAGGACCAATATATTAACATTCATTTCAGTGACTTGTGCTTTGCATAGGACCATTATATTAACATTCATTTCTATGACTTGTGCTTTACATAGGACCAATATATTAACATTCATTTCTATGACTCTTGCTTTACATAGGACCATTATATTGACATTCATTTCTATGACTCTTGCTTTACATAGGACCATTATATTAACATTCATTTCTATGACTCTTGCTTTACATAGGACCAATATATTAACATTCATTTCTATGACTTGTGCTTTACATAGGACCAATATATTAACATTCATTTCTATGACTTGTGCTTTACTTAGGACCATTATATTAACATTCATTTCTATGACTCTTGCTTTACATAGGACCATTATATTAACATTCATTTCTATGACTCTTGCTTTACATAGGACCAATATATTAACATTCATTTCTATGACTTGTGCTTTACATAGGACCAATATATTAACATTCATTTCTATGACTTGTGCTTTACATAGGACCATTATATTAACATTCATTTCTATGACTCTTACTTTACATAGGACCAATATATTAACATTCATTTCTATGACTATTGCTTTACATAGGACCATTATATTAACATTCATTTCTATGACTCTTGCTTTGCATAGGACCAATATATTAACATTCATTTCTATGACTCTTGCTTTACATAGGACCAATATATTAACATTCATTTCCATGACTCTTGCTTGGACACAGTGCTTTACATAGGACCAATATATTAACATTCATTCAGAAGTAAAGATTGATGTGTATCTAGCAATTCAATTTTTATCTTATTTTGAATTGCAATAGTTTTCACTATATTTGTTGTATTAGACTATATTGTAAATGTGTAATGGTCATGGAGCTCATTTTTTCTTAGTAACATTATCTACTTGTTCCTTATGTACTTGTGTATAAGATGTACCCAGTCATACACAGCATAGACCCAGTGGTACACCTTGAGTGTATGCTTCTTTTGGAATTTTTAGTAATTTGTATGCCAGATCTTGGCCCTATTTGTAATGATTTTGTGCTTACACATAAAGGAAAATCAAAAGAGCATACATAATAATCTTCTTTGGTATGTCTCTACTGGATGAATCCATGTAATTAAATCTTGTACACATTTATTACACAAATACATGTATTTAAGAACTTTTATACATCTATTACACAAATACATGTATTTAGGAACTTTTACACATTTATTACACAAATACATGTATTTAAGAACTTTTATACATCTATTACACAAATACATGTATTTAAGAACTTGTACACATTATTACACAAATACATGTATTTAAGAACTTGTACACATTTATTACACAAATACATGTATTTGAGAACTTTTACACATCTATTACACAAATACATGTATTTAAGAACTTTTACACATGTATTATATGAATACATGTAATTAAAAACTTGTACACCTCTGTTACAGAAATGCATGTAATTAAAAGCTTGTACACATCACATGAATGCATTTAATTAAGAATTTCTGCATATCTATTACATAAATGCATGTATTTAAAATGTTTATAAAATGTTATGTATTACACAAACACATATCATTAAGAACTTGTACAGATCTATTACATGAATGTGTAAATTGAAGAACTTGTAAAGAATACATATACTTATAACATGTGTGTGTGTGTGTGTGTGTGTGTGTGTGTGTGTAATGCATATGAATGCATATCAATAAAAACTTTCTTGCATTAATGCATATAATTAAGAACTTGTACATATTTACTTTCATGTCTGTGTTTGTATTAGAAATCAACAAAAACATAAAGGTGATTACAATATCCATGTTTTTTTTTCTCAATAAAAACAGCAAATGGCAATGGAAATGTTCACATTTTTGTTAAGTTTTCTGGCAAGTTTCAGTTCCATATTTTTATTAAATTGTCTGAAGAACTTCAGTTCAGGTGTTTTTGAGGTTAAATTAATGACTTGTATGACTCAATTTTGGAAGTAAGAAACTTGCAGAAGTACATAATTTAGTATTTAATCAAAGAATATTTACATTTAAAAGAAAATAATTTACTGAAGAAGGGAATTATGTATAATTTGCTAAAGAAGGGAATTATGTATAATTTACTAAAGAAGGGAATTATGTATAATTTACTAAAGAAGGGAATTATGTATAATTTACTAAAGAAGGGAATTATGTATAATTTACTAAAGAAGGGAATTATGTATAATTTACTAAAGAAGGGAATTATGTATAATTTACTAAAGAAGGGAATTATGTATAAACACTTGTAAATTATGTGTGAAGATTGAAAGTTCAGTGAGAGGAAGATTCATAACAGAAATTTTCATAATGTAACCATTTTTAGGTAAACAAGGATTGCATGCAACAAATTTTAGATGCCAAACCACCAAAGTAAATAAGATTATCTCATTCTAATACCAGTAGTAAATAAGATCATCTCATTGTTATAACAGTAGTAATAGTGCCTCAGTTACTTATTTTTTACCATTTCTCTTTGTCTCTTTGAACTTTTTTGCAATCCCCAGATTTGTAGGATGTGTGGAAAGTGTCCACTGCTATTGACGTCCTAGGTTCAACACTGCAGACCCAGGTCTGCCATCTTATAATGGACAATGAGATCAGAGAGTGTATACTGTCTTATAATGGACAATGAGATCAGAGAGTGTATACTGTCTTATAATGGACAATGAGATCAGAGAGTGTATACTGTCTTATAATGGACAATGAGATCAGAGAGTGTATACTGTCTTATAATGGACAATGAGATCAGAGAGTGTATACTGTCTTATAATGGACAATGAGATCAGAGAGTGTATACTGTCTTATAATGGACAATGAGATCAGAGAGTGTATACTGTCTTATAATGGACAATGAGATCAGAGAGTGTATACTGTCTTTTAATGGACAATGAGATCAGAGAGTGTATACTGTCTTATAATGGACAATGAGATCAGAGAGTGTATACTGTCTTATAATGGACAATGAGATCAGAGAGTGTATACTGTCTTATAATGGACAATGAGATCAGAGAGTGTATACTGTCTTATAATGGACAATGAGATCAGAGAGTGTATACTGTCTTATAATGGACAATGAGATCAGAGAGTGTATACTGTCTTATAATGGACAATGAGATCAGAGAGTCTATACTGTCTTATAGTGGACAATGAGATCAGAGAGTGTATACTGTCTTATAGTGGACAATGAGATCAGAGAGTGTATACTGTCTTATAATGGACAATGAGATCAGAGAGTGTATACTGTCTTATAATGGACAATGAGATCAGAGAGTGTATACTGTCTTATAATGGACAATGAGATCAGAGAGTGTATACTGTCTTATAATGGACAATGAGATCAGAGAGTGTATACTGTCTTTTAATGGACAATGAGATCAGAGAGTGTATACTGTCTTATAATGGACAATGAGATCAGAGAGTGTATACTGTCTTATAATGGACAATGAGATCAGAGAGTGTATACTGTCTTATAATGGACAATGAGATCAGAGAGTCTATACTGTCTTATAATGGACAATGAGATCAGAGAGTGTATACTGTCTTATAATGGACAATGAGATCAGAGAGTCTATATTGTCTTAAGTTGATTGCATATGATATATAAGCAAACAACGTATCTATTTACATTTTCATTTCTGTGTCTTGCTTCACACTATTATATTTTAACTTTGCAGCTCGAAGGACAGCAAGTAAGTTTAGCTGCCTGTGCCAGTTTGCCAAGTTTCCTTGATGATTTAAATGATGCCAGGCTAAACTTGCCTACCTCTCCCATCGGATCACTGAAAAACAAGAATCAGAAAGAATATCTCACTATATCCACCCTTCTGTGCTCCAGTAAATTTACCCAGAATGGTAAGACCATCTGACATGATACAGAATATCTCACTATATCCACCCTTCTGTGCTCCAGTAAATTTACCCAGAATGGTAAGACCAAATGACACGATACAGAATATCTCACTATATCCACCCTTCTGTGCTCCAGTAAATTTACCCAGAATGGTAAGACCAAATGACACGATACAGAATATCTCACTATATCCACCCTTCTGTGCTTCAGTAAATTTACCCAGAATGGTAAGACCAAATGACACGATACAGAATATCCACCTGTCACTGCTCCAATAAATTTACCCAGATGACAATTATGATATTTAACAAATAATCTCTTTCTAAAATCTCAATATATCCATCTCCTGTGATGTTACATATAACACAGTCTCTCACTATAACCTTCCTTATGTGTTCCAGAACATTTACCCAGATTGGTAAGACCACAAAAATACAAAGTACAGAAACTTTCACTAAATCTACCCTTATGTGTTTCAGTAAATTTACCCAGATTGGTAAGACCACAAGAATACAAAGTACAGAAACTTTCACTAAATCTACCCTTATGTGTTTCAGTACATTTACCCAGATTGGTAAGACCACAAGAATACAAAGTACAGAAACTTTCACTAAATCTACCCTTATGTGTTCCAGTACATTTACCGAGATTGGTAAGACCACAAAAATACAAAGTACAGAAACTTTCACTAAATCTACCCTTATGTGTTTCAGTAAATTTACCGAGATTGGTAAGACCACAAGAATACAAAGTACAGAAACTTTCACTTTTACATTTATTTGAATTCTTTATGAATACAATATGTCTGTATCACGATGCCCAGTGCTAGACATGACTATAAACTGTCATTCTGCAGACATCATAGTGATATGACTGAACAATTTTTAAAGCTATGTTAAAACTTAAAATCATGCACACATGAAATCTCTTCTTATGATGGGGTACCTAGGTGCATTGATTTTGTGTATGCAGAAAACTGTAAAAGCCAGCAATGAATTACATGTGAAAATAATAGTACTCAACTTTCCCAATCAGATGAAAATTGATAAATGTAAGTACGAATGAAAACTCGTTTGGGGATGAGGATGAGGTATCCAGGAAAATTGATACCACAAAAAAAAAGAATTTTCAGTTGCATTCTTTTATGGTAAATATTATTGAAGCTCTTTCTAATCATTGGATGAACATATAATAGTACATGTCATCTGTCCTGTCAAATTTTGTAATGCCATAGTACATGTCATCTGTCCTGTCAAATTTTGTAATGCCATAGTACATGTCATCTCTCCTGTCAAATTTTGTGATGCCATAGTACATGTCATCTGTCCTGACAAATTTTGTAATGCCATAGTACATGTCATCTGTCCTGTCATATATTGTAATGCCATATCCCAATCAGAAGTGAAATTTATTTATTTGAATACCTTTCCTTAATCACATTACATTTGGAATTTAGCCTGCTACCTCACAAATCCATCTCTGCTACCTCACAAACCCATCTCTGCTACCTCACAAATCCATCTCTGCTTAAATATCATCTGTTTCTATTTCAGTAGAAAAGAGCAATAACTTTTGCTCATTCCCCACCCCCCTCTTTATGCACCACTAGGTGTCACTAATGTTTGGCTTAGCTGTTGTACTTGATAACATTGTACAGTTTATCCTCTGACAATCCAAGTGATGTTTGTGTTATAATTGACTCATCCACCATTTCTTTTGGATTTTTGTGGGTTAATCATTCTCCTGCAGGTTGTATTCATTCTTATTTACAATTTCTGCGATATTTAAATGATTTTGTCACCTTTAGGGACTTTGTCCTTTTAAGACCACTTCTTAGTAGTTTAAGTAGAACGGTCAACTAAATACTTGACATGCATAATTTCAAAGCATAGTTTATAAGTTTTGACTTTTTTAATGCCTTTTTTAGTAATTGGGAATATATTTATATTAGTGAATTAGTAACTTGATGGATTACTAATTTATGCTTTGCTTTCTTTTCTTGTGTCAATTCAAATGTTTGCTAAATGCATGAAATGTACACATTCTAAGCAATAGTCTAATTCGGCATTGAAAGGAAGGAAAGACAGAATAAGTCAAGGAAGACAACCTATGGTTTATTATTTGCTATATCAACTGTTTGGGGAGTATGCCTCAATTGTAGGCAGCCCATTGGACATAAGTCCCCTTGCATGTCCGAGTATGGCCTTTAAGTCTGTATGTCAGGGCACATGAGGTTGGTATAGGATCAATTTGATCTACCTCTTTATACCACTGCACAGTTACTAGCTGTCCAGCCATCACTGACTGTTAACTCGTTCAGCCCCTATACTGTTGTCAGTGTCACTGCTGATATGCATCACTAAGCTGTGTCTAGCTGGTCAATTTTAAAGAAACATACTGCTTAAAAGCCCAGTTGTCCTGAAAGTCCAATCATTGCTTCGTCAATGGACACATCACGATGTGGGTCATATTCTCTAATGCATGTTTTGCTAATAGGCTTTATAGTGGTCAAAAGTTTATCATGACATGGTGGGTTGCTGCTGGTGTTAGTCACATGAAAATATTTCTGTAGATTTTCAAATCTTGCACGACTGACACCAGCAACAACCCACCTCGAAGGATACCTGGTCAAGATAAACTGGCCCATGTTTGACCAGTATTGGAACTTTTTTGCAAAACATGCATTAGAGAATACAACCCACATTGTGAGGTATCCATTGATGAAGCAATGATTGGATTTTCGGGACGACTAGACTTTAAGCAGTATGTGTAGCCAACCAAGAGAGGCATCAAAGTATGGGTTCAAGCAGATCCTTATAAAGGATATGTTTGGGACTTTCAAGTTTATACTGGAAGGACTGATAACAATCCAGAAATTAATCTTAGAAAAAGAGTTGTTCTCGATTTGATGGAAAATTTGTTTCATGATGGACACCATGTCTACACCAACAGTTTTTTTTTTACATCTTCATACCTATATCTTCACCTTCAGCAAAAAGGTACATATGGCTGTGGAACAGTTCATTTAAAGGTCTTCCATCTCGATTGCAAAAAGTGAAGCTGAAAGAGCAGGGCCAAAGCATAATTAGACAGAAAGGAGACATGAGGGTCACAGCATGACAAGAAAAATATCTTTTTGTACCATCTGTGATGGTGAGGCCACATCTGTTAGCCATAAGCAAAAAGATGGATCAATAAAGGATATTCAATGTCCACTCCCATTCAAACTGTACAAAATGTACATGAATGGAGTGGATCATGCAGATCAAACTGTACAAAATGTGCATGAATGGAGTGGATCATGCAGATCAAACTGTACAAAATGTACATGAATGGAGTGGATCATGCAGATCAAATGTGAGATACTTACAGTACTGGGAGAAAGTCCCTGAAATGGTGGAAGTATTTGTTTGTTTTCCTTTTCGACATTTCAACAGTAAATTCATACTTGTTGATGAAAGAATCAAAGAACCATTTTATTGTCACCAAAAATAACAGGGAAAGAGCTAGAACCTAGATGGAGTTTAGAATGAATCTTTCACGTCAACTACTTGGAGGATTTGTAGGTAAAAGGAAAAGAGAAGTAGAAGTTCATACCCCGATTCAACATTGGCCAGTGGTCGTGCCAAAGAAAAAAAACCTGCAAAATTTATGTACAGATTGTTTCAAGCCATATCACATATTATAATTTCTTGGAATTAAGGTCTGATGACATGATATTCCTTACAATGTTGCACATAATTTTGTAAATATTGTATAAATAAATTGTGAAAGACTTGGACAAATGGGAAAAAATAATACATCACTGTGTAGACAAAGTCATTTGGAATAATTGGTGAAAATTTCATGGATTACTATTGGTGTGAATGCATGTGCATGATGTTTATACATTTTTTCAAACAGGTAAAACACTCTGGGGCACAAGCAGCTAGATGAAGCTTAGTTTTGCTTGGGCACAGTAGCAGTGTGACATAACTTTGCTGGGGCTGAATGAGTTAATGCATACAAAGGGAAATGTTTTTGTTTTTAATGGCTTGTGTCACATCAGTGATGTTACACAACTGTCTTCCTACACTACTCTACTGGCCAACTTTTCTCTTTCTCATTTAAGCCAAGAAGTTACCCACCTCCCCCATCACTATAAAGGTGATCTCAGACATGTTATGACATCATGGATGACACAATATTGGACATAACAAGGATGTTTCTGACTTGATGTCCAATTTTAATTCATCAAGATCATGCTCACTCACAAACTTAAAATGGAATCTTCCCTGGCTTGAACTCATCCAAGTTGAGTTCCTGTCCTCCATATTAATCAGTCAGCAATCATATAAGACTTGCTTTCTCATAGCTCATGCATCAGCATGTAGTTAGTGAGAATGAATATTATCTTTAATTCTTTTACAGCTTTGTTGAGTGGTTATCTTATCACCATCACTTTGGTTTTGTCTAAATTAATGACCATTTCATTATGTTTCCAACATTCAAAGCTGTGTATCAGCATAGAGCATGACATTGCCATGACCTTTCCAGAGGTGATGGCCGGTGCAGAATGGAGTTTATTAAAATCAACAGTGTCCACATTGTTTAGGTTTTTTTTCAGTCTTTTGAAAGTCATTTACATCATAGCTTTGTTCTTAAATGGGACATAATGTGTCACAGAATCCTTTTCTTCACTTACGATGGAGCTGACTGGAAATATCTTTTTAAGGTGACTTACTTGGGATTCTGAGTTGGAGGCCAGATAGTACAAGTTTGATGGAGAACCTTGCTCAGTTGGAAAACATTCCAGGTGATGAAATTATGAAGGTGAGTGAAGATTTATAAATCATTATTATTGTTTTATTGTACAATTTCTCACACTTGTTAATATATAGTAGTAATAATAAGTTATAATAGTCATAATAGCCTGGACTGGTCTAGTAATATTTTTTTAAATGAGCTATGTAAGAAAATCGGTGAGAAAATTTTTTCTGTTAATGGGTTACCATGTTTCTGAACCACAGTTTAAACCTAAAGCTGTCACTTAACTACTGCTATATCCAGGTACTTAAATCAACATGAGACACACTGAAAAGACAGGTATCAGTTTCAATATAGCAGAAAAAAAGATGGAAGAGAATAAAACATTATAAGCTAACTTGAGCAAAGAAGTGATAACAATCTTTCCATTTGGTTTATAAGAATATGTGGGGTCTAAATTCTTATGAAGACATTAAAAACAAAACAAAAGTGAAGATCACATCACTGATATGGCAACATTTACAAAAAAAAAATAGCAGATGAATAGATTGGCTTACAAAAAATACCACTTTCAAGACATGTTTAGAAAAGTAAGCAGTAAACAGTCTCATTTTTAAGTATATAGTACATAGTCTTCAGCTACTACATGTCCTCCTGGTCAATGCAGTTCTTGGTTACATTTTTATTCTTACACGATCTGGCATTCATCTGGTATCAGTCAACAATTGCTATTTTCAAGAACTGCCAGACCAATTCCCATCTCAGCTTGGCACATAGCATCCTGGCAGATACGTCTTTAATGGTCACCATTGTTAGATACAGAAAAATGTTTAGTTTACTTCTTCTCAGAAACTGCTTAGCAGAATTTTGTTTGAAAACATTCTGATGTTCATGACCTTTATAAATATGGTGTTGTTTTCCCATCAGATATGGCAAAAGTTACTAAATATGGAAAATCATTTAAACAACTTCTCAAAAACCACTTAACCAAATTTGACCAAATTTACAACAAGCATTCTAGCTTGTACAAATGACCACTCATCTACTATACCATATGATTAAGGTGATTACTTCTTCCAGATATCTAGTTAAGAAAAGGTGACCAAATTTGACCAAAATTGATGGAAAATGTCTTAGCTTGAATGCCATTCACATGTATATAAATGACATATTTCTGCCTTCAAATATACTGCCATGACTAAAGCTAGAAAAAGATTTATACAAATTTATCATAAAAAAATATTGAAGAATTTGATAACCTTTGACAGTGTCCAGCTATAGGAAACCTTCAATATTAGACAATGTTGATGTGTAACCAGATATTGAAAAATCTTAAGAAACCTTGTTTTTAAAATATATTAAATCAATAGAACCATAGAAATCTGAGATGATAAAGTCTTGCTTTGCTTTTTCAGTTTCTTCAGGATGTTCTAGACTCCCTGTTTCAAATGTTCAGCTACCAGATTCAGAACAGTTCAGTCACAGTAAAGGATCTTAACCAAAGAATCTTCAAAACCTTGGTGAGTCACCTCTGAAATTCATTTCATGTATATACTGTTGCCAATATGGAAAACAAATCATAATTTGTGACATTGGTGAAGCCCAGTGTGATCCCTGTATTAGGAATATTAACTTTGCCTGAGTCAAGAACCTTGTGTTTACCATGTTCTTTATTATAAATTTAGTAATAGATTTTCAAATTATAAATAAGATTTTATCTTGTAAACATGTGGAACCTTCCAGAATAAAATTTTTCATTAGGTAATAGGTAATACTATTTGTTTAAAAAAATGCTTATCGTGACCTTAGGTCAGATAGAGACTAATATATATATATATAAAATCTTGTTTTTCTAGAAATTATTCATTCATACTGTAAGATCTGATCAGAATCAGTTGTGTTTTTGTTGTGTCCAGTATGTCATCTCAACTACTGTGAAATATTAACATGTTTGCCCCCATTTTCAGACACTATAATGAAGAGTACTGTCTCAACTGTGGAGAAACTGGGCACATGACACAAGTATGCCGTCATGGCAAACAGATTGAGTGCTTCAGATGCCATAAATATGGCCACAAACAAAGTCTCTGTACATCATTGTATTATACATACTAGGAAGTTGGCAAAGAGGAGAATGCCAATGCTTCATTTACAACAACAAATCTAAATGTACCAAGTGACACTCTTGTCTCTAACTATTCTCTGGACACTATTGTAAATACAAAAGCTAACAGATTTTCAGGGTCTGCATGTGACTTTGAAAATGCTAATATATATGACCATTTAAATATAGAAATAGGATGTCAGAATGATAAAAGTAGTATGGAGACAATCTTATTGAGTGCCCCACTGCATGATGACATACATATAATTGATATGAAACTAAATTCAAAAGGTTTAAACATAGGTCACCTAAATGTACAAGGTATAGTGGGAAAAATAGACCAGATTAAGTTAATGTTGTTTTCTTAGGAAAATAATATACATATTTTTGGACTCACTGAAACTAAATTAAATGCTAACCACAATGATAATCTATTTCACTGTCAAGGCTACAATAAACCATTACACAGAGACAGAGGCAGCAAGGGGAGGTCTTGTTTTATATATTAGAGAAGATGTAAATGCAGAAAGGCGACTTGACTTGGAGTCACATGAAATTGAGAGTATCTGGGTGGAAATTTCTCAAAATAATGCAAAATCATTCCTAATTGGTTTCATTTATAGGCCACCTTCCTCCAAAGCAATCTGGAAAGATAATTTTTTGAAACAAATGGAAAATGTTCTTGCACAGGAAAAAGAAACATATATACTCGGTGATATAAATAAGGACTTAATTGGCTTACTACTGAAATATTAGATGCTATGAAAACATGAGACCAATTCAAGGCTAGGGGAAACCATGCAAAATATAAAGTATGGAGAAATAAAATAACAAGTATGATTAAAAAGGCTAAAAAGTCATATTATCAGTCATTGCTTGAAAACAAAAAGAGCAACACAAACTCCATTTGGAAAGTCTTCAATGAACTCACTGGAGGAATACACAACAATCAGACAAATAAATTTCACTCACTTCTGGTAAATGACACCATAGTCACTGATGAAACTGACATTGCAAATGTTTTCAATGATTTTTTCACCAACATTACCACAAAGTTAAAAGAACCAGTGATAGAAAACAACTTTAATGAACTGAAAAAGTTCTGCAGCAGCAAAATCTCTAAGGATGTATGTTTCTCTATCCCACCAGTATCAAGAAACTTTGTTAAAAAATGTCTCAGTTAACTTAATACCAAGAAAGCTACAGGACTTAATCAGATTGGTCCAAGATTCATTAAATCTTCTGCCTCTGCTATTTTAGATAGCATAACATTCATGATCAATTTAAGTATTGCAACCTCATCTGTCCCCAAAATATGGAAAACTTTAAAAGTAAGTCCTATTCACAAATCTGGATCTAAGAATGATGCTGATAACTACCGACCAATCTCAATACTACCAATTTTGTCAAAATTGATTGAAAAACATGTCCATGACTCGTTCATGTCATATTTAACCAAACACTTGCTGTTACACCCTAATCAATTAGGCTTTAGACAGAAACATTCCTGTGAGACTGCCTTGATCTCCGTAACTGATAAATGGCTTCAAAACACTTGACCAAGGTAAAATAATAGGATCTGTATTTGTAGATTTCAGGAAAGTGTTTGACATGGTGGATCATGAAATCCTTTTGAAGAAACTGAAAATCTACCAATGCAATGAAAAAACAGATGGTTTACTTCATACTTAAGTGAGAGAACACAACATGTTTATATAAATAACGTTCTGTCTGAAACTGAAACAATTAGATATGGAGTACCACAAGGCTCAATTCTAGGTCCATTACTATTTATTTTATTTATTAACGACCTACCACTTTTACTAAGAGACTCGATATCATCTACAGATCTCTATGCAGATGACACAACATTATCAGACATCCAAAACACAAAGCATGAACTCGAAATTTCTTTACAGAATGCATTAAAAAAGCTGGAAAACTGGTGCACATGCAATTGTAGTAATGGTAGTAAATACTGGTAAAACTAAAATGATACTTATCTCAACAAGGAAAAAAAGGAAAAATCTTGATAGCAATGAACTGTGTCTGACATGGAGCGATAAAAATTTGCAAATGGTCTGTCATGACAGACTACTTGGTGTTTTGGTAGATAATAATCTATCATGGACTGATCATATCAAACATATTGGTAAAAAGGTCAATTCAAGTTTATGGCTTCTCAGTAGTATAAGACATTTTCTCCCTGAAAGGCACAGAAAATTATTTTATAACAGTTACATACAACCGTATTTTGACTACTGTAATACAGTATGGGGTAATTCAAATGATAAAAACATAGCAAAGCTGGAAAATCTTCGAAAAAGAGCATTTAGGCTAATATCAAACCAGAAAGAAAGCAAGGAAAATTTAGCTGGTAAGTTAAAAATATTACCTATTAAGGACCGAATCTGTTTAAGAAAAGCCAAATTAATGTACAGGATATCCAATAATAGTGCTCCTGAATGTTTACAGTCCCTATTCCAGTATAGGCTACCTGGTAATACACCCCACCTGCGATCAATGTCTACAAAACAGTATAAAATTCCCAATCCAAATAAGGAATTATTTTTAAAATGTTTCAAATACTCTGGAACTTTGCTCTGGAATAGTATTCCAGTTGAGATTAGAAATGCCCGCTCCATTCCATCTTCCAAACCCAATACAGTCCTACCCGTTTATATCGACATCACTTATCTCGACAAGCCGCCTGTGTCGACAAAAAAGCAAAGTCCCGGTCCCATGGTCTACTATTACTATCATGCCTATGTCGATGTCGAGATAAAAGAAAAACGTATATGTCGACAGAAGCCCTTGGTCCCAGCTTGAACAAATCCTTTGTTTTCAAAACGTTTATGTCGACAAGCTGCCAATTAAGACCAATACTTTGTTCAACAATTAGTTGATCTTGCCGCCAGGCTTTAATGTCGCGGTCGGATAAAAAAAACAAACAAACCCATAGCAGCACATTTTATCACCATTCTGCAGCTAATTAAGTCTTTGATCTTGCCGCCTAGCTTGTGGGTCATGTTCTTCAAATGTACTCTTACAATGACAGCATGTACATCTGTGGGTCTTTCAGCCACTGAATTTTCTGATTGTAAATATATCAGTACAGTGAAAAGAATCAATTGATGAACACAATTTCCCAATCAACAGGTGGTCGAAGCAGGACTAGCAAGCCCTTAAATTTGCCGTCCAGGAAATTGATGCGTACAGAGGACTCCTGTATACGTCATTTTCTGAATCCCATATATAAAAATTGCGTGAAAATACGGATTACACATTTCTGAGACCTTTGAAAGTGATCTGTGATTTTCACTGTGAAAGTTTCGTTTTTAACTTTATTTACATTTACGATGGCTACCGACAAAAGGATAAAACGCAAATTAAATTTACAGTCTTTGGAAACTAAATATCTGGCTGTTAATGAAGTTAAGAGATGAACATCTCGCAAAGAAGTCTGTGAAATTTTTTCATTTAAAAATAACACGTCCAGGAAGGATGAAAGCTGCAGAGTCTATAAAGAAAGACTAAGTTGAATGTAACTGCGCTCCCCAAAGGAAGAAGCAAGACTGCTACATTTGAAGACGTGGAGGAAGCATCGAAATGGTTCAATGAAGCATTATCGAAAAAGCTTAGTGTGGAGAACTTCGCTGCAACAAGTGATTGGTGCAGTGGCTTTAATGTTCGTCATAACATCGGATACAAAAGTATTTGTGGAGAATACATGTACTGTTGACAGTTTTTCATTTCCCGGTGAATAGCTCCATTCCCTTGGTAGCCTCAATAAGATGGGAACAGACTGAACAAAATTGAGGCCAATTTAAGTACATGTACATGAAGCATGTAACTGACAACTTCTCAACCATGTGTTAATGCCGACGTTGAATATCGTAATGTTGTTCGTATCAGGATGTGATCAATGCAATATTTTTATTTGGATTTTATTACACAAAGGTAACCAAAATGTAATTTGTCAATATACAAGCGTATTTCACACTGATTCTGTCTTCATGTACTCAAAATTTCCAATTTTTTTTCTCAAAGTGTAAATGCTATTCACTGACGACGGGTCACCCTTTGTTGACGAATTTTAAATTTGATCTTTTTTCAGCCCCCCCCCCCCCTCAACACTTATCTCGACATCCGCCTATGTCGACAATATTTCCTCGGGCCCGAGGATGTTGAGATAAACGGGTAGGACTGTATATCCAGTGGCTTCTGAGATGCTGCTGAAATAAATAAATTCCTTGTAAGAGGGCCTCAAGGTAGATTAGTTCTTAGTTAATTGTGTTACCCTCTTTAAATAAAGTCATTATTATTATTATTATTTAGGCTGGAATTTATTTATTCCAATTATTTTAATCAAATTAGTCTTCTCTGGAATTACAAAGTGCTCATGAATAACATTCATGGAAATAGAAACCTGGATTTATAGCAAAATTTCAAATTCTAGGATTGTATTATTTTGATCCAGCAAAAGACGGTTGGCACCATGACATGGGCCATGATAGCCACATCAACATTTCCAGTGCTGGATTTATTTTAGAATACCATGAAAGTTGTTCATAACTTTTATTTGTTAGGACTTGTGTTCAAAGTTCTGTGGTTATTTGGGATTTATTTCACAATACCACAAGATCATTTTACATTTTTTACATCTTGTAATCTCAGGAAATATATTTTTTATTGAATTTTATAAGTTGTTGATTCTAACTCATTTCTCTTAGGTTTTCTTAAGATTTGTCAATATCAACAAGGTGTTTTTTTCTTCCAATATGACTGTCTGGAAAGCCGTCTTGCAAGTTTTGTTATAGTTACTCCTCCACATTAGAAAGTGATATCAGCATGGGGTTTTTAACAGAAGACTTCTTATGGGATCTTCTTTGTCCTAAATCAAAATCAAGCCAATCTTTTATCTGATATATATGGAAGACTGTTAAATTTAGAAATGCAGTGTTACCTGTATTGTTGTGAGGCAATCCTTTAATGAAGGATGTTTCAGCAAGATAATAGTGCATACAGTCCATATCAGTAAGGGTATTTAATGATTTGAAATCACTTTATGAATAGTAAGCGAAATAAATAAAGTATCATCATTCAAACTCAAGACAAAATATTAATCCATGACCATACCTGCACTATACTGAGGGTCATTATTATGAGAGCAGACTGTATTCCCATTTTCTCTCTGTACTATGAACATCAACATTTTTGCAAGCTCAGTACATTGCTGAATTTTACAAGGAAACTTGATACATAAAAATGTTTATAAACAGTATGTGATATAATTTTATAATGAGTTGTGTTCCTCACACTTAAAAAAATATGTGTTGGGGACATTACCCTTGAATAAGTCTGAATGTTGCTTATGTACCACTAAGTTATGTTCATAAAACTTTACCCAGATGTACACTATGTCTGGACAATGTGTCAGATACTACCATTTTACATCTCTACTTGAGTGTCAAGGTAATACCAAGGAAAATGTAACTTGGATACTTGTTTCTTTATTCAGTTAATAACCCCAAAAGAAATTGTCACAAATATAGATATAGTCACAGTGATGTCCCAACTTCAAGGTCAAGATAATGGGGACAAAAATAACTTTGTGTTATGTTTTCCTGGAACATTTTTTTTTTTAGGAATACAGAATTTGACAGTATATGTTGGGAGAAAACAATATAAATTTTAGTATTGCATCTTTGTTTTCTTTATTGTTTAAAACATTATTTGACTAAATTTGATCATTTGTGCTATACTGATGCTGAGAACATACATGGTTCTAGAAGTTGATATGAAAGATTGTTTACTGTATTTTAGATGTTCTAGTAAATCCAGTACAGTTAAAACTCAGTAGCTTGGTAAATAATTTCAGCAGTTTGAGTCAGCTAAGTTTTATATAATTATTGAAGACATTATGACAGGAAAAGAAGCTGCCTAAATGAAGGTGGTAGGTGTTACATTCAATCTGCTGATGTGATATTGTCACTACAGGTCCCTGACTGGTTTTGTTAGAGTTTTAGCTCTCCAGAAGGAATCATTCTGATTGGTTCAACAGATCATCATGTCTTGTTGCCTCTAGCATCCACATTTTGGTCATGTGACATAGGCACAGTCAGTTTACAATAGTCTTTGACAAAAGTCTGTGTAGTCATTCATAATAATACCATCATTTAATGGTTGCCTATTGTTTAGAGTGTTTGCCTTGAATGTGGGAAGTCATGGGTTTAAACCCCAGCCAAGTCATACCAAATACTTATAAAAAACCTAGCAGCTGCCTCACTTGGTGCTCAGCATTAAGAAGTTAGTGCTAGGACCGGTTGGCCTGGTGTCAGGATAATGTGACTTGGTGGGACATCATGCGACATGTCTGTGACATGAAGCCAGAGTACTAGATGTAACTATAACCTGTCACACTGCGGACATTGTAGTGATAAGACTGACAAATTGTCAAAGTTACATTAAAACTCCAAATCACGCACAAACCATCATTTAATGCAGACAGGATTTGACTAAATCAGTGATAAAAACAGTATTTTTTTTTTGTAGTTAGAAGAATAAAAATGAGCTTGCTCAAAGACTGTCTCCGAATATTTACTAAACAGAAATAAGGAATAATTTTCTGTTGGCAACAATATGCCTTGTAAAGGTTTATAGACATTATGTTGGATCCAAAAGCCTAGTTCATATGGTCCCACTAATTGTCAGGTAACCAGAATTGAAGTATCTGAATTTATGAAAGAAATTTTCAGTGTGTTAATGCATGCAGTATAGCAACCATTGCAAATAGTAGAAAGGAATGATTTGCCATTGCTGACTACTATAAATTGCACAAATTGATTTATCTGGATTTTAAAGAACAGAGGCACACATTTAATACAATTTTGAGATGCTTTTGTATAAAACTAGAGAATTTCTTCTTGTAAGCAAAATAATACATTGAGTCAAATGGGTTAGCATGATTACTTGTAGAAATTAAGAGCCTACTTAACAGAAATTAAGAGCCAACTTAACAGAAATCAAGAGTCTACTTAACATAAATTAAGATGCTGCTTAACGGAAACAAAGAGCCTACTTAACATAAATCAAGAGGCTACTTAACAGAAATTAAGAGGCTATTTAACATAAATCAAGAGCCTACTTAACATAAATCAAGAGCCTACTTAACATAAATCAAGAGCCTACTTAACATAAATCAAGAGCCTACTTAACATAAATCAAGAGCCTACTTAACATAAATCAAGAGGCTACTTAACAGAAATTAAGAGCCAGCTTAACATAAATTAAGATGCCTACTTAACAGAAATCAAGAGTCTACTTAACAGAAATTAAGAGTCTACTTAACGGAAATTAAGAGCCTACTTAACAGAAATTAAGAGTCTACTTAACAGAAATTAAGAGTCTACTTAACGGAAATTAAGAGCCTACTTAACAGAAATTAAGAGCCTACTTAACAGAAATTAAGAGCCAGCTTAACATAAATTAAGAGCCAACTTAACAGAAATCAAGAGTCTACTTAACATAAATTAAGATGCTGCTTAACGGAAACAAAGAGCCTACTTAACATAAATCAAGAGGCTACTTAACAGAAATTAAGAGGCTATTTAACATAAATCAAGAGCCTACTTAACATAAATCAAGAGCCTACTTAACATAAATCAAGAGCCTACTTAACATAAATCAAGAGCCTACTTAACATAAATCAAGAGCCTACTTAACATAAATCAAGAGGCTACTTAACAGAAATTAAGAGCCAGCTTAACATAAATTAAGATGCCTACTTAACAGAAATCAAGAGTCTACTTAACAGAAATTAAGAGTCTACTTAACGGAAATTAAGAGCCTACTTAACAGAAATTAAGAGCCTACTTAACAGAAATTAAGAGTCTACTTAACGGAAATTAAGAGCCTACTTAACAGAAATTAAGAGCCTACTTAACAGAAATTAAGAGCCAGCTTAACATAAATTAAAAGCCTACTTAACAGAAATCAAGAGTCTACTTAACAGAAATTAAGAGTCTACTTAACGGAAATTAAGAGCCTACTTAACAGAAATTAAGAGCCTACTTAACAGAAATCAAGAGTCTACTTAACAGAAATTAAGAGCCTACTTAACAGAAAATAAGAGCCTACTTAACATAAATTAAGATGCCACTTAATGGAAATTAAGAGCCAACTTAACAGAAATCAAGAGTCTACTTAACAGAAATCAAGAGTCTACTTAACATAAATTAAGAGGCTATTTAACATAAATCAAGAGCCTACTTAACAGAAATCAAGAGCCTACTTAACAGAAATTAAGAGCCAACTTAACAGAAATCAAGAGTCTACTTAACATAAATTAAGAGGCTACTTAACATAAATTAAGAGCCTACTTAACAGAAATCAAGAGCCTACTTAACAGAAATTAAGAGCCAACTTAACATAAATTAAGATGCCTACTTAACAGAAATCAAGAGTCTACTTAATGGAAATTAAGAGCCTATTTAACAGAAATTAAGAGCCTACTTAACTGAAATTAAGAGCCTACTTAACAGAAATCAAGAGCCTACTTAACAGAAATCAAGAGTCTACTTAATGGAAATTAAGAGCCTATTTAACAGAAATTAAGAGCCTACTTAACAGAAATTAAGAGCCTATTTAACAGAAATTAAAAGCCTACTTAACAGAAATCAAGAGTCTACTTAACATAAATTAAGATGCTACTTAACGGAAATTAAGAACCTACTTAACGGAAATTAAGAGCCTACTTAACAGAAATCAAGAGTCTACTTAACAGAAATTAAGAGCCAACTTAACATAAATTAAGACGCTACTTAACGGAAATTAAGAGCCTACTTAACAGAAATTAAGAGTCTACTTAACGGAAATTAAGAGCCTACTTAACTGAAATTAAGAGCCTACTTAACAGAAATCAAGAGCCTACTTAACAGAAATCAAGAGTCTACTTAACATAAATTAAGAGCCTACTTAACAGAAATTAAGAGCCAACTTAACATAAATTAAGACGCTACTTAACGGAAATTAAGAGCCAACTTAACATAAATTAAGATGTTACTTAACGGAAATTAAGAGGCTACTTAATATAAATTAAGAGGCTTCTTAACAGAAATTAAGAGTCTTCTTAACATTATATTAAGACTACTTAATGGAAATTAAGAGCCTGCTTAACAGAAATTAAGAGGCTACTTGACAGAAATTAAGAGGCTACTTAACAGAAATTAAGAGGCTTCTTAACAGAAATCAAGAGTCTACTTAACATAAATTAAGAGCCTACTTAACAGAAATTAAGAGCCAACTTAACATAAATTAAGACGCTACTTAACGGAAATTAAGAGCCAACTTAACATAAATTAAGATGTTACTTAACAGAAATTAAGAGGCTACTTGACAGAAATTAAGAGGCTACTTAACAGAAATTAAGAGGCTTCTTAACAGAAATTAAGAGGCTTAATATAAATTAAGAGACTACTTAACAGAAATTAAGTAGCCACTTACATAAATTAAGAGGCATTATAGACAAGAAAGACTATTAATGAATGTATCAGTATTTTTACTGTCATGAAAACTTGACACAGCCTTACAGTTTCAATGATATCTCAGTTATTGTGTGACATAAAGAAAGCATAGGATAGATTGGATTCATTCGCCAAAAAATTTACAATCGTGAGATTTTTAAAAAATCTGTTGCCATAAAGATTAAACTTGCAAATTATGTCTCAGTTTATTTTTAACAAAGGTTGTACAAAGTAACATTTTTAATTCATTATGTGACTTGAAATGTACAAAAAATTGGTTATTTTGTCTGTACGATATATAGTTTGTGTGGATGTTTTGGCAGAATGATGGCCACAACTAACCTATTTATCCAGACACATATTTTTCATAACAAATGTAATAATCCATTTGTGTATAATAAGATTGTGTTTTTTTAATTTCAGGTTCATATATTCACATTATTACAACATTCTCGATTTGAGAATTTCCAGCCTGTTTTAGAAGCTTACCTTACAGATGGGTTCTCCTCCACTCTTGTTTATAGGTAGGGATGTTATTGTAACATGGAATACAAACAAAACTACATACCTTGTATACTTGCTTATAAGTTGGGTCTAACGGCAAAAACATAGATCCCAGTCTGCCATAGTATAATGCGAGGGCAGTTTAGGCTTTTGTTTTTTTGTTCTACTGATTACTCCAAACATAATCGAGAGACCCAGATCAGCTGGTGCATTATGTAATGACAGATTTTGGTCTGTACAGTTTGCACTTGGGTTCAATTAGTATGCAAGAATATATGGTACATGGAAAGAAGTAATTTTGATTTGGTGTTGGAAAATTTCAAAGCCTTCAGGCTGTTATCTAATTCTACAACATATCAGATTAGTTCTTTCCCTCCAATTGGAAACAAATCTGCCTGGGGTTTTATTTGTACTACCCAAACCCTACATCCTTTTCTATGCTTTCTGCCTATTTGTATGGTTAACCATGACTGGTAGCAGCATATTGTGATTTCTCTTTTCTGTTCATACACCAGTACACATGTGTATCCATCTTGTTAAGTATTGCATTTAGAGTTTTAAGACATTTTGGCAAGGCATTTGCTTTGCATAAAAACATTAGTTACGTTATTCAGTTGGAATGGAATTCAGAATTGGGAGATTCATAAAGGCTTGATTCATTGTATCAAATAATATCCATGCACAGACATTAGAGAAGTTCCAGTTTGGATAAGCTGTATGGGAAAATAATGGATTAGCTTTATTAAATGGTATATCTGTAAGTTGTTTGATTGGTTTTAACAGTCTTATTTACCATAATACATCAGAATTACAGACTGGCTTACATGGATCAACATCTCCTACCCTGTCTGAATCTCTAAAACTGGGCAACCTTTTGACAACCAAGATGGTCCCATTCCATGATGACTGGACTTGGCCATATACCTCTGAACATAATGTGTCATGACCACAATCGACCATGGAGTATAGAGTATCAGCCACCAGGTTATACAGGTCATGGATCAGCATAGTACTACTTGGTACTCCCTGTATATTATGTCCAGCTTAGTGTCTCAGTATCCAAAAGATATTGCTTTACTTTGTTCTCAAGCCACTTAGCAAAAGTTTGGAAGTCATCTCATCAAATTCAGATGTTCACCATCCTCAACAGTCTTCTCCAGCTTACTTTGCAGGTAGCACAAGAGATGTTGGCTTCAACAAATTTATCCAAAGATGATGAAACTGGCTTGCATGTCCCTCAACTTGTTTATCCAAAGATGATGAAATGGGCTTGCATGTCCCTCAACAAATTTATCCAAAGATGATGAAATGGCTTTGCATGTCATGTGACTTGAAGCATGAAGACTCAGTTTTGTGGGCTTTTACATAAGTTTTCCACCCAATACTTCCAACAGAGTTCTTCTATCCTCCATCTCCTTCTGCAGAAATTGCCTGTTTTAAGTTCCAGACAGTTACTGACTAAATAGGTAGAATCTTCTTTCTTCCTGACATTCTGGGCTGCTTTTATTATCTATTACTAGACCCAAACATCTCTCTTTCTTGCAAAGATGCCTCTCCTCAAGCTTTAATTGGTGGTTCTACAAGTCCCACACACCAGTCGCCTTCCATCAAGCTTTACATGGTGGTTCTGCAAGACACACACACCAGTTTTCCATTGGGATATCTCAGCAGCCATCCAAGATATTGCAGCTATGGGGATAACAGAGCCTACCTTTGTTCACATGGATTAAAAATCTTTTATTCATACACAGCATTTTTTGCACAACATCATGGTCATCCATGTTAGATCTAGTATCTGTGGTGGTCTTTCAACAAGCAAAATATATTCTGCAACTCCTGAATCTTAAGTATCTGCCTGAGTGTATGGATGTTTGTGATAAGCAGTCCAATCAAATCTACAACCATTGAAAATCAGTCTCTCAAACAATGTGGACAAGCGGTAGAGAAAGGGCAATTATTTTCTCCATCGTTTCTCTCTATGAGAGCATTCCTATCTCAAAAATGAAATCATCTTCACATTACCCTTATCACAGATCCTGTTGGAGGGAAGGCTCCAATTAGTTTTGCTGAATGGGACAAGACATGCCTTGACAAATAGTTTCTGTAGGACTCGTTATCACTTTTAGAGCACCTCCTCCTTTATCCAGGGAATGTTACACAATTGGTATGGACTTGGAAGATGCAGTGGATATTGAGACAAACCAGACATAATTGAGTTACAATAGTCCAGTTTGAAAGTAATAATGAACACACTAATGTTTTAGTGGCATCAACTGAAAGATATTTGTGAATGGAACTGATATGTGTTATCTCAAGATATGCAGCCTTGCATATGTTCATGACATGTTGGTGCAATGTGAGAGTACTGTCCAGAGTATCACCTAGGTTTCGTACTGACTGTGTGAATTTAATGTTGGTGTTGCTGATATTTATTGTTTGAGGTAAAGGATGTGAATGAGAAAGTCTTTATGTTGTGATCAGAATGGCCTCAGTTTTATCATCATTCATCTGCAGCTTGTTACATGTCATCCATGATTTCACATCAGAAATGCACCTCTCTACTTCATGGATGGTAGCATCAATTTCATTTTGATGGCTTTACTTGTATATTTGGGTGTCATCAGTGTACAATTGGTGAGACACTGGATGATGATCTATGACGCTTGAGAGCTGCTGAGTGTATAGAATGAAGAGAACAGGACCACAACATAAATCAACTGGGCTGAGTGTATTACATTTGCAGATACAGTTTATGTCCTTTTCACTAAGTAGGACTTGAACCACAGTAAGGCTGTATTGTGATTGCCAAATACATACTGCAGAAGGTGAAGTAATATATCATGGTCTATTGTGTCAAATGCTGCAGACAAATCAAGGAGGGTGAGGACTGTAATCTTTCCGCTATCCAAAACAGAGATAATGTCATTAATACTTTCAGAACAGTAGTTTCAGTACTGTGGCAAGGGCATTATGCAGACTGTACATTGCTAAAAGACTGTTTGAATTCAAATGAGATACAAGTTGGGTTGGAACAACTTTTTCTAAGAATTTTAAAGGGGAGATCGCTCTCTTACTGCCACCTAGATAGCAGAGGGTTCTACCCTGGGATGGCTTGATTTGCAAAGTAGTACCTATTTTAATGCAAAGATTGGTTTTCATACATTCCTTGAGCACATGATAAGGTGTTCATTGCAGTGATGTAAGTGTCCAAAGAAAATATGATAGTACATAATGGATACAAGAGTTCAGGTGTCAAAGCAAATAAGATTATCTCTTTATTTAGCACTAATAGTGACTTGTGTACTACTGTTTCTTTTGTTCCATAAAATTTGAAGGTAGTAGACACAATGACCTACTTTGATGATTTTTTGTGCAACAGTTTGCATAAGTAACTTTTGGGTGCAATGATAAGATAGCCAAAATTTCTTCAAACAACTTTTCATCATCAAGTTGTTTGTGTTATCTAGTAAATAGAGAATTTAAAAAAAAAAAAACATAATTAGCTTATCTTCATTACAGGGACCTAATTTTATGCTGTGCAGAGACTGTGAGAACAGCTGTCTCAGGGAACCATGTGGTACAGAGTGTCTCAGTTTTTCATGTAAGTATCCATGACAACAGAATTTCTGATCCCTCACTATAAAGCCCCTGAATGCACCACTGCTTATAACTTAACTCATCTTATAACCTGTTTATTATTATGTATCTATTGAAATCAAATGAAATTTGTTTTATTATTGATTTAATTATTAATTAATTTTAATTATTAATTTAATTAATCACTTATTTTAGCTATAATTTTATGACATCCAATATCTGATTAATGGGTTTGTATTTTGCCATTTGGAATCGGTCTTCCTGAAACATGCTTCAGTATATGTCTCAATTGCTTACAGTGTAAACCACTTTTCTCATTCCATGAACATGTTGGTATTATATGTTTCCTTCCAAGAGTGCATACTAGTCTCACTTACTTTCAGAGTAAGTATATATGCTTGTTATCCAGTTTTTACATTATCTTTGAAGTCTCTGGTAAAGAACTATTTGTAATGTAGTTGTATATCTGCCAGCTCTTACTGTTTGCTTGTGTCATGTACTGAGATGATTCTTAAATTATGGACTTATTTTGGAACAGTAGCAAACAAATAAAAATACTATTTTTATGGTCAAATCCAGATATTCACTTGTCCAGGTTTGGTCTGGATCTTAGTTGTCATAAAAGACCCAGTCAGGCTGGGCAGGGAACCAGACTAATTTTACCTAGACCATTTTAACTACTGTTGTAATATGACCTCTCAAGATAGAATTCTTGGTGTATTCGTAGATAACAATGTTACGTGGTCTATTCACATTAAACAAATTTCAAAAAAGGTTAATTCTTATCTTTGGCTACTGAGGAAAATCAAAACATACATTTCTCTTCAGTATAGGGATATCTTTTATAAAAGTTATATTCAGCCATATCTGGACTACTGTAACGTAATTTGGGGTAATACCTCTAATTCAAACATAACAACATTTATAAGGCTCCAAAAGAGGGCTTGCCATTTAATTCTAGATCAATGTATAGACAATTTTCACATGCAATGAATAATATAAAGATTTTAACAATACATGAAAGAATATTTCTTAGAAAAGCCAAATTGATGTATAAAGTATCCAGAAAATCCATTCCTGTCTATCTAAGCAATATCTTTCACCAAAGAGATGCTGATGGTGGTACTCCAAATTTAAGGTCCATAAGAAGAAAAAATTACATTATACTAAGGCCAAAGAAGGAATTGTTTAAAAAAAAGTTTTCAATATACTGGTCCAGTAGTATGGAACAACATTTCCAGCGACATAAGGCAGGCTCCTAGCATTTCTTCGTTTCATAATCAGTGTCTTAAATGGATGAAATCTGTAGAAAATTGAACAGTGCTAGTACCCCCCTCAAAAAAATACTGCCTGCTTGTCTGTATTTTTGCATCATTTTCAAAGCTGAATGTTTCAACGCAGAATGATATTTTATGTTTCTTATATGTTTGTGTTTTTACAGATGTCTGTGCATGTGTTCCAGGCTTGATACTTTGAAATTTGAAATTCTTTAATTATTTAGCATTGAGCCAGACTCTTCACATCATGTTGTATGTATTGTATATATTGTACATAACAGATAGAAGGCCTCAAGGTAGATTAGTTCTGTAACTAATTGAGTTACCTTCTCTAAATAAAGTCTTTATTATTATTATTATTATTATTATTATTATTATTATTATTATTATTATTGCTCATATTGATTTTATGTTATAGTATTGTTTACAAGCAAAAACACCTTGAAGGCAAAAGGAACATTCCGCCCGTTTAAAGGTCAAAACAGTCGGCACAGAATTACAGTGGAACCTTGGGTCATGAACTTAATTCGTTCCAGAACTCGGTTCGTGAACCGAATGTATGTGAACCGAAACATTGAAATCAATGTAAATGCAAACAATCCTTTCCAGGACCCAAGAGGATGGTGCGGATCATCGATTTTGCCATGCTGTACTCATTAGCGATGTCGGACACACGAACGCCACTCTATGTTTCGCAATTATTTCTTTTTTCATGTCCACTGTGATACGTTTCTGCTTCCTACCAGCACTATCACCATCACTTTTTCTTTCTTGGAACTCATAATGGAGGGGGTACATACCTAAAAACAGTGAAATACCTTAAAAATGGCACCACTGCTAAGTAACGTTGAATGGTAACTGCATATAAATTACAAAGCGAGGCTGTGTGCGCGTGCAAGACTAGCGTATGTGCCGCGTGGCTTTGGTTCGTGACTCAAGGCACTGTTCATGAACTGAGACAAAAATTGTTCAAAATCGTTATTCGTGACCTGAATTGTTCATACTCAGAGGCATTCATAACCCGAGGTTCCATTGTATAAGCAAGAATATTCAGATGCCAGACTTTGTTTGAGAGAAAAGCAGGAAAGGCAATAGTAATGGCTTGTCAGTGTGAGTATTGCCCATGGTGGGGAAAATAAACCCAAAAAGAACATGTCAGGTTGAGAACTGGAGGTCATGAAGGCTGAGGCATTCATTACCAAGTGTTTAGTTGAACATAATCTTCTCATTTTTACATCAGATGTTTTTCAATGTGACAATGGCAGTTCACAATATGTCATTAGACCTTGCCGAAAATTAGTGTAACTTGTGGAAAAGTTATCAATTGTCTTACTAAGAACCTTAAGCATCAACTGTCTTACTGAAAACCACTACTGTCTACTTTCTTACTGAGAACCACAAGTTTCAACTGTTGTACTGAGAACCACAAGTGTCAACTGTCCTACTGAGAACCACAAGCATCAACTGACTTACTTCGAACCATAAGTATCAACTGTCTTATCATCTGTCTCACTCAGAACCACAAGTATCATCTGTCTTACTCAGAACCACAAGTATCAACTGTCTTACTGAGAACCACAAGTATCAACTGACTTACTTCGAACCATAAGTATCAACTGTCTTACCAAGAACCACAATTATCAACTGTCTTACTGATAACCACAAGTATCAACTGTCTTACTGAGAACCACAAGTGTCAACTGTCCTACTGAGAACCACAAGCATCAACTGACTTACTTCAAACCATAAGTATCAACTGTCTTACTTCAAACCATAAGTATCAACTGTCTTACTGAGAACCACAAGTATCGACTGTCTAACTGAGAACCACAAATATCAACTGTCTTACTGATAACCACAAGTATCATCTGTCTTACTGAGAACCACAAGTATCATCTGTCCTACTGAGAACCACAAGCATCAACTGACTTACTTCGAACCACAAGTATCAACTGTCTTACTGATAACCACAGGTATCAACTGTCTTACTGAGAACCACAAGTATCATCTGTCTTACTCAGAACCACAAGTATCATCTGTCTTACTCAGAACCACAAGTATCATCTGTCTTACTCAGAACCACAAGTATCATCTGTCTTACTGAGAACCACAAGTATCATCTTTCTTACTGAGAACCACAAGTATCATCTGTCTTACTTCGAACCACAAGTATCAACTGTCTTGCTGAGAACCACAAGTATCAACTGTCTTACTGATAACCACAAGTATCAACTGTCTTACTGAGAACCACAAGTATCATCTGTCTTACTCAGAACCACAAGTATCATCTGTCTTACTGAGAACCACAAGTATCATCTTTCTTACTGAGAACCACAAGTATCATCTGTCTTACTTCGAACCACAAGTATCAACTGTCTTGCTGAGAACCACAAGTATCAACTGTCTTACTGATAACCACAAGTATCAACTGTCTTACTGAGAACCACAAGTATCATCTGTCTTACTGAGAACCACAAGTATCAACTTTCTTACTGAGAACCACAAGTATCATCTGTCTTACTGAGAACCACAAGTATCAACTGTCTTACTGAGAAGGCTTTGTTGGCTTTGGCATGTCTGCATTTTTGAAGTATTGAAAGTCACAAAATATTCAGAAATTCTTCAAAAACTAATTCATTATGGTTTTGCTTACATTAATACTAACATAATTATGTCAGGTGTTTGTTGTCAGTGAGCAAATTATGAAACTTGTTAAAATTTACTGCATTTTTGTTTTTAATTTGCAAAGTTTAAATATCTCTGTAAGTTTATCATTACTTTTATCACGTAATATAATGGACTTGATCTGTGCATTTCATTAAGATATTTGATTATGAATCAATTTCATACTCTTGTGTATACAGTGAATTTTATTATATTATATAATGGACTTCATCTGTGCATTTCATTAACAGACTTTAATCTGTTATTTTCAGACTGGTGTATACAGTGAATTTTATCATATTATATAATGGACTTGATCTGTGCATTTCATTAACAGACTTCAATCATTTTCAGACTGGTGTATACAGTTAAATTTATTATTCATTTTATCATATAATATACTTGATCTGTGCATTTCATTAACATATTTGAATCATTTTCAGACCCTTGTGTATGCAGTGAATTTTATCATATTATATAATGGACTTGATCTGTGCATTTCATTAACAGACTTTAACCATTTTCAGACTCTGGGTTATACAGTAAAATGTATAATTCTTTTTATCATATAATAGACTTGATCTGTGCCTTCTTTTAAGGGTCAGTGTGTTTCATTTCAGACGCTGGGGTATACGATGAAGTTTATTGTCCAGTCCAGGCAGCTCCAGATGAAAGAGTGAGTTTAATGCAGCTTGTTCTCACAAAGTTTGAATGTGTTGCCAACTGTGTGCAATATAGACTCATGTCAGTACATAATGTACAAATTTGTCAGGGTCTGTGTAATATGTTCTACTTGTGATTTCAAGCCAGCAGTAACCTTGAAGTTTTCTTGGCTTTATTACAGCTTCTGTCTCTCAGCCTGCTTCTCATTATCTGTCTTTTTTGCACACCCACACATCGTCACATGCAAACACAGGAAACATCAGAATGATTAACAAGACTGAGCCAGATAATAATAAATGTAAGCTTCCAGTTGAAATGGTTAGGTCAGTTTTAAGCTATTCATATCCTTGAATAGATCATGGTAAATGTAAGCTTTCAGTTCAAATGGTTAGGTTAGTTTGAAGCTATTCATATCCTTGAATTTATGTAAATGTAAGCTTCCAGTTGAAATGATTAGGTCAGTTTAATGCTATTCATTCTTTGAATAGATAATTGTTTCTGTTGTTCAGCAAAAATCTGTGTAAAACGTTGTTAGAATATATATATATATATATATATATATATATATATATATATATATATATATATAGCATGTGCATGTGAGGTTGTTTTAGGTGATGTCTATAATGTTCCAAATAATTTTGTTCTCCCTTAGGAAAAGAAGATATAGACCTATTCATCAAAAAGAGTTTATCAAAAACATTTGCAACAGTGTTTTTTCTTGCTGTTCTATAGTCATCTGCACATAGACAGATTTAGTCTTCAGTTCTTTTCTGTTGCTCAGGATGATGTCGTAACTAAATAATTCTTAAAGATCATTTGCACATTTAAATTCTAATTTTAATCAAATACACTATTAAAAGTAGCAGTGAGCCATAATCATTGATTACTCTATTTTTTCTCCAGTCAAAACATTCCATATTTAAGCGAGAGAAAAAAAACCTAAAAAACATGTAACCCTCTTTGAAAAGTTTTGGATTCACCCCTGAGAAAGAATTCCATTCCAAATGCTTGTCCAGAGCTCTTATATATGACAGCCACAGTTAATAGAATTCCTTAATGCATCTTTGTATCTTCTTTCAGTGTGTTTAGTCAAGGCTCCGATGGGGAATCGGAGTTTCTAAGAAACCTTGAACAGCTGTTTCAAAGCATGGGTATATTACTTGCTAACAAAACCAATCAAATTGGAAAGGCTGCACAGGTAACTGAAAAAACTTAATAGAGTTTCATTGCATTCATCTATACAGTATGGATCCATGAGTGTTGTATGCTGGCAAATGTAATAAACCAGTACTGCAGTCAGCAAAAAAGAGAACGCAGTTCAGATGTAACACATTTATGTACTTCTATTGCTAATGTAAATTAACTGTCTGAAAAATATTTCCAACTTGATATAATTAACTTGTATTCAAAATTTGCTGCTACAATAGTGTAAAATTCAGAGACAAAGTGAGACATTGGTATAATAGAGGGTTATCATCAGTTTCTGCATAGTGTAGAATGCACAGATAATTAAAAACATTGATATAACAGAGTATTTATATCAGTTTCTGCATGATGTAAAATGCACAGATAATTAAAAACATTGGTAAAATAGAGTGTTTACATCAATTTCTGCATAGTGGAGAATGCACAGATAATTAAAAACATTGGTAAAATAGAGTGTTTACATCAATTTCTGCATAGTGGAGAATGCACAGATAATTAAAAACATTGGTATAATAGAGTGTTTACATCAGTTTCTGCATGGTGTAGAATGCATAGATGATTAAATATGTTGGTATAATAGAGTATTTACATCAATTTCTGCATAGTGGAGAATGCACAGATAATTAAAAACATTGGTATAATAGAGTGTTTACATCAGTTTCTGCATGGTGTAGAATGCATAGATGATTAAATATGTTGGTATAATAGAGTATTTGCATCAGTTTCTGCATAGTGGAGAATGCACAGATAATTAAAAACATTGGTATAATAGAGTATTTACATCAATTTCTGCATGGTGTAAAATGCACAGATAATTTAAAATATTGGTAAAATAGAGTGTTTACATCAATTTCTGCATAGTGGAGAATGTACATATAATTAAAAACAATGGTTTAATATAGTGTTTATGGCACAGTGGAGAATGCATAGATAATTAAAAACTGGTATAATAGAGTGTTTACATCAGTTTCTGCATAGTGTAAAATGCACAGATAATTAAAAACATTTACTACAGTAATTAATAAATCATTGCATTGAGAATCTAGTCTCTAAAAGTAGGTAGTTTTTTTATAGCAGTGAGCTGTTAAGACAGGTTCTACTTTAAGGATGAAATGTGTATTTTCTCTCAAATGTTCTAGATGGCATTGTTGGGGAACCTGCACACAGTGTATGAGCCCCTGCTACAGGTAATCACTGAAAAGAATTTGACTGACTTTATCAAGCTAGCACTTCAGAACATGCCCAAGGCCTCGGAAATTCCAGAGGACCTAACCAAAGCCAAACTAGAGCTTCTGCAGAGGACAGTTGCAAGCAAAGTGTTCCAGTCAGATGGTAATTTGTCTCAATATAATATATTTTGGACACCAGTCTGTGAATGTTATTAAAAATTTGAATGATTTCATATGTGATTTCTTTTTTTTTGTAGCCTTTGTGTGTAGATATTGAGAAACATATGGTATTCCCAAGATTTAATGTTGTCAGTGGGATCCCAAAAGTATTGTATCATCACAGTGTTACTGCCTTATAAAGATGGTCATTTATAATTTTGCTAGCAACTTAATGAAACATGACTCAACGTCTTAGTGTTGTATGAAAAGGCATTATAGAGAGGGAACTTTTAATGTTGTTAATTGTTTATTTTGTTTAGACATATTAATAGAAGTTTCATGATGGTGCTTTAATTTTGAGGCATTCAGATTCCAAAATTTCATTCCCAGATCAGCGTGTTTTGATTTTAAAAATGATGTGGGAATAGTGATAATTAGATCAAAGTTTTTAATAGAATAATATGGCAAGTACTCCATTATGACAAAAGTATTGCATTGATGTGATGCAACATCATGTTATGCCTGAAATGAATGTCTGTAATTGTATGCAGAAGATGGAAGTTAAATATAGGAGTTTACTGACCTGCCCATTAGTACTTGGTTATATGTCTCTTTGAATAAGTAACTTGTTGTGTTCTTGTTGGAATAGACAGATATAAACTTCTTATGTGACAAAAGTGGTAAGCACTTTCTTGTGCTGATTTGCATGTGTGGTCTCATTATTATCTCCCTTAGAATTGAAAACTTACAGGTTTATATTGTTAATATTGGAGCTATATGAGGACCCTGTCAAACAGTTAACGCCATTAATAGTTTTCCACTGCTGAGAGTCATCAAAGATTCATTCATTCATTCTACAAGGTTTAACCTTGTTTTTCTCTAACAACAACCAATTCAGCAAATTTGGTTCACTTTGAAGATTTTTTTCCATTATGTTATGATTATGTCTTACTACTGATGTGATTAGCATAATGTTGTATATTGGTATCCATGGGCTATTCAGTTTAAACTCAACTTTCTTTGATGGCTCCTAGTGTCATGAAAATGATTTGTCTTTAGTCAGGGAAATGTTTGGGATTTGAATTCCAATAGCCAAGGGGAAGTGGGTCTTCAGTAAAATATCACTTATTTCAAGAAAAGGGGTAAATTCATATGCTAAAAATATTTATCCGATAATACATACCAAATCACTATGAGATAGATGTACATGGAATGTCTTTGGTTTAGTGTATAATTACCTAGAAGTATTTATTTGATAAAACAAAGTTTTCATTTGATGCAGATTTTCATTTTATCAGTTGGTTAAAAATGATTATATTCTGACAGGCACTATGAATGTAAAGTTTTTTTTTACAGCTGTTGTATTTATCTAGATGTAGACCCATCTGTGTACAGCATAATGTACCAAGAGATCAGGGTGTATCATATTTGCTTGAAAATTGTAAGTAATATATTATGTTATTAAATGGGTGTTTTGTATTTGACTTAATATTGGCCCATGGTTAATCATATTAGACCTAGTTGTATTGCCTTGAGGCAGTTCTGAGAGTTTATATTTAATATGACATATGGTTCTGTCATATCGCCATTTTCATCTGTCATAATGCAAACCTAAGTCGATTTCACTGGATATTTTTAATGTTTATTAGTAGACTATGAAGCAGTTTTAATTTGACTAAGGATGGAAAAGACCAAAAGTACAAAACATGCATTTTGTGACATTTTTGTTAATCGTCTTTTATATTCCTAGACTGTCAGTATTATACTGTTTTGATACTTTCAGTATTATCAACCCTTATACTGTTTTAATACTTTCAGTATTATCAACCCTTATATTGTTTTTATACTGTCAGTATTATCAACCCTTATACTGTTTTGATACGTTCAGTATTATCAACCCTTATACTGTTTTGATACTGTCAGTATTATCAACCCTTATACTGTTTTGATACTTTCAGCTCCTTACACTGTAAACTCCATATATTGTGTCAATACAATAAATTCTTGAGGTGCTTGATATTACTGGTGTACTGCAGTATTTTTTCTGTGGTACTTTTTAGCTCAACTTGTAGTTTCCACCACAAGTAACAAGACTTCATGAGTAATCTTGTTAAGAATTGAATTATTCAAACAGCATGTATTCATTGTTCAGGAAAAATTAAATTTTAAAAAAATCATTTTCTTTTTTATACATTAGTTGTAATTGTCACAATTTAATTTTGAATATTACAAATAAAATATTTATGATCCTTTATTCACATGTTGAACACATGTCACATGGTAGCCAATGGGATGTCTGTGAAAGGTATTCAGGCAAATGCAACTTTTGGAAACATTTCGGATTGAAATAGATTGTCAATTTTTATTTTTTTTACTGATTTATTTTTATGAGTTATGTTTACATATTCCATTGCAAGACTGCATATCATACTAGGATTTAAGAGAACAATTGTTTTCTTTTGAGTTTTACACAATTTCTTTCATCCACTAAATATTTACTCGTTTCTTGAGGAACTATGTTTTATGTTTACTGGCCCTGTTTGATAAAACAAGCTCTCTAATTGTAGCATAATGCTACAGTGTAAACTGAATCATTCCACGTATAGTTTTTAGATCACAATTTATAATCAACATACACATATAGCCAATTCATCTACTTAAAGATAATGACCATTTAAAATTTTGAGAGGGGGAGAGGATGTGTTTTTCTTTTGAGATCAGATATTATCTCAAGTTACTTGTTTCAGATATTAAAATGGATATGATATGCTGGCATTATGCTATAAATCAGAGCAAGATATTTATCTAGCTATTGACAGAACATTAAATTTTTGGTCCCAGATATAATCATTGTATTCTCTGATACATATTGCATTAAGTACAAAATGTTTTTCTTGTACCCAGTTCTGCTAAACTTCATATATTTTGTCAATACCATTCGCTGTGTGTACTGTGCTGCCAACTTTATATATTGTGTCAATACTGTCATCTCCATATTCTGTGTCAATTCTACCAATTCTAACTACAATGTTAGTACTGTCAACTCTGTATACTGTGTCAGTACTGTCAATTCCATATACTGTGTCAGTAATGTCAACTCTGTATACTGTGTCAGTACTGTCAATTCCATATACTGTGTCAGTAATGTCAACTCTGTATACTGTGTCAGTACTGTCAATTCCATATACTGTGTCAGTAATGTCAACTCAGTATACTGTGTCAGTACTGTCAATTCCATATACTGTGTCAGTAATATCAACTCAGTATACTGTGTCAGTACTGTCAATTCCATATACTGTGTCAGTACTGTCAACTCTGTATACTGTGTCAGTACTGTCAATTCCATATACTGTGTCAGTATTATCAACTCCATATACCATATCTTACAGTCTATAAAAGTCAATGCAGAGTATAAGTCAAATGCTCAGATTTTGAAAATTTTCCATCCTTCATCCATCTATTAGTTGATGCTGAGTATAAGACAAGGCCAGAACAACACCTCGGTTTTATATTTTACACTTCATTTCTCACAGCATCACAAATTTGATCTTATTTGTAAGTCAGCAACCTTTTGGGTATGGATCATTAAATGGAACTTTAAATGTATTATGTACTTTTAGCTACATATAATGATGCTGACCTGAAATTGAATGAGTTACAAATAAAACTAGTGATGATGTGTGGAATTAAACTATGATAACTTCTGGTTTCATTAATATTAAAAGCATTACCACTAGTAGGGAAATTGCATTACTAGTGCTGAAATGCATTCTCCACATTTTTGGGGGAAGAGAGATACATACAGAGATGCATATGTATTGCATTGCATTTCTGTTCTTGCACCTCATGATGAAGCTTTTGTCAAGGAGAGAAAACATTTATAAATTAAATAGTAAATGTAAACTATGAAAATACATACCATACTCCTTCAGGGTTTATCTATTCACAATAGTTATATCTATTTAGTCTCCATTTGGTTAAATCCCAAGAATGACTATTTTGCATGTTAATTTTCTTTGCCAAGTATAAAGACCTCTCTATTCCCGACAAATTAGGTTTTTTACAAATGCATGTACTTAGGCTGCAATTGATTTTGATCTTTGCTCATGTCAGCCAGTCAGATTCAACCTTTGAAATGTAATTTGTGATTGGTTAAAACAAAATCTCAAGCTCAGGTTCATTTCCAAGTCTGAACTCAGTCCATGTCATTTTTAGTTGAGTTTGGTTTGGAAAAGAGAATTTAGTGTACAATACTTTTATTTTTCTTGTTTGACCTGTAATGAATCATATGGTTACAAGTCATTTACTTTCTTGTACAGAATCTCGTGATGAATTGATTATGTTGTGCATGGTGCAGATCAAAAACTGTGTCAAGGACAAGAAGCACAAAGCTTTGGCCATTGAGCTATTGGGAGATATTCTGGATATCATCTTCAACTTAAAGAAGGTAGGTTATGGATGTCAAAGATTAGAGTGCAGAACACAGTCTTGATCATCCAGACTTGGTTTGTCTGAGTGAAGCATGAATAAAATGCCATGGAGACATGGGTGGTATTCACTGTTCTATCATACAGTGGAATAACTGCACTGTATACTTTAAGATGTGATATTTAAGTAGTTTTTTAATAATAGATATGCATTGCTGATGAGACATCATTTTTTTGAAGTAAGTTCACCAACAAGGTATAATGATGCTTCAGAGAGCATTTTGAACCCGCATCCCTCCCACAACACATTCTAGAATTAGGACCTGCAGTTAGCAATGAGTATATTCTGGAAGTTTTGACCCAAAAGGATTTATTTATGCTTGTTAAAGCATGTGTTATAGCATTGATTATGGTTTCCATTTATTTTATAAGCAGACAGTTTTTATATGCCTTCTATAAGGCTGAGTATAATATATCATGGCATTACACAATAACATCTACAGTTACCAAACCTTATGGATAATTTGCACTTTGGATAAGTACAGTCCTATTGATTTCAGGCTCAAAAGAGTAAAGGTCAAGTTAACTGTTACTGAGAGAAGGAAAATGGTGTCCTCACAATTTCTAAAGTTTTTCACCATCTACAGTTACCAAACTTTGAAATTAGCTTGTACTTGTCTAAGGATGAACCCTATCGATTGAAAGATAAAAGGTCAAGATCACTTACTGAAAGTAGAAATATGGTTTCTGAGCAGTAATTTAAATTTCTGCCCTCAACAGTTACTAAACTTTGTGGATGGCTTGGACTTTGGATAAAGAAGAACCCTACTGTTTTCATTCATAAAAGGACAAAGATCTATGTCATGATAAATTAAACAAAAATGGTTTCTGTACAATAAACTCGAGTTCTCTATCTATGGTTATGAGACTTTGAAAATGGCTTTCACTTTTCGAGTCTAAAGGTGAGAGATGAAGGTCACTTGGACTGAATGACTTGCACATAATAACAAACGTTCTACATTACCTACATCACCAACTTTGTGAATGGCTTGGAGTTAGGTTGAGGAAGAAGGCTATTGATTTTGGAGTCAAAAGTCAAAGGTCAAGATAGCAAACAAACAAGAAAAATATTTTGTGCACAATATTATTAGTTTTATATTTCACATGTGACACAAAACATTTTGGATAGCTCGCACTTAGGGTAAGGAAAAAAAACAACCCACATTTCAGAGGCAAAATCAAAATAGCTAAGGTGATTCTGACTGAAGAAGAAAAATGGTTTCTACGCTGAAACTTCATTTATCTTCATAGAGATCGGATGTATCATTTAACATTCTTGTTATTTAAATCTGTAAATGTAAAAGATTTAATAATTGGTTGAACATCAACATTTTCAGCAGTTGAGTACAATTATAAATGGTCAGAAATGGATGCCATGAAATGGAGAGTTACCGTATTTTCCGGGGTATAAGTCGCTACTTTTTTTCGTTTTTTTTCTTTCAAATGACGTGTGCGACTTATACGCAGGAGCGACTTATACGATAAATAAATTTTTTTAACGACCGATGACTGATGCGCAGTGATGCTGTGTTATAGCGAATGCATCTACGGTATACCGGCAAGCCAATTGCTCGAAACTTACATACACGTAAGTATTAGACTACAAGAATATCAAATTAAATAATCAAATATTATTTAGTTATAAAATATATGTGTTAAAATTTGTTGTTATTAATTTAAAAAAATATTGAAATTACGATTGCCATTGTTTTCCTTTTATTATTCACCACGTGCTTCAAGCAAAGTGTTGGTCAGATGTCGCTACAATATATGTATTTAAATGTACCGGTAGCGCTTCATAATTTACTTCAATAGTTTATAAAAAAAAATTCTGGATTAACCCGAGACTGGCTTCATTGAGAGTACTCCAAAGTAATTAATAAAAATAACTGGAAGGCTGGCGAACAATTTCAGTTGTCATATAAAATGCCTTTGAAGTTCGCTCTGGGTGTGGAATTGACCGGAATACCGAGACTGGCTTCATTGAGACAACTTCAAAGTAATTAATTAAAAAAACTGGAAGACTGGCGGACAACTTCAATTGTTTTATAAAGTGCCTTTGAAGTTCGCTCGGGTTGTGGAAATTGACCGGAATACCGAGACAGGCTTCATTGAGAGAACTTCAAAGTAATTAATAAAAAAAACTGGAAGGCTGGCGGACAACTTCAAATGTTTTATAAAGTGCCTTTGAAGTTTGCTCGGGTTGTGGAAATTGACCGGAATACCGAGACTGGCTTCATTGAGAGAACTTCAAAGTAATTAATAAAAAAACTGGAAGGCTGGCGGACAACTTCAATTGTTTTATAAAGTGCCTTTGAAGTTTGCTCGGGTTGTGGAAATTGACCAGAATACCGAGACTGGCTTCATTGAAAGAACTTCAAAGTAATTAATAAAAAAAACTGGAAGGCTGGCGAACAACTTCATTTGTTTTATAAAGTGCCTTTGAAGTTCGCTCGGGTTGTGGAATTGACCGGTATATAAATACGGACCGTTCATACCATGGAGCATTAAAAAAAGATAGTTTCACAATAACGTTGTATGATTTAAAATTGTTATGTTAGTGTAAGTCAATACAGTTTAATCATGGCACCAACAACTACCACGCGAAAAAGTTATGATGCAGAATTTAAGTTAAACGTCATAGCATTTGCGAAAGAAAACGGAAATCGTGCAGTGGCGCTATTATTTACTTAATAAACATTATTTATAAATCTTATTTGCTTATATTTCTATTTTTAAAATTTCAAACAAGAATATACTTACACGTTGTTGGAATTACTAAGTCGTATGCAATGGCCGGCAGTATCAAAACCGTGATTACGGTAAGTGCGCAGGAGCGACTTATACGCAGGAGCGACTTATCTGTTGAATTTTCCAAAATTATCTGGATTTCCCCCTCCCGCGACTTATACCCCGGAGCGACTTATAGGGCGGAAAATACGGTACATTCTTTTCTATATTTTTGTCAACATTTTCCAGACTTATGGTAAAATATGGATAACTCAACCATGTTTTCAGATCAAACGATATATATTATTGCTTATACTGTTACAGATGTATATTTTGTTTGCAAAAATTGTCAAAATGAATCAATTCAGTAGAGGTATTTGCTATCTTTATGCATGTGATACACAAATTCTGTTTACACGCATGTATATTTTACCATTTTTGGCATTTGTAAAATAATTTGCAGCTCTCCATTATGAATCTCAGAAAAGCCTAGAGAGAAGCTTGTAAATTTCTTTTACACTGTATTTATTTTTACACTTATGTTATTGTGCTTCCCGCTCTCATATACACACAAACACACCTCCTTTTTTAAATACTATCTGATCTTAATACCTTTAGAGTACATCCACATCTAACAAATCTAGCCATCCCAGGCTTGCATTAGAAACAAAAGTGTTTAAATGTCATCTGCTTGCAAAGAGTTGAAGTCACACTAAAGTGGTCTCCCCTTGGATTGGATCCGTTTACAGTCACTTCATCAGTTACACATTCCACTTATTTTAGGAAGCAGGCTCATTTTTGACACATCGCAAAACCAAAATTTTTTGACACATCGCAAAACCAAATCCGCTTGTACCTCTTATCATCTGAGCCATTCTGGTGAGTTTGCTCAAACAGAGCATCATACTCCATCCAAATTTCAGTCATGTTCATACTTGCTTTTCATCAAGGACCAATATTTTTCACATCATTTTAAAAATAAAATTCAGCATATGATAAACATGTCTGCACCATGTCAGTTGCCTTTCCATGTTGACCTTTTTTATGAATACTGCCACACAATTTTCAATGACTACATGTTGAAAAGTCATGCATGTTATATTCATAGGCAATTTGCTCTTATCATTAGTATTCTTTCGCAGTTAGGGTAACAGGTTGATTTTATGATTTCACTTGTGCCTGCCATTGTTCTACTATGTGTATTGATATGTGCCTGCAATGCATGCAAATCCAGTAGACAGGATTGAGTAAGTGTCATGTAAATATCTCCAGTTAGACTGATGTCAATCACCCTACCAGAATTTATGTTATATGGGGTGCAATTTGGGTGATCCATTTCATATGTGCTTAAACTGGCCTGAGAAGAAATGGGCAATCATTATTACCATTTGCTATGAGCAGTGAACGAGTGAGACTATGCATTATCTATTAGGGATGTGGACTCCATCAGTTTTGCTCCCTTGCCAACACTTCACTCCAACTCATGGGCTCCATGTGGCCAAGTGGTTCAAAGTGCTTGCCTTTTCCAATTGCTGTGATCTCACCTCTGTGTGGGTTTGAGTCTTGGGCTCAGCAAGTGTGTGTATGTGAGAAAGCTTGTCAGTAGCTTCCTGTGGGTCAGTGGCTTGTCCATGGGTTTTCCTGGGTTCTTCTCCAACCAGTTATAATGATGATCATCTATAGCCTATCATGTGCTAAGAATGACTAAACCCACAACAAGAACAAGATTATCTCGCTGCTGTAGGCCATGGTATGGCATCTTATCCAGACCAGTAGTATTCAGTCAACACAGTCTACCTTGGTACTAGTTACGGTACCTTGGTACTAGTTACAGTACCTTGGTACTAGTTACAGTACCTTGGTACTAGTTATGGTGACTTTTTCCAGGATAGGTAGTATCAGACTTGTGGCATCAGGAACTACACAGTTTTGTCAGCCTGCACCTTAAAGGCAAGGGACCAGATATGGTAATTGATTTTCCCAGCTCCAGCTCTGAGCTGAATGTCAATTACATCAAGAATATTCAGCACCAGAATCAGGTATGTTAATTGATTTTCCTAGTTTACCCCTTCACAACTTTTAGACAGCACTGGCAACCAGGTAAACAGAATCAGTGAAATCCTGCACTACCCAGCACTGACCCCCAAAGAAAATAGCAGACCAGCACCTGACAGACAGTTTCTCCATCATCAGTCTAGGCTGTGTCACTGGTAATAGCAATAATTGCCTTGAGATAGCTGCCTACATGGACAGATTCCTAACCCTTGCAAACTTTTCCACACAGCCTCTTTTACAAGCTGTGTTGTTGCACACCTCAGAAAATAAAAAGGGCTACATTTTCTTGCCATTCTTCAGCTTAAAATGATTGATGGTCACAAGTACTATCTTTTTTTTTATTGATCCAGCAATATTCAGAGGAGACTTGTCCTTCCATACATTAATCAATTTTTTTCACTTTCATCATTGAGCATTGCCTGTCTACTTTCTAAGCTCCTTATGGTTTCTACACTAAATGATCTCATTTGGTTTCATTAAATAAAGAGTAAATTGCACCATAAATTTATTTAGACTGCAATTAATCATTATAAGCAAGTTTGGCAGATTGATGCAGATATAGTTGTTTTTTTTATAGAATAGCAGAAGTTTCAGATTTTAATTATAATTAATACTACATACTTATGAATGCTTAAGTCCAAAAACTGCTTTATAAAGTGACTAATCATTCCACACAATAGTTGCCTAGGTTGTAATTGGTCACAAGGCATGAGACGTAAATCTACAAGCTCTTTAAGGTAGTATTGAACTCGTATCTACCATTTGTTGACACAGGTTTTAACATCTGTATTCCCTGTGATATTAAACATAATGTCATACAGTTTGGAAGTGTAGTAACAATGATATGCATGTCTGAAGTAATTACAGTATCATGAAGAATTTTTAAAAAATGCTTGTGAGTTTTGTGTTAGAGAGAATTATTTCCTATCAATTGTCCTCCAAGGATGCAGGTCTTCACTCAACAAAGAGGGTAAGTGTATTCGTTCAGCATAGCTGATGCCATCATTTTTCTGCTTTAGAGTGTCACTGCTAAATCTTACATAGAGCATTTTGCTTTTCTTTGAGACATGGTTGGGTCAGGTGTCCTATACCTACACCTCGTGTGTACAGATTGTTTGTTTTACGTGTTTATTACATTTGAAGTGAGTTTTTTAAATGTCTTTTTTTATGGTTTTAATAAAGTGTGATGTCAGTGTTTCATTGTTATGAAATTGTGGTTCATATGATATCACAACAGTGATGAAATTTATTTTTCAATATTGGTATTATTTTACTGCAGATAATTAGGGGTAATAAATTAAGACTGGATTGAAAATCTCTTGTTGAGTCAAACAATGGATGGCCAGAATACAACCGATTGATTAGGTAGTGGTTATTGTAATTTGAAAGAAAACTTTCATGAAAGATTTACATTTTACTTTAGGAATACATTTTTAGACAATATGAGATGGAACCTATTTCTGTCATTTTTATTTGGTTAGGCAGATTTATACCAGATAGTTAATATCCCCAATATTTATTTTAAACAAGAAAGTATCTTGGATATTGTCGTACCCTCTGTCTGTCCCTCTCAGTCTGCCACTGTCTGTCCATCATTCCAAGAACATACTTAAAGACCTAAACATGTTTCCTACCTTAAATATTTTCAACATTTTTTGTTTTCCAATTTCATGGTGGGTTTTTTATTTTTTAATTCATAATAATATAGATGTTGTAAAGTGCTTAGAGCTTCTAATGATTGGGTGCTATACAAAGTCCTCATTATTATTATTATTATTATTATTATTATTATTATTATTATTATTATTATTAATCAATGTACAGAAACTCCTTAAACTTGAATGTATGTCAGTATGGTATGGATTCCTTTAGTTTTGGAACATTCCTATAAATTCCAGAACTTTACAAACTTGCATTGTTGCAAATGTAGACATTGGCACATGTTCTCAGTAGCCCTTGATTGGAAGGTACTTCATAGCTGGCCTTAGCCCACAGTTGTTTTCCTTCTTTGTTATGTATAACCAATAAGTAATTGTTACCTCAAATGATAGACCTTTATAATTCTATGCACATGGAATTCAGTCACCTTAGTAGATGAAAATGCATAATGTTTCATCATGGGTCGACAGACTCATATTTGTGCATGAAGACAGTAAACAGATTCACTCAAGGGAAGTAACAAACGGGTGCTTCACTAATGCAGCTTCACTTTTTTGTAACCTTTGAATCCTACTCTTTTATTAACAAGTTAACTTCTTACATTTCAAAATGATTCGGCTGTGAAACATACTATTGAACTTAGTACTTATTTTTGAGAATGTCTTCATGATTTTGGTCAACCTCAAGGAGAGCTAACCATGTCTGAGGCCAGCATCTGTAATAACTTTTCAGCTTCTCTAATCCAGATTATTTATACTAAAAAAGACCCGTAAGGGTTTGAAGTATAGAAAAATAAGGGGATCCTGGTGTTCAAATTGGTCTAAAGTGCTGACCTTTACCAGTCACTGCCTTGTCATCATTGAGATAATAATAATAATAATAATAATAATAATAATAATAATAATAATAATAATAATAATAATATAATAATAATGCTTTATTTATAGTGGGTAACTCATTAGTCAAGGACTATTCTCCCATGAGGCCCTCTTAATGAAAGTATAACAAATGCATATTGTGTGAAGAAGCAATAATTAGTGCTTATATTAACATGTTTCGTATAAAAATACTAAATTCCATTATCTGTTAGAAACACATGCATGCTCCTGATATCTCTTCTTAAATACTCTAATATTTTCAGCTGATTTTACATGTAGTGGAACTTTTTCCACAGAACTGTACCAGAGTATTGAAAACTCTTTTTGAATTGCTCTGTTCTTGGTTTTGGTACTAGAAGGTTTCCATGTTAGATTGATCTCAACTGGTATTGTGTTGAAAAAGTCCTGAATAAGTCCTGAAGATACTCTGGTGCAGTTCCATGTAGACATTTATATAAAAGAACTGCCTTGTGAAAATCTATCCTGTCATATATTGTGAACCATTTGAGTTCTGTAAATAATGCTTTTGAGGGATGGTCAACAGATGTATCTAAAATTACATGTGCTGCTGGTTTCTGAAGTTTATAAATCCTGTCAAGCTCAGATTTAGCACAGTTTCCCCATACATTAGAACAGTAATCCATTGTTGGAAGAATATACGTCTTGTAGTATAGATTGCGAGTTTCCATAGGTAAATATTTCTTGATTCTGCTGAGAAGGGCAATTTTGGATGACAGTGTTTTACAAAGCTTATCAATATGGTCATTCCATAATAAATTATTAACTATGGACACACCTACAAGCCTTTCATGATTGACAATTTCTTATGGATGATTATTTATTGCAAGAGATAGTTTTGGGTTCCCTGACTTGTATAGCTTTTGTGTCGTCCCCAGAATCATACATTTTGTTTTACCTTCATTAATTACCATCCTATTTTGTTGTGCCCAGTTTTGGACTCTAATAAGATTTGAGTTTAATCTTGTTTGGATAACTTCAGTATCAGAACTAAATGTATACAAGGTTGCATCATCTGCAAACAAATCTGTATTAGTGGATTCATTATTTAATGGTAGATCATTGATATAGAGAAGGAAGAGGAGAGGGCCTAAAACTGAGCCTTGAGGGACTCCTGAATGAATAGTGCTAGTTTGAGAGCTAATATTGCCAATGCTTACTTGTTGAGACCTTTGGTTTAGGTATGATCTAAACCAGTTTAAAGATGGATTGTCAAACCTGTAACAGTTCAACATTTGCAGCAGAATTTCATGATCAACAAGATCAAAAGCTTTCTTGAAGTCAAGGAAAACAATCCCAGTCTATGCCCATTATCCATTTCCTTCAGCCAAAGATCAATTAATTTGGTAAGTTCTGTTTGGCACGAGTGGTACTTTCTAAATCCTGATTATGCTTTATGAAATAGAGAGTTCGTTTCAAAAAATGTATAGACCTGAATGGCGGTGCTAGGACAAAATGTCAGCGGACAAAATGTCACGGACAATATGGCATGGACAAAATGGCATGTGGACAAAATGTCAGTGGACATAATGGCACGGACAAAATGTCATGCAGACAAAATGTGTGCGGTCCAGAAATTTGCGGAAAAAATATAAGATGGAAAAACCAATGGAAAACTTCACTAATCTATTTATTCAAATGTAGTCTATCTTTATTATAATAATTATATCTAGCCTAATTAATAAATAATGAAGTCAAACAACATTAATGTTTAAAACACATGCAATGTCTCCTAAATATGTGATTGGATCTTGGTTTTTGTAATCGGTCACCATAGTGTGCAACGCCTCATTGACGCGGAATTATGTTTTCTTTTTCTTCCCAGCTGTTGTTCCCAGTTCCAATTGACAACGAAGAAATTGAGTGCTGTGTTGTTCATGTTGTAGTTTCCGTGCAAGTTTGGTTGTGGTCGGATGCGCGAAACCGACGACATTGTTGAATGCATTGTGCCAACCCTCGATTGCGTTGTTGCTGCGAGGCAGGTTGTCGATTACTCTAGAATATTGACTCCAAAGTTGAATTAAGAATCTGGGTGGCCCTGTTCTTGCTCTTCTTAATCTACCAATGAAGTTATCTTCCATGTAATCACAGATAACATCTATGTCATGGTAAGCTGGATCTTAGAGTAATTGTTCAAACAAATCAATAACATCCTGTGGTGGAACGAATGCCAGAGCAAGAAGTCGTTTGACGAGAAGTGCGAAATCTGGTTCATTTCTATAAAGTTCCGAGAATCCTTCCGTTTGCAATTTCCTCCAAATGCATTGACCGAAGTGAAACATGCATCCGGTGATTGTTGCTACCTGGAATGTGTTCTGGAATGCACTAATTGCTGCTAGTTTGAAATCAACCATAATTGAATCTGGATTCAGACCTGCTTTCAATATCAGAATTTCCTGAAGCAGATGTTGATATGCTTCTTCTGTTCTGGAAGATAGTAGTACATATACCACCGGGAAAACTTCGCCATTAATTCAACCATGAATCGTGTATAGTTGGTCATATCCATTTGGACTCACACGAAATGTTCCATCTGCAAACCAGTGCTGACATCTGGAAAGGAATTCCAAATCATCATCAGCTGCGAAGATGATCATGTCATCTCTCCTAATATGGATGAAAGGTCTGTTGCTCTGCATCAAAGAATATCTCATGATGTCATCTTGATCGTTTGGTTGCACCTTCTGACGATGTCATCGTACATCTTGTGCCAATGTTGTTCGTTTTGGAAGTAGATGCGCTGCTGAAACTGGAACATTCATCAATTCATTCTGAACAATTGATCGTGTTGTTTCTTCAGATGTTTCATCTCTTCTTTTCTTGTCGGCTCGTGCTCTTTCGACCTCTACTTGACCATGAGTTACCGTGTGGTTGTGAGTTGCAACTTCATGGACAATTTCATCATCTTTTGTGTGCACTCGCGCTGTGCACGTTCTTTTTTCACAGCGCCAAAGGCTTTTTCCATCATTGTTTGCCGAATGCTTCGTAAAAATGTAACCTTGAACGATAATCTTACGATTTCCTTTCTGTGATGTAACTAATTTTAACATTGTGGTAATATTTTAAATTTTAGTTTCTGGAAGTGTTTCTATATAGTGTAACGATATTCATGGGGCAAGCCCAAAATTTGAAATCCAGCTCATGCTCCAATTACAGCTTTAGCAATTAATTTTTTTAAGGCAACACAAATAGTCATCTGGTAAAGTTAATTTTAATTTGCATAGCTGTGTTTTTAATTTGAGGCCAATACGTACTCAACGGGCTGAAACCAAACTTGCTTTGGCACATAGCACTGACCGCGCCGCGACGAGATAGGTAATTAAAATGAGAGGAAATGACGGCGCTGAGATGAAAGTTTAATTTGAGGCCAATACGTACTCAACGGTCTGAAACCAAACTTGCTTTGGCACATAACACTGACCGCGCTGAGACGAGATAGGTCCAATCCAGGGGATTTATTCATATTCAACTTAATTAGCATATCAAAAACGTCCGCTTCACTGACATTAGCTATTGAAAAATACTTATCTTCAGGAATTTTGCTCTTAAAAATAACTGTAGAGCATCAAGTTCAATTGGGATGTTAGTCTGGTTCTGAATACTGTTACTGGAGATGGTTATGAAGAAATTGTTGAACATATCCACAGTGTCTTGTACAGATGTTGCTATATCATCATTTTGCTTAAGTCTAGGGGAAGACAACTGTTCTTGGGTGGGTTCAGCACTTTTAGATGCTTCCACAATGTTTTGGTACTCTTACTTTCATTAATAGCCTGTTTACTGTAGTTCTCTTTTGCCTTAGTTATCAGATGCTTTGTTTTATTCCTTCACTTTCTATAGCTTTTCACGTCTTTTTTCTTGTGGAAATTAACTCTTAGGTGCCTAGCCTCATTGATCTCAGGGGTAATCCACTTGGGTGTAATTTGGTGTTTAACCCTTTTTGTTTTAATTGGGGCATGCTTGTCTAAGGCTGCATTGAACATCTGATACCATTTATCTAAAGCAGTGTTGACATCAACTATATTGCAGACTGATTGAAAGGGTTTGCATACTAAATCATTTAAGAACATTTCCTCATCAAACTGTTTAAAGTCCCTGTATTGTATTTCAATGTGTTGCCCAGTTTTAGATGATTTCGGAACAGGTCTAGTTATACAGACTGGGTAGTGGTCACTCAGTGCATACTGGCACATTTATTTCACTTATGTTTTCAGGTTTGTTAGTATAGATATGATCAATGATAGTAGCATTTTTATCTGTTACTCTAATTGGGGTGTTAATTGAGTAAAGTTGTAAGTTTCAAAGTTACTTATCCATGTTAATGGTGGAATTTTCATGTAGTCAATGTTAAAATCACCTAATATGATAGTTTCTAAATCTTCCTTTAGTAATGCTTTTTGAATTTGAGCCTCAAATATATCAATCCAATCAGCTGTGGAACATAAGAGTATTGGCTTTGATTGGGCAAGGGTTACTTCGATCCAGATACTCTCTACCCCAATAGTCTCTAGATCAACACATCTGTTATAACTAATGGAACTGTCTACATAGAGAAGAATACCCCCACCACCCTTGGAGTCTCTATCTTTTCTTTCAAAGTGGAAGCCCTGTATTTGGAAAGCCAAATCATCAGTACCATCGTAAATAAAGGTTTCACATAGACCTAGAATACTGACTGGTCTAGTTTGCTGTAATATTAATTTTATCTCATTCAGTTTTGGGAGGATGTGTTGAATATTTAGGTTGATTACATGCAGACCTCTTTTGAGGTGCCCAAAGGTATGACAATTTTTATCAGAGGATTGATTTTCAGACAAGGTAGTATACCATGTATAGTTTGTAGACTTGACAGATTTCTTTACATTGCCTTGATTCTTTACATCAACACATGAAGAAGATAACATATTTTAGGCTCAGCCAATGTGGGTATGTGAGAAAGCTTGCCAGTAGTTTTCCATGGATCAGTGGTTTATACCAGGGTTTTCCACAGGTTCTTCCTCCACCAGTTATTGTATACTGGGTGTCATGTATAACCTAACATGCACTGAAAACATAACATCACTAATCCTATTTCTAGCTAAATATTACAGGGACAAGAGTCCATGCTTGTTTTAAGCATGATTAAAATATCTTCTTTAAGACTTTGTCTCTTTTAATGTTATTTTGATTATTTTCAAATATAAATATGTCATACTCATTGGCTTCAAAAGACTTGTTGATGAAGGACATGCCTAATGTATGAAATTGTTTTTAAAATAGCTCTAGATTTACTGAGCAGCATTAAGCATGGTTTAAATGCCTTTTTTTTTAGTTTTGAGACACCTTAAACTCGGCAGACCAATAACTATGTTCAAACAAAATGTAGGTTACGGGCATGTAAGCTTTGTGCTTTCCTAGTGTTATTTAGCAATGATATAAATATGTTGTACTTGAGTTCCGGGGTATGTCACAATTTGGACAATTCTTTGTACTGAAAATATTTTTTAAAGAATGAGCAAATTCGAAGGAGCTGATATTGAACAAACTGCATCCAAATATGTAAATAAAGGAAAATATACTCAATTAATAATTATTTAGTAATTATAGATTTTAACTATAGTAGCAAATGACCATGAAATGAATGCTGTAATTAGCCCATCTTAACAGGTTGACTTTTAAAAAATGCATGAACTTTAAGGAAAAATGATTCAAAGCATAAAAAACACGTTTCTTTTGTTTCACTAATCATAGACCAGAAGTCCTTATGAGATAACCCATTTTCTGTTATCCAATATCTGGCAGTACCCGTTTGCCTGTTATCCAATATCTGGCAGTACCCGTTTGCCTGTTATCCAATATCTGGCAGTACCCCTTTGCCTGTTATCCAATATTTGGCAGTACCCATTTGCCTGTTAGAACAAATTTTTTGTCATTGCTCCGTCAAAACAATAAACTGCTTGGAACTTTAAACATACACATTTATACCAAGGACAAGTTGTTTCTGAATAAAAATGTTGATGCTCAGACATTTAGCAGGAACACCATGGGATCTTGAAAATCTTGTCAGTACTATAGAAGAATGGATGTCATATCAAGATGAAAATTTCTTGAAAATGCCTAGTATTATATTTTGTTCATAATAAATGAAAGTGCTGCAAGCTGACATCATGTATAGTTGCCACATTAGCCATCTTGAAAATCTTATTGTTGCTACTTCTCTTCAATGGAAAGTTGTATGAATATGGGGTTTACTAAAAGACTTCATATGATGTCTAATTGTCTTAAATGAAAATGTTGCTGATCTGATATTCCAATATGGCCACCACAGCAGCCATCTTGAATTGTGTTATGTACTGATCTACCGGAATGAAAGCATATTAACATAGACATTTTACCAGGGAATTTCTTGTGATGTCTAATTGTTTCTAAATGAACATGGTTCCACTCATATGTAATATGGTTGTCATAGCAAATCTTGCTGTTGTTATTGCAACTAAATGGAAAGTTATATCATCATTGTATAATCACAAAATACTTCTTTTTATGTATTGATGATACTAAATGATAATGGTGCCAATCTGATATCCAGTATGGCCAACAAAGCTGCCATCTTGAAAATCTTGTTTTTGATACTGGTCCTAACTGGAAAATCATAAGCTTGGTCATGGAGAAACAGACTGGAAATGTTTAAAGGTTATAAAAAACAATTTAATGTATTGAGAGTCTGTATACGGCAGAACTTTCCTATAAATTTCATACAAGCATTATTTGATTACATGGGTTTGTGAAAAATCAACTTTAGGTTGATCAGAACGATATTAATGCAGTTTTGCAGTGAACAGTGTTTTACCCACGCTGCTTGTTTATCCCCACTCAATACAATATATCTATTATTCCCTATATATTCCAGCTAATATAATCAGATCTCACAAAAAGGATGTAATTCATTTCTGTTTTACTAAATAATTAGAAAATTGCTTCCTTTCAGAGCTTTTCTTGGATTATTTGGAATTTGATGTACAAGTTCCATCAATCCCTTGTAATCATTTGAAGTGACCACAATTTAAGCTTTAAAAATCTTTTTTTTATATGTATCCTTTCTGTTTATTCTTCCTGTATTTTATGAGCATACATGTATATCCTTTCTAGACATCATGAGCATATATGTACATGTATATGTCTTTCCTTTATTTAATGAATATACATGTATATGTCTCCTTTATTTAATGAATATACATGTATATGTCTTTCCTTTATTTAATGAATATACATGTATGTCTTTCCTTTATTTAATGAATATACATGTATGTCTTTCCTGTGTTTAATGAATATGCATGTACCTTATGTCTTTCTATATTTAATGAATAGATTCTATATTTTATTTTATATACCTTTTGTAGAACTTAAACATCTTTACCGTTTATGTTTTGTCTTGTAGTATTTCATACTTGCATTTATTTGGATTTTATATATATATATATATATATATATATATATTAGTTTTTCTTTCTAACTTCTATTCTCAGTTCCTTATATATACATTTTTTTAAATTCCTTTCATGTACATTTTGTTAAATTTCTTACATATACATTTTTATTAATTCAAGTTTTATTGGCACCATATCACCCTTATTGAGCAGATAAACAAGTATGTACTAATAAATATATGCATACATAGATAAACAAGTATGTACTAATAAATATATACATACATAGATAAACAAGTATGTACTAATAAATATATACATACATAGATAAACAAGTATGTACTAATAAATATATACATACATAGATAAACAAGTATGTACTAATAAATATATACATACATAGATAAACAAGTATGTACTAATAAATATATACATACATAGATAAACAAGTATGTACTAATAAATATATACATACATATATTTGTTTCCTTGAACTAGTATATTCAGCAATTCTCTTTAATTTTTTCAGATATAAACTTAACCACATATCATTGTATAGAGTCACTTTTAGTTAATTGGTCAACTGCTATTTTTAACATCAACTTGGATCCATACAAATTATTCATAAGAAACCATTCAATGTCAGGAATTATCCTAAGAATTACACGTCATTCTGGGTCCAATGTTGACATTTGTTATATAAATATCATATAGGCTGTTGAAAAAAAAAAATTGTAATTTTTTTTCCATAAACCAGATGTTGAAAACACATTACATCCTATTCATTGTTGTTTCTCTTCAACATAATAGCTTTTTTGATATAAAATGTTGAACTTTACAAATGTTTTTACAAGATTGGTTTAGTTTGCTTAATTGCTCTTGCCATTTACTGGCATTGTTACTTTGAATTTTGTCAAACCAGCTATAAACCTGACGTAACTGACTTGACTGAAATGCTTACAGAAAAAGCCCAAAGTAAATTTATTTCATTTCTGTTGCCCGATGGATAAACATTACATCTTTTCAAAGCTATGTGCAGAATAGACTGACATATCACAAGTCATGACAACACAGGGGTTGTATCTGGTGTGTCCAAAATTAATATTATTTTGAACAGAATATTCAGGTGACACTTGTCTGTTATCAAATGGTAAGCATTGCAGTATTTCATTTTCATCAATGGGATGAATTTGGTATTTGTTTTACTTCAGTATTGGTGACAGAACCTTAAGTGTGCAAAAATGCTATATGCACTCATGTATAGCAGACACACTCACATGACAGCCTAGTAATTAATTCTCATTGATCTAAACAGTCATTCCAGATTCATATGAAAGAAATCAAGGTATATAGAATTAATTATAGAGAATTATAATGATACACCAAACAGAACGGAAAGTGTTATGCCTGAATTCCATAGAAGAATGGTTGATAATAGTATATAATTATATTAAAATATTAATTCTGCCTACTATTATCAAGCATTCTTCTTTAGAATCCAGGGATAGCACTTTACATTCTGTCTGGTGTATAATTCTCTATACATGTATTTAAGTCCCTTGTATTGCATATCCTCACAGAATAATTTTTATGAAAAGGATTTAATTGTTAATCTTTTTGCTAAGCCACCTTTTTCCCTGGTTGTACAAGTATTTGTTGTTAAGGTTTCCTGATGTTAGACAACATGGTAGTGTTTTAGCTGGGTTAATCTGTCACTGTATCATTTGATTTCTTCAATTAGCTTGTGTTCAATACTTTTAATTTTATGGATGAATATTTCCTGAAATTCATTAATGTAATTAGCAAGTAATTAAACATTTACTTACCATGTACACTCACTTATAAGTCAGAGCATACAAGAAACAACATAGACCCTGATCTGCAGTAATAAAATGCATGTGCAGATCAGGGTCTACTGATTACTCCTAATAAATTGCACAGACCCCATTCTACTAGCGCATTATGTGATGCAGATCTGGGAGTTTGCAGTTTGTGTCGACTTATAGGTGAGAGTATATGGTAAATTACCAGTTTATGGATTAGAGCAGATTATACTCTTGTGCATTAAATATTTCCTTTCTCACTCCAGTGAGTAATTTAATGTAACAGCAGCTAAAATGAAACTTTTGTGTTTGATTCAGACAATGAACATACAAAAGGATATCAAAACTGTTGTGTCTGCCGTTTTTGATGTTGTCATGCAGTCTGCCATTGAATCAAGCAATGAAAAATCATGGGCATCATTGGCTTACACACTGAGTGCAAGGAAAGCAGAGGTAAATTTGTACCATTATTTGTCAGAGTTTGTTGCAGATATGACTACTGACTTATAAGTTTTGTCAAATAGCAAGCAGCATAGACCCAGATCGGCTGTCAAATGATGCTGTGGCAGATCAAGGTAAATTTTGTTTTTTCTACTGGTTTTTCTCCCAACAAACTGACGACTGCTTATGCATTATGCGATGGTAACTCTGTGTCTATGTAGTTTGCAGTTAGAGCTGACATAGAAGTAAATATATACGGTAATAATTACATCCTCAATCATTATTCTACCTTCATTTAAATTTGCTGTAATAAAAATCAAAAGCAACAAGTTTTATTTAAAGTTGCCTTAGGGAAGTAAAAATAAATTTTAGTTTTTACTGACTTTATAAAAATGAACATGAAAGGGAATGCATTTTAAAAAAAAAGTAAATCTTAATTGGCATTGTAATTTTCTAGTTATTTGCCACATTTAGCATTGAAAAATATGGATCCTACTTTTGTTGAGCTATAGCCATTACTAGCTTACTGACAGAAGTTTGATTTATTGCTAAATCATGCAATTATGTTCCTTTGTTAGGAAATTGAAATATAGTTATATGCATCATTTATACAACCTTAGAAATATGACACAAGCAGATATCAGCAACTGCAAGACCAAACAGCGATGTAGACAATTGCCCTTTACCAGTCCGTATATACTGGTGACCCGACAAAAGAGTGCATGACAAAACCGCGCTGACAAAAGAGCACCTACAAATGAGCGCAATACAAAATAGCGCAATACCAAAAGAGCGCCAATTAAATTATAATAACAAGTAGAGTAGAGATCGAGTAGAGAAGTTCTGAAACATTTTTGAGCAAAAGAAATTGCAACTATAATATCAAGTATAAGAGATCAAATAGTTATATAGAGAAGTTTTCAAACGATGGAAGCTTTGATCTATATACATTGGTACAAACAGACTAGCGATCAAAGAATCTGTTGGACGTGTATAAATTGTTACAAATTACTATTTAAGTTCACCATGTTCTGAAGTTTTACAACACTTACAAAATTACAGTGTAATAGTTGTACAAAAATTTACATGGAAACAATTGAGTCACAGAAGGGGAAGATAGTGCAGTTAATTCCTTTTAAGTCATTTTAAGTAATGAGTATATTTTAGTTAAACATTTACCTAATTTATGTAGAAGTGATTTCTACTTTAAATTGTAATACACTTCATTTTAAGCATTTAAGACTTTCAATTACTAAAATTATATATGCTATTTTGTCTTGCGCTCTTTCATCGGCGCCCTTTTGGTATTGAGCTCTTTTGTCTTGCGCTCATTTGTTGGTGCTCTTTTGTCGGCGCTTTTTTGTTGTGCACTCTTTTGTCGGGGTGCCATATATACTCACTTATAAGATGAGACCAAGTGCAGTCTGTAGTTACGTAATGTGCCAGAGGATCTGGGTTTGTGCTGTTTGTTAGGAGTACGACATAGACCCTGATCTGCGTGTGCATTATGCAATGGCAGATCTGAATCTTTTTGTTTGGAATTTGACTCAAATTATAAGCAAGTATAAATGGCAATTTTTCAGTCACTGAATATGTTCTTTTTATTATAGTGAAATGTCCTCTGAAAGTTTTGTCATTGGTAATATTGTCAGTCACTAGCACCAACACTGAAGAGCTTAATTCATCCAACGATTGACTTATCGGATATTTTAAGCAGCATCTGTTTGCATCTGATTTACAAGCTGAGACTATAAAATGTTAGAAATTAGCGAAGTAGAAATAATAGTATCGTGATGTGCCACCATCTTGGAATGGTTCACCAAGCACATGTAAAATAATATGGTAATAGTAAAGTCAGATGATTTGTGTGTAGGAACCAGAAGAAATGTTCATATATAGTGACTAAAAGAAGATAATGGCCACAATCTATTTTGTATGACCAGTAGTTTGAACCATGACATCCATGGTGTTCCGGATGAAAATTAGATTTGATACTGGATTGTATTGATATCATGGAAATTTAGCATTGGAATAAATGGACTCAATATAAAATGTCTTGAAATCTCTATGATTAAAATTTAATTTTAATTAATAGAAGTTACAGCCTGTTAAAAATAATAGACTTTGAACTTGAATTTGAGCTGTGTGCTCTAAGTGTTTTTGAGATTATGTAGCCAGGAAATCCAATATTTGGATCTAGGTCAGCATTCATGATAGTACATGTGAGAGACAGAATACTTGAAATCCAATGTTATGTCTTGAGTTTTCTGAGGTGGGAGGAAAGAAACTGTTTTGTAAGTTGGGCAAGAAAATCTTCAGATGAAACTATTTCATTCTGTGTAAAGGGAAGCTTAAAATTTAGTATTTTTACATGTGTATCTTTTGTATCAGGGTTCTTTAGTGGCTAGTATTCTAGAGATGTTGAGATTGATGGATGATGACCACTACACAGTGTTGATGCAGCTTCATCCAAGAGGACCACAGTTAAAGGTACTTGATTATAATTAAACATAATTTTTTAAAAACTGATTGTACAAGAAGTTCCTATAAATTATAATATGTACTGTCCAGGATGTATATGTTGGAATGATGTAGTCTTTGAGGTGGAAAAAAGTCTGTCAGAACCAGGGATTAAACAGAACTATAAAGTAACAAAGCAAGCATGTTGCTACTTTATCATTTATTTATGGCAGATTTGGATCTGTACAGCTTGTTAGGACTAATCAGTAAAATAAGCAACATAGATGCAGATCTGCCAGCACCTTATGCAATGGTGGAGAAGGGTCTGTGTTGTTTGCAGTTGGACACAATTACATTAAAATTAACACTATATATTTTCATCCATAATTGTATTTAACTGCAAACAACACAGACCCTTCTCTATCACTTAAAACTCTGTTACAGTGGTGATGACCAGATACTGTTGGGACCTAGAACTGGTCATCACCGCTGTAATTGAGTTTTAGGTCCCAGCAGTATCTGGTCATCACCACTTTGACAGATTGTTTTAAGCCCCAAGAGTTTTAGTCCCAATATTATCTGGTCATCACCACTTTGACAGATTGTTTTAAGCCCCAAGAGTTTTAGATCCCAACAGTGTCTGGTCATCCCCACGATAACACGGAGGTTTTAAGTCCCAATATTATCTGGACATTGCTATTGTAACAGTGTTTTGAGACCCAAGAGTTTTAGTCCCAATATTATCTGGTCATTACCACTGTAAAATAGAGTTTTAAGTCCCATCATTATCTAGTCATTACCACTGTAAAATAGAGTTTTAAGTCCCATCATTATCTAGTCATTACCACTGTAAAATAGAGTTTTAAGTCCCAATATTATCTGGTCATTACCATTGTAAAATAGAGTTTTAAGTCCCAATATTATCTGGTCATTACCACTGTAAAATAGAGGTTTAAGTCCCATCATTATCTAGTCATTACCACTGTAAAATAGAGTTTTAAGTCCCAATATTATCTGGTCATTACCATTGTAAAATAGAGTTTTAAGTCCCAATATTATCTGGTCATTACCACTGTAAAATAGAGTTTTAGTCCTAATATTATCTGGTCATTACCACTGTAAAATAGAGTTTTTAGTCCGACCATTATCTAGTCATTACCACTGTAAAATAGTTTTAAGTCCTATCATTTTCCAGTCATTACCACTGTAAAATAGTTTTAAGTCCCATCATTATCTAGTCATTACCACTGTAAAATAGTTTTAAGTCCCATCATTATCTGGTCATTACCACTGTAAAATAGAGTTTTAAGTCCCATCATTATCTAGTCATTACCACTGTAAAATAGAGTTTTAAGTCCCATCATTATCTAGTCATTACCACTGTAAAATAGAGTTTTAAGTCCCAATATTATCTGGTCATTACCATTGTAAAATAGAGTTTTAAGTCCCAATATTATCTGGTCATTACCACTGTAAAATAGAGGTTTAAGTCCCATCATTATCTAGTCATTACCACTGTAAAATAGAGTTTTAAGTCCCAATATTATCTGGTCATTACCATTGTAAAATAGAGTTTTAAGTCCCAATATTATCTGGTCATTACCACTGTAAAATAGAGTTTTAGTCCTAATATTATCTGGTCATTACCACTGTAAAATAGAGTTTTTAGTCCGACCATTATCTAGTCATTACCACTGTAAAATAGTTTTAAGTCCTATCATTTTCCAGTCATTACCACTGTAAAATAGTTTTAAGTCCCATCATTATCTAGTCATTACCACTGTAAAATAGTTTTAAGTCCCATCATTATCTAGTCATTACCACTGTAAAATAGAGTTTTAAGTCCCAATATTATCTGGTCATTACCATTGTAAAACGGAGTTTTAAGTCCCATCATTATCAAGTCATTAACACTGTAAAATAGAATTTTAAGTCCCAATATTATCTGGTCATTACCATTGTAAAATAGAGTTTTAGTCCCAATATTATCTGGTCATTACCACTGTAAAATAGAGTTTTTAGTCCGACCATTATCTAGTCATTACCACTGTAAAATAGAGTTTTACGTCCCAATATTATCTGGTCATTACCATTGTAAAATAGAGTTTTACGTCCCAATATTATCTGGTCATTACCTCTGTAAAATAGAGTTTTAGTCCCAATATTATGTAGTCATTACCACTGTAAAATAGTTTTAAGTCCCAATATTATCTGGTCATTACCATTGTAAAATAGAGTTTTACATCCCAATATTATGTAGTCATTACCACTGTAAAATAGCTTTAAGTCCCAATATTATCTGGTCATTACCACTGTAAAATAGAGTTTTAAGTCCCAATATTATCTGGTCATCGCCATTGTAACAGAGAGTTTTAAGTTCTAACATTATCTGCTTCAAGGAAGTTTCCTTCTACATGCATTTTTTTGTTTGACCCATAATAGTAGACAGCATATAAAAAGATTTGCAAATTGTGCAGGACTTCCGCATTTCATGCCAATACATTGGGACCCCACTATAACACAATAGTTGGGAGCCATAGAATCCAACCGTGTTATGAACTGAACCATGTTATAAGCAACCATGTACAATACCAACACATTTTTGGATTTAATTTGGGGGGGGGGTACATAAAGACAGGTGTGAAAATGCATGGCACAATTACCATTTTTGATCAATATATATGAAATGAGAAAAACATTTGCTGTGGTAATAGAAATTGCAGATATAATATATTACTTTATTCAGAGAACCATGCATTGGTACATACACATGTCTAATTTATATGCACATGTATAATCAATTGCATGAAAAGAGTATCAACACCGTGTACTCACCAGTGAATCTTGTAACATACATTGAATCCATAATACAAATATTTCCATCGAAAATATCCACACACGGATGTAAAATATTCAATAATTTTGTCACAGATCATTATGTGGCTGAATTCAATGAAAAGAAAAAAACAAAAATTACATAACGGGTGTACATAATGAATGATGAAATAGTACATGTCCATAGATTAAATAATGGAAGCTAAAGTGTATTCTTATAATAACTACATGTACATCTCAGGATCTTTCTGTCTCTGAATTCAGTCATTGTAAATTTCAGCACATTTTCCCACCCAAGCTGCTAGTCAAAGTCCTTTGAACTTGCCACCCAGCTATTGCATCATGTCCTTTTGATGTACTCTAATATATACAGCAGGCAGAACTGGCTGTATTTTAACCACTGAATTATGTCACTGTAAATATCAGCACAGCTAAAATGATAAAGTAATCAACACTAACTTTGTCTCTCAGCTATTTGCATGCGTACGGAGGACTCCTGCATGGAGTGATTTATGTGTCCCAGATCAAATATTTGCATTCAAATACGCGTAATTAAGTGTTTCCGAGACCTCTGTGTCGTATTCATTTTATACCATTACATTTCTCATCTGTCAATAGTTATTATATTTTGAAAAACTCTTGATTTTTAGCTGCTTTCTGCTAATGTCACGTTTGCTCTTGGCAAAGTCGATTATAGTTCTCAGTTGCAGAATTCGAATTTATTAGTCAACAGATTGCATAAAACAACACCGCCAAGCCACACACATGTTGGCGGCTTTTTGTTTCTTTGATGCTGTATAAATCGTTTCCAACTGATTTGAACAAGTTTAGCTTGGCAGTTCACTTTGATGATAAACAATGTACTTAAATTAATTGATTTATACATTCTGGTGAGAATCTTTTATCAACCGCCGCATTGGCTGTTGCTTAGTTGTGTATGAAATTAAGAGAACATATATCGGAGATTATTAGAGCAATGATTGTATTCAGAATGCATTCAAGACAAACACAAAGTAGACACGATGGCTTCATTACTCAGGAATCAGTAATTATAATATTGACACTTATGAGCTGTAATTTTTCAACAATAAAACAAAGATCAAAGTTCTCAGTAGGCCCAGCAATTGGTTCGTATTTCTGACGTTTATTTTGGCACAAAACTAGAAGAAATTTGATAATACATTTTCTACACGTTCATTTTCACACTTTTTATTTGAGTATGAGAATGATAATTAAACTCTTGATGTATTTATTTTTCATACTTAAAAGATTTTTTTTTTGGGACTTTGAGAAAAATACCTGTAATAAATTACCTGAAATTTCGGGAGCCATGCCACGACCATGTTATATCCGAATTCGTGTTATAACGGGGCGGGTTATGGCGGGGTCCCACTGTACATATGATGGACTTTTATTCTCTCAGTTAAAATACTAGAACATGAGCTGTGAATAAAGGCAGGCAGATCATAGGTATTGATGAAGCTACATGAAGAGCCAGTAAAAATGTTTTAAACTTTTTGCATCATTAAACAGAGCATCACAAAGTTTGAATTATAACCCGATTTCTTATGTTTATATATTGGAATTTTAAAAATTTGGCTTTTATTATTCATAATTTGGCATAATCACTCGTAAATGTGTCGCCAGCAAGATGGATGCTGATCTCTATATAGTTATACCTTTCTTTATGGACACTTCATACGAGGGATACCATTTATGAATCATTTTTAGCTCGCTTGACACTATTGTCTATTGTGCATCATTTGTCATCTGTTGTCTGCACTAGTGTCTGAACACCCTAGAGGCAACTCGACACTAGTGTCTGAACACCCAAGAGGCAACTCAACACGTGTATCAAAACACTCTATAGGTTGATGGGGACTGATCCATTGATCTGTTTGGCATGAGCACTCAAGTTACAGGGCTTGTTTTTATTGGGTTGATGCAAATTCTTAAGCTCAAACTCAACTGTTTTATGATCACCAGGTCAGGTAACTCTATTGGAACTATGCATGACCCTCCAGACTAGGTTCTAAGACTCTATGATCATCAACTATGTAACAGAAGGAAGCAAAAAACTAGAAGTTTTGTAAAACTTAACAAACAGTTAACTTATCAATGTTATATACTGAAAGTCTAAGAAGAAATTATACTATTATGAATTGAATTCAAAATAATAATTCATGAAAACGTTCTGGTAAGGTCCAAAAGAATTAAGTATTCTATATAAATTTTAGATCTAATATCCTTTTCCTCCAACAGTCCTGATATGTCAAAAAGGCATCCAGTCACCTTTGAATAATTCACAGTTGTCCCGAATAATATTATAGTTCATTAAACAATTTCTATTTCTATTTAATAATCCAAACAAATGTTTCCTGTTAACTTAAATCTAAATACAACATTAAAATATATATATTCAGGCTTGTTGTTACAACAAGAAGACAAGAAATAAGGAGAAAGTTACCCAGTCCTAGAAACTTATATACAGACAAGAGTAACATACGCATATTATTGTTATCGCTACAAATTGCAAATCACAGACTTTGTAAAACATCTAAAGTGATTTAACCCAACCAATGGAAAATAACATTTCTTCTGAGAACCCACATGACCAGCCTGTGCAGTGGGAAACAGCACAAAACTTTTATTTTCTCCAGGCCAGGTAACACTAGTTTTATGATCTCCAGACCAGGTAACACTAGTTGTTTTCTTTTTATCTCCAAGAAAGGTAACACTAGTTTTATGATCTCTAGGCAAGGTAACACTAGTTTTAGGATCTCTAGGAAAGATAACACTAGTTTTATGATCTCTAGGCAAGGTAACATTAGTTTTATGATCTCTAGGCAAGGTAACACTAGTTTATGATCTCTAGGCAAGGTAACACTAGTTTTATGATCTCTAGGAAAGGTAACACTAGTTTTATGATCTCTAGGCAAGGTAACACTAGTTTTATGATCTCTAGGCAAGGTAATGCTAGTTTTATGATCTCTAGGCAAGGTAACACTAGTTTTATGATCTCTAGGTAAGGTAACACTAGTTTTATGATCTCTAGGCAAGGTAACACTAGTTTTATGATCTCTAGGTAAGGTAACACTAGTTTTATTATCTCTAGGCAAGGTAATGCTAGTTTTATGATCTCTAGGCAAGGTAACACTAGTTTTATGATCTCTAGGCAAGGCAACATTAGTTTTATGATCTCTAGGCAAGGTAACACTAGTTTATGATCTCTAGGCAAGGTAACACTAGTTTTATGATCTCTAGGCAAGGTAACACTAGTTTTATGATCTCTAGGCAAGGTAACACTAGTTTTATGATCTCTAGGCAAGGTAATGCTAGTTTTATGATCTCTAGGCAAGGTAACACTAGTTTATGATCTCTAGGCAAGGTAACACTAGTTTTATGATCTCTAGGCAAGGTAACACTAGTTTTATTATCTCTAGGCAAGGTAACACTAATTTTATGATCTCTAGGCAAGGTAACACTAGTTTTATGATCTCTAGGCAAGGTAACACTAGTTTTATGATCTCTAGGCAAGGTAATGCTAGTTTTATGATCTCTAGGCAAGGTAACACTAGTTTTATGATCTCTAGGCAAGGTAACACTAGTTTTATGATCTCTAGGCAAGGTAACACTAGTTTTATGATCTCTAGGCAATGTAACACTAGTTTTTTTATATCCAGGCCAAGTAGTACTACTTGTGACTAACAGCAAGCAAAGTAACTAACAGTGTCAATTTTGTTGCAGGAATTCCTGAAATATATTCTTCAGTTGTTCAAACATCTTGTCCAACCTGTCTACCCTAAGGATTGGACTGTCATGAGAATGGTAACAAATAGGTAAGTTGGAATGTTATCATTTATACAATCCTGATGCATCATGGATAGATTTGTTCACTTGTAAGTCAAGTCCAGTTGCAAAATATAGATCTTTATCTGCCATCATATAATGTGCCAGCATATCAGGATCTGTGTTGATTAGTCCTTAAAGAAATACATAGACCCAGATCTGCCAGTGCATTATGTGACCACAGATCTGGCTCTGTGCAGTTAGCAGTTGGATCTGTCTTGTGAGTATATTGTGTCTTGATGATATTTCATGACATTTTCTGAGGTATTGATACACTCTTCCAGCTTCTACCATTAAAATACAATTTTCTGAATTAAAAAAATCATTAGTTATTTATGCTTGACAATTGAATACCTGGATTTTTCTGAGACAAATAATCTTGATAGTTTACTGTTGTGAAAATAATGTTTTCTCACAACCCTTCAATAGATACTGATAACATTATTTCCAAGAAATTTGAAATTATTATTAGATGCTTGTTTAGTCCATTATTTCCAAGAAATCGGAAATTATTATTAGATGCTTGTTTTGTCAAACGGTAAGTATTGAAGATGAAATCCAAGAAGCTACAGATTCTTTTTTTATCTAAATGTGCTATTTTTCTTTGAAGCAAGCACATGTAAATATATATATATATATATATTTTGCTAGTCAATACATTTAAGTATAAAAAAAGAAAAAATTTGCTCTATAAAAAAAAATTCTTGACCAATGTTTACAGGAAGAACCATGTAAAATATTATCCATGGCATTTTACTTTCCACATTTTTTCAAAAGTATTCAATTTTATGATTGCTGATTGTGGTTTTCATTCACAATAGATATTGCTAATAAGCAATAATCAAGTCAATAATTTATAGTATCAGTAGAAATTGGCAATACTCTGTTTTGAATATGACACAGATCAGTGATATCTTTTTTAGCATGCAATATTTGGAGTTCGATTGAAACAAATCAGTAATATCTTAATTAGCATGCAATATTTTGGGGTTGAATGAAACACATTTTCCCTGATATCTTTTTTAGCATGCAATATTTTGGGATCGATTGAAACACATATCAGTGATATCTTAATTAGTATGAAGTATTTTGGGCTTGAATGAAACACATTTTCAATGATATCTTAATTAGCATACAATATTTTGGGTTTGATTGAAAAACATGTCAGTGATATCTTAATAAGCATGCAATATTTTGGGTTTGATTGAAAAACATGTCAGTGATATCTTAATTAGCATACAATATTTTGGGTTTGATTGAAAAACATGTCAGTGATATCTTTATTAGCATGCAATATTTTGGGTTTGATTGAAAAACATGTCAGTGATATCTTAATTAGCATACAATATTTTGGGTTTGATTGAAAAACATGTCAGTGATATCTTTATTAGCATGCAATATTTTGGGTTTGATTGAAAAACATGTCAGTGATATCTTAATTAGCATACAATATTTTAGGTTTGATTGAAAAACATGTTAGTGATATCTTTATTAGCATGCAATATTTGGGGTTTGATTGAAAAACATGTCAGTGATATCTTAATTAGCATACAATATTTGGGGTTTGATTGAAAAACATGTCAGTGATATCTTAATTACCATGCAATGTTTTGGGTTTGATTGAAAAACATGTCAGTGATATCTTAATTAGCATACAATATTTTGGGTTTGATTGAAAAACATGTCAGTGATATCTTAATTAGCATACAATATTTTGGGTTTGATTGAAAAACATATCAGTGATATCTTAATTAGCATACAATATTTTGGGTTTGATTGAAAAACATGTCAGTGATATCTTAATTAGCATACAATATTTTGGGTTTGATTGAAAAAACATGTCAGTGATATCTTAATTGGCATACAATATTTTGGGTTTGATTGAAAAACATGTCAGTGATATCTTAATTAGCATGCAATATTTTGGGTTTGATTGAAAAACATGTCAGTGATATCTTAATTAGCATACAATATTTTGGGTTTGATTGAAAAACATGTCAGTGATATCTTAATTAGCATGCAATATTTTTTGGGTTTGATTGAAAAACATGTCAGTGATATCTTAATTAGCATTCAATATTTTGGGTTTGATTGAAAAACATGTCAGTGATATCTTAATTAGCATACAATATTTTGGGTTTGATTGAAAAACATGTCAGTGATATCTTAATTAGCATGCAATATTTTGGGTTTGATTGAAAAACATATCAGTGATATCTTAATTAGCATGCAATATTTTGGGTTTGATTGAAAAACATGTCAGTGATATCTTAATTAGCATGCAATATTTTGGGTTTGATTGAAAAACATGTCAGTGATATCTTAATTAGCATACAATATTTTGGGTTTGATTGAAAAACATATCAGTGAGATCTTAATACGCATGCAATATTTTGGGTTTGATTGAACATGCAATATGCTGTGTATTCTGAACTCATTTCTATTTGCTATCCTTTCAGCGTGATTTTTACTGCTGTTGAGTACTTCTCTGAAGCCCTACGGAAGTACTACATGAATGGAGATAGCTTTGACTTTGAGGTAACAGTAGACTTGCTTTATGTTGCATATACAATAACACCTGTTGTGAGCGACCTCTGCTATGAGTGACCACCTGTCATTTCCAACCAAAATCATAATGCTCAGATCAATTTTATTATATAACCACTCAGTCATAAGTGACCACCTGCTGAATGTGACCAGCAAACATGATATCTTGGCAAAATATGCAGACCTTTCACAAAATAGTGGTTGAAGCATTGGTAAAACAAATTTATAGGGTTATAAAGTAAATCAGAAATGATTTCATATGCTAATACATGTGCATGTGATCTTCAGATGTAAATGTGATTTTATGTTTAATGATAGAATTATATCTTTATTGCTACATAATTTTGTTTCAGATGAATGCATACAATATTTTTGCAATAATTATTAATAAAGAACAAAGTATATGTACAGGGATTGTGGTTATTTTTCCTTTAAATTGTTCTGAAACTGTACTGTGGAAACTGATCTTTTGTACAAACCTGTCGTGAAAGACCACCAGTCTTGAGAGACCCTTTTTTGTTTGCAGAAGGGACAGTCTCTCATAATGGGTTTTACTGTAGCATGTTGTGTAGTTCTTAGCCTTTGTGGGAATAACTAGTCTTGTTTTGAACTTAATTTTAAAACAGGTTTTCATAACTTCTGACTATGACAAATGGTCCCTCACAACAAGGACTCCCAATATAGATTTTAGAGTTGCTGATTTTTATCTTAGTTATATGTGTTTTATGTATGAGCAAGGACATTCCTCCTTACATCATTTGAAACTGCACCCTTTGGCTAGTGTTTAAGATTCATAACCAAACGTTTACAGGTTCGAATCCGACCATCTAATCAGCCTGAGGTCAGCTACCATAGTGTCATTGTGGAATGCAGTTTACTCTAATTATCTTGGCATTAAATAATCCTACTTGTGCTGCTGTGCCACACCTGAATAATGGCATGATACACTGTAAATGTACATGCAAGCTGTAAAGAAACAAATGCCACACTCTACATCATCTCAGCCATTCTAAAATAGAGGCATGATACACTTTAAAAGTCATGCAGGCTGTAAAGAAACAAATGCCACACCCTACATCATTTCAGGCATTCTATAATACACTGTAAATGTGCATGCAAGACCGATTGTTCTTTTATTGTCAGTTATTAAATTATCTGTAAATGAACCAACTGTAATGTTTTCACCATGGACAGTACTATTGATTTGAATTGTAAAGCATTTGAAAGTCAGTTAACTGATTCATAACACTAATCTGAATAAAGACTTTTTGTGTTTTGTTTTAAAATGACTTTCCATGTCTCCTTCCAGTTGTGGAGTCTTTACTTCAATCTAGCTGTAGAATTTGTGAGTCAGCCTAGTCTTCAGCTGGATCAGTACTCAGAAGCCAAGCAGGAGAAAATCAAAGAAAGGTAGGATAAATGGATTAGCACACATTTCACCAGAGTTTTCTATTATGCATTCACAAATATACATTTTTAACTCGCCTAGCTGTAAGCAGAGTTAGCTTTGGGTATGGGCTTTCATCCATTGTCAGTTGTCTGTCATCTGTCTGTTGTCCTTTTGTCAACATTAGCTTATTACCACTCTGAAAGTTTTTTTTCTGGCCCTATTTTGATCAAACTTGGAATAAAGGTTTATAATTCCAATTTTTATGAATTGACTGTGTTTTCTACATTTTGATTGGATGTACATGATATTGATCTGGAATTTTTTACACTTCGATAAATTCTGCGGACTACTTTGGTTCCCTGTTTCCAGATTATTTCATAGGAAGTTTTATTTATATCAACTCCTTATACCCTCATAATAACAGCAACAAGATCCCACCCACCCACTCTTAGTAAATTCCGATAAAAAAATGACAAGCCACTGGTTAAGATCGCCCAGAAGTTACAACAATGTAATTACACAGACCTTCCTGCACTCCAACACTCACCACTTTTGCCGAAGAAAGCACATGGCAGGCTTTAGAAGCCAATCTTCATACATTTTTGCATTTCCCCTCGGTAACATGTTACAGCAGTGGTTATTAAAGGTCATGGTCATATGTCAACCAAGGGATATCACTAAAAATGGAACCGATTTTGGTTTTGAAAGATCAAAATATGTAGAAAATAACAATATTGCTATGACAGCATGTGTCATACACAAGCATAATTTTATTTTAAAAAGGGCGAAATATTCCTAGCTTAACTGCAACAACTGTTGTTTTATATATTAAGAAAATAATCTTAACAATATATCACTGGCATAATCTGCTATGACTTTCTACCCTGTATCATCGTATAAAGAATCGACAAATCTTGGCTACCGAAGATAGGGCTATGTATTCTATTGCAGTTAAGAGGTTAATGAAAGAAAACTTCCATCTACTTAAAAGTGAATAATTTGTTGATTATATCTGCAGATCTGATATTATAAAGGAAGTAAATTGGAATTATAAGGACTTTACTTACTTTGTGAGTGATTAGGTAAAATGTACACATTAATAAATACCCAACCATGATCATTTAATCCTATAAAATCATTAAGATCCCAGATGAGTTTGAATATGAGAAATAGCATTATATATTAATGTGGCAGTCTTGTATCTGATTGACTGCATTTGTAACCAATGTGGAGACCATATTTCTAAACTGATTCTGATAAATTTGAATGATGGTTTTATATCATCAAGATCATGGATGAGGTCAGTAAAGAGCTTGATTTTGGCATGTCATTGGCATGATTGTGTGTCTGATTAACTGAGTTTTGTACCACTCTTGAGATTTTGATCAGTCTTGGAATATAGACTAGTATAATCAAGATCTTAACAGGAGTTCAGTAGTGAAATCAATGAGGTAATCCTGCATTTATTTGACTGGACTCATTACCACTTTAGTTTTTATTAAACTTAGCGAAAAACAAATCATTAAGATCTTACAGTGGTGTAATTAATTAAGAGTACAGTCCATGCATATTAAAAACATTTTTTTATATCTGATTTTCGTGACTGTGAAATGATCTTTTTAAATATAACTTGGTAAAATAGGTTTGTCAGTATATACAGTGAGACTTATTATGTGCAGAATAAAACATAAAACCAACCCAGCATTATTTAATTTCTTTGAGTATTCTTCATATCAAAGAACAATAACGTTTTTACTTATAACGTGATTGATGTCAACATAGTAATTTATGACCTTTAAAATTAATTTAATGTCTTCTACTGTTGGTATGTTGATTTTGGTTGTTAGGATTTTCCTTTTCAAAGCTCAGTGTATGATGTATGGGTATGTTGTTTTTGGTTGCTAGGATTTTCCTTTTCAAAGTTCAGTGTACGATGTATGGGTATGTTGTTTTTGGTTGCTAGGATTTTCCTTTTCAAATATCAGTGTACGATGTATGGGTATGTTGTTTTTGGTTGCTAGGATGTATGGGTATATTGTAGCCAATGAAAACATTTATGCTTTCATCAATTAGAGCAGCAAATACACAGAGTCATATTACATCTACAAGATATGGACTAAGAATGCTGAGTCAAATGTCAAGAGTATACCATAGATACTTACCTATAAGACAAGTCCAACTGCAACCAGCACCAATCGAGATCTCCCATTGTATAAAATACCAGCAGATCTGAGTCTGTTGAGTTGTTAGAAGTAATCAGTAGAACAAACAACATAGACCGAGATCTGATGGTATGTTATGCTATGGCAGATCAGAGGGGCCCTGAGTGGCCGAGTGGTCTAAAGCGCTGTCTGTTATGGACCACTGCCATCTCACCTCTGTCTGCATGTATTCGAGTCTAAGATTCAGCAAATGTAGTTATGTGAGAAAGCTTGCCAGTAGCTTCTCATGGGTCGGTGGTTCTTTCCGAGGGTTATCCTGGTTCTTCCTCCACTATTAATACTGGCCGCCATGTATAGCCTATATTGTGCTGAAAAATGGCATTAAACCATAAAAAATAAAATAAACACGGCAGATCAGGATCCTTGTTACTTGCAGCTTGACTGGACATGTGAGCAAGTATATATGGTAACATGTGCCTTGTGTGTTATAGAGCAGTAGGATTTCAGATAAAGAAGCATCAGGAAGTCAAGTTGCTTGACTATGCACCTATATTATACATATTAGATGTACCAAAGACCTGTGCAAAAAAGTATCTAAATTTTCCAAGGGCTGTAACTCTAATTATAATAGAAAGTTGTCTTTTATTACAGGTACCATGACATGAGAGTTTTGATGGGAATCCAGATAGAAACATCATGGACATCTCTAGGTAGCACAACTACTTGCTCTCATTATGTCAATTATGTTAGTCCAGGCCCTGAAATCAAACAAATCAGCACAAAAAGTCAACTCAACAGACTCAAAATTCAGAGCCATTCTTTTCTCTTGGCATTAAATCTTATAAGCTACATGAAAATACAAACTGTAAGATAGCTATAAAAGTTTAGTGACTTTGCTTAGATCTAAATTATTAAAGACTATATTTAATAAAATTATATATTTATTAACTTTTTTTGGGTGCTCAGTTTCATGCCTCTGGAACTAGGAGTGAAAACATGCCGTTATTAATATGCAGGAAAACCTGTCTATTGAGGTAACTTTTCTGCTAGCAAAAAAGTGATATCTAAAAACAGGTGGTCACTCATAACAGGTTTGTGCAAATTTTGGACCAGGTAAATAATGGGTGCACTGCTTACATTTATTACCTGTGCATGAATAATATAGGGTAATATAGATACAAATTTTAAAGCATTATTTAACCTTTATGTTGAAAATCAGCAGAAGTGAGCATCACATTGAAAATAAATATTTATGCTGTAAAACCTCAGGTATGTGAACTATTTGTGCCTTGTAAAACATCTGTATGAAATTATGATGTAGGTAATCAAGGGTAATTTAGACTGATGATCCAGCCCCAATCAAAATGCATCATAAAAATGCACAGACTGGAATTTACATGTATCTAACATATGTCACTTTTAAATCCTAGGCATTAAAACCCATAGGTAAATGTCTATTGAGAATCCTAGGGACATGTAAAACCTCACATGTGCAAAGGCCTTAGAGATATATGAAAGCTCATGTATGTAAACACCTTAGGGACATGTAAAATGTCACATATGTAAACACCTTAGGGACATGTAAAATCTTCTGTATGTAAACACCTTAGGGACATGTATATCTTCTGTATGTAAACACCTTAGGGACATGTAAAATCTTCTGTATGTAAACACCTTAGGGACATGTAAAATCTTCTGTATGTCAACGCCTTAGGGACATGTAAAATCTTCTGTATGTAAACACCTTAGGGACATGTAAAATCTTCTGTATGTAAACACCTTAGGGACTTGTAAAACATCACATATGTGAACAACTCTTGGTCTTGTTAAACCACAAATACCTTAGGGATATGTTTAAACCTTATGTATAAAAACACCTCTGTGTGTGTGTGTGTGTGTGTGTGTGTGTGTACTGAATGATCTAAGTGTCAACACATATCAGTTAATATGTTTTATGAACAAATGAATATAAAGTAAAATAACAATTAATCCATTTTATGCTAGAGGATGGAGAGTTAAAAAAATGTAATATCATTTCTCTTGAAGGTGCCAATAATGAGCAGTTTATACCTTCTCTAATTGGTCCTTTCCTGGAACTGACCTTAGTCCCCGAGATGGAGGTCCGCAAGGCCACCATGCCGATCTTCTTTGACATGATACAGTCTGACAGCAAACAACGGGGTAATTTTGAGAGGGTATGTATCATAACTTAAATAGCTTGGATAATGGAGTGTTAATTTGCTCACTTTGCACATCGACAGTTTTCAGTTTGATCCCAGTTATGGTATATTACAGATCATGTTACACATCTTAAAGATCATGTTACACATCTTAAAGATAATGTTACACATCTTAAAGATAATGTTACACATCTTACAGATCATGTTACACATCTTAAAGATCATGTTACACATCTTAAAGATAATGTTACACATCTTACAGATCATGTTACACATCTTAAAGATCATGTTACACATCTTAAAGATCATGTTTCACATCTTAAAGACAATGTTACACATCTTACAGATCATGTTACACATCTTACAGATCATATTACACATCTTACAGTTCATACAGATCATTACACATCTTACAAATCATATTACACATCTTACAGATCATATTACACATCATAAAGATCATGTTACACATCTTACAGATCATATTACACATCTTAAAGATCATATTATACATCTTAAAGATCATGAATACAGGATTTAATTTACTAGAAATTATGCAATTGGCGTAAAATACAGTATACAATTTATTCTCCTTCCTGGAGGTGTGTACCATTTTATCCAATAATGGAATAACATACATGGATGTGTGTAGCATTTTATCCAATAAGAGAATAACTTACATGGAGGTGTGTACCATTTTATCCAATAATGGAATAACTTACGTGGAGGTGTGTACCATTTTATCCAATAAGGGAAATACTTACATGGAGGTGTGTATCATTTTATCCAATAAGGGAATAACTTACATGGAGGTGTGTACCATTTTATCCAATAAAGGAATAACTTACATCTATGTTGAAGTAAACATGAACTCCATATGTCGGTGTATTTGAAACTGTACAGAGCAATGACTCTAGATATAAAAAAATGAAAATATGCAGAAAAGTTTATATTTACATGCTGAAATATGTAATTATAACTTAAAAGTGTATACCATATTTACCGAATGTTATCATACGGCAACAAATAATCACTTTTTTTGTTGTCCGAATACATATTAAATTATTTGATTATGTGTCCGAAAACATACAGGTGAAGATAAATATATGTTTCCCACCCACCCACCGTAACGAAGTTACCGCTAGCTCACACGACAACGTGCTTCCATGAAGTTAAGCAAGTATTTTGTCTAACGGAAAGAATAATGAATGAAAAACAGGCATTACTTGCCTACTTCGTCTCTTTGATACATATCCACCCATCAGAAAATACAGTTACACATGTATCAGAGCCACGATTGTATGCGTATTTTCGAAAAGAACCGCCATATTAGTATTCTTGCAATCTAGTTTAACCCTCTGCTAATCAGTGATAATTAAAATCTACATTACAAATGCAAGCAATTTTTATTTCTGTGTAATTAAGATATTAATACAAACTAAAGAAAAGTGATTTTGGAATTCTTAAGATAGTTATAGTATCGAGAGCAGAAATGCCGGTACATGTATGATGGCTAATTTTAGAGGACCACTGTGAGAGGCTCCATATGGGGTGAGTGTTATATGCATGTCTAGGAAGTGAATAATTAAAAATGAACAAGTTGCAATATACGAGTCAACGAAATTAATATGTTGGCATTTTTTATTTTATTTTTACAAATAAAGGCAATCCATTAGTTGTGTTTCTCTCTTCTTTTTTCCCCCCACATAGCCAGCTTCAAAATGAGCAGAGCTAGCCGACTCGAAACAATGAACTGCTCAAAGATTGTTTTGATGCATGTCAAAGATTTCAAGTTGTCTATGTGATAATTGTTAATAATATAACTTGTGGGATTTCTTTGACGTGTGTTCGGAAATAATAGGCAGCCATCTGGATTTCATTAAAAGAGCACACAATGTATGGATCATTTAGCACCCACAATCAATATTTATCGTCTACAAAGAGGTTTATTACCTGTAGAACAATAACTATGTTTTAACCTAAGTATATAATGCCTCAGGGATAAGGGGTTTGTTTTGTTCCACAATGCCGATACAGTTTATGAATCCATACAGACTCTCTGATGTATTGTTTATTTTTATTAAGCAGGGGTCATGGTTTCTATTTATTTTTTTAGCAGAATCAAGCTGTTAAAATAGAAAGTTAAATAAAATACCCACCAATATCAAAACTTTATATACTGGATAGCTGTCATTGCAAAACATACTATTGTTAGTACTGTAATAATTTTGATGGATAAATTTATTATACGTTTTGCAATAAGCGAGTAGGCACTGTTTGATAATAAATTTATTTTTGACATAGACGAAACACCAGTATACTTTGATCTTGTGGACAAAGAAGGAACGAAAGGCATTTTGATTCGTACAACAGGAGCGGAGAAGAGGCACATTACTGTCGTTTTAGCCATTGTGGGGTCTGGCGACACATTACCCCCGACGATTATTTTCACAGGAAAGTGAAATCTATATCTAAAGGCACCACAAGAGTTGATCATCACAGTTCAAGAGAAAGCATGATTAGACAAAACGCTAATACTGTGAAGGATTGAAGAAATTTATTTGCCATTCACCACAAGAGAGCGACCACTATTAGTTATGGACGCATTCCGAGGTCACATCACTGATGATGTAAAGAAACAGTTGCGGCAGAGAAATGTTGTGCCGTTAATAATACCAGGAGGCTGCACATCCAAGTTTCAACCTCTTGTGTGAGCATCAATAAACTTGTCAAGAGTTACCTCCGGTGCAGCTGGACGGAATACATAAGGGATGCTATGAATGCATTACAATCATCTGATGAAAGCCACAAAATGAAGCAAACTTGTATCAGTTAAACTAATGACAAACTCACTGTGAATTTTGCATTAAAACGATGCAGCCGATCTTCGTTGGTTGTGTCCAGAAAACATAAATTGTAAGACATTTATAGCGGAGCAACGTCCGAAAACTTACAAGGCATTTAATTATTATATTTCCTTTAAAAAAAATGATGTCCAAAAACATACAGTAAATATGGTACATACTTATGGAGTTTAACTATTTAATTCTGAGTGACAAAGTACACTGCAAATGAAATGAAAAAAGCATGCTTTAAGCAATGACTGCAATTAATCTGGAATAGCATACAATGATGCTATTAATTCATAAAAATGAAAGTTACCAGCAAAACTGATGAAGCTAAGTTATATATCTGGCATTGTTTTATACTCTACATTGACTTATATGGATGCAGGATGAAAACGTCACAAAACAATCTAAAGGGTAGGTACTATAAGACCTCTTTGTGACCCAGAAATTCACAAATGTTCAAATAAATTTACAAAAAGTTTATTAATTTTTGACAACTTAATTATGCAATTGATTTTTAAAAGTTATTGATATGACATCATAAGCGCACGCTCATGACATCACTTTTGTCTGTAGACTGGCCATATTGTGCTAAAATTTAGCTATAACAAATTAAGTCAGCCTCGGTGTAACAACAACATTTTTATTATTACCAAATAAAAAGATTTGTGTGAACAACCTTCTGTATGTTGACTATGTAAAAAATGATCATATTAGGGCGTATCAGTGTTCATAGTTACCTAGCATCTCTACAGTGTCAAGTATTAACTACTTAGAGACCATTCTTAGAATATATTCATGTATTCATGTGACCCTGGGTCAACGCATCCAAAACAAGGCTAAGATAGGCACCAGCTTCGTTGTGCCTCGCAACCATGACTGCTACAGTTGATACCGGCAATGGAAAAATCGTGACATTTATTGTTGTGTTCCGTTGTGCAGTGGAAATGCTAGAATTCACATAGATTTAAGCTTCTACCATAATCCATTAGTGAAAAAGATGGAGCTTCGTACAAAATGGATCGATGAAATATGTTGTGATGAGGGGCCGAATTTTAAGGTAAGAAACTGTTTGAGTGTTGGTGTGTTTGTATTTTCTTGTAACTGAATGATGTAAGAAAGAAAAATCCAAATGCAAAATAGATTCTGTATATGAAGCAAATGAATGTATGTATGTGTGTTTTATAATGATAAGTTTCTAAAAATGTTACCCCTAGTCCTCTTCCATATAACGGGGTCATCAAAAACTGGGCATACTTCCATGTAGCGCATTTATATAAGAAATGATGAATTCACGTATGAGTAGTAAATACAAAACAAGTGAACTTTATTACCTCAATAAATTTTTTTTAAAAGAAGGTATGAGATGGTATTTATATGTAATCAAATCGTCACGTCGTAACTTTTGTTTTACACATTTATTTCATAGTGTGTGAGAAAGAGAGTGTGTATGAGAGAGAGAGAGAGAGAGAGAGAGAGAGAGCATATAATCAGTGGAAAGCAGCCTCTGTTAAAACTCTTGTATAATTTTAAATTATATAGTGAAGCTGGTAACCTTACTACGGTAGTTATATTTTTTGTCTCCATTATAGTTCCAAATGTTGATGAAAAGCTACACTGTTATTTTATCTTCTTCAGATCCTGTGAGTTGCATATAGGATGCAGAAGTAAAATTACAGATCTGGAGGAGAGACTGAGGAAAGCAGAAACAGAATTGGAAGAGAAGGAAAGACAACTGCAAGATTTGAATTAAACAAATAAACATGTAGAAATTTGGATTGAACAGATTTATAGATGACGATGAAATGATAGAATTTTACACTTGTTTTCCCATATATGAGGTTTTTATAACCTTCTTCAATAGCATCTAACCTACTGCCATTATAATGAAGAGCTTATATTACAGCATCAGAAATGACATCAACATCAGGGGACAGCAAAATACAATGGACCCAGTGGATGAACTTTTCATGTTTTTGTGTAGATTGAGATGTGGATTTCCGATTGAAGATACGTCTGTTCGATTTAATATTCACAGGTCTTCTGTAAGTTGGAAAAAAAATCATGTGGACAAATTATTTGTATTTCTTACTGAGAAGTATAAATATTTGGCCAAGTCATGAGCAGGTTCAAGCAAATATGCCTCTTTGAGTTTCAACTGCCCTACCCAGGAACCAAAATTATTATTGACTGCACATAACTATTTACAGAAAGACCCTCATTTCTAGTGCTTGCATCAAAGACTTTTTCAAACTTCAAAACTCAAACACCTGGAAAGGTTTTGTAGGGATAGCCGTACATTGTGCTGTCACATTTGTGTCTTCCTTGTACTTGGGATGCATGAGCAATGTGGAGATCACAAAGTTGTCAGGGCTTAAAGATTTGTTTGAACCAGGGGACCAAATTATGGCAGATAACGGTTTTGTTTTTTCAGTTTCCAAATGTACTGGTGTTTCCATTGCAACACCACACTTTCTGTGAATCGATGGACAGTTCACAGCTTCCCAGGTGGAGGACAATCAAAACATTGCAAGCCTGAGCATACATGTGGAAAGACACATTAAGAGAGAATGCAAGTTATTACAGTCTGTGGTGTATTTGACAATTTTCTGTGTCAATAAATCAATTGTGGACAGTAGCAAATGTACTGACCTTGTTTAAATGACCACTAATACAACAAAGAAATTACATTTTGTGAAATGGAAGTATCATGTAGAACTTGTAATTGAAAACGAAGATACTGAGACATTATCAAAGTACCACATATGGTTCATTTTATTGACAATAGTTTATTTTTAGACCTTACAATCATGCCACATTTCATTGGCATCTTGGCAGCAAATACCTTTTAGATGTGTGAATCTAGTTATATTTTATTAACATTTCAGTAATGTACAAGTTTTTTTAAACACCTTTAGTAAAATCGTACCATATTTCATTAACATCTTGATTTTCATGCAAATACCTTTGGTAAGATGTGTGTGTGTCGATATATACTCACTCAAAAAGTTCATGTGAAAATGCTACACAATTCTATAATGCATCTATGGGTGACTGTTCTGGCCATTATACTTATATAGTAAGTAAAACAAACTAAGCTGAATTGCGACAAAGTCTACATTGGCAAATAACTTGCAGCCATTTTGCTTACAACTAAGTACATAGTTTGGAGTTGTCAGAAGGGTTTAATAATGAAAAGGCATAGAAAATTCATTTTAATATATCTTACAAAACATTCATGTGCATAAATACAAACAGGAGAACTTACTAACTGAGGTATAATCTATAATAGAAAAGGTGAAGCTTGTCCTTGACAGCTTGCCAAAATTATCTGTCAAACAGAATAGTCTCAACATGAAAGTCATTTTCCAACCACACACACAAATTACACCATTCCAGTCCTGTAACTGCCAACTGCATTTAAATTTGGTAGTAGTAGTTGTGATTTGTCTTCAATTACAAGGCATCATTAGAGATGGCAAGGTACTTCAGAGGTAGTAAAGTGTCTGCATCTGGACATTTGATCTCCAACAAATCATAAGGGTGGGGGGTCCTGTTGTGGTTGTAGACTTTACGATCAGGAGTTGCAGCAATTGACATTGTCATTCATTCTCAAGAAGAAAAAATATTTTTTTAAAGAAAACAAACCAAAATCATACATCACAATAATTTAAAAAAGGTGGTTTTGTTTCTTCTTCAAAAAAAATGTAATTAAACATTGGGGTGTCACTTATGCAATACAAATTATTTTCCTTGATTTCTTAGGCAGGTTTTCAAATATTTGTTGTTGAAATTTTTTTATGGATCCAAAATCTGATAAGGTTTTTATTCTTCCTCTTCTTTTCTTTACAGCATACTCATTTTTTATTCAAAAAGCAATCATAATTTGGGAAAATACACATCTCTGGAAAATTTATTTTGAAAAAATATGATATGGCCAAATTGTAATTTAGACAGCATTTATGCAAGATCTGAATTTCAAAGTCTCTACTGGTGGGGGGGAGTGGTTGGTTAAAAAGGCAGTTTGTGTCACTTTGCGCGTTTTGTAAATGTTTTATTCTGACTGCGTGTTTTGACCACAGTATTGATTGCTCATAGCTGTACATTTAAACTGTACCTAATAAGAAACAAAATTCATGCTTTAAATAGTTTCATTTCTCTATCGTTAACTAGTAATTTGTCTGCTGTCGAGAAAAGGGACACTTAAGATAGGACATAAATGAACTTACGTGTAAGAGAATGGACATATCCCTCACTGTAATACTTGAATCCTTTTGTCATATGTTCATTCCCTGAACTGCTGGATACACCCGTGATGAAATTCTCAACGAATGCAAAGAAATATCAGGCAAACAGCTCAGGTCGTTACTCGATGTATAGTAGGATGCCATATTTGTTTACCAATCTGCCTATCTTAGCCTCGTTTTTGCGAGACATTAATATTCATGAGGATCTCATTAAGAATGGTTTATAAACTAATCCTTCTGCTATAATGAACATATCCAATAATTTTGACATATGGTAAAATTAATATATGTTCACTGACTCTTACAGTACTACCCTTTTGACTTGTATACATTGATTTATAGACCAAAACATAACAGTATATTTATGTCCCCATTATAACTCTGTAAGGGACATATTGTGTTGCCCCGTTTTATCTATCCTGTCCCTGTCATCCCACACCACTTATGTCTTGCAGAATTAATTTCTTCATGGATTCAAACCAAATTTGGTATAATGTATTACAGTAAGAAGACCTAAGACAAGTTTAGACCTTTTTGTAGCAAACGTTTAGTTATGGCTCTTGTTTGACTTAGAACTGTGCCCTTTAATATCCTTTCTATTCAATAACTTCTGAAGTACTTCTTAGATTGAGAATCAGTGTTGGTAAAATGCTTAAGTCCTAGGTTATGTTTGATTTTCAATTATTGGAGAAAATGTTTTGGACTTGTGGCACCTGGTTTACTTCAGATTTTCAGTTCCACTCAGTAACTTTTGAATGACTTCACCTTGTTTTATTTAAACCTTTGTCCTTTTTTCTTTCCACTAAATAACTTTCTGAAGGATTTCATTGATAAAATTAAATTTGGTATGTTGCTGTTGTTGTTGTTGTTGTTGTAGGGTTTAACGCCATCTTTCAGCACAAGATAGGCTATACATGGCGGCCAGTATTAATGGTGGAGGAGGAACCCGGGGAAAACCACTGACCCACGAGAAGCTACTGGCAAGCTTTCTCACATACCCACATTGGCCGAATCTAAATTTGGTATATTACTCTTAAGTAAGAAAACCTAGGTCAGGTTCAAGTTTCACTATTATCTGACATAAGTTTATTGAGTTATGGCCCCTGTTTGATTTAGAACTTTGCCTATAGATTTTGTTTCAGCTCAGTATCAATAAGTTGAATTCATAGATTTAAAAGGAATCTGATTTGGTAAGAGGTTAAGAAAACCTAGGTCAAGTTTGATTGTTACTGTTTTCTGGTAAATTTATATGGCAATGTAATTCTTGTTTGACTTTAAAATTTTCCTTCAGTGATTGCTCAATAATGAGGCTTTATCTTTATAAAGATTTAGTTATTTTGCTGCAAACTTTTACAATTTATGGAATATTATGACTTAGACCTTGAAATTTTACCATATTGGCATGGACAACTCTGTCATGTGGGCACATTTCTGGTTTTGTCAGTTGGGATAAGGGGAAAGCATATTGGTTTCAGCATCGGAAGGTTAAAACTTAAGGTCACCGTGGTTACATCATAGATTTGGATCAAACGTTGTGGTTGACTTTCACTCAGAGTAAAGTAGAAACTTAACAGTTTTGGGGTCAAAGGTCAAAGTCACTATGATTGAAGAAAAAATGTTTTTGTATAGTTTTTGTTCTTTGCCACATATTTTTCCAAAGTTTATTGAGGGCTTGCTCATAAGGTATGGAAAAAGAGGCATCTTGATTTTGGTAACAAATGGTATGGAATGAGTTTGGTAGCAGTTAAGTTCAATAAAGAATGGGATTCTGCAGATTAATTTTTGTTCTAGAGTAAATTTCTTGACCAAACTTTGTGGATGGCTTATAATTAGATTAATAAAGAAACTTATAGATGATGGGGTCAAAAGGTCAGAGGTCATAGTCAAAGTATATGTAATAAGAAAATAATGGTTTTCTAAACACAAAGTACAGTTAAAGACTGCATACCTTGCTAAAGATCCATGTCACTGGTATCCATTAGCCAATCATGACTTACCTGTGCCTTTTAGAGAACTATTAAGCATGGAGCAGGTGTATGATGTGCCATTCATGGTACTCTGATTTTATTGCTTTTATGACAGTTATAAGTAAAATTACCAAGTATGATTTTGTGTTCATTGTCAAGTATGGAAATTGTAAATATTTCAATAGGAACAAAGTGCTTGATAAGAATTAAAGCCTGAAAATTATTGTATCTGTTTAACAAAAATTAAAAAGATATGAAAAGTTACATGCAATGTTTTTTTTATTTTAATTTTCTCAAGTTACATTCAGACCCATTTTACCATGCAGGTTGCCAAAGAGATGATAGAGCGGTTGGATTACTTCATAACCAGAGGTCAAGGGGACAAGGCCTACAAGGATTTATTTCAAACAATGTAAGACTCTTGCACCTTTCTTTTCCTTCTCACACCTGATTAATGTTTTGATTCTATAGTTTATAACAAACTACTTCCTTGTCTGTTCTGGTGTGGCCAATGATATTCATATGAAGTTGATCTAATATTGGTTGCTGTTTATGTTCTCATTATTACTAGTTGTAATTTATATCTGCTCATTTGAAATGTTTCCTGAAACATGATAATAGATTGATTTTGATAACAGATTGATTTTGATAATGGATTTATTTTGATAATAGATTTATTTTGATAATAGATTGATTTTGATAATAGATTGATTTTGGAACCTAATGAAAAACCATGTATGATTATTGTTCTTAAATAAAAATTTGTATAAAGCCTTTGTAACAATCATTTAGATTGGTTACAATTTGCATTATGTGATGCAGAAAACTAGAAGTTTGCCATGTTTATGGAGTGTGTGAGTTTTGTGCTCTGTGACATATGAATCCTGTCAATTATAAAGTTCAGTTTAAAACTATGACTTTTTAAATTTTTTCTCAATTATTTTAAATTAGCTATACTTAGAACAGGGTTCCCACACCACCAGGATATCGAGAAAAAGTAAAAAGAAATGAATATTTTTTTCCCTACCATAAAAGGTCCTTTTATTAGCAAATAATGACGAAAGTAAGAAAAAACCTGAGAATTTTCCACTTGATGATAGAAACAGTCATGTAGTTGAGTTATAACTAAACTTATCACAAGTTAAATTTATCAAGTCCTAACCAGAATATTCAGAGGGTACAGTATGGATCATTTGGGTTCTTGCAATAAACAAATATGCTGAGTAAATCCAAATGCTCAATGGATTAGATTTGTCTAGTAGACTTTTATTTTCAAAGTCAGCTCGATATCCATATCTTTCATTACATGGAAGGTATGAAAACCAGTCTAGCTTCACAAGAATTTCATCCTAGAAAAACCCTTGAAATTACCTGGAAGTTTAACTTTAGAAAAGCATGGGAACTATGTTAGAATTTTGTTTTTAAAAACCAACTTATAACTTTGTTATAAATGAAATAGTGAATTATGATTGTAAAAAAAAGGCGTAAAGAATGAGTTTAAACAGAATGTGTCGGATAAGTTTAGAGTTTGTGGATATTTAAAATGTGTTGAAAAATTAACTGGATTTTTCCATTATTCACTCCAATACTTAGAGAAATCAGGATGGAATTGCATGAATTTTCTGATGGATAAAAATGATCTTTACATTTGGGATTGTAATTGTGTTTATTGTGCTTTTGGTCTTGATGAATCAGCCATTCCCTAAGAAAATAAGTCATATTTATATTTTGTATACCCTACAGAAGGAGTTTATAGTGTTTCCCATGTCTGTACCAAACTGACAGAAATTTGGTTTCCACTGAGTGACTTTCAAAGGGTTAGATAGATTATATCTCTTTGATATAAGGTTTACATTATAATGATGTTGTAGATCAAGTTTGATTTGAACTGCCTAAAAGCAAACTAGTTATGCCTCTGTGAAAAATCTCACATAGTATGGATGGAGGAACTTTAGTTAACATTTTCTTTTCTTATTCTTTAGCAATTGTTGGGTCCATAACTGCTGCTAGTCGTGTTATATACAGAACCAATATGTTGCAAGAATGTTTGAAAATTGGATGAATAAATACACCATATATATTCATTTGCAAGTCAAGCTGCACATATCAAAGATCCTGATCTGCCATAGCATAATGTGCCTACAGATCATAGTTAATGTTGTTTGTTCTACTGATTACTCCTAACAAACTGCATAGACCCAGATCTGCAGATGCTTGTGTGATGGCAGATTTTGAAAATGCATTCTGCCAATGTCCAATTGAATGAAATTGTTTGGCTAATGAGTTTTGAAAATTCTTTTTTTAATAGTTCCTATCATAGCTGCATCACTGTAGTAGCATTTATTTTCTTGGCTCTCATGGTGTTAACTCACTCATTTAAAAATAGGACAATTCAACTAACATCCCTGTTGGTTCAGATAATGTCTTTACTCCACATGTGAACCAAACATGACTATCAGCCTCATGCTTAATGCAGTTAGCAAGTATTGTTAAGGTTTAATGTTATCAGAGCCTGTATATGTGAAGATGCTGGCTAAACAGAAAATCAATGAAATCACTCCTTCTTTGAGAGTACTTCATGCATGAGTAAACTTCAACTGCTATACTTTTCTTAAAACTTATCAATCAGGTAGATGCATGCTGAATGGATAATAACAGCTGATGTAAAAATGTGTGAAATATCAAACCTAATTATCTTTGGTTTAAAGGCATACAACCTAAGTAAAAACGAATGAAATTATATATTTCTTTTTTCAGTTTATGATTACTTATTTAGTTTAAAAATTATGATTTAGGCTGTTACTGAGGCCGAAATCAGGCTAGTATCAGAACTTTTGTGATAAAGTACGCGATTTTTCATTATTGTCTGGCAGACAAAAATTTGCTATTTGCCACACCTATATTCATGTAATCTCTAAGTTGACCTTTCCCAAAGATTAAGAATTTTAGACATGCGCAAACACGTGTTTACAAAAATAATGGCGTGTCCGCAACTAGATCGAAAACCAAAACTTAGATTCTGAAAGGAGGGAGAAAAAAAGGTCTCTGGGCAAATTATGGCAGCACACGCATATGTATTGGTGACCAGCATGAACGATGGAATAAAAAGAAGTCCACTTTGAGCCTGAAAACTAATCCAGAGGTCGCCAAATTCTTGCTGGACACTGGTGAGTCTCAATTTTGCAATGAACAGTCAAGTTTTTATACCGCTATTTTATTTCTGTATTGTTAACTCTTTATCAAAACTCTTAAAATTACATATTTTATATAAACTGGCATTATTCCATTTAGCTTGAAATAAAATGTCACAGCCCTGCAACAATATCGCTGAAACCCGCATGTACATCACTGCTGCTATTTTGGAGGCTACCTAAGGGGATTTAATGATCATCTTCATTTGCGCACGCAAAGATAACACTTTATTTAGAGGCAAGCAGTCAATACTGTTTTTTTAATAAAAATTATATATAATGTAAATGGTGATGACTGTAAATTAAAAAAATGCAGTACAGTTAAGTATATTTTATGCATACTATTATTTGTAAAGTATATATAATTATTGTGTCTAATGAAACATTTATTTTCCCTTGCAATATTAGTTATGAATTGAATGGCAGTGCAAGGAAAACATCAGAAACAGAGAGGAATGTGACAGAAGACATGGCCACAACTTCTACACCTGGGCCAACAATTCATAGGATACAAATTCCTGCTCTGTATGACATAACCTCATCAGAATCAGATATGGCATCTGTGTAAGTATTACTACATTTTATGAAATTTTATGTATATTTACTTGTTTACAAATATTTTGGTAGATGCACATCTAAGGAATTACCTGGAAATGTATCAATTCTATATTAGTTTAATATTTTGCAGTTGTTAAAGATTGTACATTTTGTTAAAATATGGTTTGTTTTATTTAGAATAATATTTTTGTTGTAAATTGTTTGTTGGCATATGATGTCTTTTTTGTTATTGATATGTTCCTCATCATGCTGTTTGTATTTTAGTTAAATGGCCTCAAGGGAGAATAGGCTTTAACTAAATTAGTCACCCCATTAAATAAGTTATTATTATTATTATTTCTTGAAGCATTATCATTTCCATCATAATAACAAAGATAAACGATGATGCTTTCTTTTGATACAAAACTAAATATTCCCAAGTTCAACATTAGTATTTACACATTTCAAAATTTTATTTTAAGCGATTCAGTCTTGTCTGAAGTTGAAAAACTTAAGGAGAAGGAAAGTGTTATGATGGAAAAGTCTAAATGTTTTATCAACCTATTTGAGAAAGTATACTAAAAAAAAAATTGTGCTACATACATAAAAGGGGATTATTTGTGTTAAGTATACTAAAAAAACAACCATTATGATACATGCATGATATATGTAACTAAACTAAAAATAATGTATAGTATTGTATTGGTATTTGTGAATGGTATTTGTGTATGAATCAGAAAGTTGCTCCCACAAAAGCTTTCTTTTCTGTGTATTATCAAAAAAGTAAAAATTGTGTAATTACAATTACCTTAAATATAGTATTGATGCATAATTGAAATAATGAAAATATACTGGTTATCATTGTAAGAAAATTAATACATTGTATTATAAATACAAACCACACTAAGGCCATAGTTATGGTTTGTCCATTTAGTACACATGGAAAGGGCAAGGGGGTTTTACCCAAATGCATCTGCTTGTGTATGGGGGTGGGTGGTCTACTGATAAAATGTATGTACACATATACCTCGATAGTAATTTGTCTAATATGTAACCTGCTTGACTGGGTTCAGTTGGTGTTTAAGTTTTAGTGGACAATAGACAAACAACTTTTTAAAGTTATGCAGCTTATTTCTTTGATGCAGCCAGACAATCAACATTGGTGGACTATCTGTTAAATTAAATACATAATATTATTAATCCTTGATTTTTTCTGTGTGGATTAAATATAGGCTGTTCTACTGAATGGGGAGGGCAATTGCATGTACGCAGATGGGGTGTGTGTAAAAAAAAAAAATGCATTTGTACAGGGAGGGAGGGGTCAAGCTTTGCCCGATTTTTGCACACATGCCCATAGTTGGAATCAAATTTTGTTTCTGGATTTTTTACTTTCTTGCTTGCAATCTAATTCACACCAGTCTGAACTATTCATAGACAGGGGAACATTTGCAAAAGTAGGATAAATTGGGGATTGGAAGTAAAAAGTGGCCAGGAGGAAAATGATGGGTCAGAAGAAGAAAAACTCCAACTTTTACCCTTATGCAGATGCCGAATGATGTTTCTAGCACACCTAGGCATATATCTAAGCAAAAAATTCTTGGAAGCAGATGTATTTTGATGTGTTCAAAATTAGCCCACAAATGCGCTCCCTACCCCCATTTCAGGTGACAAGGAAAAAAATTGTAGGGGTAGAATGAGTTGATTATTCTCTGCCTGTATAATGCTACTGTATATTGGCATTTTCATCAAAACAGATTTATGGGTATTTATAAATGTTAAATAGTTCTCTACATCTGAATCAGTTTATTTATTTAGTCATTTTTCTTTGTTTCAGAAATACAGCAGAACTGGAGAATTTTCAGAAGTTTGATTTTATTGTATGCCTCCAAAAGACATTCATATATGCCATCAGCTTTCAGAGCTAGGAATCTGTTGGCAGCTCTTGATCATAACAGTGATATTGACAGAGATGTGATTGTAAACACAGATGGAACAATAATGTAATAAACTTTATTCTTGTTTGTTAACGTAATAATTCATTTTTGTTAAAAATTAATGCTTTATTTGAAAGTTGATAAACCATCTGTTTGTGGTACAATTTAATCTTTTACAGAAGAAATTTTGTAAAATAAATTTCATAAACCAATTTCGGTTAGAATTAGTCTAATGTAATTAGAAAATTCTGTAAAGAATCTAAACATTTTTATGATATATGGGTTAGATACAGGTTTGCTATATTGCCATTTTCATCTGTAGCAAAATGATTTGTTACATGTAATTGTATGCAGTTTTTATTTGGACTTTTGAGAATTAAAAAAATATAAAATGACATTGTCAGTGAAATGTTTGCATTTTCTTGTCAGATACCAAAGGTCATTCAACAAAAAAGCGAGAGATGGTCTGCAAACCCAAAGAAAGCTGATCAACAGTACCTGTATATTCCGGAAATAATTATAAAAATATTGAAAATGAGGTTAGATGATAGAGTTGGCATGAACCAGTCAGTTGTTTTGGACATAAATGATCCTAGGTGAATATCTGATGTACTTGCTCCAATACCACCACCGCCTAGTGAAGAGATTGTTTCAAAGCAGAAATCTCATTTTAAGTTAAAATGATTTAGGCCTTTTAGTCAGGTAACACCTATTGATATCAAATTGTTATGGAGAGACTATTCTAGTGATTGTATGGTAACAAATGATCCCTACCATGGACCCATATAGACTTTGACTAAGTCTTTCTTGAAGTGCCTACCATGAGCTAAAGTCCAGCATCTGTTTGATTTCCAAGTAGCAGTTTATCTTCAGACCACTGTTGATTATGTTCTTAAGCTTTTAAAAACATGCATTTGAACAAAAAGATGTAAGACCTTTTCTAACTTTTCATACCCATTGCATTTATAATTGTCTTATATGTATGTTTAAGTTAAGGTAAATGCAGTGTATTTTGGCCATATGATGTATAAAAAAAGCACAGCAGAGACTATACATTGTAATTCATTTAATCTTATAGGAGTAACAAGATTAAAATCATGTAATTCCAAGTCGGTATTATTGCGTAATAAAGTACCTTTTAATAATTTTTTTTTCTAAATGTATTGTGTAAAATTGCAGTCAGAAAGATTTCTAGCATACTTTGAAGAAGAAAAAATGTACATTGGAGCAAATGACTTCAATCCATACTCTTCATGATTTAATTGCTCCCGCTAACATTACTGTACCTATCAATAGGCAGCACACTGAAGCATAAAAATTGATATGTAACTGAACTGGATCCTTTTTTCCAGCAAAACCCATCAAAGAACGTGTTGTGCCATGTGAGTGCATCTTAATTTAGCTACACACTTTTTACAAACATCCAGTATTAGGACTTCATATTTATGGTTTTATTATTCGCCTAAATACTGATAGATACAATATGCATTTTTCATGAAAATGAATTACATCAGAAAACAGCATTGAGCTTAACAACATTGTTTCGAATTCCACAACATAGTATTGTCCCATATTTCTGACTACATTATTAAATATTTAGGCTAAATCTTCTAACACAAAATATTCTGACTTTGTTTTAATTAAAATATATTTTACTGAATTTATTTGCCCAATTTTTTAAGAATACAATGTAATTAAGTGGTTTATCACAGGTGCAGCGATGTCTGCCATTACAGGTTCACGTACAGTTTCAAACTGATTTTATAAAGAAAATAATGCTGTTAACTTCTGTTTTTTTTTTTTATAAAAAAAAAGAAATAAATTATAAATGATCTTCACCGATTATATTTGTAAACAAATTACTATTTACATACTGGTGTTGACCGTTCCAGTGGCCTAGTGGTAAGAGCAGCCACCTCTGATACGAGAGGTTGTGGAGACCTAGTTTCTTGGCCAAGTCATACCAAAGACATAAAAATGGTATTAACAGCTGCCTCATTTGTTGCTGAGCATTAATTGGTTAGTGTATGGACTGGTCGTCCTACTGTCAGGATAATGTAACTGGGTGGGATGCCATGCTGCATGTCTGCGGCATGATGCCTCAGTGCTAGACATCACTATAATATGCCACACTGCAAACATCATAGCAGTATGACTTGAAAAGTTGTTCAAGGTATGTTAAAAATCAAAATCACACACACTGTTACAATTTTTAAACAGAATTTGGTATATTTTCATCACTGTACAGTAGGCCCAATTTCATGAACTCGAGCAGTGATATATTGCTGCAAACAGGGTTAATGGTCAGTTAGCAATTAAAACACCCCTGTGAATATGTAAGAGTTTGTTTGTCTGTGTAGGCTAATTGGTATCAACAACGCATAAATACATTTTGCCTTGTGTTACAACACTGCCAGAACTTAATGAGTACATCAAGGAAGGTATAAAGTACAACCAGTCATTTTACGTCTGAAAAATCAAGAGGGCAAAGTCTCTTCGCCTGGTAGCATGACCCCTGCATTCCTGAATTTGAAAATGTATATCTGAGCCAGTTTTGCATTGTACTTTGTATATATATATATATATATATATATATATATATATATATATATATATATATATGTGCGTGTGTGTGTGTGTACCTAGCTACCCTAATTTTAAAAGAAATGCAATAGGAAACATACATGGGGGTGGGGGTGGCTTAATTTCAAAGTTTCTTTTACTGCAGTAGTTTGTTTAGGTGATGTACTATAGTTTGGCATTGAGTAAATGGTAATCACTTGTGTCAAAAGCATAGAAAACAAGCACAGGATACTAAAACATCAATGTAATTTCTATAGAACTGTCTAGTATTTTGGAATGGGATGTCTGTAATCAATTTTTTATAGTAATGGTACACTAGTTTCTCATATAAAAGTCTCTGGGAGACAAAGAAAATGGAAGAACAGAGTCAGACGTTAGACAGACTGTAGGGAATTGGACTACCAGACCAGATAAAGGTTATACAGATGAGTAGGAACATAGGACTAGAAGGAAAATCTATTACACTAATAAGATGATAAAATAAGCCATAACTTGGTCGACTTTTTAAAGACGAATGATATGGTTTTAATTTGAATTTCATTTGAGAGATGACTGTTATTTAATTTTATTTTACTTTTACATTTTGTGTATTCATTAATTTAACTGTCGGTACCACTGACTGGAGGCTCTGAGCATTGCATCTCTCTATCACTACTTAAATTCTTCACAAAAACAAGTGATGGGTGGGATTTCATAATATATAACAGTTAGTTTTACAGTGTATGCAGTTGTGTACATTCATCTGGGTATTCATATAAAGGGTAAAATTATTTCTATGGTAAATGAACACATTTTAAAAAACTGAAAATTTGATGCATTTAATTGGTGTCAAGTATATTTGATTTAGTTGTAATAAGATGGCTGATGATGCACATATGTGCTATAAGCATTCAAGGTTGCTTTTGATGAACTAGTCTTAAAAACCTTATTCTGTTTCCAGAGCCATTTTGTTTTACATGTAACTGAAATTAATGAGCAGTATCTGGATAGAATAGTATCCTAGTGTTTGTAGTTCTGTTGATATTTACAGGCCAATCTGTTTTCATGAAACACTGAAACAAGTTTTGCTTTCTCAACTCAATATGAATATGTGTTATTTATCATTTAACTTAAAGTGTTATTGTATAGGCACGATTAAAATCATGTTCACCAGTGTACTTTTGTTCTTTACATCCTTTGCATCCCAAGACGATGCTAGTCAACTTCAATTTATCCTATGTTTTTAATAGTCTCCTCACAGTTGCTTTCAAAACATAGCCATACATATAATCATTATTTAGTGGGTAGGTAGCTAAAAAAATGTTTGACAAAACTTGTTCATGCAAAATAAAAATTGCATACTACAAAAGAAATGCTTTATACAACTTAAAATCAACATAAGTTATATTATTCACACATCATATCATTGGATAGATCACCCAAGTCTTCCTTGAGTAAAGCCATGGTACTGGCCAAAATTATTTATCCATTATACGCCATACACAACAGCTTGGAATGACATGTCTGTTGCCAGTACTTAGGTATCCATTAAGTCCATAAAATAAACTGCCTATTAGCAGTATGCCTTTTCCCCTGGTTGTAATCATTATCTTCTTCTGCTGCATATACCTCTGTGCAACAAGGAGCACGACTTCATCTAAAACAACCAGGTCGAAGTCCTGCAAAAATATTTTACAAATTGTCAGTAAATAAAATTCCAAATAAAATAAATGCATTAAATGTTATGTGGGAAAATATTATTTTTTGTGTTATGCAATGAAGCAAACGTGTAAATATACAAACAACTGCACAAATCAATTCGACTATCGGATACGTGAGCGTGAGGTGGTAATGCAAATGCACAAGAAAATCAACTTTATTATGAGCCTAAGAAATGGCTTTAGCGAGACCTTTTAATGGCGGTTCTGATTACAATTATACAAATTATCATATTTTTAGTTGGTTTTTCTTACACCTTAACACAAACATGACAAGTAAACATTTTCAAGAATGTCCCCTTAAAGGAACCTCTTATGGTCAGGATTTTCCATCTTATTGACCTTTTTTCCTACGTCTTGTAATTTATCATATATAATGAGAAATATATAAGCAATACATATATTGTGAGTAACTATAAAGAACTAAGGAGAAGGACAGATGAAGAAATACGAAGAATAAGGCAATAATTACATCAAAAGAGAACCATATGCTTACCTCGACTTCCATATTTGTTGACACGCATCACTTGACACTGCGCATTCGGAGAATATCGGTAAATTCCGTTTCTGCATAATTAATTAGCAATCCGTACAGAAAATCGTTATATTTTCATTGATTAAACTTACAGATGTACATTTTTTAAACTGAATGACCTGCAATTACTCATTATTTCTACTATACTTTTCATAATATCATGCATTTACAAGAACAAAAAAGTCGAAAATCTTAGGTTGTATGCCTTTAAAAAAATGAGGTATTTGTTTAAATTGAAGAATTTTAAGATTTTTTACATGACAGACATTTGTATTTACCAGCAGACTTGATTGACATGATGCTGAATAAGTGACTTTGTCAAAAACTCCTTTAAGTGTGATCTTCATTGCTGTGCAGTTATTATATACATGTATTATATACATGTATTATATACATGTATTATATACATAATGATTTATTAGTGGTGATTAATTAGTAACTATGCTTCATAGTTCTGTTATTGCAGTCATGTTGTTCACTGGGATTAACCATGCATGGATAAAAGAAGACATGCCAACACAACAATAAAAAAATTTTTATAACAGTTTCATTTGAGTGAAGACTCTGATTGATTAAGTTTTAAATCTAATTTTCATACAATAGAATCATTTCTTACTCTTTCTTTTATTTTCAGTAATATCATTTATTGAATACCTTGTGGTTTTTCTTGTTTCTCCCCATCTTTTCTTTGTCACAGCATACTGATTTAAGGCATTGAGTGGAAATTATAGCTAATGGATAAATTTTCTTTGTAACAATATAAAATGCATTATAATTAATTTTTAAATTGTTGAAATGAAAAATCTTGTAAATGCCAACATAACAGATTACAGAAAAGATACTGATTTATCATACAGCTTTGTTGATCTCTTGGAATGAAACACAGTGTGAAAATGGAGTGGTGTCAGGCTTCTTTATCAGTCTTTAAATCTGTGGTTTAGGGAAACAATGAAATACATAAGAATCGGTACACCATATACCGTATATACTTGCTTATAAGTCAAGTCCAACTGCATACTGCACAGACTCAGATCTGTTGGTGCATTATGTGATGGCAGAGTTGGGTCTGTGCAGTTTGTTAGGAGTAATAAGTAGAACAAATGACATGGACCCTGATCTGCAGGTCCATTATGCTATAGCAGATCAGGATCTTTGTTGTTTGCAGTTTGACTCTTCTTATTAGTGAGACTAAACAGAAAATTAGTGATACTGTACAGTATATCTGGAATTGCCTTATCCAGTAATGAAGTGTACTGTTATGAAGAAATAATGTACCACAAATATTCAACAGTAGATAATTGTCATGAATAATCAGCTGGAGATAATTGATATGAATAATTAACATGAGATAATTGGCACGAATATTCAACAGGAGATAATTGCATGAATAATCAACAGTAGATAATTGACATGAAAATTCAACAGTAGATAATTGACATGAATAATTAACATGAGATAATTGGCATGAATATTCAAATGGAGATAATTAATGTGAATAATCGACAGTAGATAATTGGCATAAATAATCAACAGTAGATAATTGACAAGAATAATCAATAGGGGATAACTGACATGAATATTCAACAGAAGATAATTTACATGAGTATTCAATAAGAGATAATTGACAAGAATAACAAATACAAGATAACTAACATGAATATTCAGCAGGAGATAATTGACATAAATATTCATTGTTTTCTGTGTCAGATTTAAAGAAAGGTAAGTAATTAACACCTAATGGAAATGGTCTTTATAGTCCTTCATGTAATAGGTAAATACAGTCTTCACCAGTTACATCATCACGCATTAAACCTTCACCCTCATCTATTACTAACAAATTGAAAAACAGTATTTCTGACTATATAATTATTATGTTATTCTCTCATCCTTGCCTGCTGGCATCCATCAGTCTAAATGCCAGAATATGCTATTTTATCTACCAGTTGTGTTCTTTTGAACACAAATTGATTTCACAGGCATTAAGATTCTCCTTCTGTCTTTTAATATGTCTTTCAAAGAGATATTGCATTCATCAATCCATGATTATCCACATTATCACTCTGCCATCAAATAGACTACCTGATCACATTACATTAGGATAAATTTCTTTCCTACTTCTGAATCCAATCCTGCCTGAAAATCAGAAAAATGTATTTTTTTCAATTCATTATATAGACAAAGGGAACCAACTCTCACAGGTTATCCCCCTTCGTACCTGCTAGGTGTTTACCAATTTACCCTGTTTTAACCAGTTTTTACTTTAGCTGTGCTGTAACAATGTCCTGCAGACAATCCAGTTAAATTCTATGCTGGATCACACACACAAAATAAGAAACATCCATTAGTATGGCTTTTGGTTTACAACATGAACAAATTTATTTCCTTCATTTGCAGTTAGCATTTTGTCCATCTAGATATGACTATATTAATTTGGTGTCTTTCTCCCAGATGAATTGAAAGTACCAGCTCATCAGTCGGAGAAAGCATCAAACAAGACTTTGTTTTGGCATGGAAGTGTCTTAGAGATTCTTGGACTAATCAATGTAGGGCTGGACCTATTACAATACTAGTTTATTACTGGGCCTGTAATGGTCATTGGCTTTGGTCAGTGGATTTTTCAAGAGAAAACTCTTAATATGAACCGCTTCATACAGAGTTTTCCCCACCAGGAACCTTCCTTATGGTCTGTATCCTTTGCTTAACATTTTCATTTTTCCAAAACCACAGAAGCAGGGACTGTTCATGGATTCCAACCATGGGCAAATTTTGGGTGAAGTGCAACTAAAATATCCACATTATTTGGTATCATTGCAGAGTTAAATATGTCTACCTTTCTATTATACCACCCACTTTAGTGTATCTTACATGACCTTGACGCTACAGAGCTTGACAGCAGGCTACTACCTCAAGCCCTGTAAACATGGCACCAAGGGTTAATATGTTAAGATGTTGCTCAAGTTGCTAGACTGGGTGTAACAGGTATCATGGTACCAATTGCTTTCCATAGACCTCAATGCTTATATTTTGTGAAATAAATATACTTTCTATCCTACCTCAGCATGCATGTCACACACTCTCATAGAGAACAATGTTATATTGTCAATTTGACAAGGACAAAACCATGACTCCGTTGCATTTAAGAAAGATAATTCTTCTGGAACTAGACAGGGGTAAGAGTTGTCAAGTCACAACACATTTACAGCCATGTGTACAAGATATATTTAAAAAATAAAATACAAAATATAATCTCACATGTTGCCAAGAGGCTTACCTTTTTTAAGCCTAACAGAAGGTACAATTCTTACATAATGCACTAATCACAGCTAGTGTTCTTGTTTATTTCTGAATACAATGGTCCCTATACCTGAAGCTCTGCCCACCGGGGGTTGTGCAGTTGGTACCATTATACCAACAGAAGTCAACTAATAGGTACAAGGGGAGTTAACATGTAAGAATTGTTTCCCTTTGTCTACATAATATGTTGACAGAAAAACATTTTTCCATCTTTCCAGGAGGACTGGATATGGAAGTAGTAAACACAGTTAACGTAATGTTATGTGCTCAGGTAAATATTATTGGAGAAACAAAATTTACTAATAGAAGCAATTTCTTTAAAAAAAACAATTGCTTTCTAGTGCACAAAATAAAAAGAAAACCTTTCAGGGTAACTCTCTGAAACTTGTAGATATAATGGATCAGTGGTCCAGATGCGTCAATTGCCACTCATAATTCTCAGTATCAAGGTTTATAACTTATTTGTCAACTTCTTTGGTGGCCTAAGTGATTAGAGCATTTGTCTTGGATGCAGGAGGTTGCAGGTTTGAGCCCTGGCTAAGTCATACCAAAGACTTATACAAAATGGTACTAGCAGCTGCCTAGCTTGACACTAAGCTTTTAGTGTTACATTATCCTTCGGACAGGTTGGCCTGAAATGTTTTTCAAGCTATGTTGAAAATCCAAATCTCATCTTAGTTATTTGTCTGTTTTTCTACCCATTAGTACATTTGTTATAGACAATTTCATTTCCAAAGCAAGACTAAAAACACACAAAAAGGTCATGGGTTCAAATCCCAGCTGAGTCATACCAAAACACTTCAAAAAATGGTACAAACAGCTGCCTCACTAGGCACTCAGCATTAAAAGGTTAGTGTTAGGACTGGTTGGCCTGGTGTCAGGATAATGTGAATGGGTGGGACATCATGATGCATGTCTGCAGCATGATGCCCCAGTGCCTGACATCAATTTTAACTGCCACACTGCAGACACCATAGCAATATAACTGGAAAATTGTTAAAGCTATGTTAAAAATCTAAATCACATACACACACACATACACACACACATTCTTCAGTTTGCATTTGCAATTCACTATTCTTCACTTTCAGTATTTGTGACATCTTTGCCTGTTTATTATCCAGCCATTATCATTTCTGAAGCACAACTTGCCATGCTTACCACATTCTTGTATACTTTGTAAATACAGACTTCCTGTCTATGAAATCTTTTACAACTCTTTCTGCCTTAATCCTACCTTCCATATCTCCAGTGTGTGTGTATTTGAGAGAGAGAGAGAGAGAGAGAGAGAGAGAGAGAGAGAGAGAGAGAGAAATGTCGTCTAATTGAGAATAAACTATCTTTTCATATAAGCCTTTAGATAAATCAAATCTCGTTAAAAGAAAGTAACATGTCTGTTTTATTCAAAGCATTTCATCTACAGTACTTAGAAATAATTGGTAGACATAACACTGACAAGTATGATCACCATACACATATGTGCCAGCACTGACATAATCAAAACCACACGTTAAATAAAAACCAAGTTTACGTCTGTCATTGGATGGTAAAGCATAGGCTTAATTAGATGCAGTCTTTGCTGTTTTCATTTGTTCAGTGGGGGGGGTTTGAAGGTAATGCAGGTGTCCTAGTGTTGATCTTTGCACTGACTAGAGATTGGATGGTATTAAAACTTTTCCGCTGGATCATCTGAGCTAATCCATGTCAGAACTGCTTGACAACTATAGTGTCAACAATGTTCAAAAGCTATGATTGCCTCTATAGAAAAATCAACATATGTCACATTTTGACCATTTCATTGGGGGAATGAGGGAGAGGACATAATATGTTCAGGTTTAATGGGGCTTTTACTTAAATATGGCAGTAATAAAGGCCTTTGTGCAGTGTCGAGTGTTAATGTTTTATCGTCACCAATCAGCTGTACAAACACACCAGTCTGATTATTATTGTCTTTCAGTCAATGTAAAATCATTGTGAAAAGCAAGTGGCAATTAATGGTTAGTATTTTGACAAGATTACGATAATGAGTAATAATGAGTAATAAATAATGAGTAATAATGAGTAATAAATAATGAGTAATGTGTAATGAGTAAATAATGAGTAATAATGAGTAATAATAAAGAGAAACTAATCTGAATGTTGAATACATTACATACAGGTGGTGCTGTATTTTGATTAACATTGTACTCTCCATAACGACTTGAATACATTACATACAGGTGGTGCTGTATTTTGATTAACATTGTACTCTCCATAACGACTTGAATACATTACATACAGGTGGTGCTGTATTTTGATTAACATTGTACTCTCCATAACGACTTGTGTTATTTTGCAAAGAATGAAAAAAAACCTCCCCAGCATATCTCTGTGCTACAAAATGTAAACCAGTTCTGAAACTTATTGTCGCTGGGCTCTGCTTGCTTTGCTGATAGATTATTGCTTCCTGAAGCACCTTAAAAAATTAATGAATCACTCTTGAACTTTTTCCGACAATTGAATTAATTATGCTTTGTATTTTATATATGGAGTAAAATCAGAGAAATTGTTCACAATACTTGCCAGAAAAGATTATCTTTCAAGGCATTGATGTGTAATAAAATTTGTACTATACATCCATAAAGCACAAGTACTTTTGTTCCTATATTTTTTTTATTGTTGCTTTTGTATCAATACTGAATGACATATGGCAAACATTTTGAGGGTCTATAGTAATGGATGAACTTACAGAAGTGAAACTCGTGCACTGTTAAATACCATGTACAAGGCTACATACTTTATTAGCATCTATATTTTCCATGCTTTAAAGAATTTTATTCAACTACAAGTTTTTACATGTATTATGTTGAAAACTGAATAGAGTTATTGCTTACCCATTACTTACCATATGTACTTGCTTATTATTGCTTACCATTACTTACCATATGTACTTGCTTATTATTGCTTACCCATTACTTACCATATGTACTTGCTTATTATTGCTTACCCATTACTTACCATATGTACTTGCTTATTATTGCTTACCCATTACTTACCATATGTACTTGCTTATTATTGCTTACCCATTACTTACCATATGTACTTGCTTATTATTGCTTACCCATTACTTACCATATGTACTTGCTTATTATTGCTTACCCATTACTTACCATATGTACTTGCTTATTATTGCTTACCCATTACTTACCATATGTACATGCTTATTATTGCTTACCCATTACTTACCATATGTACTTGCTTATAAGTTGAGTCCAACTGCAAGCTGCACAGACCCAGACTTATAAGAGAATGATATGATTGTAGTGTATTGAACTAGTTTGAAACCAGTCCATGAAAATAAACAAGCAATTATTTGGACAGATAAAACTAGGCAGTTATTGAGAAAATAATATATATTATACACAACATAATATATATTATACACAACATAATATATATTATACACAACATAATATATATTATACACAACATAATGTACATTATACACAACATAATATATATTATACACAACATAATATATATTATACACAACATAATGTACATTATACACAACATAATGTACATTATACACAACATAATATATATTATACACAACATAATGTACATTATACACAACATAATATATATTATACACAACATAATGTACATTATACACAACATAATATATATTATACACAACATAATGTACATTATACACAACATAATATATATTATACACAACATAATATATATTATACACAACATAATATATATTATACACAACATAATGTACATTATACACAACATAATATATATTATACACAACATAATGTACATTATACACAACATAATATATATTATACACAACATAATGTACATTATACACAACATAATATATATTATACACAACATAATGTACATTATACACAACATAATATAATTTCCTAAATATTGCCCAGACTAAGATTTTCTTGGCATCATATTCCCATATTGACGTACACTGTCAGTCAGCTTGTACACAATATCACCGGAAGTCGGTCAGCTGTTTGTGCATTTGTAGGCTTTGCCCATTTTATGTTAGTAACAAACTTATAGAATGAATTTTGTTTCACACACACACTTTTCCAACATGTTAGCTGTTTGTATCAGGCATCTGGTACAACCTTGAAAACATTTTAAAAATCTAACCTTTCAAACTCGTATATTTATTTCAGTGATCAGACATAAGTTTTATTGTTTTTTTGCAGACATTTTTTTTACTGATGACTGTATTGGCAATATTGCATCCTGTAAGGGTTGAGAGTGAAAGTATGAAGCACCTGTTAAATATACACTAATTAGGGCTGATTGGTTACTATGATTAGCCTCTTAAGCAAAGATTTATTGAGGCAGACTGCTGATCTGAAAGTGGGAGGAGAGATTTTATTTGCTCATAAATCCTTAATAAATGAGACAGCAAGGGCTACTGGGACCACTCATTACCATATATATCCAAATAGGGTATTGTCAAAATATGAATATTTGAACTGCTTGTGCTGTGGTGGTGTAGCCAGGAACCCTTAAAAGACATGATCAGGGGGTAAGTGTGCCATTATGCCACGAATTAATCAAAGTTAATCACAGCAATTTTTCTAGGGAGATTTTACCAAACCTAGTATATTTTGTCTAAACTTTTTTGTCAGATATTTAAATCAAAGGGAATAGTTTGATTTGGCTTGTTGGGACATAAGCAGACATAAGTTTGTGGGACACACACACACACACACACACACACACACACACACACACACACACACAGTATATAGTAATGTAAATACAATACAATTATAGCACTGACCTTTTGTATGAACCTGGGCCACACAAAAATTAGTTAGACTACTCTCTCTCTTCATTGCTCATTGTTTGATTAGGGTTAGAATGGTCTATTTGTGGGTAATTGTTGGAAGCCACAGGTCATAATTTGCTACACTGCTTTATCACCCATGGATGCCTGTGTGGATATTTCTTATGAATATACATAAATCATTTTGACCAATCACTGAAAGCGTGTTTAAATCTTTCTTGCCATTGTGACCCAACATGATTTCATGCTGCTTGAATGAACCAATCAAAGTTTCTCTTTCAAAGACAGTAACTTTTTTAAAAAATAAAATGGCACTTTATTCAGAGACTTAGATCATGTTGTTGATGATGTATTTTTGTTCTGCAGTAATGAAAGCAAGGAAATCTCAGCACAAACAGCTTAGAGGATTATTGTCACAGATTGTGGACAATATATGTAATTAATGGACTGCCATTGCAACTTTCAGAAAGGGGATGCATGGGATATTGTTTTTCATTTACTCCATGATGAATTATTTTCCAAAAGAAATACCAGGTAGTGGATATAATAGGCTATGTTTGTTATAAATCAGAGCAAGAATATTTTTCAGTCATTTGAGATTTGGAAGGGTGTTTTCCCTAGATATCCCTGACCCTCTTCTTCATGCTCCCCTCCACAAATTTAATTATGTACCCCAGTCCGCATAAAGGAAGCCTGTTTGCAGAGGTTCTGGTGTGTATAGATACATGTACTTCACAACATAAAATATGGTACAGCATTAGTGTATTTTGAATTTTGATAATTGCCAACCAGACACTGTTCCATGCAACAGAAGGTACAGGCAACTGAATCTGTTTGGACCATATGTTCTGTGTAAAAATTAAACACCACTAATGATATTGTTGATAATACACTAAATATTCTGCCTCATTGCTAAGAATGCAGGAGCAATTTCTGCAATTATGTTTTGCATAAGAAAAATCCCAGGTAATGAGTTTTTCGACCCTGCTCCAGACTCCTAATTTGTATAGTCGGTGTTTATAGAGTCTGGTGAAACCAGTATATTCTTCTTAAATATATGTAAAAATAGAAACCTCAATCAAAAGGTATTTTTTCCATGGTATAATGTACTATTATTTATGATTTCCATTATAAATTATTTCAGTATTTTAGGTGCTGAATTTATTTGATTTCAAGTGAGAAATCAGTTCTGAGAATTTATAACCAAATATAAATCAGCATACATACAATTTTCAAAGAAAAGCGGCAAATTTATGATAGATGCTGTTAAATTTCTACAGAAAAATTCCCCACCCCCTGAAACTACCATCTTTTATCTGTTGAACCATCTATAGATAGATCCTTAATGAATCAAACCTATACTTTTATAGAAAGGTTCTACAGTGGTGTAATGGTTTAGGCATTGGACTTGTGACCCAAAGGATGAAAGAGTGTGGGGTTAAATTCCCATCATTAGATCAATGTGGATTGGCTACTGTGATGTATCTGTGGACAAGGCACTCTACTTAAAGTTGTGGTAATTGCTTCATTCTTAAATTTCACAAGAAAAAAAACAGGAGGTGGGGAGGCTTAACGGTTCTTAAAATGGAACTTTAGAAGAGTTCATACAGGCTAGTAGCTGATTTATAATTTATCGCCTTCCTGGCTATACCACACACACACACCCTGGCCCCATTGTAGTTTATTGCAAAACTATTTACAAGTCAGATCCCCCTGCAAACTGCATAGCACTGATTCAGAATGTTGAGGAAGATTCAGGCAATGTATGTGGAAAAACAGTCATCATTACTATCATGTAACAAATTTTTTCTAAGTGTGACTGTTTGGAACTCACAACTTTATAAATTGATTTTTGTATTGCTGAAAAAAGAAAAAAAAAAGAGCTTCATACAAGACTGATAGACTTGAAAACAATATACGTTTGAGTAATTGAGGTACCAGTGTGTCACAAGATTTTGAAGCACAGACAGTGATTCTTGAGAAGGTTCCTAATATATTTTGGTGAGATTAGGAAAATAGGTTAAGAAAATTAATAAAGTGGAGTAACTGTTATTCATTGTAGATACCGGTACATGTACTTTAGTTTTGGTACAATGTACACTTAAATTTATGACAAAAATAATCATCAGACCAATCTGCCAGATTGTGAACTCTGATCTTCCTGAATTGACCCCAGAAAATTTGGTACACATGTCAGTAGAAAAACAAAATAGACCCTGACCTGCCTGTTTGTAATGGGATTTCATTATCTAGTATAAATGGTAATGGGATTTCATTATCTAGTATAAATGGTAATGGGATTTCATTATCTAGTATAAATTGTAATGGGATTTCATTATCTAGTATAAATGGTAATGGGATTTCATTATCTAGTATAAATGGTAATGGGATTTCATTATCTAGTATAAATGGTAATGGGATTTCATTATCTAGTATAAATGGTAATGGGATTTCATTATCTAGTATAAATGGTAATGGGATTTCATTATCTAGTATAAATGGTAATGGGATTTCATTATCTACTATAAATGGTAATGGGATTTCATTATCTAGTATAAATGGTAATGGGATTTCATTATCTAGTATAAATGGTAATGGGATTTCATTATCTAGTATAAATGGTAATGGGATTTCATTATCTACTATAAATGGTAATGGGATTTCATTATCTAGTATAAATGATAATGGGATTTCATATTATTTAATGCTTACCATAATTCTTGTTTTAAGTGCATTACCAGGATACATCCTAGTTGTAATATCCCCCATTCTGAGACTCCCTTATTATAACATTCATTACAATGACACATTCTGGTTAGAATATCCCCATTATAAGATTCCCTCAGTATAACAATTAATACAATGACACATTCTGGTTATAAAATCCCCCATTCTGAGACTCCCTCAGTATAATGTTCATTACAATGACATATCCTGGTTATAAAATCCCCCATTCTAAGACACCCTCAGTATACTGTTCATTACAATGACATATCCTGGTTACCCATTCTAAGACACCCTCAGTATAACATTCATTACAATGACACATCCTGGTTAGAATATCCCCCATTTTAAGATACCCTCTGTATAATGTACATTACAAAGATGCATCCTGGTTAGAATATCCCCCATTATGAGACTCCCTCAGTATAATGTGCATTACAATGACATCCTGGTTAGAAAATCCCCCATTTTAAGATTCTCTCAGTATAATGTGGGTCATTTTGATGACTTAAATGATCATCCTGTTAAGATTATCATCCAGTGACCAGCATTATAAAGAGGGATCAGTATATGGCAGGTCTTCATATAATCATTGACTGAAATGCATCTTCAAGAAGCTTACTTTGTAATTGTTATGACAATATAATATTTTACTTGTAGGCCCTTTTGGAACTATGAATATTGATATGTGTAAAGATGACACAATCCTCTTTTCCCTGCTTACATAACTTTGGTATTTTACTTACCTATAAGACAACTGCAGACAGCATAGACTCAGATCTGCCATTGCATAATGTGCCTGTAAGTCTGAGTCTGTACAGTTTGTTAGGATTAATCAGTAGAACAAACAACATAGACCCTGATCTGCAGGTTCATTATGCTATGGCAAATCAGGATTTGTTTCTTGCAGTTTGACTTGACTTATAAAAGTGAGTACATACAGTACTTGGTGATCCAACATGCGGGTTTTTGTTATTGCATATGCTAATAGCATATGATCAATACCATAAAGACATATTAACTATGAGAGACAACTACAAGTAACTGGTTTAACATGTTTCAAGTTTGATTCAAATACTTTGAACCTTTTGAGAGCGGAGCACCAGAAATTTAAAAAAATGATTATGGTCAGAGATAGACATATGGACATACATGAATGTTGGTTTGATGGGTTGATAAATAAGAAATAACATCTAGTAAAAACATGTCCCATTGAATCTAGTTCATCAAAACTGATAAAAGATGACCCTAAGGAAAACCATGAGCATTCAGATTTGCTTTACTTTTCAGTGTGTTCTCTCAGCAGGTGATTGTACTTAACAGTTACTCCAGACAACACTCCCTTTTTCTCCATGAAAGACTTTGATAAAGTTATCTCTGTAGTCCCATGATTTGTCAAAGGAAATTAGATAAAAGATAAATGCACTGACTTTTCACAATTTGAAAAGGCCAGCCTCTATGGTTCAATGAAATACAATGCTATATTGAAGGCTTCTTTCCATTTGGTTAATTACAGTAGTTAAATACCCATGTTAAAATGGATTGTGACCCACAAAGCAGAAACATGTATAGATGATGACAATGAAAGGGGCAAAAATGTTTGGAGCACAAATCTTTATATCTATTCACACTTGACACAAGTTGGCTGGAGCCATGTTGAACAAATTGCTGATAATCATATTTTCCTTGATGGATGTCATTGCAGACATCACTTGTAGCTAGGTTGGAAGCAAAGGAGACTAAATTTTGACCATCATACTGGGCCTTGAATTCATCATTTAGTGGAATGCTGACTGCATTCTCATGAACTATTTTAAGTACTCAGAATGTTTTGTTGTATTTTAAAGACTGTCTGGATATTTAAAACGTTTGGTGTTGTATTAATTCATTTGTGTGATGAATCAAACAAGGTTTTTTGTACCAAGAAATGGAGTAGAGGAACACTTTGTGAATGAACGATCAGAATTTTTCTTTTTAAATTTTATTAGGTAATATATTTCTATGTTGACAAGAATTGTGGCATGAAAGTGAGTGTACAAGTATTTCCCATAGGAAAATTCAGTGTGGAGAAACATTGTAATTATTTTTTTTGTATTGACCTGGTAAAATTGCTGCAAGTGAATTATTTCAGTGAAGCATTTTCACAGTCACCTGAACCAGGATGTGTAATTAGTAAATTAAAATGGCATTTAACTGTTACAGTGTTGCAGTTCGTGTTTACTTGTCAGAAGGGTCTGTACCTGGATCTTGAAGTGGCACAGTGTTTTGATTACTGAATGTACTTTTCAATGGAATACAAATTTTTCTGTAAACCAGAACCATTGTGTAGAAAATTCATTTTAATACATGCTGTTCCATGAGGTATAATGCAAGTTGTACAGTGATAATTTTAATACATGCTGTTCCATAAGGTATAATGCAAGTTGTACAGTGATAATTATGCCTCTACTCAGACATTCATCCACATTTCACTGTCGCTGTCAATGCAGCTGTAATGGTTGCACAAGTAGCAGACAACTTGCAAGTGTCTATGCACCAAATAAAGACAAGCTGAATATCAGGTAAGGAGACAATGACAGTTACTGCTCAGATAATCACTATTGGTCAAAAAACATGATTTCACCATATTTTTGTTTCTTTTGGATTGTTCTAAGGTGTCGTCTCATTTTAAACAAGTTGATGATATTGTCCATGTTTATATACTGTTAACATCTGTTTGTATAGTCTTTGATTATAAACTTGAGCAACCCTAGTATTCAATTTGACTGATAAAATTCAGATTTTCAAGTACTTGTGTTAGTTCATCACAGTGGTGTGTTTATAAATGCACTACCTTGATATTAAAAAATATCTAATGAACCATATAATGTTCTTTAAAGGAGTTGGAGAAGAGCTGTGAATTTTTTTTAAAAAATTGTCTATTTAGTTTGAAAATAATATTCTTGCTCCGATTTGTCAAAATAAGAAGTATTTATAGCAACTGTATTGGTGGATAATATCCTGGTTTGAAAGAAAAATGTCAAGGCTTCCACTATAGAAATTGAATAGTCAGTCCCTTGCACACATTTTATCTTGCCATCTTAAGTTAAACTGATAAATTTTGTTTGGATCTCAAGATCGTTATTGATGATCAACATTAAAATAAAATTCTCATTTAGCCAAGTGAGCTTGTGTATGGTCATTTTAAGTGCATTGGCCACTATTTCATCTGTTTCAAAGTTGCTGTATATATAACTTGGAAATATCTTAATATTTTTTACATCGATATTTATGGCAGTAAGTTCGTTCAGTCTTTTTTTGCTGATTTATCATCTGATATGGACACCATTACTAGAAATAAAATCGATATAAACAACAGATTCTTAAAAAATAAATATGATTGCTTTTGCTCAAAATAGATAAAACTTAAGATTGAAAGCAAAAACTCGTTCAGAGTCCAAGATTTAGGCCAGCATTGTTTGTATTAAGCTATTAGGCAGATGTCATCCAGGTTAGTAATCTCAGGCCCTCCAAGGCCTCTTGTTTAATAGGCAGAATTTTCATCTTTAGACTTTGCCCAAAATTGCAGATGGTGAGAAGGAATATATGGTTATATAAATGGACAAGGACTTAAAAGTCAGATGACAAGAAGGAATTGTCGTCATTTTATGTGGATGGTCAGTTTAAGTTTTTGGATCTGGCAGTACTATCAGTTATTGGATGAATTGATACAAGATAAGATTTGTACCATTTTTATGTAAATATTCCAAATGGTCTGAAGGGCAAGGTTACATTCATTAGGTGCTTATATTTTGGTTGGGAAAATGGTCTGAAGGACAAGGTTACATTCATTAGTTACTTATATTTTGGGAACAAAATCCTGATCAAGCAAATTCAACAATGTATATGTGCATTACTGGGAATGATGGACTAGGCATCAATGGTCAAGATAGTTTAATTTTACAGGGTTAAATTGATTACAGTATCAAGGGACTATATCTTCCCATGTGATGTTTTCAGATTGGTCACGTAGCAGCAAAAGAATAGATTGGTTTAAAGGTCAGTAGTCAAGGTCATGTGTCTTATTTAGTTACCCATTACTAAGGCTCTGGCAACATCATTGCAGATGATGTGATAAATTTGAGGTTTTTTTTACTTTTTATACTAGAACGTATTAATATTACATGTATATAGATTTGGGTACCTTTTTAGGAAAGACGATCATCAAAGAAATTCTTAATTTTAATTTAGAGAGAATTAATATTGTTTCTGAGGAAAGTGTTCAGCAACCAGTTTTTTTTTAAGGATGATCATTAGATAGGATGACTTATTCTTTAACATGGTACCCCTTTAGCATAGAAGGTTTTTCGAAGTTCTCTGTGTAAAAAATATATGGTCCGAACAATTTGGGGGACCACCAAGAAATGATTTTACAAATTTCATAGTCAAGCCTGTGTATAAGAACATTTCAGGGGACCATCTGGAAATGGTCTTTACAAATTACAAAGTGAAACTGTACTGCAATAATTCAGGGGACCAGCTAAAAGAGCTTTTTACCGATTGCATTGTTAAACCTTTGTATAACATCAGTTCAAGAGCTATCAATAAGTGGTCTTTATGGGCAGGTGAACTTTATACAAAGGTCACCATTGAAGTTGGATGGTTACTTGAGCATTTATTATTTTCAAAATTACTGCTAAGATTTTCATGTACATATATAACAGTTTTTTTTTACAGCTGTAAAACTGGGAATATATAAAAATCCTTGTGACCAACCTTCCATCCATGCTTTCATTAGTCCAGCTATTCATAAGTACATCTGGTTCTGCAGCTTGCCATGAAATTTAGTATGGTTCAGATGACATTTATCATGGTTAATTAGTGTGTTTAAGATAACATTTAGCATGGTTAATTAGTGTGGTTAAGATAACATTTAGCATGGTTAATTAGTGTGGTGAAGATGACATTTAGCATGGTTAATTAGTGAGGTTAAGATAAGATTTAGTGTGGTTAATTAGTGTGGTTAAGACTAGATTTAGCATGGTTAATTAGTGTAGTTAAGATGACATTTAGCATGGTTAATTAGTGTGGTTAAGATAGATTTAGCATGGTTAATTAGTGTGGTTAAGATGAGATTTAGCATGGTTAATTAGTGTGGTTAAGATGACATTTAGCATGGTTAATTAGTGTGGTTAAGATGACATTTAGCATGGTTAATTAGTGTGGCTAAGACTAGATTTAGCATGGTTAATTAGTGTGGTTAAGATAACATTTAGTGTGGTTAATTAGTGTGGTTAAGACTAGATTTAGCATGGTTATTTAGTGTAGTTAAGCTGACATTTAGCATGGTTAATTAGTGTAGTTAAGATAATATTTAGCATGGTTAATTAGTGTGGTTAAGATGACATTTAGCATGGTTAATTAGTGTGGTTAAGATGAGATTTAGCATGGTTAATTAGTGTGGTTAAGATAAGATGTAGTGTGTTTAATTAGTGTGGTTAAGATAAGATTTAGCATGGTTAATTAGTGTGGTTAAGATGAGATTTAGTGTTTAATTAGTGTGGTTAAGATGACATTTAGCATGGTTAATTAGTGTGGTTAAGATGACATTTAGCATGGTTAATTAGTGTGGTTAAGCTGACATTTAGCATGGTTAATTAGTGTGGTTAAGACTAGATTTAGCATGGTTAATTAGTGTGGTTAAGATAAGATTTAGTGTGGTTAATTAGTGTGGTTAAGACAAGATTTAGCATGGTTTTAATTAGTGTGTTTAAGATAATATTTAGTGTGGTTAATTAGTGTGGTGAAGACTAGATTTAGCATGGTTAATTAGTGTAGTTAAGATGACTTTTAGCATGGTTAATTAGTATGGTTAAGATGGCATTTAGCATGGTTAATTGGTGTGGTTAAGATGAGATTTAGCATGGTTAATTAGCTTGGTTAAAACTAGATTTAGCATGGTTAATTAGTGTGGTTAAGACAAGATTTAGCATAGTTAATTAGTGTGTTTAAGATAACATTTAGTGTGGTTAATTAGTGTGGTTAAGACTAGATTTAGCATGGCTAATTAGTGTAGTTAAGATAATATTTAGCATGGTTAATTAGTGTGGTTAAGATAAGATTTAGTGTGGTTAATTAGTGTGGTTAAGACAAGATTTAGCATGGTTTTAATTAGTGTGTTTAAGATAATATTTAGTGTGGTTAATTAGTGTGGTGAAGACTAGATTTAGCATGGTTAATTAGTGTAGTTAAGATGACTTTTAGCATGGTTAATTAGTGTGGTTAAGATGGCATTTAGCATGGTTAATTGGTGTGGTTAAGATGAGATTTAGCATGGTTAATTAGCTTGGTTAAAACTAGATTTAGCATGGTTAATTAGTGTGGTTAAGACAAGGTTTAGCATAGTTAATTAGTGTGTTTAAGATAACATTTAGTGTGGTTAATTAGTGTGGTTAAGACTAGATTTAGCATGGTTAATTAGTGTAGTTAAGATAATATTTAGCATGGTTAATTAGTGTGGTTAAGATGACATTTAGCATGGTTAATTACTGTGGTTAACATAAGATTTAGCATGGTTTATTAGTGTGATTTAGATAAGATTTAGCATGGTTAATTAGTGTGGTTAAGATGAGATTTAGCATGGTTAATTAGTGTGGTTAAGATAAAATTTAGTGTGGTTAAGAAAAGATTTAGCATAGTTAATTAGTGTGGTTAAGATGAGATTTAGCATGGTTAATTAGTGTGGTTAAGATAAAATTTAGTGTGGTTAATTAGTATTGTTAAGAAAAGATTTAGCATGGTTAATTAGTGTGGTTAAGATGATATTTAGCATGGTTAATTAGTGTGGTTAAGATAAGATTTACTGTGGTTTATTAGTGCAGTTAAGTAAGATTTAGTGTGGTTAATTATTGTAGTTAAGATAAGAAGAATTCTTTATTTGAAACTGCTTAGTCGCATACATCTCGATTGTAATATAAAATATAAGTATTTTAGTTATGAAAGATCATAGGTATCTTATGAATGAATACACACACACATATACACACACATTTACAATAATGGATGGGACCCTGAGTGGTCTAAAGCGCTTGCTGTTATGGATTACTGCTGTCTCACCTCTGTCTGTGTGGGTTCGAGTCTAAGATTTAGCTAATGTAGTTATGTGAGAAAGCTTGCCAGTAGCTTCTTGTAGGTCGGTGATTCTTTCCGGGGGTTTTCCTGGGTTCTTCCTCCACCAATAATACTGGCCGCCATGTATAGCCTATTGTATCCTGAAAAATGGCGTTAAACCCTAAAATAACATCAACAACAACAATAATGGACCATGTCTAGCATTGTTAAGAATGAAATTATGTATCACATTGAAAGAATAACTTGTTTGATCTATCTATATAATATGAGAATTTAAACAAATGTCATAGTTCTATCAAGATTTTAAGATGCAATTCTTATTATTTTTTTAGATTTTCTTATCATCATTGACAACACATACACACTCGTACAGACATGTTAGATGAGTGTTCCATCTTGGAAGGCTTAATAGAAAATGACTTTTATCATAACCAATTACCAGTACTAGTTTTCTTGTCATATATTCATTAAAGTTTGTCCACAGACGAGTTCAGTACATTGTGCAGCAATAAGTTTTGAATAATTCAATTTTGATACCAACATGGGATTTCTACTTGAAGGCTTCTTGTGATGCGTTAATGGCACTAGTCTGATATACACTATGACCTCCTCGGTGGCTGTCTTGAGAATCTTATTATCACTACTCCTGCATGGATGGTCATATTAGCATGGAGTTTTCACTAAAAGATTTTGTACAATATCTTTTTGGTCCTTCATAAAAAGGTGCTGATCTGATCTGAAGTCCAAAATGATCACTATGGCAGCAGTCTTGAAAATTTTATCACAGCTGCTCTTGAACAGAAAGTTTTGTTAATGTGGGGTTTTCACCAAAGAATTTGTATGATGTCCTGTTAGACCTCAATGATGATCTAATATCCAGTGTTCCCACAGCATAGCAACCATCTTGAAAATCTGAATGAATGGTAATATCAAAAAAGACTTTTTATGGTGTCTAATTAGTTCTCAATAAAAAATGACATTTGACATCCAATATGGCTACCACAGCAGCCATCTGCAAAATATTTTAAGAGTTATTTCTCCCAATCAGAACTTTATCAGGAGATGGAGTTTCCACTAAAATATTTCTTTTGTTGATCTTGAATTAAAATGCTGATATGACTTCCAGTATGTAGCCATCCTGAAAATCTTGTTTTAGTTAATCTTTAAAATAAAAATTGTTTTGACATGGTCGTTCACAATGCTGTGTTGATATAAAATCAATGTATTATGATTGGTCATAATTGACAAGTAGGTGTTCATAGCAAAGGTTGCTTAAGACAGGTATATCATTACTCAACTATTTTTAGAAGATAAATACACTATTTTGGACTAGAGAGCCATCTCCATCATGGAGAGGGGTGGTATGTGGGAGTATATTTACATTAGTAAATTCCTCTCCAATCCTATTGTTTATCATTCTAGTCATATTGTAAACCCTTAAAGATGTTTATATCTAACAAAGGTCAGCAGAAAATAATGAGTGAGAGATTACAGGTTTTGGGGAGGGTGTTTAGTCATAATGCCCTTTATCTGCAGGAAAAATGGACATTCTGTAGAAGTGTATTGTGTCCTCTGTATATATTTCAAGTATTCGTTACACAATTTATTGCTGGTGGCCTTTCAGAGTCCTTTACCTTTATCATCATTGGCAAATTTGCTTCGATTATGTATAACTTTTTTTTTTTCTTGTACAAATTTATCCCATATATTTCAATAAAGACTGCTTCTTCCTTTGTATCTTAATGGATCACCCTTTCATCCCTAGTTGGCAGATGAATGATTTAAATGCCACCTATCTAAACATTCTTATTTACTCTGGGCTGTCTATTTCCTTTACCATATGGGTCACTTAAATTCACTCAAAGTTATCAAAATACTTGAATAAATACATTACATTAGCAAGAAAGGTAATAGTTTTCCTATTGCTGGTCAGTTGGAGTTGTATGGTCCTGTTCTTGATTGCGTAATTGCAGTAAGTTCTGCCTTAGAATCCTTTATACTAGACTGGAATCATCATTATCAGCCAGACAGTTTAAGAGAGATATTAATAGTGGTCATTTAACAAGTTTACCAAGTCATAATAATCCATCAGGATTAAAGAAGGAAATAAAATCATCTGTGTGTGAGCATTTAAATCAATCCTCATAATTTTGAGGCTCTGAAACTTGTTCAGCCAGATACTTGAAAAACCTTTTTCATTTTCTTCCAGTTTCATCAGTACTGTACAGTAATTTTGTGTGGTCACAGCTGATACTTTTTATTATACCCTGTTTTTTGCAGTCAGTGGTATTTATCATTCCCATAGTCTCTCATTTGAACAATGTCTGCTTGCAAATGTTGACAATACACCTCGTCTTAGATACAACATTGAAGATCAAACTTGCAATGTGGGTCCATATAGACATAAACACGAGTTGTGTACCAAAATGGCTCACTTTGATTTTATTTCCAGGATTGACCAAACAAGACAAGTTGCAAATCCCATCTAGCCTCCTAACATTTTCACCAGGTGCAACAGACCTAAACTGGATTTCTGTGAACTGCTTTCCAGGGCTTCATAAACAATTTTTAAAACTCGTGTCCAGATTAAATTTCCATTGAAAAGATGTATCTTGGTAAGAAAGTGTCTTGCACAACCAAGCTATCTTTTGAAAATTGCCATTAAAAAATAGATTCTTTCCACAAAGGTGGCATAACTCATGAAAATGCATAACCAGTAGAGGAGGGACCAGGAAAACCCTGGGAAGAACCACCCACCTGGCACTGGAAGCTACTGGCAAGCTTTCTAACATACCCACATTGGTCAAACAGAGGACTCGCATAGAAAGAGGTGAGATGACAGTAAGCGCTATAGACCACTTAGCCATCCATCATGGAAATGAAGCATCTGCTAAAACCGACCTAGAATTGATTTTCTTGCAACTATGCATGTCTTATGACTTACTTCCAATTAAGTTTATGGGTTCAATCCATCTTAGTATATCTAGTATATGCTTCATTTTTGAACAGCTGTATTGGTGGAGGGAATACACCTCAAAGTGGACGGCTCCCAACATAGTCAAACAGATCAAACTCTTGTTAGTATGACATATCCTGCCATAACACAATGTTCATACATATTTATTTCACTCCCGAACCCCTGATAAGGTTGTTTTAAAAAAAACATGATCTTCAGTACACACACACAAAATAATCATTTCATTATAGTTGATTCAGAAACCAATTAGCTTTCAACAGAGCAAGGAATGCCGGCAAGATAAATTTCAGAAACGCGAATTTTGTGAAATGCGCTAGCAAAGGGTAGTGGGAGATGGGAGGCATTTAATTGTTTGCACGTACTGCAGACAACTTATCAATATACATCATTCCTGTGTGTATGGTGTCTGTTGAAATGGGAACACCACCTGTATGTAACATATTTGACATGCTGACCTGAACATTCAGAGTAGTTCTCTTTTATTATTAAATAGTTAATTTTCAGGATGAGTATAGCCATTTAGCCATAAAATAGATTGCTTGTATAGGCATATGCTGATGCAAGCTTGCACAGTTGATTTCTGTTAATGGGCATTAACACCAGAGAAAGATGACCAATCATTTCTTATGCATTTTGACCAATCATTTGAAATGCTTTTTGACCAATCATTTCTTATGCATTTTGACCAATCATTTGAAATGCTTTTTGACCAATCATTTTATATGCATTTTGACCAATCATTCATATGCTTTTTGACTCATTTTATATGCCTTTTGACAAATCATTTTGTATGCATTATGACCAGACATTTGAAATGCTTTTTGGACAATCATTTAATAAGCATTTTGACCAGTCATTTTATATGCATTTTGACCAGTCATTTTATATGCATTTTGATGAATCATTTTACTAGCACTATTTTCAGGTGTACATGTTTTTCACTGCAGACTATTTTGCATAAAACAAGGGTAGGGTGAGATATGGGAAAGGCAGGTGTTTATTATGATCACTAACTATTCCTCGAGATCAATGTAGTCAGAGCTTTATTAGGAAGCTGATTTTTCAGGTTGGAAGATGGAAGAGATTTTTCAGACGGAATAAAAATCGAAGGATATAAGAGTTATTGATAATTCTAGAGCAAGCAACTGTTTTGTTTGTCCATCATTAGCTTTGTTTCTATTACTGATTTTAAAAAGCAGTTGTTGATGCGTCTTAATTGCTAAAGTAGAGTGCTAAAGTAGAGTGTTGCGACTTAAATTCCCTAACTTAAAGTTACTCTTGATATTTGTTGATTCAGTTGATTTTTCTTTCCCACCTTGTACTTTAGATTCTTTCATCTGTTGCAGTAATTGGAGAGCACTAACACATAATACAATGAATGTGTCTAAAGAGGCAGCTTTGTATGTTTTAAGCTTTTAGTAGGTCACTATTACCTTCTCTTTTGGTTTCAGTAATTTCATATATTCACTTTCATTGCAATACAGAAACATATTTCTTGTTGCATGTAATAGAAAACAATATCAAAATGTTTCTTAACATTGAATTTTATAACTTAAGTACTTTATTCATTTAACAACATCATGCAAATGAATCCAGCACTAGGTCCATATAAAGAAAAATATATAGGCCACACCTTTATTGCCTTCATATTAAATCACAAGATTATCTATTGTTTTGAAATCTGCAAATGAATAGATTTTTTATTTTGTTTATTTTATTTTATTGGATTATACTTGTAAATTCTATTCACAAATTCATTCATGCCTATTTTTCAGATCACAGCTGCAATTCATTTAATATGGGGAAACTTTTGCTGTAACTGTTATTCTTTTGTGTGATGATTTACTGTCATTATATGGATAACTGAATCACTCAAATTTCTTTTTGATGTACTGTAGTTGTTACCTCTGCCAGATTCAATGGAGAAAGTGAATATGCATGAAAACTACATAATTCCATAGGAATTGTTCACACTAACCATTAATAGACCAGACACATGTTCAAACTGCATAGCTTTAATTTGATACACAATTGCCAAGATGACCTGTATTAATATTTGCATTGGCATAGAGCAGCATGTGTAAAAACGTGTTGTTAATTAAATGCAGAGAACAGTTGGACTTATTTCTTCTCTTCTCTTTAATTTTGCTAATTGCTGTTCTCCACATTTTTTAAAAACTGCCTGTAAGTTTTGAATGTAAAGGTGGAAACTGTACTTTTATAATATATACACATGGCAGTGAAAGTTTAAGTTGCAATCTTGGTCCACCTAATTAAATCCAAATGTCAGTGTGAAGTGGTGTAGACTGAAAGCTGTATACCAGTATATATCACAAGTTCATCTGCACTTTGAATTGTACTTAAATATACAAGGGCACATAATCTTGTTAGGCAAAATTTGAATATCTTGGCTGTTATTTGCATCACCTTGCCAACAAAGTTGGGAAGAAATGTAGCATTGTTTGTTCATTTGTTACCCCACCCACCCATATCTCAGACCCTGTCATCACATTTATGATAATTGTAATGTTGAGGTATCATGGGAAGAGTAACCCATTGATACCAAAAAAAGTAGGTCACTGTTCCGGATACTTTACACTTGAGTTACTGATATTTGCAGGTGTTCATTACCCCTATGTTGCCTTAATCAATAAAAATTAGTATTTGGATATATCTGGCAACTATACCAAATGCAGATAAGTGTGACCCAATTGGTGTGCGTGTATATATAACTTGACCATACCAAAAGTAAATAAATTTGGGTATATTTGTATTAACTGTTATTTTTATTTGGTTACACTCTCTGTGACTCGTACCATATTTCACTCAGTGAAATTGAACCATACCAAAACTGTCACTGTAATCTAATTCACCTGCTTGAGTTCAATTTCTATTTTTGAATCATTTCCCAATATTTGTTACCCTATTTCACATACATTCGAATAAAATAAATTGAAGATACCTTTGGATAAATTAACTCATGCAAAACTAGGTTAGTTTGACCCAATTTGTATTATTAAGATAAGATAAGAATTCTTTATTCAGACTACATAGTCCATTCATCGAAATTAAAATGTAAATATAAAGACATTGTAAACATAAAAGAACATATATATCATATGTACAAGTATACATCTACATCTACAACAATTAACTGCACCCTGCATTGTTAAGAATGAAATTAAGTGGCACATTTAAAGAGTAATTTTTCCATCTGCTAATAATACAAGAACTTACATGAATGTCATAGTTCCAAAGAGATTTCAATATATAGTTCTTACTATTATATATTCTTGTTATTATTGAGAATACATTCTTTCTCATTATTTCATCAAAACTGAATACATTATAGTTAACAAACATACTGAAGGCACTGTTCCACCTTGGAAGGCCTAATAGAAAATGAAGGCTTATTATAACCAATAACTAGTTTTCTTTTCATACATTTACTAAAGTTTGTCCACAGAGGAACACAATACATGGTGCAGCAATAAGATTTAAATAATCTAATTTTGATATTCAATGAACAATTCTTGAATTTATGTAGAATCATGTTTGTTTGAGCACACAATAATCGATGTCTCATCATATCTTCATTATCTGACCAATTGGATTTCAAAATATAACCCATTTACATATAACTTTTGACATATGTAAGACTCAGCATTGTCAGTAAAATGTACAGGGTGAGGTAATGGCAGTTTGAAAATAGTTGGCTGAAAGACCATACATACTGATTTTTTGTATTATAGATGATATCATTCTCAAATGGGTGTTGTTCACATATCTTTAATAACTTCCATAAACCTGTGATAAAAGAACTTGTCAATGACATGTCATCAGCAAAACTAAAGTTGTTAAGAAACAACACATTTGGTGGCAGATGTAACCCCACAAAACACTGACCCAGCTTATGATTTAAATCTATAGGTCTCTAATTGTTTTTGTCTACCAGGTTACCAAGGTTACCAATCTGGCTTTTTAGTTCCAGTATAACTTTTGTGAAAAGTTGTGCACAAACATACAGTTAAATAAAATCATCAATGGTACATGAAGTCTAGTATCTGAAAATTTAAAATGATCTACAAATAAAAAATCTGAACCTGGACATTTGCCTTTTGTTATTGCACTTCTACATATTTGAAACTCATTATGTAGTTCTAGCTCATGGAAGACAACATAACCATACCCAAACTATGTCAGTTTGACTTATTTACATGCAGAAGTGACTTTTATACTTTTTGGTCTTCATTCATTACAATCCCAAAATTGTGGACCCCATTTCACCTACTTGTGAAAACATTTTATGTGCATATTCATCTAAAGAAAAGTAACTTGTTTAGATGAATATTCACATACACAGAAAGGGTGGAGAGAGACTGCCTGTGGCTTGTTTGACAATCCAGTAACCAACATCTCAGAAGTAACTTTGATATGGAAAAAGTTTTGACCAGTTCTTTTCCTTTTTTGATTCTGCTATATAGGAATGTTAGTAAGTATAGTACAATATAGAAGTCAATATTGCTCATCGTCAGCACCAATGAGACAGATTGCAGATTTCAGTAGGTGCAGGAAAATGTGGATCAAGTCAATCAACTCTCATGGCGATTTTCATGATTCTATTGTCTGCTCTATCAGCATCTAAGCTGAATTTGTTTTGTCAGCTGCTGAAAACTGAATGGTCTTTTGGCATGAAATGCTAATTGACTAATTAACTGGCTTGGCCATGCAGTTACAATACATGAAAGATGATGACATTATTATAATATCCATGTCTAGGATTAACTTTTGGTACCAAATTTACACACTGAACAACTCTAAAGTAGTTTGGCTGATTTTGGATTTTGCACCAAACTTTTCAGTGATACATAAAGAACATGGAAGGGGACATGGTAGTGATGTTAGATTGTCACTTCTCGTGTTTCAGTACAAGAGATCATATAGCGTGATGTTAAATCAGATTTCTGGGCACTAGCCACAGTTTTTGATGATAAAACAAGTGAAACAAGATAACTGGATTGGGTTTGGATTTATGACAATATTTTTTGATGGTGACAATAACACGATGTTTATTTATGAATAACTTGAATGAAAAAAGAATTATGAATAATACATGTGTGTATTTGATCCAAATATTGGACAAATTAGCACCATCCACACGAACCTAATAATGCAACATAAATGTGAATTCAAGCAAATAACCGTACACAGTACAAGGATAAAGGTTAATGATTCACAGTAATTTCACAAGACAGAAAGAATAATGTGTTTAACTCGAATAGTAAAAATGATTTACTTTACTCAGATAAAAAAATATTATGTAAAACTGGCACAGATAGCATACAGTATATCTTTACAATCCCAAACCACTGGGTATAACAAACCACTGGGTATAACAAACCACAAAATTAGCACACTGCTAAAAGAATACGTGTATGGAGTTGCTCAAAACACTCCCCAATAGAATACTTGGCTACCAGTCATAATGGTCATTCAAGCTGTCAGCATTACAGTTAGCCACTGCCCACCATTCAATCACTGGGTCAATCAGGCAATCTGTACCCACCTATTGTGAGCATTCCCTTCATTACCTGCTAATCAACCAGCAAAGCACTGTTCAGTCAGTGCTATGGTCAGCTTTGCAGTTGCTATGGTCAACTTTTATGGTCAGTTCTAAAGCTTGTAGCCCTTCAACTCTAGTGGCTATTATCAGAACAACATTACAAAATAATAAACATGTTCACAAGTGAACTTACCATAAGATGCCTATGACACTGAGTGTTTCTTAATAAAATGCAACTTATTGCTAACATAGTTCTCCTGTTATGTCACATTCAAGAATAAAAAATATTTGCATTATACTACGCAAACCAGAGCTACATAGAAAATATACAAAAATAAATGTTGAAGTAAAATAGTTATAACTTACAATATACATAAGAAATTAATAAATAACTCACATACTACAGCTGAAGATGAGCAAGTCTTTAAGTAGATTGCTCAATGACGAGACGTTTCCGTAGTGTAATGATTTCGTACGACGGTGAGATGCTTAAACACAGACAATATAGCCCTACATCATCTGTGCAATTGATGAATATTGTTTTTTCCATCGAAAGCACTTTGCACATGTGGCATTACAAGCTGCGAAAGTGGTATATATGCATATTTTATGATTTTGTTCAATAGTACAAATTAAATGGTCTTGATGATAATAATAATAAGAAGAATAAAGATAATAATTTTTATAATACTTTTAATAATAATGATGATAATAATCAGTGCATGGTATGTGTTCAAAAAACACTTTTAAAAAGGTGTGTGCAGAGGTCGCCATCTACAAGGCCAGCTTTGCCTTTTCAAATGTGGTTGCTATGGATATGTTTAATAGTACAGTTTCTCAGAAAAAATGGTAAATAAAGCACAACTGGTATAAATCAGGCATGTACATCAATTTCCCAGAAATTGAAGTAGAAACCATAATTGTAAACCTGAGCATTTCCCAGTTTGTGCTGCTGCTGTTGCAAATGACATGCTGGTGTTAACATCTGGAAATAAAAACTATAAAACCCATTTAAGTGGAAGAACACTGGATCTGAAAATTATCTTGCTTGGGAATTTTATTAGAGAAAGTTTATTTTAGCATGTCTTCCTTTCATATCTCATAGGAAATGGCCAATGAAATGTGACTTCAGGTAGTTTCATATTTCAGAAAGGAGGATGTTTAAACAATGTTGTTTTCTGGTTTTGAGAAAAAGAGATGTGCCTGTTTCTTGTCAATTATAATTGAGAATTTTTGCATTTTATGGTTGAAAAATATAAATTCTTTGATCTTTTAACTTGATTAATTGGTATGGTATATTGCTTAGAAAATACCAATATAGCACATAGAAAATATTTTGAAAATACACTAACAGCTGCCTTGCTAGGTTCTCAGCATTAAGTTTTAGGAGTGGTCAGCTTGGAGTCCGGATAATGTGACTGGGTGAGAAATCATGCAACATGATGCCCCAGTGCTAGGCATCACTATTACTGCCACGCTGCAGACATAATAGTGATGTGACTGAAAAATTTATAAAGCTACATTACAAATCCAAATTACATGCACACACATGTTTGGATAATTTAATATATATGAAAGGTTGCATTTTAAAGAGTATGTGTGGAGAGTAGATATATGGCTATAATTTGATTATAAAACCTTAGGTTTTGTGCACTTTGGGATGTCAACTATAGCAATATTAAGGGTCTATAGACAATACAATCAGACCACAAGTTTAGTTCTAGAAATGTTCATAAGGGAATGCTTGTCTGAAGTCTTTTATAAGCAAGGAGTCAACATGTCACAGTGTATCCCCTACGAGGGTCAAAAAAAACCTTTGGTGTCAGAACTGGGGGTCAAGTGAAAAATGTGGGAGTGAAACATATGCTGACAAATTTTCATTTCACCCCTAATCTCTTATACCTGAACATATGAAATTACAACGTGTATTGCATGATCACTATATCTTGTACTAAAATTAAAAATCAATAAACAAGCTCAATAATCAATCATTTTAATGATTCTGAAAGGAAATTTACGCTCTCACCATTGTTTTCTTTAATATTTCTTCCTAGAACAGATTTCTTGAAATCTGATGCAAGATTTTTTTGCAAACTCTTGCTTGTCAAAGTCAGGACGTTTGGCTTCATATCTAACAAGCATTTTCTCATGAAAATACTTCAATGAAAGATTGTTTCTTTTAAATGACTGTATTGTATTTTGGACAGATAACCCTCTCTCACAAGGCTCAGAGGTAAGTGGAATGGCCAGACTAATAGCTGCAAGCTAAGTAAAGTTGGGGAAAATATCCCCTTTTTCTTGAAGAAATAGTTCGCTGATTTCCGCAAGCCCCTCCTCTTTATGTCTTGAAATGTAGCGTTTGAATCAAAGAAAAGATGCCTTGTTTTCCTCGGGGTCAATCAGAGGATATTCCTATAAGGCTAGCGTCTATCTGCTCTTTGCATTTTTCTCGACAAGTTTCCAGATTTCGTTGTTGCGAAATAATCCCTTTTGCGATAATATGTTCTCCAGATTTTTCATGCCGAACAAGGGCGGATTTTTTTTAATTATAGGTTTTTGACCCAGTCACAAAAAGGATTCTTCACTTTCGATGTCTTTGCACTCGCCCGAACACAGTGACAAGTCAAGCATGTCATTCCAGTAGATGAATTGCATTCCATCCAGGGGAATTCTTTCTTCCGTTTATCGTTGAAATTACGCGCCACAGTTACTTTTATATATTCATCATCCTTCACCTTCTTTGCTGATGATTCTTCGTGGTTTTCTTCTGAAGGCCGCTTCTGTTTAGAAAAGTATCAATGTTCATTTGCTTGCAAGACATGCTGCTGAGCGTGAAGGAAATCGCGTAATCGCGAAAATAGAAGCTATTCCATCACAATAAAGCCTACACTAGAACCAGACGGGTATGCGCTCGCGAGATGAGGGGAAGCTACTCTGTCATAACAATGCCTACACTCGATTGCGAAAACGATGCCATCGTTCGTAAACTGCATTTGAGATTTAACACATCGCAACATGTACAGAAATACGCATGGCAATAAAACGTATGTGTTAATTTTTGGGAACTTGCGTCTCTGACGCACAACTGTGTGTAAAGGGAAACACTGAATTGTCAGCTACAAGGCATTAGAGTTTTAATAGATGTGGACAACGGTCTCTCTAAACACCCCAAGACACCCCAAGACCACCCCAAGACACCCCAATATTGCATATATTAGCACCAAATCTCGTAATAACGTACCAAGAAGCGGAAAAAAAGAAATGAAAACACACATACGGACATTGTTACTATCAATGATTTATTGTATTGGTAGATGGCCCTATTTCTGATAATCTATGGAAACGAACTCTATGCATCACATATCTTTAAATATATATATATATATATATATATATATATATATATATATATATATATATATAACAATTTCCTCATTAAATGGTGATGTTCCATACTTCTCTCATTTATTTGAATTGTTGAATTGTTTAGGCTCCATGTTAATATTTGTCAAAAAAAGGAATGAAGGAATAGTTAAATTGTTATTGAGATAAACAATTTTTTTTATATACAATAAATCTGCCAATTTTTTAAATTTTTTTAACGACTTATTTGTGGTATTGCTAATAATTAAATGTAGATTAATATTCACGTTACTGTACCGGAACATCCTTCATCAAAACGGGAGTTGTTTCCCTTGGCAACTCGCGACCTTACTAATTTTACTGTTACATAAAATATTGCTAAATATTCGCAGTTTTTATTTGTTTGTTTGTTTGTTTTTTTTCTTTTGTGCTGTTGTTTGAAATTTTAAGTGAGTATTATGTACGTTTAAGTTGTTCTTGGAGAGTCTTGGGGTGTCTTGGGGTGTCCTGGGGTGTCTTGGGGTGTTTAGAGAGACCCTGTGGACAACAGTGATCCCTCTCAAGAGTTTCTCTCTCTCTCTCTCTCTCTCTCTCTCTCTCTCTCTCTCTCTCTCTCTCTCTCTCTCTCAACTGCTTGTAGCATTTCATAGGAGATCATTGAAGGATTTCACTGGTTGCATTCCTCATCATTTTTTATTTTAACGCTTTGGAAATGATGTGCTGTAACTCCAGGATCCAAGTTTGCATTGGTGTCTGCAACAAAGGTGTGCAACAAATAGAAAAAATAAAATTCTTCAAAAATAATTTTGCATACACTAGAGATTTCAATGAGTTGTAATGGAGACATCCCTATCCGGGTTCATCATTTCAGTATAAATATCATGCCCCAATATTTTTAGTTTCCGTCACACTTTATATTTCACTCTGTAACTCTAAAGACATTTGAAATGACCTTTTCATCAATAACTAACCATAGTCAAGGACACTTCTGACTAATATTACCCCGTTCTTATACCTTTTCGATGATGACGCTTGGAAACTTTGTTACTTTTATGTTACTTTACAGCTCTGTCTTCAATGTCTCGTAATTGTGAACTTTTTTATGACCTCGCCGATGATAGGCAAGGGATAAACATTAGTCCTAAACACTCCACTAAAGCTAGAAATGGAACCATGCTTTTAGTTTACGGCTCAGACGAATCTTGATTTTTCTGTTTCAAGTGATAGTTCCAGCGATCATAGCATTATTTCACATTTGTTCGGGTCAGAAATCATTGCAAAGTTAAGTCCATGTTGACCTCAAGAAAAGGAATATTTTAATTGAAATGCAACACAGGTAGAGGTTTTCATTAATTAAATTTTTTTTAATGATTGAAAATATCTCAAACAACTTTCTTAGCTATAGTGTATATGATGTGCTGCAATGAATACAAACTGACTCGTGATACATAGCAAAACAATGCTCTGGTCATTGGATGTATTGTACCTATTAATCATAGCAAAACAATGCTCTGGTCATTGGATGTATTGTACCTATTAATCATAGCAAAACAATGTTCTGGTCATTGGATGTATTGTACCTATTAATCATAGCAAAACAATGCTCTGGTCATTGGATATATTGTACCTATTAATCATAGCAAAACAATGCTCTGGTCATTGGATATATTGTACCTATTAATCATAGCAAAACAATGCTCTGGTCATTGGATATATTGTACCTATTAATCATAGCAAAACAATGCTCTGGTCATTGGATGTATTGTACCTATTAATCATAGCAAAACAATGCTCTGGTCATTGGATATAGTGTACCTATTAATCATAGCAAAACAATACTCTGATCATTGGATATATTGTACCTATTAATCATAGCAAAACAATGCTCTGGTCATTGGATATATTGTACCTATTAATCATAGCAAAACAATGCTCTGGTCATTGGATATATTGTACCTATTAATCATAGCAAAACAATGGTCTGCTCATTGGATGTATTGTACCTATTAATCATAGCAAAACAATGCTCTGGTCATTGGATGTATTGTACCTAATAATCATAGCAAAACAATACTCTGATCATTGGATGTGTTGTACCTATTAATCATAGCAAAACAATATTCTGATCATTGGATGTATTGTACCTATTAATCATAGCAAAACAATACTCTGGTCATTGGATGTATTGTACCTAATAATCATAGCTAAACAATACTCTGGTCATTGGATGTATTGTACCTAATAATCATAGCAAAACAATACTCTGGTCATTGGATGTATTGTACCTATTAATCATAGCAAAACAATGCTCTGGTCATTGGATGTGTTGTACCTATTAATCATAGCAAAACAATGCTCTGGTCATTGGATGTATTGTACCTATTAATCATAGCAAAACAATACTCAGGTCATTGGATGTGTTGTACCTATTAATCATAGCAAAACAATGCTCTGGTCATTGGATGTGTTGTACCTATTAATCATAGCAAAACAATGCTCTGGTCATTGGATGTATTGTACCTATTAATCATAGCAAAACAATGCTCTGGTCATTGGATGTATTGTACCTATTAATCATAGAAAAACTCTGGTCATTGGATGTATTGTACCTATTAATCATAGCTAAACAATACTCTGGTCATTGGATGTATTGTACCTAATAATCATAGCAAAACAATACTCTGGTCATTGGATGTATTGTACCTAATAATCATAGCAAAACAATGTTCTGGTCATTGGATGTGTTGTACCTATTAATCATAGCAAAACAATGCTCTGGTCATTGGATGTATTGTACCTATTAATCATAGCAAAACAATGCTCTGGTCATTGGATGTGTTGTACCTATTAATCATAGCAAAACAATGCTCTGGTCATTGGATGTATTGTACCTATTAATCATAGCAAAACAATACTCTGGTCATTGGATGTGTTGTACCTATTAATCATAGCAAAACAATACTCTGGTCATTGGATGTGTTGTACCTATTAATCATAGCAAAACAATGCTCTGGTCATTGGATGTATTGTACCTATTAATCATAGAAAAATAATGCTCTGGTCATTGGATGTATTGTACCTATTAATCATAGCTAAACAATACTCTGGTCATTGGATGTGTTGTACCTATTAATCACAGCAAAACAATGCTCTGGTCATTGGATGTATTAATTCTATTAATCATAGCAAAACAATACTCTGGTACCTAAATCGTACTTTCCTATATTTTGAAGCCATTTGAAATGGTAAATATTATCATAAAAATATGAAATAAAAATAATACTTAAATAAAACTACAAACGAACAAAATGATTTTAACTTGTAATTTATTATAAAACTGAAAAGGCAATATTTCAATCATTTTGTAAACAAAAATCTTCTCTGTAGAATATTTTATTTACACAAAATAGGAGTATTTGACCAAAAATATGAAGTTTTGTACACAAATAAATAATACATGTAATTAATTATTATTTTATAGCTAGTCTGTGTATGAAAAATTTAAGGGTATAAAAAATAACATGAAATACAGTAGGTTTAATTTAAGATTTTAGATACCTTGGAAAATACTAATTAATTTGTTATGTATAACTGTTTTACACTTGAAAAAGTAATTTAAAACCAAAATATACAGATCATTTCAGACATTATATACAAGCAAGGTCTATGGTATATATTCTTTGCACGTCTGTTAGAAATATATATAAATACAGTATATTATTCAGTTTCAGAATAAAAATCAAAAAGAAAATGTATTTGGAATCTATGGTTGATTACTTCATTGGTAAGGCTGGCTCACCAAGAAAGATAGGATACATTTTTTGTGTGTGTGCTTGTGGAAGGGAGAGTGACCTCAAGCTATCCATCTTGAGAATCAATTGCCAGAGGCAGGCTAACAGATAGTAAGGGAGTATTGCTGTAAATTGATATGTACTTGCACAGCATTGGCCAGTTGGTCTACAGACTGCTAGTCTATTGCTGGCTCTGAGATGCTACTTGTATTGAATAATCTAGCAAAAGAAGTGATGATGTAATCTGTTATTCCTGTGTAAACAGAAGCTATATTCAGCCACATGTGAAAAGAAAAGTTCTTCCTCATTGCCTTGTTCTTTCATCTTGACAGCAAGGAAGATTTAACACTGTACATATTAAGTAAACAGTTTCACACCTACCAGATCCAGTAGAATTTCCAAGGTGTGACAGAGAGTTGGAAGGTTATACAAGAAGATGCATTTTATTAGAATTTTGTGTTTTCAAAGAGGGCCTATATCCATACAAATTGAGGGTTTTTTCGTAATTGAAGTTTAGCTAATTCCTCAAGAGGGATAATTTTTATGGATTATTTTTCTAATTGTAGTTTTGAAAATTTTGGATAGTGGATGCACATTAATAGATGCTGAAGTTGTGTTGTGATATTCTTGAATGCGATTCTCCTCAAGGAAAACAAAACATTTATGACTGGTGGATTGGACCTTCAGTTTCCAAAAACTGTTTTGAAGTATTTGTACAATCATACACATACTGGAAGGATTGTGTCTCAATTTGTAATCACATTAAACACTACATTGGATTTCAGTGTAAACAATTTCAGCTGTATTCATTAATTTAAAAATATAACTACCGGTAGTTATTCATACCTGACTGATGTAGTCATCACTTGATCACCTGTGAGTTGTGATTACCTGTGAGTTTCATACCATAGATAATCCTTCAACATTGGTCAGACTCTGTTTTAACTTCTCTCACCTGTGTATCCTTGTCAGGCATTTACCATGAACAGAATTTAACAAATATCTCATAATATACTTATAGGTACTACAGGTGTCACACATGCTTAATATTTGTGCATTATCACTATACATATTTTTTAGTGGAGTGACATTAGATAGTTAACAGTAATCTGATTCTGACAGTGCACATCAAAGACAAGTCCTATCACAGATTGCTGATTTCAGGAAGTGAAACCAATCAAGATATTGAAGATTAACAGATATATTTCTGGTTTATTTTTCCTGTTCTGCCTTGTTATGGCAATGATATTAGTCTGCATGTCTCATCTAATAACAGAAATGTGAATTAAGGTTTGACATTTAAGCTAGCTATAGCTTTTAACCAGGAGTGGGCTTTATCAGTGTACACCAAGTATGGCTTAGAGGCCAAATATCAATGCAGTCATTGAAAGCAGCTTCCAATATGGATTCCAATGAAAATCTGTGGAATTTACTTCATATTTGATGTGTGTGCCAGTTTAGTTACAGAAAAGACTGGCTGAGAATTTAAGTATAGTTCTTACATATTTTTACCAGTGAACTAATTTATTCCCAATTGCACAAATAATTTCAGTATATTTTGTGAGTTTAATACATTATATTGACAATATTGTTCATATTAATGGATATTTAATGTTTTGAAAACATCTTGGTTATTGAAATGTCAAGTTGTACCAAGCATTCATCTAACATGGTGGCTCACAGTTGTGGAGAGAAGTGACCATTATTTTAACTTTCTTATTTGTGCAAAGGAAAAGGTAAATGACACATTTTAGACTGGTTCATTGTTCATTAGACTGGTACCATGTCCAGCAAACATAGGTTCAATGATAACACACTGGTGAAATTTTTCTCCAGACTTCTGGACAAGGTGGAGTCCGAACCGTCATTGAGGGAGAATGGGAAAAAGTTCATCTTCTCTGTCACGGATCTTTTGGAACGTCTTTTGGACTACAGGTAAGGAAAACTTTACACTTGCTTTTTTAAAAATATATATTTTTCTTCCTTTGATAAAAGCAAAACACTTTAAAGGTGTTATTTTAAAAAATAATAAAACCCACTACTTATATACTTATTTTTATATGTGACCCCGGTGCGTGTTTGTCATGAGTGCGCGAGTGAGTTAATGATTGAACAGTGCATGAAGGAGACGATAACATTACCACTTGGTGCCTAAAAAAAACCAAGGCACTTATCCTATCAGGATTCAAGACAAATGTTACAATTCTTTCGATATGTGATTGCCACTTTAGGCCTATACAAAATGTGTAAGATTTTTGTCCTGAGCCCTGATGATATGGGTGCCTTACTTTTTTTTATTCGGTGCCATATGCTCAATGTCATTGTCCCCATTGTGCATATTGTGTACTGATCTCTCATGATAAATAATCACCTGGGTCACATGCAGATTAATGTACGTTTATATTTTTGGGGTTTCATAATTAATTATAGATTTATTTCATGTAGCTTCACACACACGTGTTGGTTGTATTGAATCGTATGATTTGTTAAACCTTGCCAAGTTGCTGTATTAAATCTATGCATTTGATGATTTGGCTCTTGTACACCTGATTGCATTAGTGTAAAACAAGCAACCATAAACCCAGTGCTTATTCCTTAGTCCACAGAGATCAAGTTATTTATTTAAACCTTACTGAAGAACAGATTTTTAAGATCAGCAATAACAACAAGCATACATTTTGATTGGCTTTTGTGTAAAAAATAAAGACCTTAGATCAGAGAGATGAATATGTCAGTAAGAAAAAAAAGACACACACACACACACACACACACACACATCATCATCATCATCCCCATGTCATTTTACAGCACTTAATGCTAAGTACAATAAATATACTAAAGCAGTTTTATTAAAGTGCCTTGACTAAAGACACACTGTGGTTGCTGATTTAAACCCACCATCTTCAGTCATGATATCAGCATGATAACCACTTGGCTACCATGGCTCCAAACTCCCCAGAAAGTGTTTAAATTTGATAAATCTGAGGGAGGGGAGCAGTTTAGATATTTTCTCTCCCATTTATCCCCTTCTTCACATGAACTGATGACCCCCAGCTGTTTTGTAAAGTTCCTTTTTCAAATGGGCTACAAGAAAGTTCATAACATTGCACATAAACAGAAAAGGTCATGTTCTGTTCTTTGTTTATAGACACCTTTTGTGAATTATAAATTAGCTATATAATTAATATATTTAAAACAAATTTACAACACTAATCCCATGTTCAGGCAAATAATTTATATGGTTTACAACACTAATCCTGTAGTTCTAGAAAATATTTTACAAGTTTTACAACACTGATCCCACATGTTCAAGCAAATAGTTTACAAGGTACTTGACTTTGGTGTGTTTCGTATTTAATTATTAGAGCACTTATATGGCTGACCTATAATACAGTAGAATATGGTCTATGTAGTAAATGACATTCAAAAGAATTCTGTATGTTCAAAATGTAATAAATTCTTTTGGCATTCACTCTTAAATGACTTTGATGATGAAAATAACCATGTGATACCACCAAAGCCCTGCTTGAAAGGAAAATGTAATAACCAGAAATATTTGTGATGCTCAAATTAAGCAATTTTGAAGTTTAAGATTTTCAATATCCACTTTTTAATACCATTAAATGTCCTATTTGTACTGTTAATATTTTAGATTGCATTTAAATTGTTTCATTTTTTTTTAATTGTTTTTTTCTGGCATTGCATATTTTAAAAGGTCACATAAGGAAATTTACAAATATTGATCAATTTTCTTCTCAGATAAGGAGTATTTTCAGCAATCTTAGAAGAGTTCAGTTCTATATTGCATTGGGCTGTAGAGTTAGTTCTAAATGAAAATCTTGACAATCTGATATCCAGTATGACTACAACAGCAGCCATTTTGAAAATCATGTTGTTGCTACGACTTCTCAACAATTAGTGATTTTGTCAAAGAATTTCTACCAGAAGATTCCTTATGATCTCTGATTGAATCTAAGTTAGAATGGTGCATACCTAACCTTCAATGTGTCGATAATGTTGGCTGTTTTCAAAATATTTTTTATTGCTATTCCTCCTCCAAGATAATAGTCATATTAAAAATCTTGTTTTTGCTACTACTCCTCAATGGATTATCATAGTGGTATAAGGTTTCTAATGATGTCTAGTTTCCCTAATTGAAAATGATGCCCCTCTTACTGCCAATCATTATGGCTTTTACAGTGGCTAAATTGAAAATCTTGCTGTTGCTGAAAAATATCAGACATAGTTTCAACACTTTTCAGTTAAAAAGAAGAAATTGTCTTTTTTGAATCCATGAAAATTATTTTAGCCAGTTGAGCATCAGTCTCTTCAAGGGACTCTTGCTGTTAATGGTTTCCATTTTCTTTTAAGCAATGGTGGGAGAAAGTTTTATTGAGAAGTGTTCCATGGTCATGGATGCTATTAGACTTAAAAATAATTGAGATGTTTCTTTTCCCTATTAAACCACACTCATCTGTAAAGGCTGAAAATTGAACTTCAAATAACAAGCCATCAGACATTAGTGGAGTGTAAAATTGGTTTGAAGTGGGTCTGAGAATGCCAATTTGCTGCAAGCTACTGGATAATTCCTTGCACTAGTAATGTCTTTAGTAACAAGGCAAGCTTCCTGTTTATCTTATGGACTGGGGGAGGGGGGGTAGCACTTGCTTTTATATTTAAAGAAGGGTGAAATTATTTCTGAACAATGAATGTATATTCAGAAAATGTCTGTTTATGTCTTGCAATTTAATACACAATCTTCCATGAACATCCATCTTTCCATATTAGCTGTTAGGTAGGGCGCTTGTACTGAATTCAACTTTATGCTAAATATAGATCATCACCACCAAATTGTTTTTGGACAAAGCACCATGAGATGCTTAGAAACAAATAGTAATTCACGATATATAGGCAGAATTAGATGCTTAGAAACAAGTAGTAATTCACGATGTATAGGCAGAAATAAAAGTAGTTTTTATTTACTCTTCCAAGCTATGTAATATTTTGATATATTCCACTATAATATCTGAGTGTGCACTGTAATAATTTTGTACATTTTATTTCTTTGTCATTGTTTTTTTTATTGTTTTCAAATCTACATTTATTAAAGTTCTTGTATGTAAACTTTTAAGGAATATATAGATATGTAAAAACAAGATAAACACAACAGAATCAAAAAAGGTTAATAAAATCACTAATGCAATATACACAAAAAAACAATACATTTTTTTTTTCAACGTATGGAATATACATGCAAACTTTTAATTAAGCAGAGTGTAATTGTATACGCTAAACAACATTTAAGAAATAGTCACTTTCCAACATAAATCGTTCTCTGTATGTTTAAACATGAATTGCATATTAGAATACTTCATCAAAATTATTTAAGGGGGTGGGGGCTGGCAGTTTTTTTGGAATTGTCATCTCAGAATATTCAGGGTATTTCTATCATTGATGAAATGCGATGAATTTGTGTATTATAGAAGAGTAATCATATTTGATTATACGATGTATACAGTCTGCAAGCTTTAGCATGACTGTCACAAAATATTGTTATGCACATCTGCATTCAGATGAACAAATTTAACACCTGGTTTTCAGTAAGATCAATAATAAGAATAATAAAACGGAAAACAAGACTGAACGCCATTGCACCAGTTCGCCTTGTCCGAATGGCTATTTTTAGAAACTGATATCACTGTGTGATGTTTCACAAAGTTAAAAAGTACAAGCACCATTTATGTTAACACATTCTGATTTTTAAAGATTATAATGGTAAACAAGATGATTATTAAAATTCATGTTCAAGGCCCAAACTTCAGGAATTGTGTTCGGAGGAGCACAATTGCTCTCGTGCACCCATCATGCACCTTAAATTGATTCCAGAATAATAGTCCATTGTTCTCCACATTTATATTTTTATTCAAAACAAAGATTTCCAGATTTTGTCTGAGTGAACTTATAAATTTTTGTTTCAGATTTCATGGCAGTTGCCATCACAAATGCTTATATGTTCACAAGTGACACCATTTTGATATGACATCATGTGCTGTAATTAATGTCATAAATATGGAAAGTCTGTAAATCAGTAATATAGTTTAATGATAAAACATGTTAATTTTTTAATTTTGCTTTTTTGGTGACATCATCATATCAAACTAGTGTTTATTTTTTGAATGTGCAGTTTTACTGTGCTGACATTTACATTAACATATGTCACTGATCCATTGCACTTGTGCATTAAGTAAATTGAGGAGAATAAATAACTCTCCTCAGCACTGCAAGAACAGCTGTTTTCAGCTCTACTACATTTTACAAGACACAAGCCCTGAAACTTTACAAATTTGATGGAATTTTCACAACACACATCTTGGGCATTCAGTTATATCAAAGGTCAAGTGAAATTGGTGTATGTAGGTTTTGTAAGCAAAGTCTTCATTTGTGCTTTTAATATCATTTGTTGGGAATCTATGAGAAGAGCTTTTAGTTCAGATGTATACTGAGAGAAAAGATTTATTTATTTTTTATGGGAATTTCAAAGTGCTCATTGACTTTATTGGGGATTATTATTAAAAATTCATTCAAAGACACAGATAAGACTATTTTAACATCAACATATTCAAGACTATCAGCACATTCAAGACTATTGATACTTAAAGATATTTAAAACTCTTGGTACTATTTAAATTCATTCAGAACATCATATACTTTGGACTTGTTATAGAACATTTGGGATTATTTTGGATTTAATTAAAATTACTGTATCATTTGAATTTTTATTTTGTATTGTATGGATAAATTATGTGTTGAATTTTACAGAATTTGTTGGTTCGGCTACTTTGTATTACTTAGTTTAAAACCATGGAGGTGTAATACATTTAAATTTTCAGATCTGATACTACTTTTATTTTATTTTATTTTTCGTAGAAAACAAAATAATTTTTCATCTTATTAGAACCCAAAAGAAAATACCCAACACACATTTCCATATCAGAATTGGTAAATTATAATCTTGGGATAAGATAAAACAAAATAATAGCAAACAAGTAAATTAATGGAAATGTCAAAAACTGTAGAAAACATATGCAGAAGATTATTGTACTGGTTATTGTCTTGTAGTCTTCATTCATATCTTGAGTAAAGCATTCTTCTGTTGTTTTTTTTTCTTCCAGGCCAATATTTTTCACATATGGACCACTCCTTAAATAAAGTACACATATGATAATGGTCAAGTTTATGTATAGTGTAGTCTGGTCTGGATATGGTCCAAGCTTTATTTGTGCTTGTGAAAACCAGCAATAGGTTTCACATACATCCTCTTATTCCAAGACCCTTCCAACATGTCAGTCAACCAGACATGGCACCTACTTATCCAATTAACCATTACAAGGGCTCTCTGACTAGGATTCCTTTTTCCCACCCCAATATAATACTTGACCTCCCAAGTAAACTCCAAAAGATAGGAAGTAATTTCATATTGTTCCAAGAAATCTCTTTGTATACTAACATATAGTTGCTCATTTGATTGCAACAATTTTTATGACTGTCTTCTCAGACAACTTGTGCATATTATGCATCATCTGTGATATATTCAGTTTCTTTCTTTTGGTAAACATTTTAATGGGTTTATAGAAAGTAGTTCCTGATACACAAAATAATAATTAGATTTCTGATAGATCTTATGCAGTTATATATTTTATTAACTGTTTGATGTTCTAAAATTAAGTTGTTGTTTTTTTGGGGTTTAACACCATTTTTCAGCACATGATAGGCTATACATGGTGGCCATTATTAATAGTGGAGGAAGAACCCGGCAAGAACCACCAACCCACAAGAAGCTACTGGCAAACTTTCTCACATACCCACATTGCCCGAATCTGAGACTCTAACCCACACAGACAGAGGTGAGATGGCAGTGATCCATAATGGAGAGCGTTTAAGACTATTCGACCATGCGGGGCCCCTTCTAAAATTAAGTATTTTCTTCATAGCCATTTAATTACATATGACATATCATTTCATTTGTCCCTAAACAAAGTGAAGTATAATGTTAAGATAATGTCATTAGAAAATACATTAGTTTTACACTAAGTGGGAAGAGGTTATGGACTTCACATTTTGCATATAACATATCAATAAATAATATTAAAAGGTTAAAACCCTTATTCTTTTATGTAAAGTAACATATTTAGAAATTAAGCAAACAAAAGCATTTTAGTAATAAAGAGCTCAACTAAGAAATAAGCCAGTTAATGGCAACAGTTAAAACAAAGCTTGTAACTTGTACAATAGTAGCAATATCTATTTCACATAACAAATAATAATACTTATACTGTATTACTTTGATAATGTTGAAACCATTTGCATTAATTAAACACATTTTTGTCTTGCCTTCTAAAAATGCAATATGATACAAATATAACTTTGTTAACAAGTAACAAAAATGTTACAGACACTACATGTACTTTCATTTCAACAGACTTGGTTTCATTGAAGCAAAATATCAAACGTTTCTGCTAAACATCCTTGATAATTGGCATATGGTAACTGGACACGAATAAATGATACTGTTCTTTTTTGAAAAAATGCATTTCTCTTGACCAGTTCTGATGAAATTCAGAAATAAATCGAACCATATATTTTTTTTATGTGGAAAAAATAATAATAAACTCCAACTTTCTAACACATGCCAAGTTTTGTAGAATTAAACGTGGCTGTTAACGTTATTGTCTGAAGGTTAAGGACACTGATTCACACATCCTAGTGTATGCTAAAACTGTTATGTTGTTGTTGTTGTATAGGGTTTAACACCATTTTTCAGCACACAATAATATACATGGCAGCCAGTATTAATGGTGGAGGAAGAACCCAGGGAAAACCACCCAGAAAGAATCACTGACCTTTGAGAAGCTACTGGCAAGCTTTCTCACATCCCCACATTGACTGAATCTGAGACTCTAACCCACACAAACATAGGTGAGATGGCAGTGATCCGTAACAGAGAGCGCTTTAGACCACTCAGCCACTCAGGGCCCCCTGTTATGTTGTAAGAGTCTAGTGCATTGTATCCAGTAGTCACCAAGAAAATTCAGTTTTTACGCAAGAAATAAGCAAATTAATTTTTAATATTTTCAATAGTACATAAATTTCCTTTACATAAACTATTTGAACACACCAGTCCATGAAGTTTTATTGATACTGTCTTAACTTTATTCAGTGTCACTGACATTGAGTTTAAAATGCCCCCTTTAATTTAAAAATTTTGGTTCTTTCAAATATGAAACAATTAATACCATATTGGTTCACATGAACTTCATCCAATTCTGGCCAGACACTAATATTTCCTACTAGTTTCATTATGGCATATTTGATGTTGCAATATTGTATCATAAAAATGGTGTCATCTCATTTCTTGCATAAAACAGTTTCATTAGAATTTAAAAAGTCGGAAGAAAATAATTAACACTATCTCATATCAATTTACACTTATTTTATTCATCTCAATATAAAATTTTTCATAACAAATTTTCATTTAAGATATCACAACTTTGAACATCTGTTTATACCATAAAATTAGACAAAAAACATTGTTTAAAAATGAGAATTTTCAGGTGAGATTACATATTGTTCCAATAGTTTCCATTTTTGTGGCATACTTTTGGGATCCCGACAAAGAAAACCTATTGAATTCCTTACCTATGAAATTACAATTACAAAAGAGCCAAATAGCGTTTCAGCTGTTACCATATGAACGACTTGTTTCTATGATGGGTCAAAATCTTATTATACCACATGGAAGACAGGACCAAAGTGTGCTCTCCAGTCACATCATACAACATGGGAAATGTGTCCAAAGTGTGCTTTCCAGTCATATCGTACAACACGGGAAATAGGTTGTGTCTTTCCCATCATATCATACAACATGGAAAACAGGACCAAAGTGTGCTCTCCAGTCATATCATACAGCACAGGAAACGTGTCCAAAGTGTGCTTTCCATTCATATCATACAGACATCAATATAAAAGTATGCAAGTTCAGCTTCTTTTGTTTCATGAGCAAGTCAGGGCATATATAAGGTATATTACATAAATCATAAATAGGAAATTGGTTTTTATTACCTAGTCATCAAAAGTCTCTCATAAAAGGTGACTCATTCTAATATTGGTGAGTTCGAGCAAATGCTTCATTCATTGTTTGAAGTGTGAACACCTGTTTTCATGCCTAATTACACCAGCTGGCCTAACAAAAAGTTGGCACATTGTTTGCCAATCATAAAGTATTGGATGTAAATTACAGGAACTGCTAAGCAATTTATCAAAACTTCAACACATATGACAAGAATAAAGGAATCAGTGATGATGTAATGTACATGTGGGCTTACAGTGAGGTTATAATAATCTTGTGTGGAACTTTTCATTTTATTATTATATTATTTATGTTTATGCTAATAAGTTCTGCTATATACATGTATGTTGATAGCATACTAGTACTGCTAACAGTAATGCATGTTAAATGATAGTACTAAGTATAATGCTATACATGCATTTGTTACAAACCAAGTTTGAGAGATGAACCTGCCTTCAGAGGTTACCTGTCAATAAAGCCACTTTGGCCTTTAACATCAGTGGATGCTGTAGACAGGTTTGATAGCAATGTGGCCTGGTTAAAAAATAATTACTTCTACTGAGGAGAGGAAGTCATTTTCTTAGGAAAAATCACTATAGAGTGGGGGTTTTTTTGTTTTGAAGTTTCAAGGATATAAAGCAAATAAAGAAATTTATTTTGTTTTATTGTTTTTTGGGGGGCATAACAACACTTGTAGATATTTTTCTCTGTCAAGGCAGTTTGAGTAAGTTTTTCTTCAAGGATACAGGTGGTAACTGACCCTTGCTGATGGTAGGTTTCAAACTTCTGGCACACTGACCACTAACAATGACCTCTACTTCCACTAGGCACATCTTACATGCAGGAGTGTACCTAATACAACATGCAGGAGTGTACCTAGTACAACATGCAGGAGTGTGCATCAAGCTTGTTCTTCTGCCCTTCATCTGCAGGTGGTAAACAGAGAAAAATTGCTGGGGAACAATAAAATTTGTTTGTAGGTAGAAAATGTCTTCCCAGACTATGCTGTGACCAAATGAAACTTGTTTCTTGAAAAAAAATCTCAAGAATGGTCTTAAATGCATTGGGTTTTTTTAAATATGGGCTTGAGTTTGGCACTTTATGTGATGGAAATGTTTAAAATTTAAGTTAATTGTGAATGATTGCTACTTTCAATGGATGACTAACATTTTCAAATCTTCAAAGAAGATTGTGAATTTGAAGAAATCTTATTGTATGGACAGGTCTGAAGGGGAGGAAAATGAGAAAAGCCCGTACTTTTGTATGGATAAACTTTCCATTCACTTTCTTCTTTTTGTTTCTTTTTTTTAAAAATTAAATGACACAAAATAGTTCCATGAATAATTGTTCCAAAATAAGTAAAACAAGTATTATGTCAATTGCACAGCTTCATTTTTCAGAGTGTGCGACACATCAGACCAGGAATATCATCTATCTAGATTGCACAGCATACAATATGTCAGGAAATGAACGACATTGACTGTGATCTGCCTTAACATGATCCATTGGCAAATTGGGTTCTGAGATTTTTCATAGTGGAGTTCATACTATACTCCGACAAACATAATATTAAACTGTAAATTTTAAGACTTGTAACATTTCTGCTATATTGGATCAAGTATGGTCTTGTTGTTTTGGCTAAAAAATCATTGCCATTATCTTCGAACACTTTCATCCGCATTGGATAAAAAATAATTAAGTTATATTGCAAACAGAGTTGATACATTTGTATATGAATAATTAGCTCCTTGTGGCCATCGATGTGTCCAATTGTTAGGCCGACAACCAGGCATAATCTTCAACAAGCTGAGTGCAGCAGGTTATATGTTGTAATGGCCGACACTTTACATCCAACAAGGTGGACTGGCAGACCTTTTGAATTTTGAATAAACTGCAGTTACCCGACTTGGCTAAGGCAAGTTCATTTTGATATGGTAAACAAATATTCAAATGTATATACCCCATTGGAAAGATGAAATCTGATACTGTTGGTTAGACGTGTACATGTGTAGGCATTGGAAGTACAAATTTAAATGGCAAATAAAAACTTGAAATTCAGTTACCCATGAGCAAGTCGGTGTTTGAGAATCCAGCCTTTTGTATCCCACACCTTGACCAGTATTAGTTTACTTTGATTTAGCACTTTACAGAACAGTTAAACATTAAGGTTATTTAGTTTAAATAATATTGACCAGTATTAGTTTACTTTGATTTAGCGCTTTACAGAACAGTTAAACATTAAGGTTATTTTATTTCTGACTAAAATACTCAGGTGCCTTTCTCAAGGACAGTGGTTGTCGGCCTTGGTTGCTACAACAGTAGGATTCAAACTTGCTTCATCAGACACATGTCCTGTATTTTTAAATAATCTATACTATCCTTGTTGTCTTTTCCAGGGAGGTAATAGATGGGGAAGAACACAGAGACAAGCGCATGCACTGCACCTTCAACATCTTGGTAAGTCTCACTTGTGTTTCATATATCTAATTTGATATATATTTGTTTTGATTTAATATTATTTGTCAGTTCTAAATTCTTTTTTATTTTTCATTACATGCTATTGTATTGTATATTTATTTACTAGAGATGATGTTTTTTCAGAAAATTGGTTGACCTGAATTGTTCTTTGATAAGCAGGTAATGTTGACCTAGATCTTGACTTTAATTCAGGGTTAGTGGCAGCCACATAAACAGGTTTTATTTTAAGTTCAAAATGATTGGTTGATGTGAAGGTAAAGATTGGACTAGTGAAGAAGTTAACAACTTTTTATTCTTAAAGTAAAAATGATTGGTTTTTATTAGGTCATGTTAGAGTACCTGACATAAACAATCACAAGACTCCCCCCTTTGTGATTTTGCAATTTGGGGATTTTTTTTTGTAACTGTGTATTATAATATAATATAATCTTTACTTAAATGAAATATAGTTTAATTCTTTGTTTTAGCCAAGTTTTTAAATCCATGTTAACAATTCTTCAGTTTATTTGGATAAGGATTTACCCTTAAGTGCTGAATTGTTTTGCAGTACAAGGTCCCTCAGTGCTGAATTGTTTTGCAGTACAAGGTCCCTCAGTGCTGAATTGTTTGAGGGGAAAAAAAAAGAAAACTTCACAGTTTTTAATTGCATGTATTTCAGTAAATATACACCAGTGATAGACAAACCCTATATGAAAAATGACAGTGGATGTCTATACAGTCCTACCCGTTTATCTCGACATCCTCGGGCCCGAGGAAATATTGTCGACATAGGCGGATGTCGAGATAAGTGTGGAGGGGGGGGGGCTGAAAAAAGATAAAATTTAAAATTCGTCAGCAAAGGGTGACCCATCCTCACTGAATAGCATTTACACTTTGAGAAAAAAAATTGGAAATTTTGAGTACATGAAGACAATCAATGTGAAATACACTTGTATATTGACAAATTACATTTTGGTTACTTTTGTGTAATAAAATCCAAATAAAAATATTGCATTGATCACATCCTGATACGAACAACATTACGATATTCAACGTCGGCATTAACACATGGTTGAGAAAAGTTGTAAGTTACATGCTTCATGTACATGTACTTAAATTGGCCTCGATTTTGGTCAGTATGTTCCCATCTTATTGAGGCTACCAAGGGGATAGGGCTATTCACAGGGAAATGAAAACTGTCAACAATACATGTATTCTCCACAAATACTTTTGTATCTGATGTTATGATGAACATTAAAGCGACTGCACCAATCACTTGTTGCAGCGAAGTTCTCCGCTTTTTTGATAATGCTTCATTGAACCGTTTAGATGCTTCCTCCACGTCTTCAAATGTAGCAGTCTTGCTTCTTCCTTTGGGGAGCGCAGTTACATTCAACTTAGTCTTTCTTTATAGACTCTGCAGCTTTCATCCTTCCTGGACGTGTTATTTTTAAATGAAAAAATTTCACAGACCTCTTTGCGAGATGTTCATCCCTTAACTTCATTGACAGCCAGATATTTAGTTTCCAAAGACTGTAAATTTAATTTGCGTTTTACCCCATCGTAAATGTATATAAAGTTAAAAACGAAACTTTCACAGCGAAAATCACCGATCACTTTCAAAGGTCTCGGAAACGTGTAATCCGTATTTTCACGCAATTTTTATATATGGGATTCAGAAATCACGTATACAGGAGTCCTCTGTACGCATCAATTTCCTGGACGGCAAATTTAAGAGCTTGCTAGTCCTGCTTCGACCACCTGTTGATTGGGAAATTGTGTTCATCAATTGATCCTTTTAGCTGTGCTGATATATTTACAATCAGAAAATTCAGTGGCTAAAAGACCCACAGATGTACATGCTGTCATTGTAAGAGTACATTTGAAGAACATGACCCACAAGCTTGGCGGCAAGATCAAAGACTTAACTAGCTGCAGAGTGGTGAGAAAATGTGCTGCTATGGGTTTGTTTATTTTTTTTATCCGACCACGACATTAAAGCCTGGCGGCAAGATCAACTAATTGTTGAACAAAGTATTGGTCTTAATTGGCAGCTTGTCGACATAAACGTTTTGAAAACAAAGGATTTGTTCAAGCTGGGACCAAGGGCTTCTGTCGACATATACGTTTTTCTTTTATCTCAACGTCGACATAGGCATAACAATTTGATAGTAATAGTAGACCATGGGACCGGGACTTTGCTTTTTTGTCGACATAGGCGGCTTGTCGAGATAAGCAATGTCGATATAAACAGGTAGGACTGTACTTTTAACATCTGCATCAAGACACATGTAAGTTTAACATATTTGCATGTACAGGTGTAAATACAGGTAAAATGAAAAGTTACATTGTATTTCATCAGTATTTTTGTTTGTTTTTTATGGAAAAGTTCAAATATATCCAAGAAATGTTATATTCTTTAGTAGTCCAACCATACACATGTTATGTCTGTCACAATGTTATATATAAATTGTGTGAAAATCACAGGTAAAGGAAGGGTGACAGTTTTCCAAAAATCCACTCCATGAATGTCTGAGGCAAGTTTAAACCCCCCAATCGGTAATTAATGTTCATGAAAAACTTTCACCGGTTATTTATTATAATATCAAAACCGAGGTTCATTTCTGGTGATTAAACTTAGCATAGGCTTTATTTTTTTTTCTTCATTCATTGGGCTGATTTTGTGTCAAGAGTCGCTTGAATTGTCCTCATTGTCTGACAGGTGTAAATTGCTTGGAATAGCTAGAAATCTATCCCATACTTATTTTTTGCTGAAGTGTGTGGTTGATGCCACATCATCAATAGCCCAGTAGGAATCAAGATCATACGTATGTACCAAACCCATTGCTATAATCAATGTGAAAACATTTTAGATGCTCAGACATAACTTTGTCTATTTCTTCATGCAATTGTTCTCGTTCAAGTCTGCCCCATGAATTCTCTGATCTGCTTTACGATTTGTTTGATCTACTATCAGATGCAATAACTCGTTATCTAAGAAAAAGTCTTCAATAGTCCATAGGTTCATTATTCACCATCTCAACATTTAATTTTGAATTACCAGTGAATGGGGGTTGACAGGCGTGCCATTTTTCACATCCAGTGATCATGTACATCTGACTCCAGTTCTGCATAAATTCCTGGCTAAAAATCATTTATGGGTATTTCCATCAATACTTGCTCCAATATTGTCTTCTTTCTCAAATTCTTCAAAATCATTATTATCATCACTATCAGAAGTAATTATTTGTTGGAAGAAATCACCTTCGTATTCAGCATCGGCCATTTTAACTTTTTCCAGGTACCATGTGTTTAAAAGAGTGTATTTGTAAAACTTCGTTAGTTGTATAGTAAAGCACAGCAGAATGCTTGTTCCTGGCCTTTTTAAACCAATCAAATATAGTTTTACAAGCAATCATTGCTAGTTGAAGGAATAGGATGTGTACATTGTTGCGTACCTCAAAAGCGACTTAAGTCGCGACAAGTGCTACGAGACCTCAATCAAACGCGCGACTATTGTCGCGACTAGCACTTTAAGGATTAACAGTTTTGATATAACATTGTGACAGATATTACGTGTACATGGTTGAACTACTAAAGAATATATCATATCTTATATATATATATATTTGAACATTTCTATTAAAAAACAAACATAAAAACAGATGAAATACAATTGTAACTTGTCATTTTATCAGTATTTGCACCTAGGTGTACATGCAAATATGTTAAACACGTGTCTTGAAGTGTAGACATCATTTTTCATATAGGTTTTGCATATCTATTGTCTATATTTACTGAAACATCCAATTTAAAAACTGCAGTTTTTTTCTTCTTTTTCTCAAACATTTCAGCACTGAGGGATCTTGTACTGCAAAACATTATAGCACTTTAAGGGTTAAATAGAATGCAGTAGAAATGGGAAATTGTCATATCTTTTATTATATATTAAGAAATGACAAGAGCCCATGTATCAATACAGGTTTGGGGATTAATATATTGAACTACAAGAAGACAAGTTGATTTTATAGAATATTCAAGCCTTGTTCATGCAACAATATATAACTTTGAAGGTCTTGAATCATAATTTGTAAATGTCTTTAAAAGATTGAGTTTTTAACCAAATTGTCTTAAGGAGTTTTGGTTGGTTGAAAAATCTGAGATTTTATTGGCACACATAAATTCAGGGTTTAAGTTTTTTCGTTAATAGATTCTAATGCTTTGCATTTATTGGGGGTTTTCATACTGTGAAATGTTTAGCTTGTATAACATTCACATACACCGTTCTCTTGATAACTCGTGCCCTGATAACTTGCGAACCTGCTTACAACGTGGTGTTTGGCATGAGTCTCGATTTTTCCCCAAAGAAAAAAATATATTTTAAAAATCATTCAAAATATGCTGAACGTGAAAAAATTACAATAAAAAATGGATGAATTAAACCTTTATAAATTTCTTGTTTCATCATCAAAAATGGTGATTAATGCCCATAAAGATCGATTTCATATTGTGAAATTTGCTAATTCTAAATAAGATATCACATATTATGTTAGGGTTTATTTGTTGATAAATAGTCATTAATACACCATAAATAGTCTGGTGAAATAGTGATTGATGAAAACGTCTGGTAAATGCTAACAGGTGGTAACATATAATGAAATAAACAACAATTAAATATCATGCTGTGTGAAAACCACATTCTAATCCTTTATTTCCATTTCAATGTAAACTATGTAATTGCAACATATTTTCTATGAAAACATGAAAAGAGTCAATCAACCGTCAAATCGAAACCTGTGAGTACTTTCGTGAGAACCTAACTACCTGCCAGTTTTGTTTTGATCAACAACTTAGCGAAGTATTTGTTGCACTAAAATAGTCGATTAAAAGAGACCAGTTTGTTTTATCACTTGTGTCTTATGCATCAAATCAAGCAAGGGACGATTTTGCTCAGCAGCAGCGAAATCAGGAAGTAACACAAAAGATAATTGATTTTTTTAAAAAAGTCTAGTCATTTGTTGAGCATTTCACAACTGGCATTTTATTATCGTGTTCTAATTTACATCATTTTAAATTTGTAGACCCACAAAATTCATGTTGGTAATGATTAACCCTTATTTTTTGTCTATCGCAATCATATATATATATATATATATATATATATATATATATATATATATATATATATATATATATATATCGATCGAGCGACATTGTTTCTCCAAAGACAGTCAATCTTTTGTATTAAACAAATGCATCTAATTTGGATCAAACAATAAAACAAGAATGTATCCGATTCAGCACAAAAATTAGTGATGTAATACACAATGTGTGAAGTGGTACATGTATTAAGCGAATGGAAACCACATGTAATAATGTTTTTGATTAACTCCTCAATATTTGATCATTTATCCTGAAATTCATGTTACTCTGTGAGGAAAAAATAAACTACACAGTTATGAAGAATATTTATTCGCTTTTAATCACAGCACGATTATCAAGTGAGCATTCAAAACTATAACATCCGCCACCCACCCACAGTTTTGCCTTTGTATCGATCCTTTTATTGTTTTTTTTTGTTATTATAGGTCACTTGATAACTCATGCCTCACTTACAGTGCGTTCAATGTTTTTGGACCCCGATGTGCGCGAGTTATCGAGTGAGTGGTGTATATTGCTCTAGAATTCTTTATAATAAAAGGTTTTAAAGGAAACAAAATAATTTATGCTCATTATGTTGTTTCCATGTAGCAACATAGTGCAGGTCAGCAAAGTAAAGTTAGAATTTGTATTCTGTATATTGAAACGGCTTTAAATGCTAATTATAAGAATATAGTCTGATTTGTTTTGTGTGACTCGTTTTGTGGTTTTGTACATGATCATCTTTTCTGTCATATGTTTTGGAGAGTCTTGAAAGAGAAAAATTTTCAGATTTGGAAAATGCTTGTTTTATACTCCCAAAAAATCTTTAATTCCCTTGAGCAATAGTCGTATGTTAACCTTGAAAAAATTAAGTTTTCTTCCTGGTAAAAACTTGGAAAAGACCTTGAAATTTATATTTAGTAAAACATGGGAACCATGGATAACTTTATACAAACTGCAGTGATTAGCATCCAGTTGTAGTACTGTTAAAGTTACTACAAATGTCATGGTCAGCTTCAGTTTTCAGCTGTTTATTAACCCATAAAGTTTTAGTCCAACCTAAGTTGTGACACCAGTAGATGTCTTGTTCTGCAATCGTGATTTGGTACTTAAGCTAGACATGAATGTTTCTGAAATAAATTTGATTAGTATCCTGGGCCCTTGAACAAGCATACTGTTTTAACTTGTTAGGCCCCGATCCCATCAATGCACGCAATCCGGTTTCTGCATTCAACAGCCGAACCCATCTGATGCTCGATTTGAATGTGTGGTAGATGTCAAAGATTACCAAATTTGCAATAAAATAGTGGACACATTGTTGTGTAAGTAGTGGGGAGAAAAGGGATTTATAAACATAAACATAAACATAAATCTTGACTTCAATTTTTTTATTAGGAATATAAATATGGATTCCTTATTCAATACCGCGACCTTCTTCACGTCCACAATATATCTGAAATTCATGAACATATCCATTTGCTGGATTGGCCCTCCCCCATACTTGTATACCAAATTTGGTAGGCTTTGCTGGCAAGTACTGTCTAAAAGATAGTCTACCTTAAATGCAGTGATACCCTCATCAACAGCTTGATCCTTGGGTGTGTTATAATTTTCAAGACACCTTGCAAGGAGTGTTTAGAACTGGTCGAATATGACACAACTTGTCATGCCCAGGTTGTCTCTATGGAGGGTTGTTAGTAACGTCATTAAGATGAAAATATTTTGACAGCTTCCCATATCGTTCTCTTGTCATTACGTTTGGAATACCCTGTATTCCATAAAAGTTACCTGTGTACCAAGCGATCTTGTATTCTGGAATTTACATTACACTAAAAACGACATGTATTCCAAGAAATGCCTTCATTTCTGCAACCAAAGTTGGTGACCACTTTGGATCAGGCTTCTTGCCAATTTGTTTTCCAGCGTAACTGTTTGTTTCATCTACTAGTAACTGGAATATTTCTTTGGGAAAAAGCCATCAAAAATACTGATGTAAAGTCGTCCACTTTTACTGGTCTCACTTGTTCCGACCAAATTTGATTGTCGCGTAGTTCATCCTCCGATTCATCAGATAAATCTGTAATGTTAAATGTCGACACTGGGATAATACTAATGTCTTATCCTTCATCTTGAATCTCATTAAATGCAATGTCATCAATTTCAAAGCCTTCAAAACTTTCGTCAGAATCGTCGTCAGAATACACTAATGTTGCCATTTTGTTTCACTTTCACAATTTACCTCGTTTGCAATAGAATTTCCTGCTTAGATGCTGTAAAACTACTAATAGAATACTTTCATCATTTTATGTAAGGACTATATTCTTTGACTAAATATTTAAAATAGATCAGATGTTTGTAATTTCATCCAATCTGAAGCCTTAATATAAAACGTGTATATGCGTGTCTGGCGTTTCCCAATTCTTGGCCGGAAACGCATGTATGAGCCAGCCAGAACAGAGAGAGTATTATTAGCAGCTTGTATATGAATCTATGGGGCTACAAGGCTATTTTTATGGTCACATATATGCGTCTGCAAAAGGTAAAGAGTTAATTGCTGAAAATTTCATGGATTACTATTGGATACAAGAAGAGAAATTAAAGTAAGTGTGAAGGCATGTGCATGATGTTTACGAAATTTTCCAAACTGGTAAAACACTCTGGGGCACAAGCAGCTAGACACAGCTTAGTGTTGCTAGGGCACAGTAGCAGTGTTATGGGGCTGAATGAGTTAATATTGTATTCTTCAATGCATGTTTATTTTAGTCACTACTTGGGAGAATTCAACATAACTGACTCTGAGTATGCTTCATCTCAAGATGATGATTTCAATTACCAAATGCTGGCTGTTGAGAGTGATGATAATAATAATAATAATAATAATAATAATAATAATAATAATAATAATAATAATAATAATGACTTTATTTAAAGAGGGTAACACAATTAGCTAAGAACTAATCTACCTTGAGGCCCTCATACAAGGAATTTATTTAATTCAACAGCATCTCAGAAGCCACTGGATATATTGGGTTTGGAAGATGGAAATAGAGTGGGCATTTCTAATCTCAACTGGAATACTATTCCAGAGCAAAGTTCCAGAGTATTGGAAACTTTTCTTGAATAATTCCTTATTTGGTTTGGGAATTTTATACTGTTTTGTAGATATTGATCGCAGGTTGGGTGTATTACCAGGTAGCCTATACTGGAATAGGGATTGTAAATATTCAGGAGCACTATTATTGGATATCCTGTACATTAATTTGGCTTTTCTTAAACATATTCGGTCTTTAATAGGTAATATTTTTAACTTACCAGCTAAATTTTCCTTGCTTTCTTTCTGGTTTGATATTAGCCTTAATGCTCTTTTCTGAATTTTTTCCAACTTTGATATGTTTTTATCATTTGAATTACCCCATACTGTATTACAGTATTCAAAATACGGTTGTATGTAACTGTTATAAAATAATTTTCTGTGCCTTTCAGGGAGAAAATGTCTTATCCTACTGAGAAGCCATAAACTTGAATTGACCTTTTTACTGATATGTTTGATATGATCAGTCCATGATAGATTATTATCTACCAAAACACCAAGTAGTCTGTCGTGACAGACCATTTGCAAATTTTTATCCTTCCATGTTAGACATAGTTCATTGCTATCAAGATTTTTCCTTTTTTTCCTTGTTGAGATAAGTAATATTTTAGTTTTACCAGTATTTACTACCATGCCATTGCATGTGCACCAGTTTTCCAGCTTGTTTAATGCATTCTGTAAAGAAATTTCGAGTTCATGCTTTGTGTTTTAGATGTCTGATAATGTTGTGTCATCTGCATAGAGATCTGTAGATGATATCGAGTCTCTTAGTAAAAGTGGTAGGTCGTTAATAAATAAAATAAATAGTAATGGACCTAGAATTGAGCCTTGTGGCACTCCATATCTAACTGTTTCAGGTTCGGACAGAACGTTATTTATATAAACATGTTGTGTTCTCTCACTTAAGTATGAAGTAAACCATCTAACTGTTTTTTCATCGCATTGGTAGATTTTTAGTTTCTTCAAAAGGATTTCATGATCCACCATGTCAACTGGCTTCATGCATCAACTTTTTTTTAGCAGTATTTCAAAATTCATTGTAGAAATGAAGAATATCTGGCTTATAAACCATTTAAGTCTATTTTTTAAATAGCAGTTTTCCATCTGATCACAAATCAAATGAATCTCTGCACTGCAACAAGAAAATGGGGACTGACTTGATTAACAACAGCTGCATGAGAAAATGGAGGCCTGTCAAAGATGCAGAATTCAAATTTCTTTTTGTGCATTGGTTATGTCCCTGTGGGATTAGGGTATAAATCTCATATTGATTTTAACTGTATGTATAAGAAAGTAACTCTTGAACAGGTAATGAACTGTGGGTTCAGATGTGAACATTAGAAGACTAGAACTAAAAAAAAAAGGGAAGCTGCAAACTAGATAAACATTTATCACAGACTTGTAAACTTTCCATGTCCCTTGACTAGATGCTTATTAACTATTATGTATTCAACATGTGATTTTCACAACTTGGATATGTAGTAAACTGACATATATATATATATATATATATATATATATATATATGATTGAATCGTAAAAGAATGAAGTATTTGTTTAAGATTTAACGCTTGTCTAGTAACCTATGCACATCTGGGTCCAAAAGCATAGACCAAACTGCAAGTGAATGCATGATTTATTAAGGGACCTTTGGCAAATGAAAGGGGGGGGGGCATCAAGATGACCATGGAAGGAGGCTTGCAGCACTGTTTAATGACTGAATACTTGTTTTATTATCACATGGTAATAGTTTACAATAAACAGCTTTTTCAATGAAATTTTTTTGTTTTTGGTATAAAAATGAAAAGCGGTTGCTCATGTAGAGGTCAAACAAATCTGGCTTAAATGTAATGTTTGGCAGGGTGACCTTGAATCAGGGAGTGAACTTTCTTAATTTTGCTCTTTTAAGAGTAGGACCAAAATTCTATATGGAATTGACAGTATTATTTAATATGAACGTCCTTTTCAGAATTTTTATGATGGGATGAAAAGGGAGGAGATGTACTTCCGTTACATCAACAAATTGTTCGAGTTGCACTTGTTAGGCAGTAACTATGTAGAGGCAGGAATGACCCTCCGAGAGTATGCCACCAATCTTGCTTGGAGTGAGACACTGCTTCCAGAGGAACTACGCTATTGTAGCCAGTCTGTTTCCAGCAGAAAGGAGCAAGTTTACCTTGAGATCATAAACTGCTTTGACCAGGGGAAGGTAATGTATCTCTCTGTGGCACAGTTTTTCCTGTACAGCATAACATTTACGTGGTCAGGCTACTATGATGTCCCATGAACATGTAACTCCATAGTTGGTCAGAACTGGATACTTGGATGACCAATTTTTTGGACAAAATCATTTTCTTTTGTTAAGACTCAATTATGGATGTTTTATTGTGTGTGTGTGTGTGTGTGTGTGTGTGTGTGTGTGTGTGTGTGATATTAGCATTTTTAACGTAGCTGTAACAGTTTTTAAGTCTTGTTGCTACGATGCCTGCAGTGTGGCAGTTTAGAGGGATTTCCTGCACTGGGGCATCATGCCACAGACACGTAGCATCATGTCCCACCCAGTCACATTATCCTGACACAAGACCGACAAGTCCTAACAATAACCTCTTTAATGCTGAGTGCTTAGCTTGGCAGTTGTTTGTACCATTTTTGTAAGTTTTGGTACGACTCGGTCAAGGTTCAAATCCATGACCTCCTGCTTATGAGGTGGATGCTCTAACCACTAGCCCACCAGAGCAGTCAGTACTGGCTATGAAATTCATTTATGTCTAGTGTACAAAAAGTTCAAGAACATTCTGAACAACTTAGCCCCAGATCACATATGTGCTGGCAGATTTGGGTCTACACTGTTCACTTGAAGTAATCTACCCCAATCTACACATCAGCACATTATGTTCTGGCAGATCAGGGTCAGTGTTGTTTGCAGTTGGGAGTGCAATTCAGAAAGTATATCTAAAATTCTGCAAAGTTGTGTGTTGGCATTACGTTGGCCCATAATGGTGGAGGAAACTAAAGAACCCACAAATAATAACCAACCTTTAGAGGATACCTACTGTATTACATTATTTCCCCAATGATAAACCCAGGAAATTGCCTTATACATTTAGACCCATGGGGTTTACCCGATACATTTAGACCCATGGGGATTACCCGATACATTTAGACCCATGGGGATTACCCGATACATTTAGACCCATGGGGATTACCCGATACATTTAGACCCATGGGGATTACCCAATACATTTAGACCCATGGGGATTACTTGATACATTTAGACCCATGGGGATTACCCGATACATTTAGACCCATGGGGATTACCCGATACATTTAGACCCAGAGATATTGCCTTGTACAGTTTTGAGTAGACAGTAAAAAATGTCTTGTTTTGGGTATATCAGCTGGAAAATTATTTCCTTCTAATTGGGCTACAAAAAAACCCACATTTTTCATTCAATTTTCAAGAATTTTTGGCAGGAATTTTAAAGATAACAATGCCATTTCTGCCATTTTCGAGCATAAAATTAGCATGAAAATTGTCAACTGAATATATTGTTTGTAACGTTCCATGTAGATGACAAAATTTACATAAAAGTTGGTGTCTACTTTATTTGTTCATTATATTGAAATGGGGGGGGGGGTATGTTGTGAAATCAGTGCAAGGCAAAGTAAGTGAAATCTCCAATTCAAGAGCCACTTTTTCACCTGATTCATTCCATAGTGTGGACTATGGGTTAATGAATTATTTACATGTTCAAAATTTCATTTTTGTACATTTTTTTCTCATTTCATTATAAACTAAAATTAGAATGTCCTTGTTTGACTTTTAATATAAAAATTCCCATTTCCATGGACCATGTTTTGAAAACAGTATAAATATTCCTGATTTATCATTCATCTTGAATATTTCACATTGCAGTTGTTGACTTTTTGACCATAACATTAGAATGACCTTATTGAATTGTTCGCAATTTAGCATTCTGTGATCATTATATTCTGACTAGATTAACAAAAGTAGACTATTCTAAAAATTGATATTCTGTGATTTCAGGTTTGGGAGTATGGTATACCTCTGTGCAAGGAGCTCGCAGACTACTATGAAAGAAAATTTGAGTACAAAAAACTGAGTGATATACTGGTAAGTTAAAGATACAGACACGAATATACACAACTAGAATTAAGGAGAAATACAGCAAGAATCAAATATTCAATGTCTTGAATGGATGAAATCTTTTGAAAATTTAACAGTGCTAGTACAGAAAAATACCTCCTGCTTTTCTGTAATTTTGCATCATTTTCAAAGCTGAATTTGTCAATGCAGAATGATATTTTATGTTTATATATGTTTATGTTTTTACAGATGCCTGTGCATGTGTTCCAGGTTTGATACTTTGAATTTTAAAATTCCTTAATTATAATTTAGTGTCAAGCCAGAATCTTAGCATCATGTTGTATGTACTGTATATATTGTACATAACAGAAGGCCTCAAGGTAGATTAGTTCTGTAACTAATTGAATTACCTTCTCTAAATAGTCATTATTATTATTATTATTATTATTATTATTATTATTATTATTATTATTATTATAACAATTTGGGTAAGACTAATTGGTTAGATTCCAGAGTTATGGAACATTATTCAAAGTTTTGAAGACACGGGAAAGTTGTTTGCTCGGCAACTTGCACAATGTAGAGAAAGTTGATATACATTTCATGTCAAAGCTGATTGACATTTATTATTGATGACTTTTAATAATACCATGTGCTGACTAAAGCAAAGTATACTTGAAATATCATAAAGCTTATTGTGAATTTTTTATTGCACTATGGTTACAAGAAAGTATATATGCTTCAAACATTAGAAATTAATTTTTTAGCTCTACTAGTTGTTGACCTGAATTGCTGATGCCCATAGTCCCTCATCTGTCATCCATCCATTAGCATAGATTTGTGGTAGCTAATAATAATAGTGAGGACTTTGTATAGCGTCTAATCTTTAATCTAAGGGCTTTACAGCATCTGTAATGATATGATGACTACAAAAAACAAAACACCATGAAATTAGAAAACATAAAAATTGCTGAAAATATTTAAGGTAGGAAACATTATTAGGTCTTTGAGTTTGTTCTTGCAGTCAAAAAAGGTGAGTTTTAATAGCACTCTTGAAATGGATCAATGTGTCTGTAAAGGTTAGGTTGGTTCCCTTTTTGGGGTGGGATGCTTCCAATTTATTTAAATTAATATAGAATACCCACCCTGGCTCGTTTTTGTCAGAAATTGAAGTAGTGATAGAGAGATGCAAAGCTCTGAGCCCCCAGTCAGCTTTGCCGACCGTTAAATTAATGAATATACAAATTTAAATTTTAAATAACAACAATGTAATATAATTCAAACAGTAATCTTTCAAATACAATTCAGCTAATATCATATCACTCCACCAAGTGACACCCTAGTTCATCCTTTGAATTGGTATGTGAAATTTTTCATTCTGTTCTGTCATTCTACTCATCTGTATGTTTCTCCTCTTTTCCTTTGTCTCCCTCCATTATCCCTTCTACTTCTCCCTCTGTCCTTCTCTCTTTTGTCTCCCAGAGACTCGGGCCACAGCTGAAGTAATTCCCTCTGGTACCTAAAACTTCCTTTCTTTTGTCTCCCAGAGACTCGTACCACTGCACTTGGTACTTCCCTCTGGTCCATAAAATGTCTTCCCTTTTGTCTCCCAGAGACTCAGACCACTGCATTGGCTACTTCCCTCTGGTCCCTAAAAGCTTCTAAAGAATACATACATGGACATTAGCAAAGCATATACCTTTTGCTACGTCACACACACTGACATTAGTATCATCAGATAGGCCCTTACTGTTTTTTGGTGATGCATTTGTGCCCATCGAAATACACATTCTCCCTGCTAAGGGTACACGGTATATATATAAATTCTCATTCGTATTATATACAAAACAATATCGTATAAATGGATGCATTTCTGTACATTGAACTTCTACAAGTGTACACAGATACGAACATCCATGCTTTGATATATCCATGCACATTATACTCCTACAAGTATACACAAATAGGCAAATTCCTATACTTGTGTTGCACACCGTAACATACAAAGTTTATAATTCAATTCAACATTTGCAAATCTATAAATTTGATTGAATACATGCATGAGGTTGCTACGAATTAACCCAATAACAAATTAATTCTACACATCATGTTACTCATGTCTCAAAATACGCATGTATATCAAACACTATGAATAAATTAAACTGCAATGGTGATTTTATATATACTCAAATATATAGATATACTGCAATAATTAAATTACACTTACTTTGCAGTAATATTTCACAACAATCGAGCAGATAATAACTGACCTGTTCCGAAGCTTTCTGATTATTCCCTGAATAAATCTGCCATTACGAATGGTCGCTGAGTAGTTTTTTTTTTTGCATTCCATCTGGCAAAATAATTGTAGCTACTAAAGTTTTGATTCTTAGGATGATATATTTAAACTTAAGATTCTAATGTATGCCATGCCTAACTCAACTCCGATTGGAGGTTGGTTCCTAATGATCTGACATTGCCCCTCTCAACCGTCTGTCAAAGATGTTTACGAAAAAAATTGGATGATGCCTTGTTCCAACAAGAAATCGCCACTTACCTGTGAAAAAGGTTACGTTACTGACTTTGGCAAAAATAAACCATGAAAAATAAACCATGTGCCTTGAGTTTATGGCTATGTCAATAAACTCGCAGGACACCTCATACATTTTGCCGGCAAAAAATTGTAGCCTCAGGGTTAAACATACCCATGCTAACATCTGGTCTCTTCTATACTGTGACAATGTCTTGTGTCTAATTTCAATGGGAAATTAATTCCACGTTGCTGGACTCAGGTATGCAAAAGAACATTGTTCGTATGACTTTGTTTTCATAGTGGGAATAATGAGTATACAATTGTCAGAAGAGGAGTGCAAGATCTTGCTGGTGTATGTACATGGTGATGCCAGATAGGTATGTTGGACTGGAGTCCATCAGTGAAACTTAGCATAGATTACTTGAAGAATTGCCTTGAAACTTCACATATACATAGTCTAGTTGGCCCTAAATGAAATTTCACACACACATTCATTATGGTCTATTTGGCCTGAAATGAAATTTTCCACACACAATCATCCCGGTCTATTTGGCCCTAAATGAAACTTCACACACACATTCATCCCATTGTCTAGTTGGCCCGAAATGAAACTTCACATGCACATTCATCCCAGTCTAGTTGGCTTGAAATGTGATTTCACACACACGTTTATCCCATAGTCTAGTTGGCCCGAAATGAAACTTGACACACAATCATCCCATTGCCTAGTTGTCCCTAAATGAAACTTCATACACACACATTCATCCCATAGTCTAATTGGCCCTAAATGAAACTAAACATACACATTTATCCCATAGTCTAGTTGGCCCTAAATGTTATTTCACACACATTCATCCCATTGTCTAGTTGGCCCAAAATGAAACTTCACACACACATTCATCCCATAGTCTAGTTGGCCCTAAATGAAACTATACACGTACATTCGCCCCATAGTTTAGTTGGCCCAAAATGAAATGCCACCAGAGCAACAGTCTAAAAGTCTTGTTATTGCTAATCTTCCTGAATGATAAGTAATACTGCCATGAGAATACTTCTTATGAGATCCAGTTGTTCCTAAATGAGCCTGGCACCAATCTGAGAACCAATATGGCTGCCACAGTTGCCATCTTGAAAATCTTGTTATTGCTACTTCTCCTCAATGTAAATGAATATTGCCATCAGTAAACTTTGTACGATGTTTGTCTGATCTAAATAAAAATAATATTGATCTTATGTAAAGTGTAGTCACAACAACAGTCATCTTGAAAATATGTTATCACTATTAATTCTGAATGGATGGTCATATGAAGGGTCCTGATCACGACATTCAGTATGTCTGCCATCATTAAAATTATGTTATCATTATTTCTACTGAAAGAATGGTCTTGTTAGTATGAGGTTTTTAAAGGCATATTTTGTCCATTTCTGTTTTAATTTTTGGAAGAAATATTAGAACCAGAAATTAAAAATGCTGAATGCAGATTATACATTGTTTACCTCCTATAGTCCAAAGACCCCAAACCTATATTAAAAATGGACTATTCTGCAGGAAATTGACAATGAATATGAAGCTTCTTGTTTACATTGAAAGCTTCCATTTATTCTAAAATGCAGAGGACATGACATTGTTCAGTATCTCTTGCAAATAATCAGGTTAGAAATAAACTGAATAAACTGACCAAGTTTTTTTTTTGTATCCTGTAAGCTTTTTGTTTTAGAATCATAAGAGTATACAAACTGACCCAGGGCAAGGACCTAATCAGATTTTGTGAAAGAAATGCAAACCAGCATTATATATGGTCAGGAGTTGTTCTACTGACTTTAGAACCTTACAGTTTAGTAATTTGAAAGCATACATTAGAGTTGATGGTTGGGGACTACAGATTTGTCTTCTTATGTGTAGTTGGTTATATTTTAATATTGTGCTGATCTGTAATCAGTTATAGCCACAGTAATAATGACAATTATGGCCACAGTAATAATGACAATTATGGCCACAGTAATAATGACAATTATGGTCACAATAATAATGACAATTATGGTCACACTAATAATGATAATTATGGTCACACTAATAATGACAATTATGGTCACACTAATAATGACAATTATGGTCACAATAATAATGACAATTATGGCCACAGTAATAATGACAATTATGCTCACAATAATAATGACAATTATGGTCACACTAATAATGACAATTATGGTCACACTAATAATGACAATTATGACCACGATAATAATGACAATTATGGTCACACTAATAATGACAATTATTGTCACACTAATAATGACAATTATGACCATGATAATAATGACAATTATGGTCACACTAATAATGAGAATTATGGTCACACTAATAATGACAATTATGACCATGATAATAATGACAATTATGGTCACACTAATAATGATAATTATGGTCACTCTAATAATGACAATTATGGTACCACTAATAATGAGAATTATGGTCACACTAATAATGACAATTATGACCACGATAATAATGACAATTATGGCCACGGTAATAATGACAATTATGGTCACACTAATAATGACAATTATGGTCACACTAATAATGACAATTATGGCCACACTAATAATGACAATTATGACCACGATAATAATGACAATTATGACCACACTAATAATGACAATTATGGTCACACTAATAATGACAATTATGGCCACAATAATAATGACAATTATGGTCACACTAATATAGAGAATTATGGTCACACTAATAATGACAATTATGACCATGATAATAATGACAATTATGGTCACACTAATAATGATAATTATGGTCACACTAATAATGACAATTATGGTCACACTAATAATGAGAATTATGGTCACACTAATAATGACAATTATGACCATGATAATAATGACAATTATGGTCACACTAATAATGATAATTATGGTCACACTAATAATGACAATTATGGTACCACTAATAATGAGAATTATGGTCACACTAATAATGACAATTATGACCACGATAATAATGACAATTATGGCCATGGTAATAATGACAATTATGGTCACACTAATAATGACAATTATGGTCACACTAATAATGACAATTATGGCCACACTAATAATGACAATTATGACCACGATAATAATGACAATTATGACCACACTAATAATGACAATTATAGTCACACTAATAATGACAATTATGGCCACAATAATAATGACAATTATGGCCACGGTAATAATGAGAATTATGGTCACACTAATAATGACAATTATGACCACGGTAATAATGACAATTATGGCCACGGTAATAATGACAATTATGGTCACACTAATAATGACAATTATTGTCACACTAATAATGACAATTATGGCCACAATAATAATGACAATTATGGTCACACTAATAATGATAATTATGGTCACACTAATAATGACAATTATGGCCACAATAATAATGACAATTATGGCCACAGTAATAATGACAATTATGGTCACAATAATAATGACAATTATGGTCACACTAATAATGATAATTATGGTCACACTAATAATGAGAATTATGGTCACACTAATAATGACAATTATGGCACCACTAATAATGAGAATTATGGTCACACTAATAATGACAATTATGACCACAATAATAATGACAATTATGGCCACAGTAATAATGACAATTATGGTCACACTAATAATAACAATTATGGTCACACTAATAATGACAATTATGGCCACAATAATAATGACAATTATGGCCACAGTAATAATGACAATTATGGCCACAATAATAATGACAATTATGGCCACAATAATAATGACAATTATGAAAATTGTTTTCACAGCTTCTACTGAACACTGTTAAGAACATGGAGTTTTCACTAAAAGACTTCTGATGTGTAGTTGGTCCTGTATGAACATGGTGTCAGTCTGACATCAGTTTGGCTCCTGTGGCAACCATCTTGAAAATCAAGTCCTCACTACTCGTCTTGAATGGTTATCTAAACACGGATTTTTACAAATAGACTTCATCTAAGTTTTGTTTGGCCTAAATTAAAATGGCCTTCTTGAAACTCTTGTTATTGCTGCTTCACCTAAATTAATAATCATGTCATCATTTGGTCTTGTCTGAAAGACTTCTTGTGATGGCTATATGGCCATCAATGAAAATGGTGCCAATCAGACTACCAATATAAAAATCGTATTGTAACTAACATTCACCAAAAGATACCTGGTTGCCAGTCTGATGGCCATCTTGAAAAATGTGTTGTTGTTGTTGATGTAGGGTTTAACGCCATTTTTCTGCACATGATAGGCTATACATGGTGGCCAGTATTATTAGTGGAGGAAGAACCGGAGAAAACCCCCAGAAAGAACCACCGACCCACGAGAAGTTACTGGCAGACTTTCTCGCATAACTACATTAGCCGAATCTTAGACTCGAACCCAAGCAGACAGAGGTGAGATGGCAATCATCCGTAACAAAGAGTACTTTAGACCACTCGGCCACTCGTGGCCCCCAAAAATTTGTTATTGTTCTTCTTCAAAATGGAAAGTCATAATAACAATGGAGTCCGACCAGAAAACATCCTATGATGCATTGTTGAACTTCAGTGACAATGGTGCAAATCTGACAGCAGCTTATTTGAAAATATTTTTATTGTGAAAGTATATCAGAGGTGTTATTAACACTCGGCATTTACATCAAGGAGATAGTCTTATCTTGAATTCTTGATTTTTCTTTTCAACCAGTAGAGCATCATTTCTTTCATGGGTCTCTTGCTATATTTCAGCGTGACACAAATTAATGCAAACATGATGGGATTAAAGGAAATACCATATACACTAAGAAGACTTAGTTTAAGTGTAACCATAAGCTTTAGTATTAGAACCTTGATATGGGATTTCTCCTATGAAAAATTCATGAGGTCTACTTTGTTCAGAGCCTTGATGTATGATTTTTATTAATTTTACTACATTTTTGGTCAGGGTCATTGAAAAGACATCCATTGCAGCTAAAACAGTTGATGTATGGATTTTTGTTTGGTACACTTTTGTTATAAAAGGATTCAATATGGTGTCAGCACTTAGAAAGTTGAAAAAAGTGATAAGGATGCTTACTTACAATTGCAGAGAAAGCAAGCTTCATTTTACAACAAGATTTTGGAGGGAGTTCCATCCGATGATCAAGAGACATTTTTCCCTCGTCAGGACCCCTCATACTACAGAGTAGCCTACTATGGGCAGAGCTTCCCTCCATTTGTCAGGGTAAGTAATTTAATATGCGTTTCACATCCCTCCATTTGTCAGGCTGTCATTTAAAACGAGTTTCACTCCTCAGTTCATCAGGGTAAGTCATTTAATACAAGTTTAACTGATGTAATGTTAAAACTTTAATTTAAATGATTGTCACTTGAACTCTTTTTTTATTTTTTTGGGGATGCATTTCATGGTTACTATAGCAATGAATTTATTAAAGATCAAATTAAACTCTAAATCCATTTAAAGAATGAGAACCCTTGTTCCCCAATCCATAGTTTAAGTACCAGCAAAGATGTTCCACCAGGCCAATTGCTTGCTGACACTGGAGGTCATATTCCTGGTCTCTTGTTGGTCAGTCACTAAAAATAGGGTCATTACTATGGTATGCCAATATTACTATAGCAGTAAGCACCTGCTGAATACCAGCTCTTTCAGATGTCATTGGGAAGTTTGAATTATAATAAACATGGTACAAATGTCTGCACTTTATGCTGACACCATTTGCTGCAGCTTATCAATTACCCATCACAGAGTAAGTGTTAATTTGGCTAAATATATATAATTGTTGTGCAGCTTATCAATTACCCATCATTGAGTAAGTGCTGATTTGGCTAAATGTATGTAATTGTTGTACAGCTTATCAGTTACCCATCACAGAGTAAGTGTTGATTTGGCTAAATGTATATAATTGTTGTACAGCTTATCAGTTACCCATCACAGAGTAAGTGCTGATTGGCTAAATGTATACAAGTGTTGTACCCATCATAGAGTAAGTGCTGATTTGGTTAAATGTATATAATTGTTGCTGTACAGCAGACCATACTTAGAAGTGTAACTCTAGAATTTTTAATAAAGCAAGCAATATTTCTTCCATTTTTATCGATGAATGCTTCAGAAGCCTCAGATGCTCTTTTTGAATTTATTGATTCACCTGAAACAGATAGCCATCGCAATGGTGATACATAGTTCTGACAACTCAGACTTCACTGACATATTGCATTTTGTCATTTGGCAACAATGTTTATATTAAGATTAAAGATTGAAAGATTTTGCATGCACTCTGTATACTACATAGATTTTCATGTCAGCATAAAAAACAGGCATAATTGTTGTTAATTTACCAACTTGAGAAGCAAAAATAGCAGTTCATCATGCCCCATCTGCACCATTAGATTTAGGACATCAGAAAAACACTTCTTGGTGTCCCAGAGCTCTTGATAATACTTGTGTTCCAAAATATAGGCAAAAGATTATAAATGATTTCCATCAAATTGTTACTATCCTATTTTTGGAATGCCATTTTCCTGCACTTTTCTTTCACACACTTTTGAAGTTTAACTTGCATTCCTGAAATTGTGTTGCAGACATTGACATTATGCAATGTCCACTCACTAAATGTTGTAAGATTTTCTATGAAAACATGAACTTTGTTAAAGCTTGTCATGTAACTTGACTGCATTTTCTCCAGTCAGGTTCTAGGTTGTGTCGTGCCTAGGGGTACTTTCTATAGTCAGATCCTAGTCTGTAACTTGGCTAAGTGTACTTCATATAGTCTGATTCTAGTCTGTAACCTGGCTGTGTGCACTTCATACAGTCAGATTCTAGTCTGTAACTTGACTGTATGCACTTTATACAGTCAGATTCTAGTCTGTAAATTTGCTAAGTGTACTTCATACAGTCCGATTCTAGTCTGTGACTTGACTGTGTGCACTTCATACAGTCTGATTCTAGTCTGTAACTTGACTGTGTGCACTTCATACATTCTGATTCTAGTCTGTAACCTGGCTGTGTGCACTTTATACAGTCTGATTCTAGTCTGTAACATGGCTCTGTGCACTTCATACATTCTGATTCTAGTCTGTAACTTGACTGTGTGCACTTTATACAGTTTGATTCTAGTCTGTAACTTGGCTTTGTGCACTTCATACAGTCTGATTCTAGTCTGTAACTTGACTGTCTGCACTTCATACAGTCTGATTCTAGTCTGTAACTTGACTGTCTGCACTTCATACAGTCTGATTCTAGTCTGTAACTTGACTGTCTGCACTTCATACAGTCTGATTCTAGTCTGTAACTTGACTCTGTATACTTTCTAAAATCATATCCTAGTTTGTAACTTGACTGTGTACTTTCTAACTATAGTTATAATTAATGGATTTTATGTGTACAAAATTGATACTATTAATGCCAATACATGTTTTTCATGGTGAATAATTGTTGGTCATTCCTGACTGAGCACTCCTTTGATACAGTGATTAGAAAAATTTACTTGCACTGGAAACTTTCACCCATCATTTTGAATAGGGCTTGTCATTTTTCAGCTCTTGTAATGTGTATTGACCAATTAAACATGAATACATATATTAGCATTTTGATTTCATTACAGAATAAGATGTTTATCTATCGTGGAGACGAGTGCCTAAAGCTTCAAACCATAATGAACCATTTATCTGCGGAGTACCCCAATGCTTCATTTATCGGACCAAACAACCAGCTTAAAGAGAGTATGAAAGAAGAAGACCAACAATGTATCTTTTTTTGTCCACTCAATATAGCAAAACCTTTTTTGTGTGTGTGTGTGCGCGTGCACAAGAAGTGAGCAGAATATCTTGAAAAGCATTTAATAAAATATTTTGGACATCATTATTGAGTGATACTTGGAAGCATGGATTGTATGTTGCTTCTTGTGTTTTTTTAAAAAGAATTTGTGGGGTGTTGCCATATGGTGTGATCTTGAATTACTTTGAAGTGTTAACTCCCATCAGATATTAATCTGAACATCTTCATCTCTTTCCAGAGTGACTGGGGGGTTGTCATAGTGATACTGCACTGGGTCCAAAAGCTATTTGCTGAATATTGACAAATCCATCGTTGTGCTTTGTGTAAGACTGTTATGACTTCTAGTGACCGCATTTTTAGAGGGATATCAAGGTCACTGTTTGCATCCAAGGCATTTTTATACTACAGAAAAACATAATCAGAACACTAGACATATGTAGAAACACATAGATGCCTAAAAATCAAAGCTTTCTGTTGTCGTGCATTTAGTGCAGTATTTAGTGAAATGGTCTGGATCTGTGTCCAAAGATGCCCCTCTATTTAAATTATGTGTGCATTCACCAACATTCTAGTTAATCCTTGCATGTGAGCCCGTGTAAAATGTGTTGCACTTGGCAATAGCACATAAGAATATTTAAATAAAGTATTTGATGAATTTAACAACAATAGATAATGTACCTTTTTGTTTTATTCCAATCATATGCATGTGGAATCAACCTCACTTTTTAATGATGATTGCCTTATTCATCAGTCTATGTACAACTGAATTTTGCCTACTCATTTATCAGTCATCCAAGGACTTGTTAATTGAGTGCTCCTACATTGTTGTTTTGTCCTAATATTTGGTGTCAAAGTTCATCACATTGACTACTGATTGGGTTCAATTAATGATGGGAATAATGTGAAAACCCATTTACATTATTCCAACAACTGAGATAATCATGTGCATTTTATATCTGTATTAAAGTTCCATCTTAAGAGAAACATTAGCGTTGATCACAAACTTTATTAAAGTTGACTTTAACATTCTCATTCAGTGCAGTGATGTGTAATAACAGCACATCTCTTGATGCATGTTTACTTTGGACAAATTATTTCTACCATATTTTCCAGCTTATAAATTGATGCGGAGTATAAATCGACGTCACCAATGTTGTAAATTTTACATCCTTTGAGCATATATACCCAAGTAAATTTGGAGTACAAGACGAGGCCATGTCAATAACTTGGATTCATATTTTACGCTAGTAACTTCCAGTTTCATGAATATTAATGGTATCACTGTATTCTATTCCATATTACTGGCAATCGTAAAATTGCATCACCGATGCTAAAATGCTTGATTTCACTCCTATACAAAATACTGCTATATTCTGTTATCACTTGAAACAGCTGAATAAACAGTCTATGCTTGTTTTAATTATCATATACAATGCAACAAGAGCCACATGGCTGTGCATGCCATGTACATGTTTAATTAAAGGTCTAAAGAGGGGCCCCGAGTGGTCTAAAGCACTGTTCGTTACGGATCACTGCCATCTCACCTCTGTCTGCATGGGCTCGAGTCTAAGATTCGGCTAATGTAGTTATGTGAGAAAAGCTTGCCAGTAGCTTCTTGTGGGTAGGTGGTTCTTTCCGGGGGTTTTCCAGGATCTTCCTCCACCATTAATACTGGCTGCCATGTATAGCCTATATAGTGCTGAAAAATGACGTTAAACCATCAAAAAAAACCAAAACAAACAAACAAAGGTCTAAAGTTTTAACCTGATTATGCTAGTTGAAACCAGTCTTGAGTGCAAGATTCAACAGATGAGATTAATTCAGTGAGGCTAACAGTAGCAAAATGAGTCTGTCCATTGGGAAATCAGAAATGTGACTAAAATTAAAAGACAGAAAACAGAAAAGTTAAAAAAAAAATTTAAAAAATACTTTTTATTATACTTTGACATACACTGTATCTGTAAAATGCAGTATAAAATTTATACAAATAAACAATTTTATAATATGTATATTTGACATGTCAAATATAGTTAAAAGCACATTGATGTTGTAATTCATTTTATTACCTGTAGTAGAAATGATCCACATTCTAATTCAGAAAATGATGATTAAGAGTTCACTTAATCATCTCCAATATCTGAAAATCCCCAGAAGTCTTTGTCTTCTGTATTGGAATAAAAAATGGCTGCTATCTCTGGGCTCAGATCATTGAAAATGTTCTCATTATTGTCTGTCTCCATCTCGGCATCCCTATCTGGCTTCTCTATCAAGCTGACAATTTCAGCTTTAGCAAATCCATTCACAATAGCTGATTCAGGAACCCTTCTTAACCCAATGTACAACCTCAGAAGATGTAGCATGCCGCACAAGTCCTGTTTTTGCCTGCCATCATCCAATGTTCCCACAACTTTTGAAGCTCATTTTTGAAATAATGATTAACTGAAATGTCCAATGATTGTATTAACTTTGTCATACCACCTGGGATGATGCCTAACGATGTCCTCATGCTTTCAGTCTTCACCTTTGTCTCGGCACTGATGTGTGAATGCATTTAATCCATAATGAGGAGAGACTTCTTAGTGAGGAAAAATGCGAAAAAGATCAATAATTCCATATTGCCATTTTGATTTTACAAAAATTAATAATTTTTGGTTGAAAAATTGATGCATAAGCTCTTTTATTGTCATTACAATATCAACTGGTGTTTATGGACAAAGGACTTCATAGAACATACCTTTAAATATATATTAATTAGTTTTCCTTATTTAGTCCATCGCCATCCATAGCAAAACACCATGTGCATTTTAAAATGAGTTCAGAAGCTCATGCTTTCCTTTACAACAAAAATTACATCTCAGTAGATGCTAAAGTGAAGACCACAGACCATTGGTCAACAAAGCTTATTGTTTCATTATAGTCATACAAACAAAATATAAAAACCTCTTCATTTTCTATCACGAGTTGGAAGTAAAAGACTCCATTAAACTGATTCGTATATATATATATATATACTATATTTTAAGTGTTTTTTCAGTTTTAACTTCTATATAATTAACATTTTATTGCAGATCTATTCAACAATATACCCCTCTATTATATTTAAAGGCAAGTTCAAATAACAAGTAATGCATATGATTTCTTGTCCTTGTAACAAATTATGTATGGACAATGGATTCACTAGAATATTGACAGATTTTCATTACCCTAAAGAAAGCTTCATTTCCCTACTGGTAGCCTTGCTGATTTGACTTCTTCTGTCGATTCTTGTCCTCAGATCTCGTTTCAAATAGAATAGCCAAATCACTAAGCATTTTTAATTACCATGTAAATAACACTGCATAGCCATGTGGATGTTGTGACAGCATACTTTTTAATTAAAACATGAATGAATTGTTGATTTAGCGGTGTTTATTGATAGTCTTTTTCTCCTTGCAAAAGCTACAAATAAAAACCACCCTGAATATAAAACAGTCTTGTACACGTAATGTTTTTCCATCTTTATCTCTCGCGAACACACACAAGCACATGCTTACTATATATCTGATTTAAGTTTAGTTTAAACCATATTTGTTTGAGAAACAAATACAATTATAAACATAGGATTTGGGGATTCAGTAGGAAGCATAATCCATGGTATTTTATAAATAATCATAGAACGCTAGAATTAATATGAATTACATCCATTTGTTGGATTAAATAGATCATTGACAAAGCTATGCCGGTAATCGCTTGCACGTGTCCAACAATTTACTGGAAAATCAAATATCAATGGACCAGTTGCTAAAATGTGATCAGGAAGAATAAGGTATGGTTAAAAGAGGTCAATGAAACAAAATAATATTAAATCTTTGTTAGGAACAAACAATCTGCTTTGAATTAGTACAGTACACTAAAGAGTATAGACCCTAAGTGTGCTATACGGCCCGGTGAATTTGTTTACCGGTACTTGTTTTCTTTTATTTCAGTTTTGAGAACTAAAAAAATACACACGAATGCAAACTAAATAATGGCAAAACTTTAAAAATATAAACAAAGCCATATTAGTTTATAACAATTTATTGACATAGTAATTTAACAGGAATTTGTACTTTCATGTGACCTGTATCCATATATGTCAATGCAATTTCAATGACATAATCCATATATAAGTTGATTTGGAGTACAAAATGAAGACCTGACTTTCAAGTAAGAAAAGTATTGACTTGTAGGCTGGAAAGTACTTCTTGTCCTTTACCTATGCATATTAGCAAAATGGACTCGCCCATAGATGCATTTGACTCGACATGTCACCACAGCAGGCCTAGCTATTGTCAGACAGATAATCTCTGACAGGTGGTTGTAATATATTTGTTTCTCTCCAAAGAAAGCTATTTTGTTAAATTTTTCACGAAGTGTCAAAGTTTGATCAGAAAACTGCTGTATCAGGCCAAGCAGAAGACAACAGTGGTTGCGTCCCTTGATAAACAAGTCCCCAGCCCATGGACATCATGACTGAGATGGATGGTGTGAGATAACCAGACTGAGATAGGAAAAGCACAACACATAGATTTCTCTGTTTTCGTGGTTGAGAAAATAAAGCCTCAATGTTAATCATGTAAGGGCAGAAATTTAGTTGGGGAAAATTTCCTTGCTACATCGTGGCAGATCATTGGTCATTTTGATCTGGAGGTATAAAGACTCCAAAGGTTGAGGTCATTGAAATGCAGTGGTTAATAATCTCACATCGGAATGGTGAAACACAAGGCAGATATACAGTGTATTCTTCATGTTAGTCTTGTTTCATAATTATTATTTTTAATTTTTAAAACAATTTATCATGTTTCTTTCCTTGACTGACACAGACATACAGATCTGTAGTGTGAAACCAGTGCCCACAGAGAGGGTAGAGTTCAAGGATAAGAATGTGCCTGCTGAAATCAAAAGTTTCTATAATGTAAATGAAGTTGATACATTCCAGGTGGATAGACCCTTCCACAAAGGAGAAAGAGATCCAAATAATGATTACAAAGTATGTAACTTGTGTATACTTTATGGATTTTAATTGATTTTTAACCATTTTATTAAATTGAATGTATTAAATGATTATAAAGTATGTAACTTGTGTATACTTTTTGCATTTTAATTGATTTTTCACCATTTTATTAAATTGAATGTATTAAATAATGATTATAAAGTATGTAACTTGTGTATACTTTTTGCATTTTAATTGCTTTGTCACCATTTTATTAAATTGAATGTATTAAAAATTGACACATGGCCAGTAGTATTGAAACATCTTCATCACAAACTTGAACTCTGCAAAACAATTTTCAAATTTTTACTTTAAGTGTAGATATTGACACACAAAGATGTAAATTTTACAATTAGAATTAACCTAATATTTGCTGGACCAACTGGAATGGTTCTAGAGATTTAAAATCTTTGAAGTATGGAATGGTTCTAGAGATTTAAAATCTTGGAAGTATGGTTCTTTCCAATTTTAGTCTCTTTAAGTCTAATGTCTTTTTGTTGCTGAATGGAAAGTTTTATTGACACGAGGTTTTCACTAAAATACTTCTTTTGATGTCTAATTGATATTAAAAATGATTACAATAACATTTTCCATTCTGTTGCCTTTTGTAGACACTGTGCATCGAGCGAACCATAGTGAAGACAAACTACAAGTTCCCTGGAATTTTACGCTGGTATGAGGTTGTCGCTATGGAGGTGAGTCACCTGAACTCTATCCAGGTTGCCATGGAGACTATCAAGCAGAACACAGAAGAGATTCAGTGGCTAAATGAGCGATGCAAGGCTGATCCAAAGCTGTACTTCACGCAGCTAGAGATGAGATTAAATGGGACCATACATGCTGCTGTCCAAGGGGGAGTTACTAAATATCATGAGGTGATTGTAATTTTAAACATGAGATCATTGTAAAAACAATTTCAAGCTGATAACATTGGAACAAAAGGCTACCATAATCTGAGTTCCAAATACAGCCCATTCCTAATTATGTGGTACCATATATTCATTCTTATAAGATGAGCCCCAACTGCAAAATGTACTATCCCTGCCCCTGTGAAAAAAAACCAAGAGCTGTTCTTGAATTATTCTTGAACTAGTTCTTGACCAGGTGTATGAACAGTACATGAACAGAGAATGGCACGTCATGAATCTTCAGTTCATAACAAGTTCATGAACTAATTCATGAGCAAATCTTACAATTTATGAATGCCAGTTCTTGAACAGTTCATGAACAGAACATGATAAGACTTCATGAATCTGTAGTTCATAAATGTATGCTGATAAAATATTTAACAAATATTGAGTTTTCCCATTCAAGCCACTTTCAACAATACTTAAAGAATTTCATGGTCACATCAACTTCTCCTCCAATAATATTAGTGCTGAAATTTCTACATGTGTATCTCAATGTTCACACAGTAATTCATTAATTTTAAAATGTTTGCAGCAATTATTATATTGCACTTTCTTTTTTCAGAAACATTTTGTAAAATTAAAAAAAATACATCAACTATATGCAAATAATCGTATAGATTAACTTGCCTCACCACCACCCCCACAGAACACAATCTTTAGATACTAATATGCCAGCCTTGCTCTTTTTGCACACTTGACAAGAATTTCTTTAGCTTTCCTTTCTCTCACTTCTGATGTTTATTGGCTGAATGATAAAACTTTTCTTTTTTTGTCAGTAAAGTCTTTTCCTTTCAAGCACCTCCTGGTATTTGATGTAATTAGTGCTTCTAATATTCAGTTTCTTTGTATGCGGCTTCTTTTGGTGTTGCTGGCCGCTGCTCCTAACTTTTATCTTTCTAGAACAGATCATGGAATGCCAGTCCTGTGGCATTCAGTTTGCTTGTGAACTGACCAACTACTTTTTCATAGACTTCCACTTGAGCCATTCCCATTTCACCACACTTTTCAAACCTTTATTTAAACTTTTGTGTCCAGTTCTCTCTCAAAAACTCAAAACCCCATGTTTTACAAGCTGCTTCATTCTATCCATTTTCATCAGTGTCTGTTACACAAAGATTAATTGGATAAGTAGAAATGTTTTGTTAATTAAAAAAACTCTTGACAACGACTGTATGGAACAAATGCTTTGCAAGAATCATTGCAGAATGGGACTGTGCCATCTTTTGAAAACTGGAGCGGAGCTCCCCAACAAAATGTACCCCATCGAGAATTCAATTTTTCTCATCAGGAGAAAAGTGAAATTCCACTTTAAAACGGAGAAAAATCATGTCTTTATGTTATTTGGACTTGTTCTTAAATATGTATGTAAGAAACTGACTTGCATGTACTGCTAATCTTACACATTGCATCAGCAGATCTGGGTCTGTGCAATTTGTCAGGAGGAATCAGTAGAAAAACAACATGTATTGACCCTGATCTGCTGGCACATTATGCAATGGTATATCAGGATCTTTGTTATTTGAATAGACTTGTAAGCAAATAAATACGGTAGTATGGCTATGTGACTATGAGTTGCGTATCCAACAGCAATAATGTGAGAACCTGTTTCATAGTGTTACTGCATTGTATCTGTAATTACATTATAATGAAAAAAATCTCCAGTTGATAGATGTATGAACAAAGTGGAATTTAAAAATCTAACACATCCAAGATGCTTTTAAAAAAATTCTTGCCCCATTTTGGCTAATTATTTAAAGTGTCCTCTCTACTGCTGTATCATTAATTTTTTTTGTTAGTCTCAGTTTTAATAAAAAAAATAGAAAAAACTATGGGTACTTAAATGTGAGGTTTTTCTTGTCAAAGTTTGCACTTTTGTGGGTATTTAATTTCATGGATTAGCCTCTACAAATAAATAAAGAATACAAAAGAAACAACACTATGCCAACAATAAACAGCAGCCATTTCAGTGATTAAAATAGTACTACCACTCTTATGAGCTCAAATAAAAAACCTTTCGAGAGAAATCACTTGCACACGACATCAGATTATCTTTTTTTTTTCTTCTATAAAGGTTTACCATCTGTTACTTTCCGACAAAAATGGCCAGCAGTTCAAAGCATGATGAATTCATCTTAGAGTATCAGTCCACATTGATTGGAACATTGCTCAGTCATTTCCATCAAGTTGTGAAATAATCTCTGAAGTAGGTGTAGGAATACACATCAGTTTTTAAGTTTGGTGTTTTTGCCTCAGCTATACATCACACTAGCAGGGCTGATGATTTTGACTTCCACCACTATATTGTTCCATGTGAACAAAATTATGTTCAAAACAAATTCTCAAAGGCAACAAATTACTTCCGAGTTTTCTTCCTTGGCTTAGTGGAAATGGCAGAGAATGTTCTGACTGCATTCCACATGGGAACCAAACATGTGTCTAGCTTCTCCTTGCTCAATACAGGTAGTAATTAGTGACAACATTTCATGTGTTCATCAAAGAAAGTAGATGATGCAGTTATTCAAGTGTATGTGTATGATCTCTTCTGTTGAACATTAAATTGCACCATCAGTTACTTTCTGATGATCATCACATAAACTTCAATTTCTAGATCCTGCTCAGTTCAAATAATGTTATTACTCCATGTGTTATTACTCCATGTGTAAACCAAACACATAGCAGCTGCCCCATGCTAAATGCAGTTGATAAGCAGTGGCAACATATTTTGTGATAAGAGCCTATCAGTGTGAAGATGCTAAATTGAAAAACTATAGATTCATTCCTTTCTTTGAGCCTGTTCTATATACAGTCCAACTTCAGTCACCAGATTTCACTTGAAACTTTGTTAATCAAGCCAGTTTATGCTGAATGGATAATTGTAGCTCACACCAGAAGAGTATAAGAAATGGGAGATAATTCTCTTGTGTGGATAATTTTTAATTGGGTCTGTTACTTCATGGTTCAGGGCAACAATAAAGTCCACAAAAATTGATACCCCTTGAAAATAGATGTTACTACAGTATTTGGGATTGTTTAGACCAAATGTGATGCATTGACATCCTTTGCAGTGTGAAACTATCAGTCAAAGCATTTGCAGATGCATGCAGTTTCACCCTATCCCAATTAAATCAACAAATTCCCGTGATTCAAAGCATTTTAATGCTAAATCTATCTAGTAAACCTGCATTGTAATGAAGTACACTGTTAAAAGAATTTTAGCATTATACAATAAAATAATTAAGTAGCATCCATAATGATACCTGCCTTATATATAACAGATGTTTTATAATGAATGGCTGAGTGAGTGCCATATCAGAGGCTACTTTGTTTACACCCTAGAATATTTTACATTGGGAAATTTCAGAATTTATCTCGTTGGGAAATTTCACAATTTATCTCATTGAGAAATTTCAGAATTTATCTCATTGGGATAAAGGTAGTTACTTTGTACAGAATGATATAAAGGCATAGTATCATTTTATTGTATTTTGTTCTTTCATTTACCAGGCATTTTTCTGTATGGACTTTGAGCTGGAACACCCAGATGAGTATATTTATTTGGATGATCTACGAGTACTTATGATGAGTCAGGTAAGCATTTTACACTAATTATTAGATTTACAGGTAATCATTTTACACTAATTCTTAGCTTTACAGGTAATCATTTAAAATTAATTATTAGCTTTACAGGTAATCATTTTACACAAATTCTTAGCTCCACGGGTAATAGCTCCACAGGTAATCATTTAAAACTAATTATAATCTGTATAGGTGGAAAATCAGAAGAGTTTATAAATTGATACTAAATCCATTGTCCAGTTTTCAGCTGCTTGTTGTCACTACCAAAGATTTGTGAAAAGTTTATAAACACAAAGTCTAGACATATTTATTGTTTCTCCTCTGATACACCCAAGGTGCCAGTCATGTAAGTTTAAACAGTGTGGTGATAAGCACAAGAAAACAGTCTTGTACATTTTAAAAGTGGGTATAGTAATCCCAAGGGGCCTGCCTTTTTCCATTTGCAAAGTGGGTATAGTAATCCCAAGGTGCCTGCCTTTCTACATTTGCAAATTGAGTATAGTAATCCCAATTGGCCAGCTGTGTATATTTGGAAAGTGGGTATAGTAATCCCAAGGGGCCTGCCTTTTTACATTTGGAAAGTGGGTATAGCAATCCCAAGGGGCCAGCCTTGTACATTTGAAATGTGGGTTAAGTAATCCCAAGGGGCCCACCTTTTTACATTTGGAAAGTGGGTATATTAATCCCAAGGGGCCTGCCTTGTATATTTATAAAGTGGATATAGTAATCACAAGGGGCCAGCCTTGTATATTTGAAAAGTGGGTATAGTAGTCCCAAGGGGCCTGCCTTGTATGTTTACAAAGTGGGGATAATAATCCCAAGGGACCTGCCTTGCACATTTGGTAAGTGGGGATAGTAATCCGAAGGAGCCAGTATTGCAAGTTCGGAAAGTGGTGGTCATATTTTCAAGGAACCAGCCTTGTATGTTTGGAATGTGGGGATAGGCATACTCATCGGATGTAATGCATTGTTGAATGAAATATTCTATCACAACTTGAATCATGGGTAGATTTATCATCAGATTGAATCTGAGTATTATGGTATGAAGAATTTAGAAGTAAAATGTGGGAATTTTTTTAAGTTTTCTATTTCTAGTTATGTTCCTAATAAGGATAGAAAATGTCCTACTTTTAGCACTACTGGTTAGACTTTAATTTGCAATGGCCTGATGTAAATCTCTCCAGTAGCACAAGTTGGCTATTGTCACTACTAACCTAGAAACTGCTCACAGTTTCATTCTGATGGCTAGTTTTTTCTAAATGAAAATGGTACTACTCCTTCTCAACAGATGGTCATATTAAGATAGGGAGTTTACTAAAAGACTTCTTTTGGTATGCAGTTAGTCCTCTTTGAAATTGGGAAGAAATCTGACCTCCAACATGGCCACTATGGTCATATCTGGATGTGTTTTTGTTTGTTGGTTCTCAATGCAAATGGTGATAATTAAATGTCCAGCATAACTCCGTTGGTGCCATGACAGCTTTATATTGACTTTGATTGAAAGTTTGTTGTGTTAAGTAAATTATCCTAAATGAAAATGGTGGCCATCTTGAAAATCTCATTGTAGCTACTACTTCCGTTTGGATGGTCATAATGACATCAGGTATTCACAGAATCAACTTTACCAATATATTGTTAAGTTTGTTAAAGAACTGGTGCGAATCTGCCCCCCTCCCCAAAGGAATCTGGAAATTCTTGACATTGCCACTTCTCAAGAATTCATGGTTGTATCGACAATGCTGCTTCCACCAAGACATTTTTTTTATGTCTATTAGTTCCAAACAGAAAACAGTATTGATCTGACAATGATAAAATGGCTGCCATGGCAACTGTCAATGCAAATTATGTTATAGTTGCTCTGTCTGAACAGTTATTTATATACCTTGCAAAAACAGGGTGGTCTTAAATGAAAATGTTGCTTACTAATATGGCTACCACACAGATCTTGATGGTCCTATCAGCATGTGGCTTTCATTAAAAATAAACATGTTGCAGTATGTAGTTGGTCCTGTATTAATTAAATGAAGCCAATCTAACCTCTTGAACGACTCCTAGCCATCTTAAAAATCTGAACCAGTGTTCATATTTTGAAAGCGTTTTCACTTAAAATCTATAACACTTGTGTAGTTGGTCTTGAATGAAAATGATGCCAAAATCTGACGTCAAACATGGCAACATAGTGGCCATCTGCAAAATCTGGACATTATTCCTCCGGAAGGAATGATATGGGTTTTTACTTTTTTTGTATATACATACATGCCATGTTTTTGAGTAATCATAGTACTTTGTAACACAATTACATCTTATGCTTGCCTGTACATGGATTATGCCTTTTGATTCATTACAAAAAATACACATTGAAGCAGTAAAAGATTGTGTTCGTCATTTTTATTGTTATCTCTTTAACACTACCCATCATATAAATGTAAGAATATTCGAAAGAAAAGAAGACCGCAGCATAAGAATAGCATAACAGCACATTTGTTTGGTTTGTACCTACATGTACTTTATTTTCTATTTGTATCAAAATTATCATACTTTTTTCATACAGATTACACTTTTTATGCTCAGATTACACATTTATGCCAGTTGCATTAGCAATAATTTTGTTTATACATCTCTATGGCATGCATGTATGTAATAATGAAAACTGTGCACGTCTGGTTATCAACATTTCCTTGGTATTGTGGTCAAGTTTGAAAACCAGACCAACTTGACCTTAAACTCGCATCAGTGGTCACATATTACAACTTTTACTTCATTAACTTTATTTTCACAGTGGTTTGTACATATGCAAGTGAATTTTAACAATATTCTGTACTTTATTTTTCAAGTGAAAAAAACAAGTTGATTTGGATACCTCTTAACAGTATTTGAGATGATTTCAGTAATGTAGTTAATATTAGGTATATGCCATGACAAAGATTTGTATCCTGTCGTAGAGAACAAATTACTTCAAATATATAAGAAAACAAATGTGTTTCTGAATTTATTATGTTCTTTTTCTGAACAATATCTGACATCACTTCATTATTCAGCAGCGACAAATTATGGACTTCTCAGGAATTCCTGAAAATTATTTTTTGCTGGTAGAGCATAATTGTCTTTAATCTATTGTGAATGTGGGGGTGGGGGTGATTCAAGGAAGTTCTTTTGCTTCAGCTTTTATCTGAACTTATAAAATGCATATGTTTTCTTGCTGACAGTTGAAGGTCATAGGAGAGGGGTTGAAGATTCATGATCAGTTGGTACCTCCTGAACTGGAGCCTCTTCACAAAACCATGGTGGCATCGTTCAAAAAAATGGGAAAGGACGTCCGGAAATTTTGTGTAAGTCTAACACTTTAATTTTAAATTATTATTTTGTTCATTTTGCAAAGTAAAACAAAAGTCAAAAAGAATGATGGCTTCCCAGGTATTAATAGGGTTAAAACTAGATATTTGTCCATTTTTAGTGGAGTAATGTGTGTTTAGCAAGTTTCCCATAGCTGAAATTTCCAGTCCAGTTTAGGTCATTCTTTTGGTAGATCCTGGCACTTTATTTCTGATTGCACAAAGTTGAGTATTTTGGACACTAAAAGTTTGGACAGTCAAAGTTAAGTAATTTGGACACTAAAAGTTTGATGTTTGGACAGTCAGAGCTCAATGGCTTTCACAAAGATGTAGCAGTCGCACAGTATTATCAGATGACAAATTCATTAATTCCAATTATCAACAATTGGACCAAACTGTAAAAGTAGGTATTTCATCTTCCAGAATCTGATGTGTTCATTAAATTATGAATAAGGTTTAATATCTTCTTCCAGAAAATGAGATGTAAAGAGATAACTAGTCATGTCTTTTCTTCTGAGAACATTGGTTATGATTGGTGTTGTATTCCAGAATAAGAGACTATGAGAATATCCAATTCTCACTATTTCACTTTAAAATTCATTGACCCCTCTCCCCCCAATAGTGTGAAGGTTGTGTCCATGAAGTGTTGTCATGCTATATCCAGATAAGTCAGTTAATTCAAGAAAATGTTCAATACATATCATCTAGGCTACTGACAAGAGGGAGGGATGCATAACTGGATTTCACTGATGCAGTTACACATTTAACTTGATCCATGTTAAACAAAAAATCTTAAAACAGTGATTTAGCAGAAAATATTTAATAGGTCAATACTTGTACATGTATAAGATAATTGGCAGCTGAATTGTAAAATTAGTTAGATAAACACCAACATGATTTATTGTAGCCATATAAATAATTCTGTTGAAAATGTGCACATGGAAGAATAATTTCCTGAATTTCTCGGCTAGATTCTGTTTGAACCTGAATACTTAATTTCTTGTTTATACTCTTGCACTGATTTATTAAACACTTTATTTTCTGAAACATTCATAAATGTGTGTCCAAATAGACTGATTTGGACTGTCACTAAAATACATAAACTTTGGGATTTTGAAAACAAAACTTGCAATAAGGCTTGAAATATTCATAACTAAAATTGAATGATGAGGTCCAGAATACATGCATCATAATGTACATGAGATGAGCATTTCAGCAGGCGTAAAACTGCTTTGTTTGGGAGTAAGCTATTTGATTTCATGGGTTAAAGGTGACCCCACCCCTATTTTTTTAAAAAAAGCAGTCATGTTATTCTCTAAAAGACTGAAAAAATAAATTAAATAAGCCCTACATTAACTTAAATGTGTTGACAACTGCAAAACTAAAGGAATAATATATTTGATTATATCTGCAAGTCTTTCCACTCCTAGAACTTAAAATGTTTTGTTACAGTTGGTCTTTAGTAAATTTAATTTACCATTATGATATGTGACCTGTGTTTATTTGAGTGATTTGAAGCTGATGTCTACATCTCAACCTTGAAAGTAAGGAGAATAATAAGCTTGTGTGTGATGACTGAAAATTTAGATGAAAAACTGGAGTTGTATTTATATTTACGGAATTAACTGAGAGAAGATAAAGATGTGTGTAGATTGGTAATAAATATATATGACGTTGACCAAAACTGTTTGTGGCAAAAGTGATAACATTGTTTGAGCAAAGGAATTGTTTGGTGCACAGGTGTGTATGACAGCAGATTGAGCAGGTTTGGGTGGTATATATTTTACCTTAAATAGGTATATTAACTTGTTTATAAATCCAGGTGAGAAGCTTTATTAGATCACTTCATTTGGGGTGATTGAATTTTTATTTTTACAAATTGCTGAGCATGCATCTTTTGGTTATTGTTTACCCTGGATATGGCAATGAGTGTACGCAGGATGGCTTAATAGTTTTAGTATTATATAAACAATTACCAGTTTTTTAAGGCACTAACATCCTTCAGAAAGAAGTATATTTTTTCTTTAAAATATAACGCATCTTGCTTGATTAATAAATTAAACTCTTGTTAGTACTTACAGAAATTACTTTTCTGGAGCCATGCTACAACTGTGCTATATCCAAATTTGTGTTATAACAGTGTTGAGTTATAGCAGTTTTTACAATATGGATATATGTCAGTGTCTCATTCCAGAAAAAAGGATTGGATATCGAGGAAGATGTAAGTTTAATTCCTTGATTGTGTTGGTGGTGTTTAGCAATTATTTTGTGTAGATAGTAATCTTCTAAACTAAATGAAATTGTGTTACAAATACTTTGGTTTGTACTGAAGGTCATTTAGTTTTAAAACTTTCTAATACTCCTAAATCACATGAGTACTAGTGCTCAATTTTTAAATTTTGATTTAATAGCAGCATTATCTTAGCCATCATGGATGTATAGCTTTTGCTGTTTATGTCACTATACCTTGTCTGTTCAGTGTGAATATATCCTCCCAAGTAGTAAAGAATTGGCAAAATACACGATCCACAAATGCACATTGCATGACCATGTGCAGAACAGTTTTCTTTTTCATTGACACCTTATTGGGGTTGTGTCATTTATCACAGACTAGAGAAAAATTGCTTGTTGCAAGTTTAAACCACTTTGCCTGTTTTGCCTTCAACAATTTTCTTTGTTTTACATTACAGCCATCTTGGCTTCTATTTGTAGGCCATGCAACTCCTGCCCCTTTTAATAATTAGTCCAGTAATAATGTACCATAGGCCTTTCATGAACTTAATACAAATTGGTATTTATTTATTTAAAATATTAACTTAAAGCATCATTGTATACCTTGTGTAAAGAACTGGGTTGTATGCAGCATACACTGTATACAAAACAGGCAAGTTTTACGAGATATAATACATATTTTCATTATTATTGTTCTCTTTAAGATACCGCTTTGATGACTAATGTTTAGAGCATGTTGGAGGTCATGGTTTCTATCCCCAGCTGAGTCATACCAAAGACATAAAAATGGCACTAACATGTCTGTGGCATGATGCCTTTGTGCTAGACATCCCTGTAAACTGCCACACTGCAGACATTGTAGCGATATGACTGAAAAATTATTCAAGCTGCATTAAAAATCCAAATCACAAATCAAATTCTCTTTCAGATATTTTTTTCTGAGAACAATGTCATTACAGTCTCAAGGAAAGTCTGGCCATAAAAAGTGTCCAACAGGCACACACCCAGATTTCTTCACGTGTTCAAAGTGCACATATAAGAATTGTACTTTGTGCACAATAAGTAATCATAGAAAGTGATCATCTATACCTCTAACATACGTCTCTACCTCATGGAACTTCTATAGAACTTATGTTGCTAAACATGGACACATTCTCCACCTTCACACTTAACTCATCTCAGGCTATCAATCCACCAGAGCATGCTTTTGGGTCTGGTTGCCAGTTGCATCAATCAGGCCGGGAGTGCTTTGACATACATAGTCTTTGATGCCACTTGGAAATTCTTCTGCAATTGGAGCAGTAAAAAAAAAACACAGATCCCACTGTAACTTCAATTGCTGATTTTGCTTTGATCCTGTTTGAGACCAAAATGATTTTCACTATCCTTTTTCAAGGGCTTTACAGCTGCCATTTCCAATGTACTAATATTCTCTCAGGGAATAGAAACTAGTTAGGTTCAAACCTTGCTGATCTCATTTGGTATTCTGAGCTGCAGAGACCTGTTTCCCTGTTCTCTTATGCCCAGATGGAACCTATTTTGTGTTGTACGGTCTTTAACCAAAAAACCTATGAACCAATTAGTGAGACTAACTTTCAGGACCTCGGGCTCAAGACTGTTTTCATTTGTGTTGGCATCTGCAAGATTAATGCATTGTCTGTTGACGCAGGCTGTTTCCATTTTAATGGCAGTTTTGGATCCGTTTCTTTCCTTTGTCAACCCCATGATTCCAAACTACATATCAGTTGCCTTTGCTTCACTACCTATAAAAGATGGGGATGTTTTCTGTGGGATAACATAGTTGTGGCATAAAATGTGGACAAAAAGAATTCCAGCATTCAATAAATGTTTCTTCGCCTGAAATACTGAGTATATTTTTCTTCTCTTTTTGATCTGTTGACAAAGCCAATCCCATAACTGACAATTAAGATACGCATTAGTGATGATTAAGCTGCCATTAAATTTGTCAGGGTATTCAACTAATTTTAATTTATGCAGTATTTACCCATCACTAATGCCAGATGCCACCCTTGTCTAATGTTGTGGCGGTCAATGAAATATGACTATTCTGTGCATAGTCATGCATGGTGCATGTCTAATTGACAATTCTCCATTGAATAGACAAGGTTTTTCTTTTTTAAAAATAAAAGTCTACTCAGTAGTGCTGGGTAAGTATTGCTTTAGACCCATGAATCAAAATTATTGTATTATTTGTAATATGCCTCTTTGTAGATAGCTGCTGTTTGGGGTCTAGGAAATGATTTAAAAATTCATGTCATTTGAGTTTTTTACTGTGTAGGTTGTTGATGGGCATGTGCCAGAGTCGCATAGTGCAGTGTGCTATAAATAGAATATGTTGCCAAAATTAGCCTGTGCTAATAGGACTGCCTGTAAAAAATTTAGCAGTGTAGTATGTGCTAAGTTTAACATAAGTTTTAATCCTTTTTTTTCTTCAATTTTGTAAATATTTATTTTGTATGAATAAATTTTAGAGTAGAATCTGATCTGTATAGTTGTGTAATTATTTTTCACTGAAGAATTTTTAATATGCTTAAAATTCCAGAGCGAACTGCTTCTTTCTTACATCTATTGCACTAAATATCTAAATTTAATCAGTTATTATCAAAAATCAGTGTTATCTGCATCAATATCAGAGCCTATATCGACTTGTTGGCACCTTAATAGCCATAATTGTTATCATCCAAACACAAGAAAACGCTCAAAGAAATCCATGTCCTCTGTTTTTTGGATAGTGGAGAATCTGTCCCAGTTACTTTAAACAGCAGATTATAACTAAATCTTAAATTGCAAACACATGACCTAATGGTCATTTACCTTGTAGTTTTATTTTCCCCAATGTGGTCTTATGAAAACTAGCTCAAAATGGATGTGGTTTACTGTAGTGTTGAAATGTACTTAATTGCAAACTGGATCAAGGCATCATAAAGTGATTTTATTGAATGTGACCCAGTAGTAGTGCTTATGCAAGGTAACGGGTCAACCTCAGTGAACCTCAGATCCTTAAATCTTTGGAAAAAGTAGTCTTCATTTTTCACAGTAAAGTTAAATGTTCAGTTGATGTTTACCAATTTGATGAGTAAATTAGATTTGGGGTTGAAATATTAATCAAAAACCCATGAATAAAAAAGTTTTTAAAAAATGTTCTGTCTATCTGTTCATTTTAAACATCAAACCCACAGGGATATTGTATTAAATATTTAACTGGTTACATTTTATTTATGAGTGTATTCCATGTAAAAAATTTGGTATGACAGTTATTATTAAAATTTAGCAAAACTAGCGCAAGTTAATAAGAACAAATAACATCTGCCCACATCACATGTGATGCGGCTAAGGGAGACACCTGTTCTTGGCAGATTGCAGCATATCCAAAGAGGTGTATTCATTTATGTTGATCAAATTTTGTATTCAGTAATTTTGAGCATTGCTCATTTTTCTTTTGACTACAGGACCTCAATTTATTTTCTTTGAATATATGGTGGAAGGGTCTGGCATAATTTCTTTATGTTTGGTTTCTTTGTTTTCTTCAGCTTGAAATATCTTACTGCAATGATCTATCTGTGTATAATAGTGTAGAGCCACATCTGTGATCATGTACTACTGTGGCAGATCTGTCATCACGTACCTTGTGTGCTTGCTTACGAGTCCAACGGCAAACTGCACAGACTCAAATCTGCCATTGCAGATCTGGATCTGTGCAGTTTGATGGGAGTAATCAGTAGAACAAAAAACACAGAACCTGATCTGCAGGCACATTATGTGTGGCATATCAGGATCTTTGATATTTGCAATTTGATTCAACTTATTAGCAAGTGTACTTTGTACAAGAATGGCAGATTGCTATACATTACCTTCTTGACAGACAGATCTGATGTTCAAAACATATCAGCAATGGCAGATAGTTGTCCTATTTCGCTCTACTTTTTTAATTTTTCAAGCAAGCCTTGTAGAACCTGACATTCTGCATTATGCAACAACTACTCTTGACTCTGCTTTGTTCTGACTGACCACAATACTGCTAAAAGTTAGATGAAACTTTTTGATTAAATAATTTGAAATTTTCATATTTGCCTTTTATGCTACATCTATTTTTGCTAAGACTCTGTTTCCACTTGAATTAATAGATTTATTACCTTCCTTGTGACTTGATAAAAGAAATTCGTCATCGTGTACACTTATATTTTTGGACTGGTATGTCAGTCTATGCATGAAGGAGAGAGCCGTTTTTCAGCCATCTTGGGATGTTTCCCCAAGCAACTCTTTTGCAAATTGTGTTTTTCATTTCATGTTAACTTGTCCAATTAGACCCATCCAGCATGCATGCAGTTAACCTGATGAAGCTCATCCTGATCATCAAGATGTATATCAGGTTTCTCTAGATCAGGCATCATGGGTAACTTCCAGCAGTATCAAGATAATTGATGTTTAAAGTCACACCCTACGATTTAAATTAATGTACAAGACCAGGTTGCAGGTTGCCCACCCTTGCTTTAGAAGGACATAGAATTACATAACAAAAGCATATCACTTGGACTGGAAACAGATGTAGTAGTCTTGGCAATAAGATATGGGATGCTGGTTTCAAAATTTAAAATAAAGGACTTGAATAGTTTTCATCCAGTATTTTAGCAATATTATTTAGTCCCATGTCCATACAGGTGCAAGTTAAAGAGATCAGAGACAACTAGAGGTTGACAGTATACACAGATGTCAAGTGTTGTGCTGATTTTGGAGTTTTCAAAGTGCTGAAATTATTTGCACTAAAGGAAATAAAGTTAAATGATTTTATTTTTCCTAATTGCTTTTTTGATAATTATCAGAAATATTTTCTTCTTTGATTGATAACTATACTTAAATACTTTTTAATAGTTATGAATATTTTCATCATTTTGTTTTAATTTGTTGACTAATTTACATCTTGGTGAGATGCAATTGTCACTTTTCTACTGGAAGTTCCTGATTTGTCTGTCTTGCCTGCTTTTAAAGTTTTCAATAGCAGCATTCAGCTGAAACTTCATGACAATATTGCTGTGGGTTTAATGTCTGTAGACTGATAATGATGGGAGTTGCCAACAATTTATACCCTGATACACTAGGAATTCCCTACAGTACACTTGGAGTTCCCACATCTATATATAACCTGATGCACTAAGAGTTCCCTACAGTTTATACCCTGATATATTAGGAATTGCTGAATTTCCTATCTCAGATAGTAAGATGTGGTCAGCACTTTTCTTTTGTGAAAGTTTATGTAAGTCAGAAGTAGGTATTGGTATGATTAGTTTTGGATAAATCTCCGGGTTTCAAAAATACACGTTTGTATTACAGGGATTGAAATATACACTTGTCCAGCTCATAATGATGCAGGAAAGATTCCAGTAGTTGAAATAATTTTCCAGTCATTTAATGGCAAATGCTGAATCGGGGCTGTCTAGTTGTTTTAATTAAAATCAGTATTTCCTGAAGCAAGTTTGTTTTGATCAAGCGCATATCACATGCTGCACTCTCACTGGTCAATACCAGTAAATGTTTACCAGCAGACAGACAGACAGCTTTCATTTTTTTTAATTACAGCTTATGTTACAAAGGTTACATATTATGATACCATTATGATAACCTTTCACTTAATTGAATATAGGTCTTTAACATTATCAGCTTCTATTTTTATATAATAGCGGGTTGATTAATAGTTTACTCTGGACGACTACAACTGTTTTATGTCTACGTGGGTGGGAGTGTGGATTTTAGATTTTTTCAACTTGTATATTAAAAGTTTGTATTTAATTATTTATTACATATTATTGTTGATTATTCCACCATTTGAATGTTTCTAATCCATCTGGCAAGTTTATTTCAGCGAAATTGTCGCTTAACCAGGGTCCATTGTATACTCTTAATATACAGGAAAAATGACTTTTCTCTCCAGCCAGAATATATAAAATTTGCCAACAATAGGGAAAAAGAGGTGTAGAAAATTCAGAATTTATTTTATGATCAAAATAGTTAATTTAAACTACTGTTTCTGCTTTTTTTTTATATATTTCAAATCGTTAAACTATTAGTGAAATACTACTTTATTTAAGTATTAAAACTTCATTATTTTGCTTCACAATACATGTAGTTGTAAAACATTTCTTTTGAAAAATCTGTACCCGTTTCCTTAGATGTTCTCTTGTCATATGTTTACAGATGAAATGTTGGATAAAATGATCCATTTTATTAGTGATTTGTTTGAGTCAAAATTTGCATCCAATTAAAAGATCAATTTTCTACTCATTTTTTCAAGGATTAAGTGGAATTTTCTCCATAGCAATATAATATTTTGCAATTATGATCATCAAATTAGGACCAACATTGACTACAAATTTTCTTACTAACTTCCCATCTTTCTCTTAAGAATATATTGCGGCATATAATGGGTGATTTTTGGTTGTGTAATTTTAGTGATTTTTTTTGACAGAAAGAATTGTAAATTTTAGCGACTGCAAGATCTGGATTTAGTGAATAACCAATAATGGCATTTTACCCATAATTATATCTTGTTGAATGTCAGTACAAGGATGATTGAAGATAAACTCTATAGAATAATCAGGTGTTTTGATTATCTGTGATGGGTTTGCTGATATCTCCATATTCTTATCATCATGTCTTAGTCTTCTCTATGTTGTGGTTGTTTGTTGTTTTGGTTTTATCACCATTTTTTATCACAAGATAGGCAATACATGGTATGCAGTATAACTGGTGGAGAAAGAATCAGGGAAGGCCCTGGTAAGAACCACCGTCCTACATGAAGCTATTGGAAGCTTTCTTACATAACCACATTGTCCATACCAAGACTGGAACCTGCACAGACGGGTGAGATTGCAGTAATCAGTAAAGGCAGGTGATTTTGACCACTTGACCACTTGGACTCAGCTGGGATGGGTTTTATTCTTCTTCTTCTGTTGACTTTTGTGATGCATAGGCATGATGAAATGGCTCCTGTGCTTCATGAACTATTTTGTCACCATCGTCATCTGCATTTTGTCACCATCATCATCATGTATACTGACCTGTGTATACTGACCTGTGTATTGGAGTGTTCAATAAATGTAATAATAATAATAATAATAATAATAATAATAGATTATTTAATGATGGTAGTTCTGTTAAAACATAGTCTAGTCTCCGAGTCTCTCAGCTACTTTCAAAACAGTCTGCATGCATGTATCGTATTAATTGTGGAGCAAAAAAAGTGAAATCACAACATTTAACAAGGAACAATCAAGTAATTTGACTGTACAATACTTTGAACATAACCAGTTTGAAACAAAAGACAGATTCACAGGCACAAAGACAAAACTGAACAGAAGCAGGAATTTCACAAAGATATAATGACATGAAGAAATCTGTTAAATTTAAACTTTATATATTTGAAATGTGTTTCTTTGAAACTTTCAACAGAAGCGGTTGATCTATCTGATGTGGGTAAAAAATTAACATATTTGTGTTCCAGATTATTTAAAACATCATCGTAATACTTCAGTATTTGGTTTGGAAAATTTTAATATGTTGGGCATAATGTAAATTTCCCTTGCTTTGCATCAAGTAGTTCTTTCGTATATTCAGGCATATCACAGTTTGTAGATTGTAACGTCCTGTCTTTTCATTTATTTGAAACCACAGGGTTTATATATACTTGCCATTTCTGGATTCTCTCTTTGCATGTTGCCTTGTCATAAGTTAATGTTACGGTAATTCTGAATGGCAGGTACTTATTGCTTTGTTGTTGTTTTTTTTTTAAATTTTACTGCACAGACCCAGATCTGCTGTTTTTTAATGTGTTGGCAGATCTGAGTCTTTTCAGTTGGGATTGTCAAGTATTTAAGTAAGTGTTCATCAGTATGCAATTCTTGATGATAACGGAGTTCTCCAGGTCTGGTTCTTCAGCTTGGTCAGAGAAAGGTATAAGGAATTTGTCATAGTATCAGTCCATGCATATAGAGGAATATAAGGAATTTGTCATAGTATCAGTCCATGCATATAGAGGAATATAAGGAATTTGTCATAGTATCAGTCCATGCATATAGAGGAATATAAGGAATTTGTCATAGTATCAGTCCATGCATATAGAGGTGTGAAAAATTGGAGTACTACTTGCTTGGCACATCCATCCCGAGGTAGACCTAATGGGTCCCAATTTGGAGATGGAATGTATTATAAATTTAAATTTTTGGAAATGGAGACATGTACAACAGCACAGTTAAAAGTTTAAATGAATGCGTTCTTTTGATGACTTGCCAATGTGATAAAATGGATAAACCAGGGGCAACAAAAGTGTGCCAGAATACCCAGACAACACAATATACAAACATGTCAAAGGAACAAAACACAAGAGCATGTCAGGGCACTCAAACTATACCAACACCAGCTATAAGAAAAAAATCAGTATACACACAAACAGAAGAAACCACACCAATTAAACAAGACCAGTCTCTTCTACAGGTATTAGATGGCCAGAACCAAAAATTAGCCAAAGCACATGCTGTAAACACTGACCATCATGTGTCAAACTCATCATCAAATCCAGGCACAGAAGAAACTGTTCTAAAGACAACCTCCAATTACCCACAGCAAGAAGCCAAATTAAATACAAATACTAAATATAGCAGTAAGTCATGGAAAACAAGAAGTTCAAGCAATGCATCTGAACCCCCCACTTGTCAAAATCAACAATATAGTTAAAGACAGGTCTCTTCTCATAGGATCATCAATACTCAAAGGAGTAAGAACAAGAGGGTTATATAAAACTGACGTAAAAACCCATAGAGGTGCATCGATTAACACTATTGCAGATAAAATATTGGAAATGGATATGTCACCATATCATACTGTAATTCTTCTCATTGGTGGGAATAATTACAGTAATGGCCAATCTTTGAAGGGCATTGAGGATGATTATGAAAGCTTGTTGTATGCCATCAGGTCCAAAAACACAGAGTGTAAAATAATCATCTCAGGGCTACCACCAAGAAAGGATGTACTTATGACTCAACTTAATGACACCCTAAGTATTTTGTGTGAAAATTTCCAAATACTGTTTGTTCCGCAATACAGAACCTTCTTCAAAGATAATCGTGTGAACCAACAATTATACCAGCGAGACCAAATCCACCTGTCCAACAGAGGTACTGCCTTGCTCCTTAGGAATATAGACCAGTACATAAGACTTATAAAAGGGGTTAGGCATGAGTCAGGAAACTGCTTGTATTGTGGAGAGCACGGTCATGTAACACAGTGGTGTCTGCATGGAAAACAGATTTGTTGCCATCTTTGTAACGAATTAGGACATAAGCAAAAGTTGTGCACATACCAATAGGTAGAAGGCTATGAGGTACAGGCCTATGCAACACATATCCAGCAACAAAATGCGTTAGAATATGTGTATACTTTACAATGTAATTATTATAATTCTGTGAACAGGTTTCAGACACTATCTGATTTGTGTACAAAGTGCAGCTTATTAACTTGTAACCACCTATGCGATACTGTTCAAGTTACTTCTCCCTCTGAGGTTCCCCAAGTGTTTAATATGTCAATGTCTTCTTGTATGCATGTAAATCAGTCTCATTTTGAATATTCTCCTGTCTCCACTACATGTGGTCATTGTACGACAGATGGATCTTATATGTTATCTTCTTCATGTGTTGATGTAAAGAATCAAGGCAATGTAAAGAAATCTGTCAAGTCTACAATCAATACATGGCATACTGCCTTGTCTGAAAATCAATCCTCTGATAAAAATTGTCATGTCTTTGGGCACCTCAAAAGCGGTCTGCATGTAATCAACCTAAATATTCAACACATCCTCCCAAAACTGGATGAGATAAAGTTAATATTACAGCAAACTAGATCAGTCAGTATTCTAGGTCTATGTGAAACCTTTCTTTCCGATGATACTGATGATTTGGCTCTCCAAATACAGGGCTTCCACTTTGAAAGAAAAGACAGAGACTCCATGGGTGGTGGGGGTATTCTTCTCTATGTAGACAGTTCCATTAGTTATAACAGACGTGTTGATCTAGAGACTATTGGGGTAGAGAGTATCTGGATCGAAGTAACCCTAGCCCAATCAAAGCCAATACTCTTATGTTCAGTTTACAGGCCACCTAGTTCCACAGCTGATTGGATTCATATATTCGAGGCTCAAATTCAAAAAGCATTACTAAAGGAAGATTTAGAAACTATCATATTAGGTGATTTCAACATTGACTACATGAAAACTCCACCATTAACATGGATAAGTAACTTTGAAACTTACAACTTTACTCAATTAATTAACACCCCAACTAGAGTAACAGATAAAAGTGCTACTATCATTGACCATGTCTATACTAATAAACCTGAAAACATAAGTGAAATAAATGTGCCAGTGTATGCACTGAGTGACCACTACCCAGTCTGTATAACTAGACATGTTCCGAAATCATCTAAAAATGGGCAACACATTGAAATACAATACAGGGACTTTAAACAGTTTGATGAGGAAATGTTCTTAAATGATTTAGTATGCAAACCCTTTCAATCAGTCTGCAATATAGCTGATGTCAACACTGCTTTAGATAAATGGTATCAGATGTTCAATGCAGCCTTAGACAAGCATGCCCCAATTAAAACAAAAAGGGTTAAACACCAAATTACACCCAAGTGGATTACCCCTGAGATCAATGAGGCTAGGCACCTAAGAGATAATTTCCACAAGAAAAAAGACATGAAAAGCTATAGAAAGTGGAGGAATAAAACTAAGCATCTGATAACTAAGGCAAAAGAGAACTACTATAAACAGGCTATTAGTGAAAGTAAGAGTACCAAAACATTGTGGAAGCATCTAAAAGAGCTGAACCCAACCAAGAACAGTTGTCTTCCCCCTAGACTTAAGCAAAATGATGATATAGCAACATCTGTACAAGACATTGTGGATATGTTCAACAATTTCTTCATAACCATCTCCAGTAACAGTATTCAGAACCAGACTAACATCCCAATTGAACTTGATGCTCTACAGTTATTTTTAAGAGCTAAAATTCCTGAAGATAATTATTTTTCAATAGCTAATGTCAGTGAAGCGGATGTTTTTGATATGCTAATTAAGTTGAATATTAATAAATCCTCCGGATTGGATGGTATTAGTCCACGAATCCTTAAAATTGCTGCACCAGTAATAACAAAGTCATTAACGCATATCATAAATTTAAGTATAATGAGTGGTAATTTTCCAGAAAAATTGAAATGTGCAAAGGTTACACCTATCTTTAAGAAAGGAGAAAAGGAGGATCCAGGAAATTACAGACCAATATCAATTCTACCTGTATTGTCAAAACTGTTTGAAAAGCATGTAGCCATTCAGGTCTATAAATTTTTTGAAACAAACTCTCTATTTCATAAAGCACAATCAGGATTTAGAAAGTACCACTCATGCCAAACAGAACTTACCAAATTAATTGATCTTTGGCTGAAGGAAATGGATAATGGGCATATGACTGGGATTGTTTTCCTTGACTTCAAGAAAGCTTTTGATCTTGTTGATCATGAAATTCTGCTGCAAAAGTTGAACTGTTACAGGTTTGACAATTCTTCTTTAAACTGGTTTAGATCATACCTAAACCAAAGGTCTCAACAAGTAAGCATTGGCAATATTAGCTCTCAAACTCGCATTATGCATTCAGGAGTCCCTCAAGGCTCAGTTTTAGGCCCTCTCCTCTTCCTTATCTATATCAATGATCTACCATTAAATAATGAATCCACCAATACAGAATTGTTTGCAGATGATGCAACCTTGTATACATCTAGTTCTGATACTGAAGTTATCCAAACAAGATTAAACTCAGATCTTATTAGAGTCCAAAACTGGGCACAACAAAATAGGATGGTAATTAATGAAGGTAAAACAAAATGTATGATTCTGGGGACAACACAAAAGCTACACAAGTCAGGGAACCCAAAACTATCGCTTGCAATAAATAATCATCCATTAGAAAATGTCAATCATGAAAGGCTTGTAGGTGTGTCCATAGATAATAATTTATTATGGAATGACCATATTGATAAGCTTTGTAAAACACTGTCATCCAAAATTGCCCTTCTCAGCAGAATCAAGAAATATTTACCTATGGAAACTCGCAATCTATACTACAAGACGTATATTCTTCCAACAATGGATTACTGTTCTAATGTATGGGGAAACTGTGCTAAATCTGAGCTTGACAGGATTTATAAACTCCAGAAACGAGCAGCATGTGTAATTTTAGATACATCTGTTGACCATCCCTCAAAAGCATTATTTACAGAACTCAAATGGTTCACAATATATGACAGGATAGATTTTCACAAGGCAGTTCTTTTATATAAATGTCTACATGGAACTGCACCAGAGTATCTTCAGGACTTATTCAGGCCTTTTTCAACACAATACCAGTTGAGATCAATCTCACATGGAAACCTTCTAGTACCAAAACCAAGAACAGAGCAATTCAAAAAGAGTTTTCAATACTCTGGTACAGTTCTGTGGAATAAGCTTCCATTACATGTAAAATCAGCTGAAAATATTAGAGTATTTAAGAAGAGATATCAGGAGCATGCATGTGTTTCTAACAGATAATGGAATTTAGTATTTTAATACGAAACATGCTAATATAAGCACTAATTATTGCTTCTTCACACAATGTGCATTTGTTATACATTCATTAAGAGGGCCTCAAGGGAGAATAGTCCTTGACTAATGAGTCACCCTCTATAAATAAAGCATTATTATTATTATTATTATTATTATTATTATTATTATTATTATTATAAAGGAAACCAAGTAAGCCATGATCTAGGCACACACCCCAATTCACATCACAACAGATAGTATTTGTTGAGTCGAGTCACATGATCAAAGCATGACCACATAAGTGTAACTTAAGAGCCACAAGAAATACTTGGGTGTAAAACATGCATGGACAGTCTATAATTTCAGATTTATCAGACTAACACAATTTTTTTAAAATAAAATTTTGTATTTGTTGTTATTTAATTGATTGTAGTTTGAATAACACATAGTGCATTCCTGTCTGGCCCCTTGTTTGGGCCCCTCTTTGTCAAATATAATTGTTTTACCAGACATGATGTCATTGCAGCAGTATATGTTAATAAGCTAGTAACTAAATTTAGATATGTTGTCATGTTGAACCAATCAGATTACCGATTTAGAGCATGTGATCCAACATTTAGTCAGCTGGTTTGAGGCAGCAATACAGCAGCTTGGCTGCCTGTAGAGATACATGCATTTCAGTGTTGATGCTGCACTTAAATTAACTGGAAAGAAGCACCTGCCTCTCCTCCATCCACCATGTCATTTATTTGGGGCATTTCTTACATAGCATACTGTTCCAGTACCGCTCTTGGGCGCATTGCCCAAGTTTATGCATTCACCACTTTGTTTGAACCCAAATTCGTCAGTACTTTAATATACTCAACTATTAGGCCATATACTTCATACACGTTTCACATGGTCATGTATGGAGTATTGGCTGATGTTTCTTACCATGGCAATCCTCAGGATCAGACTTTTCGATTTTTGGTTATGTGTCCCCATACACTCTGCACAACCCCATCTTCCTGAGGTATTCCTATGGGACAAAGGGCCGCTGCCAAGTTTCATACATTCACAACTTTGATTTTGAACCCCAATTTGTGTCAGTACTTTAATATACTCAACTATTAGGCCATATACTTCATACACGTTTCACATGGCCATGTATGGATTATTGACTGATGTTTGTTGTCATGGCATCCTCAGGATCAGACTTGTCGAGTTTCGGTTATCAGGGTCCCTATATACCTCATATCAGCCTGTTATGACTCGACATACACGTATCAGACACACTTCACAACCCTAGAAACTCCCACAAGTCTCCTGAGGCATTCCTATACAACAAAAAATTCAAGGCTGGGCTGGTACAGTGTGCTGTGACAGGCCTTGTCCCAACTTGTGTGTTGTTTAAATAATAGTAGATGTGCTTTCTTTTCTTTCTCAAATCATCAAGTGTATCTGCTTTGTCGCTGTGTGTGTATTTTTATTTGCTGTGTGTGTATTATATGCATGCGATTGATTGGTTTTGTAGAATTTAGAGTAGTAGATCAGATCAAGTGCTAAGTTACCTTTATTTTAAAAGTATTCAAATTATTATTATTATTATTATTATTATTATTATTATTATTATTATTATTATTATTATTATTATTATTATTATTATTATATCCTGATGGAAAGTCTTGAAATTTAACAGGCAATCTTTACAAATTATTACTAAATCGAGTACTTCAGCATAGTTGTAACTTGAAAATGCAGTACTGCAAGTTACTGTAGTTTTTTCCTGACAAATATTAAACAAACCATCACCAGTGATCATGTACTTTTTACATTTTGGTCCATTATTTGGCTGCTTCTGCTTGTACAGTCTGGAAATGTGATGAAAATAATTATGCATTCATCTTTGAGGATATCTAGGTCACTGCACAAAACCAGTGATGTAACTTTCATGTTCCAGCAGATATGAAAATGTTTTTAAACAATTTAACTGTAATTTGTCCATTTTAACAGATTAGGGAAGCAGAATTTTATCGGATGTATATACCATTGCACCCACCTGAATTCGCCAAAGAGACAAGTCAACTTTTCTAGTGCTGTGAAGATGTTGTTAATCACTGATCAGAATTGATCGGCTTCTAACATATTTCAATGTTGAGACAGTTAACTTTCTAGACTTAAAAGACATTTTACAGTTTTTCAGTACATGACTACCAACATTTCTTTAAGTACAGGGACAAATTTTACTTGTAGAAAATGGCATATACATGTGTAATGGAATCTCTGAATTCCAAGAAGGTCGGACACAAACATATCTCAATCATATCACAACACTGTTGAAACTGATGATGTGGGTTTCAGTAGAATCCTTTAAGAGAAATTCCAAAATCTTAATATCTAGAGGACAAATCATCTTGACCAATTTTGATCATGCACATCTACATAATTATGTGAAGTATTTGTTTCTAATGGTTCCCCATGTCCTAGATGATTATATTTAATTATGTTGAAGTTTGTGTTTATAATGTTCCCCCATGTCCTAGATGGTTATATTTAGTTGACAGATTTTTGCGACTTTTCCAAATAATGCTAAATGTTTTTAGAAGATTGTCTTTTGAAAGGATTTTTGGAGGAAAAAATCTGGAATTTTGTCATCATGACTGAGGTCAAGGATATTTCATTTGTGCAAGCAAACTGTTGGCAATATAACATTGATTTATTTGAAAGATGTACATTTTATTATTGCTTTTATTACATTGTGCCAGTTAGTACATTGTCTACAAGATGGTTGAATGGAGTAGCATGAGATGTCAGTTGAAATGTCATATGCCAGAATCTGCAAGAAACTTTATCATTCTCATTTAATTTGTCTAGAAATGAAAAGAAAATTTTACCATTTAAGTTTTATTAAACTGTCATGGATGATAATTTCTCATTTTTTGGGGTTAAAACTCTACCTCATTAAAACTGTAAAATTGTATTAATTTAACTTATTTTATTTCTTCCCTTAGTCTTTGGACCCTGACCCTGTCCAGTCAGTGTACTTGTCAGCATCCACTTGCAGCAACCATGGATCTCTCCTGAACATCCGGGAATCTAGGTAAGTTTTGTTCCAGACCCGGCTTGTAAATTGTTAGGTTAGATTGTATTTGGTTTTGTAAGACACTTTCATACATCAGCAAACAACATGGACCTAAATCTGTTATTGCATTACTTGCCAGCAGATCAGGGTATATGCCATTCATTTTACTTCATGGTTTCAAAACAAGAATTTAGACCCTTGTAGATTATGTAAATGGAGTTATGGATCAAGGTTGATCACAATCTTATATATATAATGCAAGGCAAAATATATTGTTTTTCTCAAAAGCAAGTGCTTTATCCAGTTTCTGTATAACACTGTAATTAAGAAAATGTGATTCATCATAGATTTGACACCAGACCCCGTCAGATCCTTTCAGCAAATATTGGTATCCATTTTAAACTAGGTTTGTAGTCTATATAATTGTCATAACAGCAGTGACTATTCCAAGTCTCCACATCTGACCATATGTTTTGAACATCAGAGCTCCAAATAAAATGGCAATCTTTTTGAACAGATTACCATATTGACATGTCTAGTTAAATTAAGATTGTAATTATTGGAGATTGTTTGACCTTTTATTTCACCTTATGACCAGGTGGTGGCCACGAGTGGCCAAGTGGTCTAAAGTGCTCTCCATTACGGATCACTGCCATCTCACCTCTGCATGGGTTCGAGTCTCAGATTCGGCAAATGTGGGCATATGAGAAAGCTTGCCAGTAGCTTCTTTTGCATCGGTGATTCTTTCTGTGGATTTTCCCAGGTTCTTCCTCCACCATTAATACTGGCCGCCATATATAGCCTATTGCATGCTGAAAAATGGCATTAAACCCTAGACAACTACAACTACATGACCAGGTGAGCCAAAAAGAACAGCACAGCATATGGAAGTGAATTATGACAAAATATGTCAAATATAATAGGCACATGAAGACAGTTTGTTTTGAAGTTGTGCGTAATACAGTACATACTGATGATGTCAAATTGGCTGAATTTTTTGCCTCTCAAGATCTAGAGAGAGAGAGAGAGAGAGAGAGAGAGAGAGAGAGAGAGTACAATTATGTTAAATAGCAATGTACAATATCAAGACAATGTAGGGGTCTAAGGCACTTAACAAAATACTCACATAACTTTAAAAACAAATTGTGATGTCTAGCACTGGGGCTTCAAGCTGCAGACATATAGCATGATGTCCCACCCAGTCACATTATCCTGACACCAGGCTGACCAGTCCTAACACTAACCTCTTCATGCTGAGTGTCAAGCGAGACAG